>JBBMKD010000053.1:64613432-64673378 GCA_037834095.1 Argya squamiceps | reverse complement strand
TTTTTCCCTTTTTTTCCCTTTTTTTCCCTTTTTTTCCCTTTTTTTCCCCTTTTTTTCCCTTTTTTTCCCTTTTTTTCCCTTTTTTTCCTTTTTTTCCCTTTTTTCCCTTTTTTTTCCTTTTTTCCCTTTTTTTTCCCCTTTTTTTCCCTTTTTTTTTCCTTTTTTCCCTTTTTTTTTCCCTTTTTTTCCCTTTTTTTTTCCCTTTTTTCCCTTTTTTCCTTCTTTTTTCCCTTTTTTCCCTTTTTCCTTTTTTTTTCCTTTTTTCTTTTCTCTGGCTTGTAGAGCAACATATCCTGTATTGTAGAGATCTCTCTCTCCCTTTTGAATTCATGACTTGGAAGTAGCTGCTGCAATCAGAATCCAGAAGATGCTCCAGTTTTGAGGAGAGGAGCTTTCCCTTCAAAGGCCAGCTGAAGGACTGGATGGTGTCTGACTTCCATGTGCTCCTCAGTTGTTTGTTGGCTGTTTGGAGACCTGAGTAACTCAGTTTTCTGTGTGAGGGGATTTGAGTCTGTGGTTAGACATTATCCAGACATATTCTCAGCACCCACAGGGAGAGCCTTAGGGACTGCAGACACTGAGTTCACACCTTTCTGCCTTTGCCAGCTGTTCCACAGCCCTTGGTGCAGTGTGTGTGCTGGCTGATGTACAGAATGAGTGCACCCTGTCTGCCTGGGGGATTAGCCTGCTCTTTTCCCTGCCTGAGCACCTGGCAGCTTCAGTTTGTACTGAACCCAGCAGCTGTGACTCTTACCTGGATCTCCTCAGGCACAGTCTGCTCCTCCCCATCACCTTTCTGCATGGGAATGAGCTTTTGACATCTCAAATCACTGCAGATCCTCCTTCCTTTACCCTCCCAGAGCCTGTGAGGCACAGCTCTTCAGCTGGCAGTGCAGCCTGGGGGTGCAGCTGCCCTTGGGGTGCATTAGGAGATGTGCAGAGCCAAAACACCACGTGGGAGGGAGTTAACTGTGGCCTGCCTTATCAATTTGCCCCACACTTTAATGAGGAGTATCTGCAGGCTGCCCAGTGTGCCTTGAAATCATTATTAACAGGCTGGGAGGGAAGGCAAATAACTGCTTGTAACATAAAATATCCAAGTGTAGAACATAAAATAGCCAAGTGTAGTTATAAATGCTTACAGAATGTGTCATCTCTGTGTTGGGAGGAGACTGGAAATCAGATGGTTCTCACTGATCAGGCAGAGGAGCTGGTGTGTTCTGCTGGAGGGCAGGGGGTGAATCCTCACAGACAAGGATGAGCATGTAATGGGAAAGCACATGCAGAACTTGTTTTTGTCCTCAAGGAATTCAGGCATCCAAATCTGGATAGAATTTTTTCTCTTTTCTCTCCTTCACATTTGTGTACTTTTATTCAGCATTACTGCCTTGGTCATAAGTTAAGACTTGATTAAATTTTTGACTGAAGGGCCAATTAAATTTCTCACTTCTTTTTAATGTGTCTGTTGGCATCTTTCTGTGATGGATATCCATCTGTGATGTTTTCTATCAATGAAAATTGCATGCAATGAAGTGCTCCTGTCAGAACCATCTCCAGGAGACACATTTATGCCCTGTACCTCAGTTCAGACCTGTCTTTACTGTATATACCAGCTGTCCATGTGTGGGTTGCTTCATGTGATGCTTGGTGACCCCTCTGTTAATATTCTTTCTCTTGGCTGGTTTTGGAATGTTTGTGTCTTTCTGCTGGACCAGAAAGAAATGGAAATATTCAATTATCACTTTTGAAAATTGAATATTTCCATTTGATCTTAGGTTTTATAGGAATTAATAAGGTTATCCAAGTCCAGAAGGTTATTTGGTTTGGGGCCAGTTAGTTTATTGAGAAATATTATGGTTACCCAACAGGGTGTAAATTATTGCACCCTAATTATTGATTTTTATTTCCCTCTGTGTGCTGATTCAGTCAAGTGACTGTGGTGGAGGTATAGGATGAGAGGATGCTTCTGTACTGCCTGTCTGCAGTTAACTGCACTTTTTGTAACATCACATCATTCAAAACCTCTACTCTTGTCTTTATGTCCTGCCCAAACACTCTCAGCAGAATAAAGAGCAGAGTCCAGAAAGTTACAGGTGTAAAGAATACTCCCCTTTTCTGATTAGTGTCTGACTTACTCAAATTGTATAAAAATGAAAAGGTGTACAAGCCCTGAGCCTTGTTATCCAAGCAGTGTGGGGGGAGCTCAGCTTTAACCATGTTCTCTCTGGATAATTGTGTGAGATGACATCAACAGCTGACCAATAAAGCACAGGTCAGCAAGCTCATTGTTCTGAAACCTTGAAGTTCAGAATCAAATTTGATATGCCTCTATTCCTTGCTTAGGGCACCTTAACAAAAGGGAAGAGGGATTTTGTGGTTCATTTGGCTTAAACAGTGAGCTCTGACACGCTGAATATTCCCTCTGTTGTCCATGTGGGGCTGGCTGTGCTGTGCCTGGCTTGCTGACACCCTTGCAGGAATAAAGCAGAAGATGTGCAATGGCAGACTGAACCCTGGGATGATCTCCTGGACATCCTGATTTTCAGTTTACAGGAGTAACAAAGTGATGAGGAGCAATGGTAGTGGGAATTGCTGCCTGTTGTGTGTGCTGTGCAGCTCAGCTCAGGGCCTCCCTCAGCCCGAGGCAGTGCTCAGGGAAGGACTCACTTAGTCAAGGACAGTGGGCAGGAAGAGATATACACACCCTAAAGCAATAATTTGTATCAATAATGGATGTTCAGGGTGAAATTGAGACTTTGCTGACGTGGAAGGCAAAGCTCCTGTCAGTTCCAACTGACTGAAGATTTTTGTCCCAAAACAAATGTGCATTTCTATGTAGTTTAAATTTGTATGATAGAGTGCTAAGGTTAATATTTGAAGTTTAGCAGTAGGGAACAGGTTCTGGAGGCTGTGTGGAAAGTTGCCCAGTAGCATTGTTAGAAATGCTTCTCCCTCCCACCCTTAAACTAAATCCACAAGAGCCTTGGTTGCTCAAAAGATGGGAACTTCCTTAGAGGTTTTGTGCTCACCTGTCTATTTTATGGACTCTGTAGTAAATAACTACAGGCCAGAGAGCATTTGTTGCTTGGAAGGGACTAAAGATCAGGATTCACACTTGTCCCTTCACTCTTCTCTTGGAGAAAACTTGCTCTTGGTGATTCCTGCACCATGCAGGCTGAGCTGAGGGGCTCCAGGCAGATTTTGGTGAGGCATTGCTCAGCCTGTGGTCACCTTGGAGTGCTGTAACTCAGTGTGTGGGAGATGGTTTTCTTTTTTTTTTGGTGGAAACTCTTCTCTTTCAGCAATCTCCAGCCACTTGAGAAGTTCGGAAGATGGCACTGCAGTGGTGTGAGCACCTTCAGTGTGTGAGCTGGTATCTGGGATGCTTGTGGGGTTTTTTGTTTGAGTTTTCCTGTGTGTATGTGTGTGATTGTTTGTATGGGTGCTTTTACCTGTGTTGCATGTCTGCTTCTCTCATCTTCCAAAACATTTATAATATTATTATTATGTGTGTGATTGTGGCACACAATTTCAGAGAAGACACAATATGCCCAGGCTGCCCCTTGATGTGTTCATTAATGCAAACTGTGCAGTTTCTCCTGCCTGCCTGTTGTATTAAAGATCCACTGGGAGTATGTTTCTTTAGGTAAAGAGCTAAAGGGCAAAATTAAGTGCACTTGCTGTTTATGAGAGGTTTTTTACTGAGGTTAAGGGCAAACAGTAAAAATACCAGGCTGCTGTTTGAATACACTTGTGTAGTTAGTTGTTTTTTTTCAATAGGCTGATGCACATAGAAATGCCACTGTGGAAAAGGTAGGTGAGTCTGTTCTAATGCAGTGAAAACTGAGACTTTGTGATCCCATGCTGCACTTGTGAGTTAGGATATCCCCTGGGAGCCACTTGTGTAATTTAGGCAGAAATATTGCAGTGTCAGGTGCCATTCAGTGTTGCAGTAAAAGACCTGAGAAGCTCTGGCATTGAAATGAGATTGTTTTAACCACGTTCCATCAGCATGGCAGTGATGTCCTTGTAGCCAAGGGAAAGGTGTAGCAGCAGGTGGGATACTGGGATAACAGCACAGGCTGCTAGTGGGAGAAATCTTTGCATTTCATGCCTTGGGAGTGAGGAGGTGCAGCAGCAGTCCTTCAGCTCAGGTTTGCAATGCCCTGTCTCTGTTTCCTGACCTGCTGTTTTTCACCCCAGTGGTTAAAAACACGGATATTGAGGTGGGAACGCCTGCAGTGTGGGTGAGTGCCACAGGGGGTCACTGGAATACAAAAGAAGTAGCAGATGTGGTAGGAAAGGGCTGGAAACCTTGCTGATACAGCACGGTGGAAACTTCCTTCTCCTCAAGCTCTTCCCGTGAACATTTGTGTTCTGTTTGCACTGGCAGCAAGTGACCAAGGCCTTGGTGCCTGCCCTTGCTGGGTGTGGTACCTGTGGGAGCTGGCATACAGTGCCTTTTACTGAGGGGCAGCTGAAACAGTACTGCCTCTGTGAGGAGGAGATGGTGCAGGGATCTTCAGCTGAAAACCTGCCAGAAGGCTTTATCATCTTGAGAAATAGAAATACTGGGTGCTACTTGCTTTCAGTTGTTGTTACTAGATGGTTTTTAAGTGTGTGTGGTGAGAAAATGTAGATACAGATCAGCAGGAATTCAGGTGAAAGAATTTGAGGTTCATGGCTCTTGATCCTCACCTCAGTCCAGCATCTGTAACGTGGGGTTTAACAGGTTTTTTTGACAGCACTGTTTTGATCGCAGCTGTGTTGAAGACTGAGGTGTTCTCATGCCCAGGGTGGTGCATAGTAAGTTCTTCCCTCGTGGCCCATTGTGCTGAGAAAAAAATGTTTATTCAGCACAGGGGATGGAACTGGGGAACTGATGTGTCTAGAAAATCATTTCAACACTCCTTCCTTCTGCCCAGCTCAGAAGTGTTCAGGTCAATGAGATCTCTCCTGTTCATCACCAGCCCTACAAGCCACTGTTGCTGCAGAAGTGTGGAACATGGGATGAGGCAGAGACACAAAGTGAGAAGGGGAAAGGAGAAGAAATAATGTGTCTGATAAGTGATAGGCTGAAATTCCAGGCCTTTACCCCACCTTCCTTGTGTGTGAGTACAGGTAATCTCACATAAATGAGAATCTTTGTTTGGGAGAATCTTTGTATTGATCACATGTGTCTGTTCAGTTAAATCCAGTGCTTTGCTAATTCCTGAGTTATTTTTTGGAGAGAGAGTATGGAAGAGGAATGTCTTGAGCCTTGGAAATGTCATGAAGGTGTCTTGTGTCCAGTCTGTCCTGCCAGTAAAAGCCCTTTGAGCTTCCAAGGGGTTTATGTGATTCTCTTCCATCACTGCATTAATGGGAGGTCTGTACCACAACATCTGGCCATCACCTGCAGAGTGTTGTCCTTCACTCTGTGCTGCCCAAGTCTTTTGGGGCTTGAGAAGCTGTTGGTGCACACCAGCAACTTAAGATGATGACCTATTTGCATATAAAACATTTTAAAAATTTAGAATTCTGATATAGGCAATGTTACTGCTTGCCTGACTTGTTCTCAGTGAGACACCATGCAAAATTACTTGTGCAGGTTCTCCTCCCCTGCTCTCACTGTCTGAAGTGAAATCCTTGGCAAGGCATGCCTCATCAGCACTCAGATTTTGCTGTAAAAGTATTGGGGTCTGAGTTTCCTCTTTTAAAATTCACTATTTCTGCAAACTCCTTCTAAACTCTTGTGTTCCCTACCATGGATGGGGAGCCATGCTTCAAGTTAAAACAAGAATAGTGCCAAGGAAAACCCTTACCCTAAAGAATCCCTTTCTTTTGTAGATATTAGCTGGTCACACAAGTGATTGTCTCTTCTGCTGTGTTTTTACTCTGCTGTGTCCTTTTTTGTGGTCCTTGTTGCATCCTTCACCTTCTCTGTGGCTGTTGTGTGTCATTGGAAGCTGAGCTGGGATCTGCAGGTACCACTGGCAGTTGTGGTGCTGCAAATGGGATCTTTCCAGAGAGCTCCTTGGAAAGTGGGATCTGATGGGCCAGGGAATTATAAATCACAGTCATCAAGAGACTTCAAAAAGCATTACAATTGTCATCTGGTGGTGTTTCAGTGAGTGACCCTTTGCTTTCAGTTCTTAGTCAAAGTAAAATGGTGTTGCCGAGCTCCAGGAAGAACAAATCCTGGTGATGCTTCACAGGTTTGGGATAAAATTCAAGTGTTCCCTTTGATACTGTATCAAACACAAATAAAAACTGCTGGAAAGGCACTACTGACACTCCTGGTACTGGCTGATCCTCAGGAGGAGGAAGGGAAAAAGGTTGGTCAGGATTTTATCCATCCTCATTCTTAGTAACAGGAATCTTGGCAAGTTCCTGTCAGCTAAACAAAGCCTGAACCTAAAGGGGAAGCTTGATTTTCCTTTTAACCCTGAAGCCTTCACTTCATCTGATTAAACAGAACCTTCCTCTTTAATAGCAAGTGGAAGAGATGCTGGAAATGAAACTTCTTAGGTCCTGCATACTGCTTTGCCTCCCGTGAGAGCAAATCTGATTTTCTCTGTGATGTGAAAGTAGCAAGATGCAGCTGATTGAAATGGAAGTGACATGTTTGCATTTAAACATTTGCAGAAACAGGCCAGATCAGGGTAGAATACTTACTCTTGGTTTTGGTTGTCTCCCCTTCAGGGAACATGTCACCAGTTTTAGGATGAGCTGAAATTTGGGGTCAGTTTGGGTGGTGGCTGAATTGCTTTTTTTTTTTGCAATAGGCTGAAATTCTCCACTGTTGTACATTCCCTCAGTTATTCATCTGATTTATTATATTCTGTGGTAGAGAAGACAGAAAGAATTTGTAGATTAATCACTTGGAATGTAAATGATTTCTTTTGTCTAATGATCTCTAGTGTGACAAGTGATGATTAAGCTACAGTGGTGTTCTAGACTCACTTCTTTATTTTAAATGCCTTTTATTACTGTCTGAATCCAGTTTTGTGACCAATATTTAGATGAGGAATGTAAAAGCTTGGCCTAGCTTTTAATGCCAGGCAATGGGACAGATGTGGTAGGAGCAGAATTATTTTTCATGTCACAGCTCTTGCCTGTGGAAAGAAAATTGTGGTGGTGTGTGAACCTTTGTACCACCTCAGTTTGCAGAAGGAAGCATCTGAAAAGGTTCAAGTTTTGATTGCATCATCTATTTAAGATGCAAGCACAAATAAAGCAGTTTTCTGGGCTGTGAAACAGCAGGAGTGAGTTAGGTACTGAGGTGCTGCACTGCAGGAGTAGGATTGATGTGAAAAGGGTGGTTTGTCCATAAAGATACAGGGGAATGGTTGGGTGAGTTGGCCCAAAATGGGCTGTGCTGATGTGCCATCATGGGCAATGTGCAACAGGGAGAGATAAGGGTAGTGCATACAGCACAAAAGAAAAGGAATTGTTAAATATGAACAGATTTGGTAGAGTTTTGGGAAAAGGTGACAAACTGAGGAGGTTTGTTTTCTGACCTCCAATCAGTTAATATTTAACCAGGGGTGACTCATCTCTTCTCCTTGTAAAGGAGATTTTAAGGTGAAAGGAAGACAGGGTGAGCAGTGTAACCAGGGAATTACCTGGGAAATAAAAAAGGAAAAAAGCTTTTTTTGGCTCCCCATGGGACTGAGCAGGCACTTTGGCTGGTGTGGGGAGAAATCCCAGGGGTTGTGGGCTGAGCTCTCCTGGGCTGCAGCTGAGATCAGCTTTGCCAGCTGTCCCAGTCAGGACTAAGGCAAGCACATACCCAAAATCAGCTTCTGCACATACCCAAAATCAGCTTCTGCACATACCCAAAATCAGCTCCTGGACCCAGTGCAGGAGGAGAAAACCTGGGCAGGATTTCCTGAGGCACTCTGGCTCCCCACAGGGTCCCCTGTGGATGCACTGCTGTTCTGGTGCCCATCTCACCCCTCAGGAAAGTGGGCCAGGGTGGGCATGGGGCACTGGGGGTGATGCTGTGAGAGCAGCAGGGGCAGCTGGGCTGCTGGGCTTGCACCTTTGGGGCTTCTGTGCAAATATTTTGTATTCTGCTCTAATTCTCTGTTTGGTTTGGTGATTTTTCCAAGAGCAAGGGGGAGCAGAGCAGGCTAAACCCAATGGCTTGGGGCTCTTTTCCCTAAAAGCAGCAGAATTGGGCTTTACTTTGGAAAGCTGCCATCTAGAAGGAACTGAAGTTGGAAAAGATAAAAAGTGCTGAGGCTGTTCATAAACTTTTTGTTTAGAAACTGTTTTGATGCCAACTATTCTGATGCTTTTGATTTTTCTGCTCCCTTATCTTCTTAACTGAAGGGGCTTAGTAAGAAAACCAAACCTTTGCTACTTGTAATTTTTAACCCTGCTGAAGTTTTTTGGAAGACTGATCAAGTTCTGTACTGTGCTAAACTGCCTCTTTATTATCCAGATTGCCAGGCTTGTTTTCCTTGCTAATCAAAATAAGGTACAGTGAAATCAAGATAAGAATGTATTATTGTATTATTCAAGCCCTGAATATCAGAAAAGAAAATGAAATAAATCTTCCTATGCAGCTGAAAACCACAGAAATCCCTCTCTCCTCTGTAATTTCCTCAGCTTCTGGCTGATACTGCCATGCCTTAAATGTGACTTGGGAGTGTGTGTGGGTTCTTTCCTCTTTGACTGAAGCCTTGTGCATGTCAGAGCAGAATTAATGTGACTTCTTCTCGAGTGCTTTTCACTCCCTGTGGCCCACCACACTGATTACATCCCCCTTTGAAATATTTCCTTTGCAAAACGGGGCCACAAATTTACCCCTGCATGAAATAGAGGGGATTTGACTTGCTGCTATTTGGTTAAAGAAATAAAAAGAGATCTTCTGGTGTGTGTATTTTCAGGCAGAGGCATTGCTCAAGCATGAGGTGATTGAGTGGGGCTTGATTAATGAATGGATAATGTGCTAAATTAAACATGTCAGGGTGCACCTAATGTTTTTGTCCTGCCAGACTAGATAAGGGATTGCTTCTTGAAATTAAAGGCAAATTGTCTATTTTACTATTACTGCTCATTCTATGGCAGATGTAAATGGAGCTGATGCCTCAGTAGGATGGAGAGAACTGAGTTTGGCCTGCTGTTTGCCAGTGCCCAAAGGGTGTTGTTCACTCTCTATATTCAGCTTAATTTGTCAGGCAACAAACCAGGCACAACCCTGATACTTGTGGATGGCTTGGAGCAAAATGGGGATTATTTTGGATGTCTTTCAAATATAAAGTCTTTGTATAAGTGGTAATGTCTAAAGGTAAAAATGTCTAAAGGTAAAAATGTCTAAAGGTAAAAAGTCTCTGAACCTCAGTGTAATAGTCTTTGTATGAGCACGTGTGATGCTTAGATAACTTTTTTTCCCCAAAATTTTAATGAAATGGGCAGTTTTCTCCTAGATTGGTGTTTTCCATGGGCAAGTCTAGGATGTATATTTGTTGCCTATTTTCACTCAGCACTAATATTTATTTTAATGCCCCTCTCCAAGCTTGTTTCACTGTTCTCATTAACAGGGGGGGTTCTGGGGAGTGTCTGTGACAGGAGCAGCTCCTCAGATGGGCTGGGACTGTTTCCTATAAAGGCAGGAGTGGATAGGTTGATATGGAGGCCAGACAGCCACAAAAGGCACCCTGTCACTCCCCTGAACTGCACAGGGGAGAGGAGATAGCAAAAGGCTCCAGAGTTGAGATAAAGGCAGAGGGAGAGCACTGCTGGGCAAATTAATTGAATTTAATACCAATCAAAATCAGAACAGTGAAACACAGAGAAGTGTTACAATGTTATATATTACATATGAATATTTAAAATATATTTTTATATATATGTGAATATTATATGCACAGTATAATATACAGAGAAGTAAAACAAACCTTAAAAACACCTTCTCCTCACCCCTCCCTCCTTCCTGGGCTCTGCCTCCTCCCTGCCAGCATCCCAGGGGGGCTGGGTTGGGCGACATGGTCATGTCATCACTCCTTGTCCTGCCCCTGCTCAGGGAGAGAGGCTGGAGCACCTCCTGTGGGGTCCCCTCAGGATCAGGCTGCTCAGGGAGAGAGGCTGGAGCACCTCCTGTGGGGTCCCCTCAGGATCAGGCTGCTCCAGCCCGGGTCCCCCACAGGGGGACAAGCCCTGCTCCAGTGTGGGCTCCTCTCTCCATTGCTCTGCAGGTCCCAGGGGTTCACATCCTCCTGTGGGCACCCTCCTGCTCCAGTGTGGGCTCCTCTCTCCATTGCTCTGCAGGTCCCAGGGGTTCACATCTTCCTGTGGGCACCCCCTGCTGCAGGGTGGGCTCCTGCAGAGCTGCAGTGGATCTCTGCATCCCCATGGGCTGCAGGGACACAGGGGAATGTTCCACCCCTCTTTTCTCCCTGCCCTTGGTGCCTGCTGGGCTGTTCCTCTCACATGTTCTCTCACCCTGCTCTTCTCTGGCTGCAGTTGTTTCTGCCCATGAAGGTTTTCCCTCCATAAATCTGTTGTGCCAGAGGTGTCAGCAGCCATCCCTGCTGGGCTCAGCCTCCTGGAGCCTGTGGGGCTTTGCTGTCCTGCAGCTTGTCACAGAAGCCACCCCTGTGGCCTCCTCTGTCCCAACACCTGGCTGTGCACCCCCAGATGGGCTGGGGGGTGACAGGTTTCTGTTCCCTCCTCAGCCCCAGGGCTGTGTGTGCCCTGTGCCAAAAAAGGAGCAGTAACAGGGGGTGAGATGGACTCAGCAAAGGGGCTGCATCCCCTTTCTGAGCACTGGGGAAAGAATCTGTGCCAGAATTCTGGGCTGTAACACACTGATGTTGGCTCTCCTGTCAGTACATTTCTGCTCCCTCTGTGTGGGTGTGAAGTGAGGTGATCACAGTCACAAACTCCCTGCACCACTGGCTCTGGTGTCCATTTAAAACTGTCTGTGAGTTCAGGGAGGAGTGAGAGCTCTGCTGGTGAGGTCTCAAGTACAGTTTCAGTTAAACTTTGGTAAGAGCTGTTGCTGTCCCACTTTGGATTCTCAGCTGTGGGATATTTTCTCTTGAAATTAAGCCAGGATGTGCTCACTTGCACAGAGTTGTGTGCAAATGCCATTTTTCCTCCCTGAGTCTCAGTTATCAAAGTTTGGAGTTTACTGTAGCTTGTAACTAATTTTATTCCTTTAACACACTAGACTTGTTCCAGCCAAAATGTTGGTCATGAAGCAGTGATAAGAAATTTTTAGCTTGAAAGCCAATTTTGTATTTCTTCCACAGGAAATGTAATAAATGACCTTAAAATAGTGCCTTATCTCATGTTTATACTAAACTTCAACTCTTGTTTATCAGGTTTTTTTTCTTATGAAAGGAATGAACATTCTTTCAATCCTTAAGGACCAGAGAGCTGAAAGCATCCTGTGTTTGTGTGTTGTTCTTCTTCCTTTGTATTTTTTCCTTCACAGTGCCATTTTAGGACTTGCCTACCTGGAAAACCTTATCCTTACCATAAGCCTGCATTAGGATGTGTGTTGGTGAAGGAGCAGCTGCTCCCTTTGGAGTTCCCTGTGGTCCCAGGGACACTCAGAGCCAAGGCTGCTGCAGCTGGAGGAGATCCTCACCTGAGCTGCTCCCTCCCAGCTGATGGTGTAGGAATTGTTCCTGTAAAACAGGTCAGGGGATGGAGATGTGCTTCATTACTGCCCTAAACCCCTTAGCTTTGCTGGCAGTTTGGGTCAAGACATGATTTCTTAACAAATTGAGGTGCCTTGTTGGGTTTTGTTGGGTTAGGTTTGTTTTTTGGTTTGGGTTGCAGCAGTGAGCCTTTGAAATGAGACCTGGGATTTCTGACTGTAGTAGAAAGGCAAAAAAGTAGCTGCTTTTGGTTTTCATAAATATTTACCATTAGGCAGAAATGGATCATCAAAACTTCTGCACATTAGGGAGCAGGAAGACAAATGACAGTGCCAACATTTTTTTAATATTTTTTTCTTATTTTTCTTTAACTACATGCTCCATGGGACAGAAGACAGAGCCACTGAACAATAGGCCCTAATGTTCTAAATGGCCTAGAGTCTCGTTTTTATTTGGAGCTGAGCTAGGAAGGTCACCTCAGTGTTCTTGTCCTTGGAAGGACACTTGTGGCTTCACTGAAAAGCTCTCATAGGAGGATGATTCCCTCAAAGACTGGGAGATTTTGAAGGCATTTGTTGCCTGAGTGTGGGTAGGGATTAACCAGGTGTAAAATGTGCAGATCAGTTCACTGCCTTACCTTCTCCTTCTCCTGTGAAGTGACACTGTAAATATACTGAGGGATCTCTTCTGTCCAGGGGGGCATGCTGCCCAAACCTGGAAAGGGAAAAAAGGTTAGATTGATTTTTTTAAATTGTTTTGTTTTTGTTTGGTTGGTTTTGGGTTTGTTTTTTTGTTCTTACAATGTAGGAGAAAATTAATTGCTGTAGCCCCTGAGAGCTCTGCTCTTCTGAGGTGTCATGGAGGAGTTTGGCATGACACTAAATGTGTTGCCCTCGGGCATGTTCTTGTTCTGTAGTTAATGATGCTGTCTGAAGGGGATGCTGCAGCTAATGGATTGTTTAAAAACTGTGTGAAGTGGGGTGTACCTGTGCCCCTGCTTTGGGATAATAACCACAGGTTTGTGTAAGGAAGCTGTTCTGTGTTGATAAACATGTTCCTCAGGTGGAATAACTTACAAACCTTTGACTTATCTCTGGGTTTTTTTTTTTTTTTTAATTTTGGGATGTTGGCATCTTGCAGTGAAACACATAAAGGTGGCTGCTGTGATATGCTTTGACATCTCTGCTTCTGGGAACAGTTAAATTAAGAAAAAAAAAAACCCCAACATTTTCCCCCTTCTTTACTTTTACGAACATCCTAAACCACTGCAGTCTTTTATTGAGTGACTATCTGTCCCTTTTTAGTGAATGTTAAAAACACAGCCACAAAGCTGAATTTTCACTGTCCCCTGCTTCAGATGCAAATAAACAGTCATTGCATACTTGTTTTGTGCTGTCTTTGAAAGGAAGGTATTTCTTTAAAGTGAATATCCAATCTCTCTGTTATCTGAGTGAGCAGCTATCCCAGTGCATGGCTAAATCAGTCCCTGCACAGAGAGGATGCCTGGAATATAGTTAAGAATTGTTCTAAATTCATAATTTCTTAACAGAGGGATCAAACTCCTCAATCTCTGCACAGAGAGGATGCCTGGAATATGGTTAAGAATTGTTCTAAATTCATCATTTCTTAACAGAGGGATCAAACTGATGCATTAGTTTTGCTTTTTGGCCACATCTGGTAAAGTAGCCCTCATGGAGGATATGGAAAAGTAAAATATGGAAACATGCTGGGGTTTTTTTTCCCTTTCCCCCCTGCTTTTTTATCCCTTTTCCCCCTTTTTTTCCCCCTTCTTGAAAGAACATTTGATTGCTATCACAATGACACTTGTTGCCTTGCAGTCATACAGCCCTGCATTAAAGTGAGGCTATCACTGGGGAACTGCAGGTTTAAGGGGTATTTGCTCTGCAAGACTTGCAGAAAGCAAAATTCCTGTGGAAAGTGCTTGGCTTGGGCTGTCCCTGTGGGGTGGGTACCATGGGGACTGTTCACCATTTCTGTGCAGGCTGTCCCTGGGGCTCCTGGAGTTCATCTGTCTGTGCTGATGGGTGGGAGAACATTAGAGTGGAGCTGTACATCCCTGCAGGGACAGGATGGTGTCCCCTCCAAGGCACAGTGAGCTAGCCTGGCTCCTCAGGGTGTGCAGTGCAGCCTGAGCTGATGGAGCAGCTCCCTCCTGGCCAGGGGGGGAGTACACCCACCCACATCCCTCCCTGGCCTGTCCCTCCCTCCTCCCCGAGTCTGACACTCCTCTCACCCTCTGTGAAACTCATTTGTGTTGCCAACATGACAGAAAACTTAATTTTCTACCCTTAATTAATGAGCTGCTGTGGTTTGTTGCTCCATCAGACAAGTGCCAGGGCTGGTGCAGGAGGAGAGGTGGGTGCAGGGCCACCACCCCTTTGTGACAGGGATGAGCCATTAGGACAGAGCTGATGGAGCTTCGTGCCAGGGCTTTGCTCCTCTGCTCCCCAGGTGTGATAACAGAGCTTCCCTTGTTTTTCCCCTGGTGGGAATCATGTTTCACAGAGGACTCAGCTCCCTGAAGGAATAACCTGGCAGATTGGGGCATCCCATGGCACACTTTGTGCTGCTGCTGCTCAGAACTCCAGGGTGCACCCATACCTTCATGCTCCCACATCTGACTGCAGCAATTGCTGAGTGAAATTGGTCTAGTAAATCATACTTCTGCCATTTATATTGTCAGCCACGTGTATATTGTCCATTTCAGCTGAGCTGTTTATTTTTATCAACAAAGTACAGTAAGAAATTTGGACCCAACAGCAAATCCTTAGTGGAGTAAAATCAGATTTTTTTTTTTGGCCACGACTGCAATTGTTCTGGATATCAAAGACTGTTTTAAATTCTTTTTTTGTTTTTAAAGACATTGAATAGCCTGTTCATTCTTGGCTGTTTTCTTCTATTTCTCCCCCTGTTAAGCGATTGCACAACTCGACATTAAAATCAATAATTCCTCATTGATAATTGCTCCCAGGCTATGACATCAGGGTTTTCTGGAAGGATAAATTCCCAGTGCTGATAGCAGACTGTATGATTTCACTCTGGACACTGGCCAGTGCAGTTGGATTCCCTGATGTGCAGGCTGCAGGGGAGGACATGACACAACACGGGTCTGTGTGTGTGCCCGACACACTTGGTCTGTGTTTTTGAGGACTGCTGTGTTGCAGAGAGCACAGTCTGTAATTCAGGTCCACTCTGATGAAACCAGAGCATCTCCTTGCTATGAACTTCTCAAATATTTTGCTGTTCTCATTCAGCTGTCCTGTTTTCTGCCTTTGCATTGTTTATTTTTGCTCAGCACAGCTATTAAAGGCTTCTTCCAAATATTTCTGCAAGGATTAGCCTGCCATTGGCTTTTTCCTTCTGCAGTTCCTGGCACTTTAATGCACAACTTTCAGAGGCCTGGTGCAGCCCTGCACTGAGGCAGTGCTGTGCTCTGCAGCAGATGTGTTCACAGGGATTATCAGGAGCATTCTTGGCTCACACGTGGGCAGAGTGGGCTCAGTCTGAGTGAGACAGAGCACGGCAGGCAGCTCCAGGAGTTGGGAATTGCAATTAGATGCTGGAACAGTCAACCACAGGATGCTGCTGGGGCCAAGAATTTAACAAGGTTCAAAGAGGACTTGGATGTTTGCTTAGGGCTTAGGAGTCGAGGGAGTTGTCAGAATAAATGATTACCAAACGTTTTGGAGGGAGACTCAAACCTTGTGGTTTTGAGTCTGTGCTAGTTTCTAGGTATCAGGTGAGGTTACCTGTCTTCTGCTGGTCCCTGGGCTCCTGATGTTCCTATTGGGGAGTATTAATGTGATTAATGTTATTAATTTCTCTTAGGGTGCCATGCAGCACTGTTAGTCCTCTGGTTATGATCCACTTTGGCAGTTCTCTTCTTGAAAACTATGCCTGAGGCTTTTGGGGAACTCAGAAAATGAAATTTGCAGGTTTGGCTTGCAATGCAGTTACAGCCTCTTGGTTTTATGCATTTTAGGGAAGGGCTGCTTGTGGTGGGGGAGGATAAGCACACCCTCAGCAGTAATACCATTGCTGTGAACACCCAAACTGCCTTGGGAAGGAGTAGATTTGGTGTTAGGGACTGATTTTTAGGCAGTGCAAGGCAGTGTCAGGGAGTCTCAAACCAGAGTTATGTCCTCATCCTCAAGAGGTTATTTATTTATTTACTTTGCTGCCAGTTTAAGAGAAAAGAAAAGAAGTAAAAAATCATTCTCAGCTAATAAAGCTGCTAAGTGTGTCCCTGAGCTCTTCCCCAGACCTCAGCCTGCATCTTCTGCAGGAGTCTATTCTGGGCTCTGTATCTTTGCCTGCCTGTTCAGCACTGACTCTCCACAGAGCTGTGTGGGTTTAACCACCTGCACTGCACACACTCAGGCCCTGCAGTGCTCTTTGGGGAGTGCCATGAGCACAGCAGGTTTCATCCCCTCACTTCCAGCTGCCTGGCCAAGTTCACCTGGAGCTTAAGGCTGGTTGAAGGCAGCCTTGTTTTCCCTGCTCCCTTGTGTTATCCCTGCCTCTCGTGCAGCCAGACAGGGAGCTGAGCCAGCTGAAAACTTAACCCTGCCTTCTCTAAAACAGCACTGGTGTCTCTCAATCTCATTTCCCTGAACCAGCTTTCCACCTGGTTAAAGCAGCAGGGATGTAAGGGAGAGGTCAGTATAGTGTGTTTGGGTTGTGTATGGGGATGTAGGACAGCAGCTTTGGCTTGAATTGGCTTACCTGGATGCTGAAATACAGGTTTTTTCCAGCAATCCTGAAAATAAATTCAAAGCAGAAAGAAGTTTGGGGGTTTATACCCTTACTTTAAGTGTTTGAGCTTTATGGCTCTATGAACTTAGGCTTAGTTCATAGAGGCTTATGAACTTGGCTTCTATGAACTGTCCTCATCCTCAAGAGGTTATTTATTTATTTATTTACTTTGCTGCCAGTTTAAGAGAAAAGAAAAGAAGTAAAGAATTCTGTGGGATAATTCCATTGCTTTTGGATAAAAAAGAAAAAGACAGAATTTTCATCCTCTTCCTGTGCTTGCAGGAAAGACCTGTTGCAAACAAGGGCAGTGATAGTGCCAAGTGCTGCTGGTTAATGTTTTCTACAGCAGCAATATCATTTCTTGGTAGTTAAATGGTTGGATTTTACACTGTGCTTCTACCAGTTTCAAAAACTTTCATTAGGACATAAGAATGGAATGGAGAGAAACTTCCAGGATTTCAGGGTGTACCATGGATGAAAGAATGAATGAAGCCTTGCAGGATGTGGTGTGATGGTTGTGGGGAAGGTGACATTTGGCTCTAGGGAAAGTCACCATTTTTTACATCATTTCAGTGACATGAGGCAAAGACCTGGTACCTTCAATACAGTGTCATTAAAGAGGGATGCTTGAGTTTCTTTACCTTGTGATTTTTGTGCTGCAGCCATAGGTGAGAAGTGATTTGTTCCTCCAGAAGTCAGGGCTTTCTGCCCTGTGTTTCCAACCTGTCTCAGTGCCTGGCAGTGGCTGGGTGAAGGTTTTAATGTCTGGGATGCAAGCTGCTTCCTCTCTGCCAGGTTCTCTGCTAACATCAGAGATGGAACTCTTGCAGTGAAACCTGGAGGGTGCAGACAGAACTCAGCTGCTGCCCCACCAGCTTTAACCAGGTTTAACCACCTGGCTAAACCAGGACAGACTGGTTAAAGCATGCACAGAAATGATGGTGCTTTTCCAAAATGTTCACACCTTGCTTCTCCTTTCTAAATTGCACTGAGACATGACAGTGTCCTGGTCTCTAAACCAGTGGAGTGTTTTGTGGTGTTAGCCTGGTGGAGAAGAGGGTGCATTCCTAAAGACTGAACACAGATAAGTTGGAGATAAAGAGCTGTGAAGTTTGGTGTGCTCTGAGAGGGGAGAGGTTGTCTTAAACGAAGCAAAGGAGTGGCTTTCAGTCATAAACCTTGGAATGCTTTTGCTGAAGAGCACCAGAGCAGGGCTTCATGCCCTTCCCTTGGAGGAGAGGAGGGTGAAGCTGCTCCTGCTGAAAAGACAAGCTCTGCTTGATGTTTGAAGCCAGTGGGTGCAGGAGGCAGGAGGTGCATGACTCGTGCAGGAGGGGGAGCTGTAGCTTGTTGCTGTGTGCCCTCGGGGGAGTGTTCCTGTGAACAGGTTTGGATGACAGCCATGCATGATTCTGAGCAGCTTAACGTGGGCATCACAAAAATTGTAAGTTGAAATGGCTGTGTTTGCCTCAGTTGTCTCTAAGGAAAGGCTTGGTGTGGATTGAAGTGTTCTGGTTGAATGAAAGTTGTCTTTATCAGCCACAAGCACTGAGGAGTAGCATGCTAACCACAGAAATAGCCACTTAGACATTTTGCTTTGTAGACAAAAATCAGAAGGCAAATGGAAGAAGAACCTGTGTTTTCCAGCTCTCTGAAGCCAGCATGTCTAGAAGTACAGGAGATAGTCCTCTAACTTTGCTAATGCTGAAAGAAAAAATACTGCACATCCTGAAATTTGCAGTTATGGAAGTAGCACTGAGTGTCAGCCTGTGGGGTGGTGCATGCACACGTTCACATGTACAGTAATTAATAGCCTGAAATCCTGTCCTGACCACAGTGAGCTTGCTCCACTGTTCAGTAACTCTAAGAAAGGAATTTGGCCCTGTGAATGAATTTGAAATGCTCTCAGAAGCATTCTTTCCTGTTACAAGAAACATGTGCATTCTGTGGATGCAGGCAGCGATGGCTGTGTACCAGAATGCAGATGATGTGCTCCTTGCTGCTGCTTCTGCAGCCCAGGCTGCACTGCACCAGTCTGCATTGACCAAGGGGGAGAAGAGAGGCAGAGTGCAAACCCTGAGTTAGAGCTCAGTGTGAGTTAAAAGTTCTGTTCTGGTAGCATTTCTGTGTAGATGTTTGTTGGAAGGATACAGAATGATCCTACTGCAGAGGGGTAATGTGCTGAGAAGTTTTATGATGTTCTTTAAGAGTAGCAGAGATGACATTAGCACTGTTACAAGTCATCAGTGCTCTTGGAGACCCCAACATTTGTCTTTGCCCATTGCTCAGAATTGCTGAAGGTGCCTCAGGAGACAGCCTAGTCCAGTTTCCCTGTACAAAGCTGGGTCAGCAAAAGTGGATTGCCCTGGTGTTGTTTTGTTGTGTTTGGTTGTGTTTTGGGTATCTCCAGGGATGGAGACTTCCCAGCTTCTTTGGGTACCTGTTCCACTGTTGGATCACCTTCACAGTAAAAAAACCAACAAATCAAGACCAAAAGAATCTTATGTTTGTGTGTTTCAATTTTTGGCCACTACCTCTAGTCCCTTCACTTCATACTTGAGAAGAGCCTGACTCCTGTTCTGCCTCCCATCAGGTGTTTGGCATAGATGGGATTCCCCTCCAAGCTTTTTCTTCTTGAGGATAAGCACTTCCAGCTCACTGAGCCTTCCCTTGTGGGACAGATCTGTAGCTTCTTAATGATCTCCATGATCCTTCCCTGGATTTACTGCCAGCATGTCCAGGCCTGCCTTGTGCTGGGAAGGCCAGCCCTGGACACTGGGCTGTGCTGGGCACAATGGTTTTAACTCAACTTACACAGCCCTGTGAGCCTGGCAGCTCAGCCAGTTTTCAGTCCAGTCCTCACTTTTCTCCAGCCCATTGAGAAGTTGTGTGAAGTTAAAGTCATCAAACCATTGCTAATTAAAAGGTCCAGGTAAATATTTCTTGAAACAAATTAAAAAGAAATAGTAATGCAGAGAGAGAAGGTTGCAAAAGAGCAGGGAGAGGAAAGGAGGTGGAGAGGTACAGTTTTGGGTGGGAATTCTGCTAATGAGCTGTGCCTTAGTTCTTTCTTGTCTGTAAGAGACTTTGGAAATGTGGACTCGTTTTTGGAGGAAAGTAAGTCAAAATGTTAGGAAGGAAAAGTTCACAATCTTGTTTGGAGACCTCCAAAAGCTGCAGAGAAAACCTGAACCGTGCCATGGCTCAGTTTCACAAGGACAACTGGCTGAAATAAATGTATTGGATTCAAACCCTTCTTGTCCCCACAGGAGAACAACTTTGCTTTGATTATTGTTGATTTATACAAACTTGTCTCTCTTGACTATGGGAAATGATCCAGTACTTAATTATTAGGCATTGTGGACCTCAAGGTTGTGCATGCTGTGGACACATTTATCTCAGCTGGTTCTGTTTCAGTTGATACTAATTGGTTTTGTTGAAAGCAAAGCTTCTGATAAGATGTCTTGTGTTTGAAGCTAATTAAACCCCTGAGACAACACTGCTATATGTTTTTTAATTCCTGTTGTGGAAAAAAAAAGTGTTTATTTTGTTCACAGGCACATGGATTCCTGTATTGCACCTCTCACCTCCCTTCTTGCATGAGGTGTATCCTACTGGAGGACAGCTCTGGCGATTTCTGCAGTCAGTCTGGGTTAAAACAAACCAGCCAGGGAGGTGTGGGTCACCACTAAAATTAGGTGGTTAATTATAGTCAAGGTCCTCTGGGAATTTGTGTTCCTGTCAGTATTTCTGCCACCAAACATCCTATTTCTGGATGGTGCTGGAAATACTCACATACTTCAAATACCATGAAAAAGATACCCTAGGAGAGAACTGAACCCTAAAATGAGCACAGGTGGGACCTGGCACCCAGCTTTCCTATGGAGCTGCTTCCCTCCTTGTCAGCCAAGGCTGATTTCACCTTTAGGACAGAAAACAACCACTGATGGGGTGTCATCATATGGATGTGCTTCTATCCCTCCAAAAACACCCCCCTTTTCCACTCCAGCTCTGTCTGGACACTGTGTTTAAGATATGTTTCAATGCAAATGCTTATAAGAACTTTTGTGCTAAAAATGTTCTGCAAAATCAGTCTTTTTTTTGAAATTGTATTTTCAGACTGGTTTGTGTAGGGTTTTTCTGTTTGTGTAGGGTTTTTCTGGCATGCTTGGTTGAAGGTCTGTAGTGTTTGTGTGTGAGGTGTTGGTGCATCTGCCTGTCTGTTTAGTCAAGGAAAGGGACAGGATAACCTTGGGGCAATCTGCTGCAGTAGTAGTGTAACATCTTACCAGGTCTTATCAGGCAAGAGGAGAATATTTGTATTTAGGCTGGCTGTTTTACTGGAAAGAGAGAGGGGATTACAATAAGATTAAGCACACTACTGTGCAAAATTTGTATTCTTATTGTTCAGCTGCTACTAATATTTTACAATTTTGAAAGAACTGCTATGAAAAGAGGAAATAAGACCTTCCAAAACACCTCTCTAAAAGATGGCAACCTTCTCACTGAAAGTTGATATTAAAAAGTCTCATTTGTTGATTAATTTGAGAGCTTGGGTGTTACTTCCTCATGGTTTGAGAGCATATTTCTTACCTGACCTTGACTCTGATTGTTGTACTCTGCCCACTTCCATGAAAGCAGTCAAGGCTTTTAGAAAATCAGGGGATGGATGAGGAGGAAATGTCTTGTTTGTTAACATTTTCTGTATGAACTAGAAAAAATAATCAAGGGAACTGCACAAGAGCAGGGAGGTAAGAGGATGTTGCAGGTAACCCTGTGGCAGCAGGGATTTGTGAACTTGCAAGAGTTGGATCCAGGTGACATTAGAGACACCACTGAGAACTGGAAAGGTGGAGGAACCCGAGGCCAGGTTGTCTGTCCTGTCTAATCCTGCATTCCTGTGCTTGGTGTGAAGCCAGGTTCTCATCCTGCCTTTCCTCCTTGTAGCAGCCTCCTCTAAGTTGTGGTGGCAGGGCAGGGAATCATTTCCTCTGTTGGTTTTTTTTTTCTGTACTTCTAATGCTCTAGTACAGCTGGCACATGTTCATGGTAATATTCAAAACTTTTTTTTACTTAATTTTCTTTCTGAAGGCACTTGTGTCACATATGAGCTAGAAGAGCATTGTTTTCATGAGCTGTTAAGAGCAGCTGCAGCCTTTTCCTGAACACTGGAGGAGATTTTTAGGATGGGTTTCCTAGAAAAGTGGGAGGCAGAACATCTTCCAGTTCCAGCAGACCTTTCCTTCTGGATAACTGTATAAATGGATTTTCCTTGCTTCCCAATGACCCAGGGAGGGATGCAGTTGTAATTGCAACGTACCCAGTACCCTGCAAGTTGAAGTTTTTTGTAGAGTGCTTTCTCTTTGATGGAATTGTATGTAAGAGCCAATCAGGATAAAAAAAGGTGCCTGTTTCCAGTCTTTATTCACTGCTAGACATTTCAGGGCTCTTGACCTTTACTCAGCCCTTTAGGTTTTGTCAAAATTTTCTCTGCTTCTTGCTTGAATAGATTGTCCATGGCTCCATGTTGCCCATGGGCAGAGAGCAGTGCATTTCATTCAGCACTAGTTACAGTTGATGTACTTCAGTTAAATGTCAGCTTGGGTCAGGGGAAAAGGTTCATTTGCTTCCCTCTTCTCCAGAAAGGTGGTGGCTTGTGAGGAGAGGATGGATAAAGCAGGGACAGGAGAAGAGGAGAACATCTGAGGTTCTTCATCAGGTGGGAGGAAGGTACAGCAGCCCATTAATCAGCTCTGGCTCTTCACAGGAAAGGATAGAAGAAAATCTGAAAAAAAAAAAAGAAAGAAACCTAAGGTTAAAAAGACATAGGTTTGCACTCCTGAATTATTTTTTTTTTCCTTCTCTGCAGTATCAGCTTTTTCTTGTTCCCAGAGAAACAAACAGAGTGTTGTTCCAGGGGAAGGGGGGGGTGGGAGAGCCGGGTGAGCAGCGAGGAATGTTCACCGCCTCACCCACCATGCAGGGGGGAGGGATTTAATGTATAACCAGCAGTTACAAGTGTCAGAAAACAAACAACAATGAAAACAAAACGCAGCCAGTAACCTTGGGGCTCTGACACTGAGCAAATGTTTAGCAGAGGAAGCTTCTGCTGGACATCACCGGATAAGAATGAGTTGATGTCACTCTTGGCAAGGGCGGGAGCTCGTTTTTTTCCACACAAACAGCACAACACAGCAAGAGGAAGGAGAGGGAATGGTGGGAAGGAGGGGAGGGGGAAGAGGAAGAGGAGGAGAGAGCTGTTTGCTATAAACTGTTCTAATAAAAATATATTAAAGCATGGCCTGTTTTGTTGGAAGGGGTCTCAGTGCTTGGACATAAATAGACAAAGGTTGAGGATGGACCAGGGCTCCTCCTACACTGTGGCTCTGCAGACCTGTGCACAGATCCCTGACAGGCTCTTGTGTAATTTGCTTTGACTTGCTCCCAGTCCAGAGTGTACTACAGGCTTATTCCTGTGGCCCTCATTCAACAAAACCTCATTTGGCTTCAATGGGAATTTCTGCTTGAATAAAGAAGTTCAGCTTTTGTGACCTCTGGCAGTTTCCGTGCCTGGCCAATGAATAGGAGGACATCCCCTCACCCTCAGTCTCTCTATGTCTTTATTTTAAAGCTTCATCATATTTTATACTTCAAAGTAATGCAGAGTTTTCTCTGCAGAAAAAGAGACATCACATAGGCAGCAGAGCAGTGAAAGCTGCCTTTCAACAGGGACCACTCTCTAGCCAAGAAGCAAGAGCTGGTAGGTATTTGGTGAGTTTGAAGGTGAGCAGTCTTGGAAAGCACCTCAGAAAAGGTGTGGATGTAGTGATAGAACAGTTCTAGAAAAAAAAATGCTCCTAGAAATGAAACAGAGAATCTTCTAAAACCAAAAAGCCATGGGAAATCTTTAGCAGCATCTGCTCTCTGGGTTGTCCATACTGAAATGTCTACTGCTCATCATCCCCTGTATGAATGCTCCTGCAGAGCACAGAAGTGACAGGGAGTTTAAGTTGTTTTAAAACGTGTAACAAGGATAGGAGTTGTGTGATGTTTGCTCTGTGTTCATGCATTCTAGCTCAGAGCAGACCATTTCTAAAGTGGCTCAAGTTGAACTAGAAAAGAGCTCTCCTAGGCTGGGATAGGAGCCAGTGCTGAGCCCTCTGGGAGTGTAGATGTGGGGTACTCTGTGTGTGCTGTGTCCTTCCCTTTCCTCATCCTCACCACGTGCATTGGTTGCTGTCAGGACCCTCAGCTGTCCAGACATCTCCAAGGTGTGTGTGTTGTTATCAAACAGCCCTCCAGGACACTGAGCACTTGGGGGAAATTGGGCCATCCTCTTTCAGAACATTATAGGATTTAAGAACTGGATTGTTTGGAGCCCAGACTTCACAAATCAGTTAAACACTACAATATTCAGCTGGCTCTCACCACCAGGAGCTGCTGTGGCAGTGCAAGGAGCAAACTTTGCATTTGACCCTCTTGGTATGGGATTCCCTTGGGTGTGTGTGACCCTCTGGAAGCTTTTCCATTCGATCCTTCCTGCCAGACCAGGCTGTGTCACTCAGAACACTTGGCTGGGGCACGGTTGGAGGGAGCAGGCTGGGATGTTCTCTGCTGAATGACCTCACTGGACTCGTGTGCCCTTGAGGCCTTTGCAGTGACTCAGCTCTGGGCATGAGCAGAGCACGGTGCCTCAGCCCTCAGGCCACACTGACAAGGAAAGGAAAAAGCTGTTGTGTTTGTGTTGGCTGGGGCCTTTGATGAGTGCAGGCAGTGTAACTTGGGAAGGAGGAGCAGTCAGCTTTGTTGCATGTTCCACTCCTTTACTGAAAGCCGTCAGAATCAAAGAAATCATTTAACTAATCATTTAACAAATATAACTGCTGCTGCAGGTGCTGTCCTCCTCTCCTAAATTAAGTCATAAGAAGGGGAAAACAAACACACATTCATTAACTACACAGTTGAATGAAAATATTTAAGGTTCTAGTGGATTTTTAGGAGAGTCTTAAGAAGTCAAAGCTCTGGACTTTCAAGTTCTAACATGCTCTAAATTGTTTTATACCTTAATTTTGAAGAAGTTGAAGAGGTAGATACATGTTAAGTGTTGCTGTTGCTCCTGTTTCTGTAGAGCTGGTTTTTCTATTCTTTCTTCTATCCAGGAAGAGATGCATGTTTGTCTGCATTACCACAGTTTGTTTTCTTAGTGCTTTTAGACTTTTATTGTTAGAGTGGAGATGTGGAGTCAACATGTTGATATGTATTTATATTAGTAAGAATAAGAAATGCTTTATAATTTCAGAACAAACAATGGTTCTTCTGTCATCATCCCTGTGGTTACAGGTTCCCAGATGATCAAAATTCTTCCCCTACAACTTCAAAAATCTTTAGCAAAATCTACCTCTACTGTTTTCTGTGTTGTTTGAAAAAGCAGAAATCACTGCAAAAGTGGAGTTGTTTGTGTAGGACCTGATATGAAAACAGCATCTGGAACAGCATCTTTCTGTTAATAGCTGCAGAATTAATTGCTGTCAGTGTCACAAACCAAGCTGTTGTTTCAGTGAGGAGAAAGTGAGCTTTATGGGCATGGATTTATATTAATATTAAACTCAGCAGCTGAGTAGCTATTCAGTGGTTTTAGTTCTGTTTGGCTGTAGTGCATATTTTCTAGTATTATCTAGTATTATCTAGCATCTGGTATCAGTATGTCCTCATGTACCATAATTGCTCTCATTGGTGATGTTCCATATATCTGCCATACATACCCATGACATGATGTATTTTTCTTTCCCTCACAGTGCAGGAGGATGATGCCAAGAGTGGATTCTGTGCTTGGGGAGGTGCTTTTATGAGTTTGCATGCCAGACTCTGCCCCAGACTGTGGAAGAATGTCTGTCTGTCTGTCCCCAGAGCAGGAGAGTTGCTCTAACAGCTGTGAGGAGGGAGGACAAACCTAAGGCTTTGTGTTTTGTGCTGCTCCTGAGGCTTCTCAGCCCCCTGTGAGCCAGCTTGGCTCAGCAGGAGGAGGAGAATCCAGGAGTGAAAAGTGGATATTTTCTGGAAGGTTGGTGGGCTGAATCCACCTGTGCAGCAGCTTAGAGAGAACCAGAACTGGAACAAGAAAGGCAAGGAGGGGTGGCAGAGCAACAAGGTGAATTCCATTTTGGGGAGAGCACCCCAAGATCTACTCAGGATGTAGTTCTGAGAGTGTGTCTTTGGCAGGGACAGGGGACTTTTCCAACTACTGGGAGGCTCTCCAGCTGGAAAAGCTTTATAGGTATTGTAATGTATAGGTTTTATAAGTACCTTGGGGGAGATGTGATTTAGGATGAGCAAAACTCCACCTTGCTGTGTATTTAAAACCTTTGTGGTGAAGCTTTGCTGTAAAATGACTGATAATTTCCATGACAGACTTAGGAAATAGGTTCACACTGTGTGTGAGCACACCACCAGCAGGCTGTATAGAGAAAAATAAAAAATAAGGGGGATGTTTTTACAGCTGCCCTATTTTGAGGAGGTTAAGTGGAGGAATGAATGAATTGTTATATTCTGGCTATTTCTGGCTTCAGAGAAGTGGTGCACGTGCTCAAGTTGGGCTCAAGAAGCTTCCTGACCCTGGGCTGTCACTTAGAGCTGATAAAAGCAGTATTTCTAGATTGCAATTACCTAGAAGGATAAATGTTGTCATTAGGTATTCAAAGACTGCTTAAGTAGCAGCTTATTTTAATTGTGAGATTATCCTCTTTCATAATATTGTTACTAATAAGTTCATTTACTGAAGTGCCAAAGGAATAAACTGAGGAAGGTGCAGTTTGCTTTATTTTTTTGCCCCTCCTCTGGGAATTTTAAAACACTCAGTGCTGAGGATTCCTTCTTGTGCTTTGTCTTTCTTCAAGACACGTTGCACTTGACAGTGTTTGACAGAAGATGATAAATACAGAGCTAATACAGAGCACAGTGGGCCACTTAATTCTCTGTAACTGTTGAATGTTTGAGGTGCCATAATAAGGCCCTTCAGGCTGAGTGATTAGTTATTTAAAAATACAGTCAGAAGCAGATTGTGTGTGTGTTGTAGCCTGCTGCCCTCCCCAGCTCAGCTTTTGGGTCATTTCAGTATCCTAAATTTAGTTGTACAATTCCATGCCAGCTCCATGATTCCCTCTGGACTTTTTAGTAGATAACCACTTACCCTAAAAAACAACAGCATTCAGTTAAACTTGTTATAAGAAAAACTAAGGAGCAATTTCTTAATTTCTGTAAAATATATACTGTATGAGCTATGTATGGATGGATTATAAAATATCAAATGTTTCCTCAGCCCCACTGGGACTTTGCTACTCCTGAGTGGTGCAGCCATTTCAAGTCAGGCTGGTAAAGCCTCCAGAAAAGTGTCATGCAAATTAAAATTGCATGTGAAATGGCAGCCCACATTGCTAGCAGAACTGCTGAGTGAGAAGTTGGGTTGCATGTGAGAAAAGCAGTAGAGAACGTCAACTCTTGCATTTCCAGCTTTACTCTTTGCTATGTTTTCCTGAATGCACATGGCAGAGATAAGTTACTGCTCCTAGCACCTGTGGCCAGAACATGCCAATGTGTGTTTTGGACAGTGCTTTAAGGGAGGTTTTAAATAGTGCTCTTGAAAAATAGGCAAAGGCCACGACATGGCCATAATTCTTTTTATTATGGCAACGTGCCCTCATTCTGTCCACTGCATTGTGCTGGCACAAAACTGCTAGGAAGTAAATGGGTTGGAGTTGATGATGGTTGTGAGTCCCTTCCAACTCAGAATATTCTGTGATTGTGTGAAAAGTGTTGATAGTACCAAAGAGAAACTGTGTTTCATGTATATAATGATGGTTATACCAGCACCAGCACTGGGCTTGGTTTGCAATTATAAACTATTGATAAAACATTCACCAGCAGATCCCATTACTTAAAAGGAACTCTTTAGTGAAGGCTTTCTCTACCACTTTTAGAACAGTTTTCTCCATGCATGGAAAAGAACTGAAATCTTGGGCTTGCTGAACCTGTTAGTAAATGGCCTGTTGATCACTCTTGCTCCTTGTCATGCTGTGAAAATAAATTGCAAACAAGACTCAGATTTACATCTGAACTGAAGAAAATGCCCAACAGTAAACTGACACTGCTGCTGTCTGTTAATTTTCTCCAAAGTTCTGGGCTCTTGGTGTGAGCAGCACAGTGCAGGTGCCCCCACTGTTTACCTGGGGTTAGTGTTCTTGTGCTTAGAAGTGATTTTAGATGTCACCTTTTCTCTAAACCACAAAACTCTGGGATTTTGGTTGTGGTTTGGTTTGGTTTGTTTTTTTTTCCTGCTGCTGTGGGCTGTGTCATGTGGATGAATGCCCATGCACTTTTGCCTAAAATAAAATAAGGATTGTCATGAGGCTTGTCTTTAATACTAGTAATAGAATCATTTGCATGGGTTTTAGCTTATAGATGTTTTAAAAATTATTTAAAAGAAATTGAGTTTATTTGATCCTGCTGTCCCATTTCTCTTCCACCTACAGCCTAGAAAACTTTGCAGTGAGAGAGAGATACAAAAGGCAGTTAAGGCCCCATTATTTCAAGGAAGATGGCTGGACAGGTAAAGTTGAGACTCACTCAGGGCTTTGCACATATTAAATAATTGAAGTGACATCTTGTTGCTGCTGAAACAGAGAAGTGCCCCTCTGTCCTTTCCTTCCCCCTCTCCTGGGAGCAGCTCTGGTATTTGATCTTGTGGTGCTCTGATTCCTTTAGCTACCCCAGAGGAAAGAGAAAACCACAGGATTAGCTGTCTGTGGTTTTAGTGGAGTGAAGAACTTTCTGTGCAAGAGCTGTGGTGAGGCACGTGGTGAGGAAGGTGGGATTGGATCTTCCTTTCTGTGGAGCATGAATTTGGGAGTCAGAAGGAAGAAGCTGCTGATTTGGCTCTGGCTTTTATGAACCTGCAGTGGATAATGTGGGAATGTGTGTGGGAGAGGCTGTGGCAGTGCTCAGTGCTCAGCCCTCGTGGTGCTGTAGGAAGTGAGGCTCCTCCTCTGCTGCCTGTCCTGCTGGTGTTTGGTGTTTAGGGCCAGAGGAGGGATGTTCTGGGGCTGAAGTCATCAGGCCAGGGGACAGCAGCTTCCATGTGGTCTCAGATAAATCATCTAATCTCTTGTTGCCTCAACTCCTCATGTTTTAGGATGATGTTAGCCTTGTGGCTTTTGGGTTTGCAGAGCACTTGGAGCAGAGTCAGCTGTAGCCCGTGGATGTGACGTGCTTGTATGATCAGATGATGGCAGCCCTTGTGCCTCCCTTGGTGTGTTTTCAAGAAAAAAAGAGTGTTGCATAGCAAATGCAGTTTATTGCATAGCACAAGAGCATTGTCTCTCACTTTCCTGTGAGCAACCCCATCCTTTTTTCCACCCTTGTGTCTATTTTTACACTTTGAGGTCTGTTGCAGGAAGTTGGCCATACAAATTGCAACTGTGTAGTCAAAACCACTTCTTTTCCATATTACCTCCTTGCCCTAGAAGTGAAAAGTTAGTGAGGAGATGGACTAAACAGGATCTTGGCTGCTTTTAGTTGACAAAGAGCAGCTGTGTGCTTTCTTCAGAGTATATTGTGTACTTTTTCCCCCCTACCTGAAGCTTCAAAAGAAGCTTCTAGTTTTGTGGCAACCTCTAGCAACTTTCTGAAGGTGTAACCCCTGGGCAATCTTGTCCTTGCAGAGAGGCACATCTTGAGTGATTCCAGCCTGAAATCTCAGCACCTGCAGATTCTGGTGCACTGTTTTCTCCTTTTGGGCATTCAGGTTCCAAACAATCTGAATGAGGCAGCATTGCTGATTTCTTTCAGCTTGGCTTCTTTAAAATGGAAGGTTTCATTTAGGCATTTTTTTGCATCATTGAGAGACATTTGTGTTTTTCAGCAGTCTTCAAAGCCCTGGTCATGTTCTGGCTCCATGGTGCTAACTGCTGTATGGCTCCTACAAAGCATGGAGCAAAAATCATCACGTGAGAAAAGCTGCAAGCTTCAGTGGTGCAAAAAACTGTGTGCACATTATTGGTTACGTGTGCCTGTCCCTGTGTGACAGAGAAAGCTCTGATGATACATAGAAATCTTTGCAGAATAAAAGTCTTAAGCAAAATGAGTCACCATTGGAAAGCAGAAGTATCACAACAAATACTTAACACAAATAATAATAATTAATAACAGCAATTATTCCCCTCTGCATCACAGTTTCTTTAATGTAAGTTATGTGACCTCAATAGGTGGAAATATGTAAGAATGTGAGGGGTTTGAATTAGAATTGGAGCACACTGTATTTTTATAGAAGCCTAAATGTCCTGAATCCTCTTAATGTTTGTTTTTTAAGACACGTGGCAGAGGAACAAAAGGGGAGGTGGTTTATATGTGTCAGTGAGTAATGTCTTACAGGTTATAACTTAGAGAGTCTTAGGAGACCCAAGAGAATTCCCACAGAAAGCATATTTGAGCTCTGTGGTCAGAAAAGTTGCCTCTAAAATGATCTGACAAGAGGAGGGTGCTCGGCCCGTCTGTCACCCAGGCAGAAGTAACTGGACACATGGTGCCGGCTCCAAAGCCGGGGGGAAATGTGCTGCTGCAGCCAAACATTCCTTACAACAATACAAATGTGTTCTTTGCTCACACAATAGCTGTTCAGTGTGCCTCCAGCCTCCCTGCTCCCTCACCACAGTTCAAAGGAATTGAAAATACACACAGGCGACAAAGCCAGCCTGTGTTTGGGGTGAAGATGTGTTTTAGCACAAGGTGTTTTCTCAGGGAGGTTTTTAGAGAATTAACTGCTTTGAGTAAAAGGTCATCCACATTTCAGCTTGAGGATTTCTGGGTGAATAGTAGTGATTTTGGTTTTATTTCATTTTTCAGGTTCTTTATGATTGATTTTTACTAATTGCCTTTTTCTTAAGAGTGGCCTGAGTTTTCAAATCTGACCATATAAATGTTGCTGTTTCCTAACTCAGGTGTTACTAAAACACACAAACAAACAAAACCTTCCTCAACCAACCAAAAAAACAAACCACCAAAAACCCCACAACAAAACCAAAACAACCTTTAAAAAAGTTATTTTAACTCTTCAGGCTTTGCTGAAAAATTTCATCTTTTCTTAGTTTTCAAGAATGAGAGAGGAAGTACACAATTAGAATTCAAAGCATTTAGTCAAGAAGAGTCCTGTAAATCTGATTACCATATCTCTGTGCAAGTATTTTGATACCTTTTATTCTGCTGCACACAGGTGTGCAATTCTTCCTTTTCAGTAGGTGATATGAAGTGCTCCTGCATGGGGGATAAATGGAAATGAGCTCCCTGTTTCAGCTGATAACAAGTTGTTCCCTCCAAGCAGCAACAGTTAAGAAACAAGACTTTAGGGATGTAATTTCATCTGTTTCTTGTGTGAATCTTTTTTTTTTATACTTAGGAATCATGAAGGTACTGGCAAAGCAATCTTCCCATGCAAACAGCAACAAGGAAGACAAGGATAATAATTAATCTGTGGCCACTGAGGCCAGATTTTATTTAAGAAGCTGACCAGGCTGGGTAGAACTTCTACCTAAGAGCTTTAGAAATGTTTGGTGGGGCAAGTTGTGGGGTTGATAGTTTTTAAATACCCTTGGAACACAGAAAAACTCCTGGAGACTTGAAAAACACAAGTTCTTTTTGAGCTGAAATTAATGTTGCCTTAATGATAGTAAATGAGATTACTACACATACTGTATTATTATTATTATTAACTGTAGTAACTGTAATCTACTCAAATTCATGTGGAATAGAAGAACTGAAAATTTTAACTGTCTTGGATTAATTTTATGAAGAGAAATAGCATAAAAAAATGAGGGTAGCAAGAGAAGTGAGGAATGCTGAAATAAGTTTCATTTGAAGAGTGGGAGAAGGAAAAGCAGTGTAGTTAAAGCAATGTGAAGGCATCTGTAGGCAAAACACTCCAAAAACAAACAAACAAAACCCCCCAAACCCAGGCAAAAAGAAACTTTTGTTAGGAGAGCAAAAGATTACAAACTATAGTGGGTTAAATAGGGAATCATCAGAAAACCAGGACAGAAATTTCCTTCAAAACAGATTTTTACTTGTCTGTACTTAATAAAAGCTTTAAAGGTTATCTGGAAGCTTGTGGAGAGTCTGTGGGGGTGTCCTCAGAGAAGACTTTCCCAAAAGCATCATTTTTGAATGAGAAGTGTTCACAGAAGAGGTTTTAGAAAGAAATGGTTACATCCATTGTAATAACCCTCCAAAACCTGGTGCCAGCATGAGGAATGGCTCTGTAGAGCTGACAGGCCATTGCTGACCGTGGTGTGGGATCTGATGTTTTATTTCACCTTGCTCTGGGGGCAGAGGTGATGACATGTGGGATAGGGATACACTGTCATGCACATCATTAAAAAGGGTGTTGGTGAGGAGCAGGTCCTGCAAAGGGGTGGCAATTTAAAAGCAGCTGCATTTTTAGAGGTGTGACCAATATGCTCTGCAGAAGAATTGATCTGGCTTTTAAAGAGGGCTGTAAGGTCTCAGGTTGGAGGTGTTTGAAGGTATTCCAGAGGTAATCCAAGGAATTAAGTGAGCTGTGGGAGAGGAGACTGATCAGTGGGATTTTTGAGCTTGGAAAGATGTTGGAATGAAGTGCACCTTGCTCAGGCTGCTGTGGTGTCACAGCACAACTACAGAGCATAAAGTCAGTGAGAAGGGTTTTTTTCCTGCTGTGGTGTCACAGCACAACTACACAGCATAAAGTCAGTGAGGGTTTTTTCCTGCTGTGTAAATAAGCATCATACTTACTGTCACAGGATATTGTGGAGATAAAGGCACACCTTTCCAAAAGGATTAGTGAAATTCAAGTGTTCACAGCTTCACCGAGAGCAGTTTCTTCTGCCTGAAATTTTTATTAACAATGTGGGAGACATGGAGAGTTTTTCCCTAAATGTCCACTTGTTGTCAGATGTTGGAAGCAGTGTTCTGGGCAAGGGAGACTTCTGCTCTGATTTAAGAAGGTGTAACTTGTGAAGTCCTCTCTTATATTCCACAGAAAGGTTGTTAGCTGATGACAGCAGCTCTTTCTGGCCCTAAAATCACTAACAATGCCCCACAAATCATATGCTTTGCTGTCTGTAATAATAAATTAACAACCTACTGCCTTTCTTTTTGCAATGCCTGCTGTTACTGGTCGAAAAGGGGATTGACAAGTGGAAGTACAGAAGTCTACAAGAAAAATAAATGTTTTTTCAGGTTGGGAAGCACTCAGGGTGTTGTTGGGATTGCCACCAAAGCAGCAGAACATAACTAGGGTAGGGTACTGTGTTCTCTGTGTGTGTAGAATCAGTATTGTGTGAAAACCTTTCTTTCAAGAACTTCACTTCTAGTCATAAAAATGCTTTTTAAACTTTTAAGCATCTTTCTTCTGCTCAGTAGGATTTGATTTGTTGGACGTGTATGTTGACCTGGAACCAACAAGGAGATGACTAAGTAGGAGGAAAATGGTTTTAACATGCCTCTGCTTTGCCAAGGAATATGGAAACAGTAACAGATTTGTCAAGGCTGTGGGTCAGCTAGCCTTGTAGTGATATCTGATATTCCTCTGTGCACGACATACTTGGTGTATTGAGCTGGGGTTTTTTTCTGAAGCACCGTTGTGCCTTAGAAATGTGACTCTTTCCTTTGTCCCAGCTGCTGTCTGTCACCTCCTGGTCGTGCTGTTCAGTGGGCAGATGTGTCTGAGGAGGTGGGAGATGTGACATCTCATCATCATGGCAGGCACAGAGGTGTAGTCTGTGCTCCTCCCTGTTTTCTGGTGTGATGGGATAGCCAGGACTGTGCAATGTTTGCATTTGCCAGCCCCTTCTGGTCCATGGAGCTGTGCAGGAGGCCTTCTCCTGTTCTCCCATTGCTGTTTTCCCCAGGCACAGCACCCCCGGGCTGTGTTGGATCCCTCCTGTGCCAACAGCCTCTTCCCAAGGCTCCAGACAGTGCACAGAGGATTCCTGGTGTGCCTCCTTCTTTGGAGGAGAACCAGCAGCTGGAAAAATGAGTATTCAGTTTAATAAGAAATGAAAGCTCTCAGTGCTGTTTGCTTTTCATTTAAGAGCAGCACTGTGCTCTTGTGGGGGCAGGGAGGAATAATCCCCCAGAAGGAATCACAGGAACACCATCTCCTCAGTGCAGAAGGGATGGTACCCCAGTGGTTGCTTGCTCTGAGAAATGCTGGTGGCCACGTTCAAGTTCTGGATGTTTCTGGAGCCTGAACCACTCAGTGACCTCTTGTCTTTCCTCTTTTTGGCACTTGTAAGAGTGACCTAATAAATGTGTTATTGCAAAGATGTGATCTCATATCCTCCTGCAAACCACACGTAGACCAGTCACTGAGGGATGGCCCTGTGCAGTGGAGAGGTCAAAATGTGGGACAAGGCTTTGAGAAGGAGGCAGTGATTTTCAAGAGGGGAGATTTTTTATTCATACATTATATTAATATAAATAAGAATTACTAAAAAAAAATGAAATGCAGCGAATTAATTAAATCATAGAATGGTTTTGGTTGGGAGGGACCTTTGGAGATCATCTAGTCCAACCACCCTGTCATGGGCAGAGACATCTTTCACTCCCTTTCACTGGATAATGTTGCTCCAAGCCCCATCCAGCCTTACCTTGAGCACTTTCAGGGATGGGACATCCAACCTCCCACCACCCTCATTGTAAGCATGTCTTCCTTATGTCCAATTCAGATTTCTTCTGGTTTAAAACTGTTTCCCTTGTCCCATCACGTGGCAAAAGTCTCTCTTTGTCTTTCACAAACCCCTTTAAATATTGAAAGGCTTTGAGAAGGTCTCCCTGGAGGTTTCTGTTTTTCAGAATGAACAACCCCAGCTCTCTGTCTTTGCTCACAGCAGAGGTGTTCCAGCCTTCTGACCATTTTTGTGTCCTTCCTGTGGCCTCACTCCAGCAGATCCATGTCTGTCTTTGCTGGGACCCCAGAGCTGCAGGTGGGGACTCACCTGAGCAGGGCAGAGGGGAATGTTAATAAGAAATGTTAATATTTATAGCATGGTTAGTAAGTGGTTACAGTGAGCAGCGGAAAAATGGTGGGTTGACTTCCTGACAATGGGAGTTCCTGCCAGGATGCATGGCCTTTTTGGGCTGTTGTTTACTGTACTTTTTCCTTTCTTGCAAGTTGAAAATAAGCTAAATTGTTCTCTGGCACTGTCAGCATTACCCCAGAGGTCTTTGGAGAAGCTAATTCCTTTGGTTTCTCCCTACTGCATCACCCAGAGTAATACCACGGTCTATCTTTAAGCAGCATATGATGTTTGTTTTTTTATCTCTAGTCCAAACATTTGTACTGGATTGCATTTCCCCCTCTGTCTTGTGAAGGAATTCCAGCTGAATAGGGCATGTCTCTCTTCACTCGAGCTTGTGTTTTTCTGGATGGAAAATGAGAGGCATAGGTTTATTAATTTTTCTCTTAGCATTATGTAACCTGTACAAGGCTGTAAGTACATGAGTTTAAGTAGCATGTTATTAGCTCATTTTACAGTCCTTGGCCTGTTCCACTTCAAAATTCTCATAAGCTGGCCAAAGCACATACTTCATGTTAATTAAATCTCTTAAACAGTGTCTAATTTTCTTTTTCCTTTTGAAGCTGGTGAGAGATTAGTAATAAAAGAAAATTAGTTGGCTGATAGCATCATGTATTTGATCAGTGCAAAGACAGGGTAAGTGCCTCAGGTGTATGGTGAACTCTTCATTCCTGTGTGAACATTCAGCATTATTTAAGGTTGACAACATTATTTGGACATTCATCCTGACAAGATAATATTATAAAGGATCACAATTTGTGAACTGAGGAAGCACTAGAACATGAAACAGAAACCATTTTCTAAAAGTCTTATTTCCTTCAGTGCATTTGTTCCTGTCACAGTTTTGTACTTTACCTGGAAGTAGATTTGAAAGATTTGCAACTGATACTGATGAATCTTAAGATGTTGTTTGAGTTTATTACCTCCAAAACTTAAAAAATAATTTGACTGTTGCTAATACAGGGTTCTGAGACTAAATGGTTTGTTTCCTCTTCTGACCTCTTGACTGAGGCAACACAATTGTAGTGGACAAATCAGTAAAGCAAAATCACCTTTATTTAAAATCTCTTACGATGAGGTTTTGTGTGGAGAGCAATTGAGAGCATCTGGGAGAAGAAGATGTTGAGTGTTGATGAAATGTAAACCTGCTTCTTCATATTTGACGAAGTTACTGTCCTAGTTTTATTTTCATTTTGGTCTGCAGATGGTTTCAAAAAGGTTTAACTTGCTCATATTCATAAGATACTTCTGACTTGCTTCTTGCTTTCTGTCTTGTTCTTGTGCTTTAGCAAGAACTCCATGTCACCAGTTGTAGCTTCCAATAGGCATGGGGGCCATTCAAAATACTTTCCATTTTCCACTGAGGTACATTCTTGATGGAGCTTTTCCAATCCAAATAACTGGCATTTATTACTTTTTAATTGCTTAGTGTGATACTTGCTTACATTTGCTGTTTTAATGTCTTTTCCTGTCTGTAAAATGAGAGTCCCAGAGGGCACATGCGTGCAGTCACTGAATTCAGTTTACATAGCCTGATGGATGTTTTGGGAAAAGCACATCGTGTGTATGTGCACTTTGTCACAGATGCTGTCCCAACAAGAAAAAAAAGCTGTGCTAGTGCTGAAGGAAAATGAAATGAAAGTAAGTAAATGAAAGAGCAAAAAAGGGATGGCCTGAGAGCTGAGAGTCATTTTTTCCAGCTGATGTGGGGAAGGCGGTCAGTGTGGCACACACATGCTTCAGCTCAGCAGACATTCTCAAGTTGCATTATGTAGGCAACAAATAATGAGCAGGAGAAATTTCTCTGGGCAGTTTTGCTCCTCTGAATATTACCAGTTGTCCCACTTTTAAGTCCAATGTCTTTTTTTTTTTTCCATGAGCTTTTGGTGAAACCTGGTCATGGAAGTAGGTAGGGGTCTTAATTCCATATTAAAGGAACAAAAAGAGATATATTGCTAGTCTTTGAGAGTGTAAAGAAAAGTCTTAGGAGGTAAAATAGTCCTGAAGCTTTATAAAAGGCAAAGTAGACAAAATGCAGACATTTCACCCCTAATAATTTAACTTAAGGTGGGCCACTTGTTTACCCAGGTTTATTTTGAGGGACCAGTGAATTTTTAGAGCTCTGGTCTTGGCAGTGTGAATCTGGTGGAAACAGTATGACTCCAGTGCCTTCTGGGAATGCCGATTTCAACTCCTTCCTCTTCTGGCATAATAAATTAGGAGAGGGCTCATTCTTCACAGTTTTGTGGAGGAGAAAAACCAGGACTTGTATATTGCTGAAAACTGAGATGTGCAGTATGGACCTGCATTTAGAGTCTGTTCAGGCTCTGTCAGGGAGAGCCCAGCTCAATGGCAAACTGCTCTATGCACTGCTGTAAATTCAAAACATCCTTAAATGATTCTGAACCAGTTTTTCATCACCCCTCATAAATCTCATCTGCCGGGTTTGTTGTTCTGTCTGTTGCATCGCAGCTGAGCTAACTGCACGACCAGCCGGATTAACTGCGGCCCTTCCTTGGCTGTGTTACAGGTCTCCTCAGCGGGCAGAAAACCGAGATGTGCATTATGGACCTGCAGTTATAGTCTGTTCAGGCTCTGTCAGGGAGGGCCAAGCTCTATGGCAAACTGCTCTATGTACTGCTGTAAATTCAAAACAAATTCTGAACCAGCTTTTCATCATCCCTCGTAAATCTCGTCTGCCGGGTTTGTTGTTCTGTCTCTCACATCGCAGCTGAGCTAACTGCATGAGCAGCCGGATTAACTGCGGCCCTTCCTTGGCTGTGTTGCAGGCCTCCTGAGCGGGCAGACGTCCCCCACCAACGCCAAGCTGGAGAAGCTGGACCCGCAGCAGGTGCTGCAGCTGTGCCTGCGCTACCAGGACCACCTGCACCAGTGCGCCGAGGCCGTGGCCTTCGACCAGAACGCGCTGGTGAAGCGCATCAAGGAGGTGCGGGCCGGGGAGGGGCCGGGGCGGCGCTGCGGGGCGGGCTGGGCATGGCCCTGGGTCCCCTGCGGCCTCCTGCGGGACAGCCAAGGCGGGGGACAGCGACCCTGCGGGTGTGCCCTGCGAGCCGGGGCCCCGGGCGGGCACTGCGCCTCCTGCCAGCTCCTGTGTCTGCTGGCTGTGCCCGAGGAGCTCTGGCCCTAAACCGCAGCTGCTCCTCTGGGATGGCCAGTGCTGCAAGCAGGCTGCTCTCCACGAGTGAAACGTTACTGATGTTTTTAAGGTAGCATTCATTATTTAGGTCTGTACAGCATGTATTTTATTATGCCCCCCAAGGTTAGGCTCTGATTTAAGGAAGGAAACAGTTATCTTAGCATCTTCTATGGCTGGAGAAGAGTACTTCGGTGGGTTTGTAGAGGTAGATTTGTGTTCAAAGCCCGTAACATGCCATCTCATTTCTGACTTCTATGGCAAAAAGGTCTCCTGTGCTACTGCTTTTACCACTAAACCATCATTTGATCTATTTAACTTGAATGTATTGAATGTATTGAATGTATTGAATGTATTGAATGTATTGAATGATACTGTTTGGGATCGAATTAATTCCTGGGATGAGCATCCTGCTGTAGGGTTGTCTTTCTCACGTGTGGCTGCTGATGTCAGAAGCAGTAGAGTGGCTGCCAGATTTTATTTTTTTAAAAAATCAAAACAGACTGGCATGGCAGGGAAATGTTGCTTGAGGTGTTTTTTCAGATACCCACAGATGTGTAGAAGAGCTGGTGAATTCTGCTTATGTCAAAAGTCCTTGAGACCAAATACCTTTTTGGTGTCAAAAAAGTGTTTTTGAGCATGTGGTTAATTTTTATTCTCGCAGTATAAACACTGCCCTTGATTTGTTGTTGCTCTATTGGCTTAGAGCTAAGAAAATCCCACATGACAAAGTGGGTAATAAATTTGATTCATGGGCTGTTTTGAGAAGCTGCTGTCATCATGAAGTTCCAAGTCCAAAATAATGTGGGAAGCATTAAAAAGGCCTTTTTGCTTCGGTGTATCAAGATCTGAGGCCAGCTATTACACAAGATGTAAAGATATTTGCAGATGTTGGTGACTCAGATCACACAATCTCAGAAATGGGATTCAATTGCCAGCCTAATGACAGTGTACTGCATTAATCCAAGCAGATTGTAATTCTTTTGGCTGTTAAAGTGTGAGAGGGACTAGTGACATGATTTAAAGTCATTTTGACACCACCAGTACAATCTTCATGAATTGGGCAAGTGGCAGAGTCCCTTTCAAATTAGCTACGGTGGTTTTCTTCCAGTTCATAAGGCTTGTGATTATCTTTCATCTAAAATAAATTAAATTATGATACTGATATTCTCACTAGTTTCTTTATAAAAGCCTCCTCTGACCAAGTGATGGAGAAATGGGGAGTTCTGTAAGTCAGGGAACTGACAAATCAGCTGTGGTTTGGTTTTTTTTGGGTCACAAATTTAAGTAACTTCAGATGCTTTCAGTCCCTCTGCCAGATCTGGTGGGTTTTTACTGTTCATTTTCCTAACAAATTTTAAATGTTTTTCTTGCTTTGGCTGTTCTGCATGTGTGTTCTGGAGGATCTGGGTGGGACCCACTTGGCTTAAATCATTCTTTCCAAATTGTTTGGGCTCTCCTTGATGCACTAAATTGAAGCACTGCTGACAGTTGCTGACAACACAGGGTGCAGCTGAACCAGAGCAGGGGATGTCTCTCCTTACAAGTGCAGACAAAGGAAATTGCCTTTGGCTTCACCCATTTGTCAGCAGTGATTTAGTTTTGCCATGTACACAGAGCTTTTGACCCTTAGTGAAGCATAAAAATGAAAGAGAAGATATTGTGAAGAGTAGAATATGTGCACAAGCTTGGACAGTAAATTCTTTTTACCTCATTTTGGTAGCCAGTATTTCCCTTTCCCTTTCTTTAACACTCCAAGTACTGAAGTGTTTTTCTTCTGATAACAGACTTGTCAAGTGGCTGATGTTTTTAACTTTCTACAAAATGTTAGTCTCTGATTTCCTACCATTTGTCTGAGGTATGTTCACTTCTCAGACTCTTAACTGTACTAATAGTCCTGCTGTATAATATGCTACACTCACACTGCCTGCAGCCAGGATTTTTTTTTTTAGTCTTTCCTTGACAAAATGTCCCAGAGCAAATATCTTTTGTTCATTGTCTGTGTCACCAGGAAAGAAGTTTCCTGGATTCTGTCAAAACTCAGAAGCACTGCTGTAAATTAATTGGTCCTCAATAACCCAGAATTGGCTGTGGTGGTTTGCAAATCAGCACACAGTCTGAATGACAGTGGTTGTGAATAGGAAAGAGAATGAGCTGAATAAAAAACCCCACTTGCATGACAGGAGTGGCTGCAGGTCTGAGCAGAGCCATCTGTGTGCTCTGTGCCTTCAGGGAGCAGGGCAGAGTAGCTTTGCTCTCCACCCCAGTTCCCAGTGCAGCCAGGATTTCTTTGCAGTGTTGGCTGGATCCAGATCTGCTCCTAAATGTAAAATCTGTGCTGTGACTGTTCTCTCTGGAGCAGAAATACATTTATCCAGGAGATTCCTTGAAGGATGATAGAAGGTAGTTGACTGAGATGCCTTTTTTCAGCAATTGTTCATACCACAATGAGTTTTGGTTTTGGGAAGGAATGATTTACTCATGACAAGAGGTTTTGTCTTCACTGTCAAAGAAAAAAGAGGAGGATGTGCTTGCATCTTTTTAGGGAAAATACTCTAGATTTACACTGTAACCCATTTGAAGTTTTGAGGAACTCCAGCTGCTGTGGGTTTGATAGAGCCACACGTGCTCTCTTCACCAGCAGTGTCTGCCCCAGTTTTGTGATCTGCAAAACAGAGGGTTTCTGACAAGATTAGTTTGGAGGCAAATGTTGACCAGCTCTGAAGATAAGAATGGGGAAAACAGCAAGTGGGGAAAAAACTGCTTTACATTAAGTCCTTACCAGTGGAGGATATGTGTTTTGGGTGCCAGGGAGAGAATTTCAGGAGTCAGGTGATAAGGGGATGGTGAATACCAGGGAATGGGAAACAAGGAGAATTTCAGGAGTCAGGTGATAGGGGATGGTGAATACCAAGGAGTAGAGTAGGTAAAAGCTGGGGAACAGAGCTAAATTTTCAGAATGGGCCCATGATTTTGTATGCCTTCAAAATAGTCTAGTTTCAGTGACTTGAAAAAGGATTACAAGGTACTAAGCTTCTCAAAAATCACATCTTACAAAATATCTGAAGGTAAGCATCCAAAAATTATTACAGGTGAAAATTGAGGCCTGTCTTCTTTCTATGAAAGCAAAAAGGGAACTGAAAGCCCTCTGAGCACCTTTCAAAGAAGCTTTGAGTGAAAAGATCTTCAGCATTTCTTACTGGACTTCCAGCATTGTCAGTGGGGTTGTGCTTTTGAAGTATCCCCTGTACCCTTGAAGGCAAATGTGGTTCCTAGATACACTGTGCTTAAAATGGATTTGGAAATGGGTTACTTGGAGGGCTCCAATGCTTTGCCTTGAAAATAAATGTTAATACAGTGTTATTTGTAGCTTTTATTACCACAGGAATCCCAGGCTGCCAATAAATTTGAAGAAAGCAGTTTTTACAATACAAGATGAAATTTTAGATGTCTCAGTCTAAGCTGGCACACATCTTTGGGGGAAACCCCCACATTTTCAAATATAATAAATACTACTTTTATATTCACAATAGTTAAATAAATTTTGTCCAGGCAGGCATTAATATCAGTAATTGGCTTGCCATGCAGCAAATTGCAGTGTATGGCTTGTTGCATACCTATAAATCCTTCTATGGGAATAGCTCATTAATTTGAACAAATACTCCAGAGTAACCTGTATATGGATTTGACTTGTTTTGGTTTCTTCTTTTTTGTTTTATACTTTAGCAGCTTGCTGCACAAAAGTAAATGTAATGGGCTTCTCTAGTATTAAGTTATCCAGAAATACATCCCTTAATATTTGGCAAATAAATAACTTTTGCAGCCACACAAACACAACATCACATCTCCCAGTTCAGCTTTTTAAAATCATGAGCAGATGTACAATCATTATTTCCTATAAGCAGCAAGTCTCGTGCATTTGACAAGAAAATCACTTCTGTATACAAACATGTTGTAGCTTATCTCATGCATTTAAAACTGATAAATTGTGGTTCAGCCATTCATGTCACTGCATGTGCCCAACAGTTTGGGAATTTGGGGATTTCAGTTTAATTTTTTATGAATGCTGTGTGGCCTTTTGGCCTTTATTTGCAATTATGTTGTTTCTGTGACATAAAGCAGGTTTTTATCAGAGATATCCCATCATCCTGTGGCAAAACCTGCTGGGGAATGTGGTGTGCAGAAGCCATGGATGTGGTTTTGTTCACCCTGAGGGAAGGATGGGCTTGCTGTGGGCATGGCCCATGGCTTTAAACCCCTCTCTGTGGGGGTGGGAGGGCTGCCTGTGGTGGGGACACCTTGTAGCAGCCTGACATTCCCTGCTGGAAAACTAAGGGCAAGGTCCCTTAGGGTGGTGACAAAGGGCAAAGCTGTCCCGAGTTTGGGAAGCTGTTCCATCCCCAGGAATGAATGAGCTCTGGGCCAGAAACCTTGGCAGGACGTTGCCATGTCAGCCACAGCTGCAGGGAGACCCAAGGTGCACAAGTGCTGTGAGCACACAGAGCTTCTGCTGTGAGAAACACCACAGGCAGAGCTCCTAACTCCATCCCTGCATGGGCACAGAGATCTGAAGTGCCTGGGATTCACCCCATGCCCCAGTCACAGCTGAGAGCATTCCCCTTCAGGGATGGACTCAGGTGAACAAGTTGTTTCAGGGAGGTGTTTTTTTGCCTGCTCTTTGGTTTGCTTTGTTTCAGGACTCAGCTGAGTGACGTGTTTCTTGCCATTCCTCTTAGTTACAGTTTCCCTGTAGGTGGTTTCACACCTGAGTTTCCAAGACTGTGGAATCTGTTTTCAGCAGACATGCCCTGGGAGTGATGCACCTTCTGACTGAGCTGAATTAGGCCTTACTAAGTCCAAAATGCATCTTCAGCTTCAGGCCTTTGCTTTAAGGCCCACATGGAGCAGCCCATGAAGTTACTTTTCAGCCCATTAAAGGGGAGGGCTCAGGGAATCAAAAGTAAGCCTGTTAAAAGAAGCCAGGCAAAAATGAAAATGGAGATGTATTTAATTTTGACACAACATATAAAGATGTTCTAGATGAGGATGTGTTACCTTGCAAGCAAAACTGAGCCTTTTGGTTCACAGACTTAAATTACCAATGCACCAGGCCCAGGGAGAGAATTCCTTGTGCTGTAATATTTCTGAAAAGGGAAAGAACCTCGGTGGAAATGCCACTTGTATTTTCAAGGGATTTAATGCTACATTGCTCTTTAGAAAAAAAAAAAACTAGGGAACATTGTTTTCTGTAAGAAATCAATACCTTAAATTCAGTCTTTGGCATCTTGGAAGTTGTTGTGGCAATCTATCCAGCTCTTTATTTCTCCTCTCCTCAGCAATGAAGTGTTGTTTATAAAGGCTGGAATCTCAACAGGCACCATCATGCAGGAATAAATGCACAGGATTACTAAACTGGAAACATGGTAATCTTCATGTCCTTTAGTTGATCTTGCTCATTTTTCTCCAGTCTGCTGTGCAAGTAGCTTGAGTACCTAAGTTATGGGGTGGTGTCTTAACCAGCCAGCACCAAAATGTGAAAATGCTCATGAAAAGACTTCACAATTGTTATTTAAATAAAGAGAATGAATGCCTAGCAGTGTGTGCCTGAGGCAGATGGCCAGTGCTCTCTTACACATGAATTTTATGAAGGGATCTAGCAGTTATAAAGAAAGAGGAAAGATTGTTTGCACTGGTGACAGTCTGAAATCTGTTTTGCTGACATGCACTGCTTTATCTGCTGTCATAAAAACACCCAGTCCCTTGCTCCTAGAATATATGTGTGTAATCAGTTCCAGCATGTTCCCTTCTCTTGTGCTTTATGGCCTTTTGAGGAAAGATCTAAACTGGAATCCTTTCCACAACTTGGTCTGTAAATGATCTACAGTGCTCAAGATTTCCTTGGGGCTTTCCTGAAGCCAAAGATTTACTGTTCAGATGTTGTGACCTGCAGAAAATTGCTGGGATGTCTGAGCTTCAGCACTGTGGAAATTTGGTGGAGTCAGCCTTGAAAGTCTCTCTTTGGGGATGAAAGAGTAGATCCTCCCCTGAACATCAATGGGGTGTACTTGGCTCGTTTCATGTGCTTTTCAAACATGGAAAGAAGAGCTGATCTACAAAGAGATATTTCAGGAGTTTTTCAGATTGTCAGTGACTTTGTTAGAACTGACATCCCTTTGAGTTTCCCTGGAAGTCGATTTGGACTTTCAGATGAGAAATGTGGCTGGCAGGAAAAGAGCAAAAGCTGCATCAGGGCTCTGAGGTACCCAGGAATCCCCAAATGCTGACTGCTGGGCTCATGTCCATGCTGATCTAACACTTCAGCTCCTTGCCTGCACCCAGGGTGTGTGCAGAGCACGTGGAGGGAGCTCTGATGTCCCCAGATGAGTTGGGCTGCCAGGGTGAGTGTGTCAGGGGTGTGAACCCAGCTTTGTCTGCAGTTCCCCAGAGAAAAAAGGGGGACTCTTAGATAATCCTTCTAGCACTCCACATCCAGTAGGAAACAGTTAAAACCCAGCTCCTTTGCATTCTGTGAGAACAGATTTACGAGCATTTTCTACTTAAATATAATTTTCTTCTAGTTTAACCCTGACTAAACACAGCAGTATCATTCCCTTCTGAAATACTTCTGTAGGACAGGTGGAAAAGAAGACCTACAGCTATCATGTCCCATCTGTGAAGCTGAGAAGAAATAGCAGATGGCTTGTAAATGTAATGATTTTACACTATTCTCTGAAATGAGGATGGTGGTGTTTTCTGGGAAACATCTCATTAAGGAAAGTGGTCATCTCTTTTCAAATCAAAGCTTGTGATGGGAAAAACAACTTGCTCAAAGCTGGTCATTCGGACATGTTGAAAGTACAAAACTGAAATTTATTATAAAACAACCCCCTAAGGGTAAATAACATTTGTAATTGCTGTTGTCCTGTAACATTCAAGCTCTGGTTTGTTGTGGGCAAGTAATGTGTCAGCAGTGTAAAATCAGGAAAAGAGGAGATTGAAGGTTGTGTTTTCTAGCAGAATTATTAGGCAGCCTGAAATAAGAGTTGGGCAAGTTATCATTTAGGCAACAGATCTGTAACAGATAGGTATTTTTTCTTTTCCAGGAACAGATAATGGAAGACAGATCAGGAGTGTTTTATTAATTACTGTGGGATTCTATTCCACAAAAGAGGTTTTGTGAGAACACTGCACACACAGGTGCAGTAACCTTATTTGGGTGGGGCATTTGTATTTATTTTTCTTAAACTTGGTTATTTAGAATAGGTATGGAAATGTTTCTTATGCTTAGGATGTAACTTAACATTTAAATAAATTTTAGAGGTGACTTCTTAGATGGATGTAGATTGTTCTACAAAAGCAGCAAAGGAAAGCTCTGAAAAGGCATTCTTATTAATCACAGACTATGAGCTGGAAATGACTGTGACCTTTTCTTGGTGACACTTTAGAAAGCTTACTGGTGAAATGGGATCTTTTTGGGCTTTTTTCAGGAATTTTGAGCATTTCAGTCTGATGCAGCCACAGCAGACACTGAGTTCAAAGCCCAGGATCATGTGCAGGGGGAGAGATTGTGCTTTTCACCCTGTGATCCTGCTGCTTTGTGACTGTCAGGCTGGTTGTCAGGCCAGCTCATGGGCCAGAAGAACAAACCACTGAAGAAGAGAGAGGCTGGGAAGACTCAGTTTGTTTTGAGGACTTAGGTGCAGTGATTATTCAGCTCCTTTGAAGGAAGACAGTGTGACTGCTGCTTTGCAGTGCCCTGAGCCTCACTTGCTGTTGTGAGAAGAGTTCAGCTGTTTGCAAAGACAAAGTTGATGGGTATCTGTGGTGTTGAGGGAAACATGAGTAAACTCAGACCAGCAGAATGTCACTGTGACAGGAGATGTGTGTCCAAACTTGGCTGGCAGGGTTTACTGCCCATTTCTCCCACCTCTGTGAAGGCCCTGCCTTCTTTAAACACTTGCAGGTTTGTGGGTGCATTAGGTCTGGGCAGGAGGTGGGTATTGTTTCAGTCATAGCTTTGGGACTGGTTTTTTAGCACCATAACTTAGTCTTGGGGACCTGCCAGTTGGCAGAGGGGTGTGGGGGCTCTCAGGCAGGGAGGGCTCCACTTGGAGCTGGGAGGGAGGTGTGGGCTGAGGAGGCCAAACACATCCTGTCCAATAATACAACAGGCAGGCAAAGACACTGACATAAAGGTGGAAAAGCTTATTTCAAGAATAAACCTTCTTATTCTTTGGAATTCTGAAGGGTTTTGTGTGTCCCAAGGCCTCCCAGAATAATTAAATCTTGATCCTGCAGGTGCAGCAGCTGATGTTGGTACATGTTATCATGGATGTACTGTAGAACTAAGGGACCAAGCATGGGTTTAATTTAGATCTTTAGGGGTAAGGGCCTTGATGTACATATTAATATTGCTAGAATTCAGTTCCAGAGGCAGTTAAAATGGTTGCTCTTCTTTCTCTGACCTGTGATCTGTGCAATGCTTAGACAGAACAACCCTTAGCAATTGTTCACAGCACTGACAGGTCCCAGAGGGAGCAAAAGGAACATTTTGGCAGTGGATTCAATCTTAGATGTGACCAGGAAAATCTAAGCACAAACCATAGCTGTTTGCCTGGCACAGGAGGGGTACAGCCCCACCAGAGCTGCACTCATGGCTGGAGGGAAGAGGATGGGATGTTTGCCTGGGCATCTCTGCTCTGTGTGCTGGCACAGAAGCTGCCCAGTCAGTTTGTCACTTGCCAGTGTGTGCTGAGGGGGGAAACAGAGGCTCTTCCCAGCATCAGGAAGTCATCATCATCAATTGTGCTGACTTTGCGTGACATTATCAAAGACAGAGGGGAAGAGGAAAAAAAAACATTCATTGAGCACATTTGTTTTCAGGCAGGACAGAAAGAGGAGTTGTCTTCAGTTTTAAGTGTGTTGATTGAGCAGTATTTTCACACCAGCACATGGTGACTGATATTCCATGCAGTCATGTCCCTGCCTGCCACTTTGTGATGTGGTTTGTGTGCAGCTGCAGGGAGATGTTCATTTAACCCCACCTGGCAGTGGGGAGGAAAGGCTGCTTGTGCTCAGAGTGCTGTTCTAGCAGAGGAACTCTCTGGAATAAGGATTGCACCTCAAGAGCTGTGTATTTTGGAGGGGATGGGAGAAAATTATTGGGACAGAAGGACACAGGACAAATGTATGTCTGGCTGAGCTCTTGAAGGCTGTTACTAAATGTGGGAGGAAACAAAAACATCTTCTTGCCTTACTGGCATTTTAGGAGGCACTGGAGAAGCTGGGAATGTCTGGACATCCTCTTGTGAGATGTATTTGTTTTGTTATTAATGTCAGCAGTGCCTCTCTAGAAACTTGATTCCAAGTTTAATGAACTTCTGATTGCATTTGCATGTTCTGCAACCAGGGAAAATGTGTCTAGCTGCAGTTTTCAGTCTCTCAGTCATTGAACTAATGAGATTAGTGCCCATGACAGGGGTTCTATAAAACCATGCCAGGTAAGAAATGTATATATGTGTATATATTATATATATATGTGTGCATGGGCACTGGTTTGTTTTCAGTGTGGTCTCTTGAAAAGAAATGGGCATTGGCCAGTGCTGACCTCAGTGTTTTTGTGGGCTAAATTAATGTCTTTATTCTGCTCAGCAGTGTGGGCCAAGAAGAATTTTTGAAATGAATGCAAGAATTTATGGTGTGCAAGAGGCCTGACAGGATCCTCAGTTGTTTTTGTGTTCCATCAGTGTGCTGTTACAAATGGGCCCATGTAAGTGGAGAGCCAGGGCTGACAGTGTGGATGGGGTAGGAGGAGGGGCTGTGCTGGGGCCCTTTTAAGTGAGGAAATATCCATCTTGAAGTGTTGTTGGAAGTAATTATTAATCTGTTCTCATCTGATGAAAGCAAAGCCCAGTAGATGTCATTTCATGTTTAAATGTGAAGCTGAGGCATAAATTAGTGTCCTGCTGGTGATAATCCACAGAGGAGGCATGAGCTTGGAAACAAACAGACACAAATTCTCAATGCCAAAGAAAATGTGTCATGCTGGAGGGTAGTTTTAGGCTTGGCCATTTTTATCATCCTATGCTTCTAAAAGAACAAATGAAGAAACTCCTCCATCCTTTTTGATGTAGGAAGGGGAGAAAGATGCTTCTACTCTGGGCATGTCCAGCCTCAGGTTTGCTGCTTTGACAGGAGGAATGATTTTTGGAAAGAAATAACATATGCATTAGGAGCTCTCATGCCTTCATTGAGAACACATCTTTTTGTGACTCTAGATGGGGCAGAACCTCTTGCTGTGGTGAAAATCAGGACTCTGCTGGGCTCTGCTTTGTTCTGTGGCTTCTTAAACAGGCTTCAAGTCCAGTCTTTTAACTTTGCTGTACCACGAGGCTGGGGATGTTTGTAGCTTACTGGGTGGTGCTGTTGGAAGGACAGACTGGTGGTGGGGAGGTTGTCAGGGGCTGGTGACAATGCTGCTTCACATCTGTCACATCTGATGGGCTCAGGGTGGGTGACAGGGAGTTGTCTGCAGCTCTGGTGGCCTGGCCTAAGCTTGAAGAAGGCAGAGCAGAAACAATGGCTCAAATAAACACTCTCAGATGGTTGTAGCACAGTGAACTACTGGCTCTGGGCTGTCTTGCTGAGCTTCCCTGAGAGCTTCACAGTCTGGGATGGTCAGGAAGGCTGAGACTTGAATGTTTTCCAGATGAGAACGTGGCAGGGCTTTGTGTCAGGGCCACAGGAGAGGATGGAAACTGTTCAGAGGAGGCAAATCCACTCACTGACCCTCAGGGGTGTCTTGGACTGCCTTGGCTGTAGGTGAGGGACCAGGCTCTACCTCAGCTCCCCTTTTCCAGATGCCTTTTACTGCTGCTCTGTGATGTATGAAATGAAACAGATGGGAATGGGGTGGATTCTTATGTGTGTTCCCTGCTCACCATGGATTCCTGCAGTGTTAGTCTCTGTGGGGGGGAAATGGGGCTGACCCTCACAGTCTGAGGGCCCCATCCCAGTGCCAGAGGAATTTGCATGCCAGGAGAGGCCAGAGCACAGGGTCTGGCACTGGAGGAGCTCACTTGGAGGGGGAGGTGGCAGGAAGGATGTAAGTGTGTACTTAGGTCTGCTTCAGGGAAAGCTGAGAGAGACATTGGCATTTATCTAGAGGAATTAACATGTAGTTGCCTTTTTATCTTTTTTTAATAGTTAAAAAGACCAGGTTCAGACTGAGTAAAAACTGACCTTTCCTCACAACTGCTCCACTTCAGTTCTCCTGTCCTGTCTCAGCTGTGCAGCTGCTGTGGCCTCCCTCAGCAGGCCAACCTGGATGGTAGGTGTAAGGAAACATGGGAAACACTCACTTCCACCCTTCCTCCTCCTTGTGAGGCAGCTTTTTGTGGCTGTTATGAACGTGTTCAAAGGTAGCAAAGTGCTTGGAGGCCACTCTGCATTTCTTCTTCCTGCTGCAGGTCAGCATCAGCTTCTCCCCTCGTTCCTCCCCAGTAAGTGAAGGTTACTCACACTCACACAAGGAGCCTGAAAATCAGCAGATGGAAATTACTGGAATGGAGAGAAAAAGGGGGGCCTTGGGTGTTTTTTGCTTGAAAGCTTGGTAAGTGCCAGCTTTGCTTCTTGTACAATGCTGTGAGGCCACGTGGAGAACCTGCCAGGGGAGGAGAACTTCAAACCCAGAGGAGGTTTGTGCCTGGGTCCCCGTGCTGCTGTGTTTAATGAGGCTTTTGGCAGCTTTCCCACTGGCTGCCCCTCCAGGCCACTGTCTCTCAATTAGGTAGGATGTTTTTAGGCACTGGATTGAACTTGCTAGTTGGTGGTGGTCTGCTTTTTACACACTCCTCTTTCCAGAGCTAGTGCCAAGGTACTAAATTATTAAGCTGGGGTTTTAATAGAAACCCCCGTGTAGGCTTAAATTGTTTCCACTCTATTTGGAGTTTCCTGCTCTGCTGGTTTTTATTTTGTCCCATGCATGAAGGAATTCACAGGAAAGCACAGAGGCAAAGAGGAAGAATTCAGCCTGAGAGCAGCAGAAAGTGCAGGTGAAATAAAAGGTCAGTTGGTACCATATGCAGCTCTGATGGAGGTGATGAGGGGAAAATGCCCCCTAATCCTTGGGATAGTTCAGCAGAAACTTGTGTGTTTGTTTCCAATGCTGTTTGTAACTTAGGTTTCTCAATAAAGTATTTTCTTGCCCAACTATTTTTGAGTTGACCTCTTCCCCAGGGCTTGAAAGGGACATTTGTCAGCACATCCAGCTACAGCAGTTTATCCCCAATGCCAAACCCTGCTGCCACCAGTGGGATGGCAGAGTTCTGTCTGCTGGGCCCTCCCTCCTCAGTGTTGTACCATTTCCACCCCATTCTCTGCAGGCTCTCCCCTCCAGACCCACAGCACAGCACATGGGGTCAGGATTGCACCTGCCTAAGTCAGGTCAGGTCAGCCCCTGTGTTTTCTCAGCACTGCACTGATAAATGTGTTGTCCCTGGGACAGGTATGGTCACTGTCCTCCACTGGATGGGTTGATTTGTCACACACTTCAGGAGAGGGATGTTGTTTGAACTGTGCTTCTTGGTACACCAGGAGTTCTCAGCATTGATTCCCTGGGGCTGCTTCATCATGACCAGTGACCTCCTTCCTCTGGGAGAATGAGATGGGAAAGCTTTGGGAAAACAGTGGTAAAAAATGGCAATGGGCTAAAACTCAGTGTGTGTCCTCTCCTGCCCTTCCCTCCCAGCCACTGTGGGCTGGTGCTGAGCCCCAGGCCAGGGGACTGCTTTCCACAGAGACATCCCAGTGGGAAGAGCCAGAGCACTGGGCTCTCTGGGGGTGTTAAGTGCAGTTACAGTGAGCAAAACCAACCCAGCTTTGAGTGTGCACTTGAGGGCTTGGAGCAGCCCTGTTACTGCTCCTGGAACATGTGGTACATATCACAGGATATGTAAAACAGCTCAAACCATCTGACTGGGCTTGTGTGGCAGCTACTGGCTGAATCCTGCCTGGAGATTGCAGGTCTGGCTGAACAGAAGAACGGGCTGTGAATTATAAAGGCTGCCTTCCTCACTCAATGGCAGGAACAGCAGTGCAGTTCCTGTCATTGTCATCATGCTCGAGCCATGTTTGGGGATTGATTGTGTTTAATTGCATGGCTAATTTACTTAATGTCTCTCCTGGGGTCACTTACAACACTCTTATTTTGGGATTTCAGGGAAATTAGGGACACCAGCAATCCATTGTGGTTCTCTCAAGGCAGGAGTTTTCCAGATGGTAGTTACAGCTGGGGCTTAGTTGCAGAGTAACCTGGCTAAACTGAGAAAAACTAGCACTGGCAACCGTGGTAGAGTTTAGTGCTTGCAAATGAATGATCTCCAGTGAAAATATAGTTCAGGTGTAGGCAGAGGCCACGGGTTCCCTGGGTTTGGATAACCTGGAGGATGTGTTGGTTTATTGGGAAATCCCTGGCAGCGCCTGTTGGCTTTCAGGTCTACAAACAAAGAATTTTCTAATCAGGTGTTTGGGTGGAGAACTGAGGCCATCATATGTCCTCCCTGGTGTACAACTATGAATTATCCCATTCCATGACAAACTTGGGTACTTCCCAGGATCTCCTCTGTTCCTGTCTGTTACCTCATGTTCCTGGAGCATGCAAGGAGGTTTGCTTTTGGGAAGGACAGGCTGCTGAAAGGTCTGTGGCCACCGCTGGCCTAACGAGCCTTGCTCTGCTTGTTGTTTTTACCCAGATGGACCTGTCCGTGGAAAGCCTCTACAGCCTGATGCAGGAGCGCCAGAAGAAGTACGCCAAGTACGCCGAGCAGATCCAGAAAGTCAACGAGATGTCGGCCATCCTGCGCCGCATCCAGATGGGCATCGACCAGACGGTGCCGCTGATGGAGCGGCTCAACAGCCTCCTGCCGGAGGGGGAGCGCCTGGAGCCCTTCTCCATGAAACCCGACCGCGAGCTGAGGTCGTAGCGCTGCGGCGGCTCCGCCTCCCTCCGCGCCCTCCGGCTCCGCGCCGGGCACGGGCTCGCTCCCAGCAGGGCTGCGCTGGCAGCTGTGCGGGGCTGCCGGAGGGAGGGAGAGCGGCGGCAGTGCCGGAGCCGCGCAGCCAGGAGCTCCCCGGAGCAGATGATTTACTGTTCCCTCATCTCCTCCTGGAGCTGCACAGCCAGGGATCCAGGAGCTCCCCAAAGGAGATAATTCACTGTTCTCCCATCTCCTTCTGGAGCCGCACAGCCAGGGATCCAGGAGCTCCCCAAAGGAGATAATTTACTGTTCTCTCCTTCTAGAGCTGCACAGCCAGGGATCCAGGAGCACCTTGGAGGAGATGATTTACTGTTCCCTCATCTCCTTCTGGAGCTGCACAGCCAGGGATCCAGGAGCTCCCTGGAGCAGATGATTCACTGCTCTCTCCTCTCCTTCTGGAGCTGCACAGCCAGGGATCCAAGAGCTCCCCAAAGGAGATAATTCACTGTTCTCCTATCTCCCTCCTCTCACCCTCCTGTCTCCTGTGCCACTACACCACCCGTGCAGACACGTTTGTTTCATTGCTGTGACTGGTTGGGGTTTACAGAGGAGGGATTTCCTTTCATCTGATTTTATTTTTTTTAACTAAAATAATTCAAAGGGATATAGGGTGTGATGAACCCTCTAACATGTTTTTGTGCCACTGGGGTTTAGACAATGAGATGGCTGGAAGGTTACTGCTGAGATCTCCTGGCCTTGGAAATATGTGTGTTTTATAGGTGAAGGTGTGGGAGCCAGGAACTGGCTTATTAAAATCTGCCCATTATCATAATTAACGTGGTTTGCACAGCAGGGTTTTGGCATGGCCTTGAGGCTCCTGTTTCTGTGGGCTCACTAATTCATGAGGCTGTAAAGGAGTAACTGTTCTGGATATGTATGTCTGGTAATGTAAAGCAAAGCTCAGTGTTCTGTCCCCCTTGCCCTGACAATGTCCCCTCTTGGTGGCATTTCCTGTCCCTCTGACAGGCACTGGTACCACCCTGCTCACTTTACATCCCAAAGGTGGACACAAGGTGTTTTTTCTTATTGGGATACTCTGGAGTTACCTTGGTGCTTTTTTTCCAGTGGGAGGGTGCAGCTGCTTCTTCAAGTGTGTGAGGGTGGAGGGGAGAGACCCCAGGAGTCCTTTGGCTCTGTGTGTTGGTTTGGCTGCCCTTGTGCCGGCAGTGGCACAATGCTGAGTGACTGAAACCACGGGGCCCTTCCAGCTACCTGCTCCAAAGGCAGCAGAATGTTCTCACCTCCTCCCAGGCCAGCCAAGGCTGAAGAGCCCACAAACCCCAAGGGTTGTTGTGTGTCAGGAGTGCAGTCCAGCAGTGGGGACAGTCAGGGACAGCCCAGCTTCCAGCACAGCACAGGGTGGGGTCACTTGCCAAAGGCAACTTGCTTCAATGTCTCTGGTACTTCAGAGCATTTATTAACCCAAAGGCTGTCTCTGAGCTTTTGGAAGTAAGAGTGCAGTAGGTTTTTGATGGTAATAATTATTGCCTGGTGGCAAGAAGCAACAGGCTGTTCTCTTGTTGCATTCCCAAAGGCCACCTAGTGTGAATTTTTGTCACTTAGACTGCAGCCAGCTTAGATGTGCACCTGAACCGTGGTGGTGGTTGTGTCCCAGGGCCTGCTGAACACCACCTAGAAGCAGAAATGAAGCCCCCTTATGGGTCCTTGTAGTCCATCATGGAATGTGTCTGTGCCTCCCACCATCAGACACACAAGAATATTGAGCTGCTTTAAATAGTGGCTGCAGCCATTTTTGTCCTCTTTGTCCAGATGATGCTGTCTGGATGTTTAAAATGTGTCACATTCAGCTGTCTGCCAGCCAGGATCGTCAGTGTCCCACACCCTGGGGTGCTGGGAGGGAAGATCTGATTGTGAGTCTCAAGGCAGATGCTCTCTCCTGTAAGACAAAATCAGCTCCTTCCTCATTTGCCACAAAACACCAAGGCATTGGGCAGAGAATGGGAGAAAATGTTTATTCCTAGGAACACTTGTGGTGTGCTGCTGGGCCTCACACACAGAGCTGCTTGCACAGCAAGGGCAGGTTGTGGAAGGCCTAATAACTGAACCAGGAAGAAATTGGAGCTGAAATGTGAAGGCCAACCTTTTCCAGTGCTCATTCCACAGGTAGTAGTCTCTCCCATGGGTGCTGTAAGAGGCATGCACCCTCTAATGCTCTTGAATGATGGTTTACAGTTTTATTTAAGACATTGTCACTGCCTTCAGAAACTGTAAGTCTCTGGCCCTCGTGCTGAGGGGGAGATGTGTCCTGCCACATCCTCTCCAGCTGCTGTTTGCTGCTTGGCTGCTCCTTGTTGGCTTTACTCCCCGTGCTGCTTTCAGCTCCAGCTCAGATGCAGGTGATGCTCAGGGTAAGACATTTCCACACTGTTCAGCAGGAGCTTGGAGATGGGACTGGAATCACCTTGCTGCTTATGAATTTCCTCTTCCAAGCCAAATGCTCGTGGAAGGAGGGCTCAGGTATCTTTTGTAAATGTGCCAGCTGTTAATTCTACCACAAATTTAGTGCTGGGAGCAGGGAATAATCTGGTGTGCTGCCCTGAAACCAGACACTGCTGCCCTTTCTTGCTTTCTGGGGTGGTCTGGGGTACAGGTTAAGCTTCTTGACATGTGATTTTGTGAAGATGTGGGGAGCAGGACGAGTCACTGGAGCTGTGGTTCCTCTTTGGCCTGAGCTGCTCTGGCCCTTCCCCTGACTCTGCTGTAGCAGCTCCCCCGTTGTGCTCCACTGGTGCTCCTTGTGTCACTGTGCTGCCCCTGCAGAGCAGGTTTGCTTTGTTGTTTCCGTTGTTTTTGTCACTGAATGCATTGACAGGGTGCTAAAGTGCCAACCTACCTGCAGGGCAATTCCTGTGAAGATCTGCTGAAGGGGAGAGAAAAGAGTTTTTTGTGGGTTGTTTTTTTTTTAATATATGTATTTTAAATTAAATATATTTAAATATACTTAAATACTTAAAGTGTGTTTTCCCCTCCCCCAAGCTTTTACACAGAGAGTAGAAATACACATTTTCAAAGGCCCATTGGGTGCCTGAGCCAGCCCCTCTCTCAGACTGTGTGCAGTAGTTTCCTGAGGTTCTGCTGTAACATCCCTCCTGCTCCCAGGCTGCCAGAGGGTATTCTGACTGCCAGCCTTGTGGCTGAGCACTCCAAGGTTTAAGGGTGGTTACCCTGTTCAGCTTCCTCCACACTCCACGTTCCCCAGCTCCAGCATTAAAACCTTTGGTGTGGCTCTTTTCCAAGTGTGTTGTTTCTCCAGTTGCCTCATTACTCATCCTTCATTCCCACAGCTTTACTCTGTCCCCACTCTGTGCCGGGGAGGTGGCTGATTCCAGCTGCCCTGGGGCTGCCTCTGCTGTGGGATTGAGAGGAAACACGTCCCCAGAATGACAATAAATGCTGGTTGGATTCTGGGTTGGCTTTTTATCCCCCAGTGCTGTCCCACTTCTGGCTGGCACTGATGTCCAGGTGGAATACAAGATGTGAGCAGCCATGCTTGGGACTTGCCATTGGGAAAGTGAAATGGTGATGAACTCTCACCTGCACAGGTGATAATAAAGAAACAGAGGTAAATTTATGGGAGGTTTTTTTGTTTTGTTTTGCTGCTGTTTTTTGGGGGTTTTTTAATGGCCTGATGGCCCAGCCTCGTTGCCTGCAGTGTCACACTTTGGCTTTGTACAGCAGTGCTGAGGGTCCCTGGAAATCCACTCCTCACAGTGAGCAATCCCTGGCAGCAGGACAAAGCTCCACAAGTGTTTGGCAGCATTTTACATGCCAGGAAAGCAGCCCCTTCCCACAGGGGTGGGTGTTGCAGAAGGCAAGAAATAGCTCCCTTTCCTTTTCTATTTCTGGTCACTCTTAATAATATTCTTGGAAGTGCAGAATTAGCTGAAGGCTTTACTGCAGAAACACTTCAGTTTGCCTCACAGCAACCATTTGGACCTGAGGGCCAAGAAGTTCTTTGCAGGCAGGGGTCAAAGGGAAATACTGTTGGCAGGCAAAGCTGATGGATTAGGAACAGCTCTACCTGAATTCCCAGCTGTGGGTTTATGTGTATAATGCAATTGTGGCATTGTTTAAAAGTGCTGGAATTGCTACTTTTATTACAGATAATTAACAAATACAGACTAGCTAGGTGTATGGCTGGCTAATTAGGATGTCTGGCTAGGTAAGTTTGGTTGACTTACAGTGATTTTGGATTTAAAATTAACAGTCTTAACAGGACCCTAGTGCTGTCCCCCTAATTCTGGGCTTTTCATGCCCCCACCTGCTGGTAGAAGTCAGTTTCTAACTTGTGCTGTAAGCACTTGGCTGATCAATACAGTCAGTAAAGACAGCAGTTCCCCTATCACCACATTCCTACTCTCTTCTCCTCCCCAGCCCCCTCAAAGCAGGGCTACCTGATCCCTGCTGGGGGGAGGGTTGCTGTGTTTCCAGTTCACTTCATTCCAGGAATGTCACTGTGATGGTGACATCAGGAGCCCGGTGACCTCGGGGACCTCTTCCCAGCAGTGAAATGAAAATGAAGGGTTGGTGACATGCAGGAGGCACATCTCAGTTGCCCCTTGGGTTTGACTGGAGGTGGGGTTAGATTGTCTCTTCCCAGAGCTGTCTGGTGGCAGGGCCTGGCAGGGAGGGAACAGGAGCAGAGCAAGTCCTGCAAAGCTGAAGAGAATCCTTCAAAAACCAGAACTTGAGGGAACAAACAGAGCTACTGCAACCAGAAGTGGACTTTGGAGTAGGGTGAGCAGCTAAATCTCTGAAGATTGTCATGTCAGCCTGTTGTGTGGGCTGAGCAGCTGATGATGCCATTGGATTTGCATGGTTCTTTTCTTCCCTCAGAGCTGCTACATCTTGTTTGTAGAAGGTAAGCACAGAAATTCACTTGGGCTCTGGCTGATGGTTTGGTTTCTCTTAGAGAGGCTTAAGATTTTGCTTTTCCCTTTCTGGGATTGTGCTTGGAAATTCTCAGAAGAGGCTTCTGTTAGTGCTCCTGAGTTTGGAGATGCTGTTACATAAACTCACAGCTTTCCCCTCTAAGGATACAACTGTGGCACCCCTTTAATTCTAATCTGTGCTACATTTGTGTAAGCCATTCTCTGAAGCAGCAAGGGGGGATGTGCTCCAATCTCAGCCAGCAGAACTTGTTCTGAGTGCTTCAAGCCTGACAGCATCAGTCAAAACAAGGATTTCACCGAGTAATTAAATTATTCCTCAAGTAAGTAGTATGGGAGGGAGGCAAGAAAAAGGCATGGGGTTCATTCTGGGTGATTTCAACAATTTGAAATGCTTCACCAAGAGCAGCCCAGCAGGCTGAGGAGCAGGTTACTCACTCCTGGATTAGGGGAAGGTTTAGTGAAGACAAATGCCACTGCTGCTCATCAGCAGAGCAGAAGGGGGGTAGTCAGGGCCAGGATAAATGGTTACTGGTGCTGTAAAATCACCAGTGCTTGTGAGAAGTGATCTGCAGCTGCTCCAGCCCTGTCATTCAGGAACACACCTGCAGGGAAGGGGGTGTCCCATAAAGGACAAGGCCCTGCTCTCCTGGCTGCTGCTGCAGGTAAAACACTCCACAACTCCTTCCTCAGCCTTCTGTATAAACAGGTACCATTTCTGATTTTATTTCATCATAACATACAAGTAATGGTCATGACACAACAAGATGAGAAACTCACATCTCTCTGAACCATTCCACCAGCCTGCCATACACCAACCATGCCAAGTCTGCCACACACCAGATGCCATACATTATATTCATATTGAACATGTATACATTTTTCCCTCTCACAGCCTCCACTTTGCTTTCCAGGCTTCTGCAAACCGTTTCCAGTATTGTTCAGGGACAGGACTCTAGTTCAGCTATGAGCCAGGGCACCACCCTGTGTGGGGTTAAGGCTTCCTCCCGTGGGAACCTGCCCCTGTAAGTACTGAGCCTCCACCTTGGTTTCATCCACAAAAAACACACTGGGAGTCACCAGGAGCCACAGAACCACAGGGCCATCAACCAAACCCACTCCAAACACACAGAAAGGGGAGAACACCCATGGCTGAAGGAGCACAAGAGAGGAAGATCCCTGTCTGCCTCTAGGGGTTGATACCTGTTAATTCCCATTAACTGGTTTACATCAAATGTGGCTGAGAGGAGCCCTGTTCAGCTGTTTACACAGGTAAATCCACACAGAGCTGAAAATAAAGTGATGTAATCACTTCCACTGGAGCTGCAAGCAGAGACAAGTGGCAGCACCTGACACGGTGTCCAGGCTGATGCCAACCTCTCCCTTGTCCAGCCCACACAGCACAAAGGGCCTCTGGGCTCAGTGCCTCCTCTGTGCCTTTTGCACTTCTTAGGATCAAGTTAATCACTGCTGGAGCTTTCAGTGCTATTTTCAACAGTCTGTTGTAGGAAATTAAAGTCACATCCTAGCCACAAAACAGAAACAATGACAAAAATCTTCTCCACTTTTCAATATAGTAAAACCTGAGATTTGAGTCACAAACTAGCTAAACTTACAGTAAAAAAACCCCACACATAACCCAAGCTGCTGACTTGAATTAGGGCTTCAGTTTGCTGCTGACAGATTTTTTTTTTAAAGCTGTTGGCCAGGGTGAAGTATTTGTTACTACAGTTTTCAGCTGCCTGCACTGAAATGGGACAAAACAATATAATTTCCCCTCACCATTCTGTGTTCTGAGGGGTGCTGGGGAGAGCCCTGGGGGCAGGAAGGATGCAGCTTTACACAGTGGCTCTGGTACCACCATGAACCTCTCATGGCAACGTGCACACGTGGCCCAAGGTGAGCACAGCCCAGGTGGGAGGGGAAGCAGCTGGGTCGCTGTCAAACACATGGGAAGGGCTGTGACACGTCCTGGAGCTGGAGGTGTCTGCCCTGGGGTGCTGAGGGTACATGCTACAGCCTTGAGTGTCTGCACTTCCACCCTGGAACAGCTCAGTTAAGGACAAAAGCTCCCCCAGCTCATTTTTACCTTAAAAAAAAAAAATCCAAACATTTGAATTGTTTTTCAGCAATTGAATTGTTAATGGGCATGAAAATCGTGTTGTGGCCACTTGAACCAGCCACTTCTCTTGCATGTAGCTCTACCTATCAACCACTCCTTTATAACTTAGAATCCAAAGCAGCTACCCCTCTCCCAGAAGCCAGCTTAATATCAAAAATACAAATACTGTATCAAAAGACTGAGGGACACAGTCCTAAGTCTGGTTCATTCATCTTTTAAGGATTGCTGCTGAGCCAACTGAAACACTTGTGCGTAGACAGCTTTAAAGAAAATAAAATCAAATGTGGCCAGTCATTACTTGTTCACATTGCTTATGAACTGACTACCAGCATGTGGCAGCCATAAAGCCCTAGTTTATTCTGTGTATTTTTGAGGTACTGGGTTTTTTTCTTTTTCTCTGAAGCAGCTCTCTAGCGAATCACCTAAAGCCTATCATCCATTGGAACAATAGTTACACCAGTATTTACATTGGTCTGAAGGGTGTGTTCAGAGCAGCCTTGCTGTAACCGGTCCCTATGGCCTTTGGGATCGCTCCAGTCTCCTTTTGTTACAGGAAAAAGCTCTCCCTCCAGAGGTTGGCTCAGTGGCAGGGCTAAGGTGCACTGGTGAAGGCGTGGGGCACGGGGAGGAGAGAACAAAACTCCTCCTGACAGGCAGGAGCGTGGTTCAGCAGAACCAGAGAAAGGCTTTGACACCGAGAGAGCTTCCTTGTTAAAAGCCACTGAAAGGATGTGCAATCCATTGCATTGAACTGCTTCCTCTGGCAGGGCAAGGTCTGTGAAATGTTGTGCCCTTCTCCCGGGGAGGGGAAAAGCCCAGCAGCACCCTTGGTCTCCTCGGGCAGAGGCCGTGGTCACTTCCCTGCAGTACCAACCTTGCCCTGGCTCACAACAAAGCCTCCATTTCTTCCTTCCCTCCCTCCCTCCACCGCTTTTACCCAAAGTTTCAGATTTACAGGGACCTCTCACACGGCCTGGAAGGCGAAGCAGCTCTGCCACAGTCCCACGAGCCCCTCCGCCCCTCAGGACACTTCAATGATTTCCATGCTGCCTGAAAAACTCGACTGACTGCCTACTTTGCCCAGTTCCTCTCTGGACCTGCTGTCCGACAGGATGCTCTCCCCGAACTCCATCTGGCAGCTCCTGCGCTTGAACTGCTTCTCGAAGGAGCTCTCCTCGTGCCAGCTGCGCCGGGAGTCCCCGCGGTCGGCCTGGCGGGCCCGGCGGCGCACGGCGCTGGGCTGCTCG
>JBBMKD010000053.1:64581176-64613088 GCA_037834095.1 Argya squamiceps | reverse complement strand
CGGCCACGGGCCCGGCGCCTCCCGGGGCCGAGCCGCCTCCTCCTTGTCGGGGCTGCTCTCTGGGCTCTGCTCCGACACCTCCTGCACGGGGGAGAACTGGCACAGCTTGCTGCCGCCACCCTCCAGGGCGGCCGCGTGTTTGTAGTACTCCAGCGTGTCCTCCGAGGAGGCGAAGCCCTGCACCGATGCGGTCACGCAGCTGCTGCTCGCCGAGTAGGACACGGATTTGATATCCAGGGAAAAGGAGCGCTTCAGGCGGTTGCTGTCCTCCACCTTGTCCAGGGAGACGTGCAGCCCGTTGATGGCCTGCACCAGCGGGCCGTCCTCCAGCGGGGCCGGCTCCGTGGGCTCCAGCAGCTCGGAGGTGGCCGAGAGGCAGAGCTGGCTGCTCTGCCCTCCTCCCTCCAGCAGCTGCTCGCTGCTCTTCTCCAGGTGCAGCAATTTCAGCTTGGTGATGTGGCCAGGCTGAGCGCTCGGGTTCTTGATCTTCTTCTCGAAGTCCAAAAGCTGGCCCAGGAAGTTGAAGTTGGGAGAAATGGTTGGCCTTTTTTCTTTCACAAATCTGGTAAGAGGGGACAAACGAACCAAGAATTATTTTGAGAGCCTGTTGCTCAGTTTAGGGTTATCTTACACCATTTTTAAAAAATGCACACTCCTAAATACAGCCAAATTGTAAACCCTCTCTACCTAGTTACTCACAAAAAGAAACACTTTCCACTAAAACCTTAAACAACAACACACCTTTGCCCAAATCAAGCAGAAAATTGCTCATACAATAGCCCTTAACCCAATCGAAACAAAACCAAATATAAAAAACATGCTCTACTCTGCAGCAGAAAGCCATAGTCTGTCCTAAAACCTTTGACAAAAAATGCCTAAAAAAACTCAAAACCAACCACTGAAATTCTAAAATCAAAGTTACAAAAAGTCTAAACCCAACTACACTCCAACAAAAAAAAAAATTAACAACTTATAAAAAAGCCCAAACTACCTCAAAAATAATAAACACTAAAACACAATTCCTCCTGGCACCCCGAACACTTAAGCCTGTTCTTAACTTGGACTAAGGCTCAATAAGTCACTTGAGGATGGAGTTTAAAAAAGGCAGTTTAAAGCAGAGTAATGCTTGCTGCGTGCTCTCAATTGTCTCTGTAGTTTAAGGGCAGCTAAAAAGTGTGGGGGAAAGGAAACATTTTAACTCTTCATTATGGCCACAAATAATTCAAGTGAATAATTTTCTGTATTTACTTCATCACTGGAATCTTGGCTACCTTGGTTTCTGAGCAGAGTAAAGAACTCCTGGAGTTCTGCACGAACAGCACTTGAGCTTTAGCCAAGAGGCCACTTCCCATGAGCTACAGAGAATGAACACCTTCCTCACCACTGCAGTGACACCACGTTCCTGTCCCCTCTCATGTCACTGCCGACCCTGTTTGTCACTGCCAGGCAAGACAGAAGAACAGATTGCCAAATCCCTGCCAGAGGTCACCGTTTTTGGGGGGCTGTAGGAAGCAGCCTGGCTGGCACAGGTGTGCCAGGCCACTCATGCACTGCAGGTGCAAGGGTAGTGAAAATGTTTTTGCTGAATCGGGGTTCTAAATGTACAAAAGACTTGTATCAGGTGATTTCTATTATTTATTTCCAAGTTAAATATAAATACATATTTCCTACCTGTCTGGTTTGCAATACAGATAAATAAGTACTTTGCTTGTAAGGTAGTTGCCCAAATCCCTCCTCCTCCTCCAGTTTTGGTTTTTGTTGTTTTTTTTTTAAGAAACATTCCTGGAACTATGATTAAGTAGATGACAAGAGAATTAACAAGGGAAGAAAAACCTTGAGGAGCTAAATCTAGTACAAACAGACATATAATGTGTCACTGGGAAAATAAAATACCATTAAAAATAAACCCTGTCTGGGGAAGTGTACAGAGGATGAGTGTGCAGCCATTAAAAGCAGTGTGAGAAAAATGGAAAGGTGTATTTGTGTATGTGTGTACATGCCAGCACATGAAAAATGTCAAAACTGGCCTTTTTTATTACTATTTTTTTTTAATTTGCCAGAAAACAAACAATAATAGGAGAAATCAAGCTGACACTATGACCTGGAATATCAGATTGCACAAGCTGACAGGGGAAACTTCCACCAAGAAGTGCAACACTGGCAAATGGAGAAACCCAGTGAGTCTCCTCAGGAGAAATTCTGCAGTTTGTCCTCTTAGCATTTGATGTGAAGGTTTTTAGCAATTTGCTCCCAGGAATTCATAGTCTTTGTTCACTTTTTTCCAGTCAAAGTTAGTTGTACTTGGGTTAGTTACTTAAAGCGAGGTCCTTCTTGCCTGTGTTCTGCTGGCCTCCCCAACACTCTGCTCTTCCCACTTTCTCCTCCCTCTCCAAAATACTGGGCAGCCCCAAATTTAAAACTAGAATTTTTCAAAATGAAAAGAGTAGGGAAAGCATGCTGGATCCCCTGACAAGTTTTAAAGCATCACAAGCTTTTTCATCTCAAAATATGCACTATTTTTTCCAATTGGAAAACATGCATCATGTTTAATTCTTGTGTTCATTTCTGTTAAATAGTCCACTATACAAAAGACTTTCTAAGTTTGTTTCTTTGACTTTAAGTTATAGTATCACCTTTTCCTTTTTTTAATAGTGTCAAACATTTTATCTAATGACTTCCACTAATTCAAAGAAAAGTATTTTTCTTTTAAGCTTGACCAACAAGAGATCCCAAATGTGAGTGAAATGTTCTGCAGATGATTCTCCCTGAGCCACATCAAAGGAAAAATGACAAAATATAATCTATATTTCACAGCACATTTCTATATTTCTGCCAAGAGAAAAAGACTTGGATTAATCCTTCACACTCTGTTCATGCTTTTGGTTAAGATACAAACTAGAATTCAAGGCAGAGATTTCATGGAGGAATTTAGAAGCTCCCTGAAGAAGTTCCTTGAAGTGTGTGAATTTTAGAAGTGTTTAATTCTCTCCAGCTCTGCCCTCAGCACTCCAGCCTGAGGCCAGGCAGGTTTTTTTCACTGAGCTCACACCTTGCACAGTATCTGTAACTCATGTCTGTTATCTGTACCTGAAAAACTGAGCTTTCAGCTTCTGAACCAAACCTGTCCCATGGTGAAATTCCTGCACAGCCCCAAGCTACCAGCAGGCTCTAGTAAGGAAAGGTGGGAACATTTCAAACACAACAGGAGAGAGCTGTAGCTCAGGCACCTCTTCCATGCAGTTTTTTCTCTGCACACATAATGACATTCAACAGCTTAAAAGAGAAGTTTCTGTGGAAGTTATGCTCCAGTGTTCATCTCTGTGTCCTCATCCCTGTTTTAGGGATGGTGGTAACAAACACACAGGTAATTCCAGAGGGGCTCCTCTCCCCCTGCTCCAGGGCAGTTCCTCAAATTGGTTCTGTGTAACTCCTTACAGTGATGCCCAGCTGTGCCCATCAAAAAGAAAAAATCATCATTTTCTGTACAACACAACAAAGCAGTTGGTGAAATTCAATACAGAAGTCATGGAAAACAGCAACCAAGACACCTGGCAGGTAGGAAAGTGCTCACAATCCAAGTAGAGAAAAAAATGGGATCTGTAAAGGAGGAAAGGGAAGGGGGTCTCCACAAATATTACCAAATGCCAAATGAGGTGATACCTCAAAATACTTTCTCCCACAGTTTTTGATGGGTTTAAAGAGCAACAAAGAAGCTTTTTTCCATTCCTGGGCATGTTTCATTTGCAGGCAGTTTGTTGTGAGCATTACCAAAGTGCAGACACAGATCCAGCCCAGCATTTGTCCTGAGTGTGGCTCTGAACACCCTCAGTTGTCTCTTCAGCCCCGAGCCTGTGCTGTCCCTGTGGCTCACAGGATGCTGTGACACGTGTGCTGCAGCTCTGCGTGTCTGTGCCTCAGGAATGGTGCTCCAAACACTCCCAAACCACACACTGCTCCTCTGCAGCAGGATGGAGAGGAGAATTGGGGGCACAAAAGGCAAAGATCACGGCTTGAGATAAGAACAATTACTGGGAACAGTGTTGAGATAAGGAAATGAACAGTAACAGCACTGACAGAGGGTAGAGAAAGAGGCAAATGATTCACACCCTGTGGAAACCCCTCAGCACCCGACCCTGCCCCAACGGGACCCTGCCCCTGCTCCCAGCAGTGACAGGAGGTGACACAGAGCCACCTCCAGGTCCTGGCCAGGCCTCTCCTGGCTACTGCAGAGGTTAACCCCGTCCTGGCCAGAAGCAGGACAGGACACATACATTGAACAGGCAGTTTACATTCCATCTATTTGCCTGCTTGGATCAAAGACCATTCTGCAGTGGGCAATTAATATTAGCTGTGTGATGTCAACTCAACACCATTCATTTGTTTCTGGAGGAAACCTATGCTTAAAACCAATATGGCCAGTTTTACCAGGTAAAAACGTTGCTTCTGCCCTTGGTCACCTTTTATCATCCACCCTAAAAAACAGGGCAACAGGCACAAGAGTCAGTAGGAAGGGAAGATTTGTCCCTACCTGTAGGCTTCATCCAAGGACATGTCCATTCTTGTCATGATGTATGCAATGGCAATGGTGGCAGAGCGAGAGATCCCAGCCAAGCAGTGCACCAGCACACGCCCATTGGAGGCTTTTGCTTTTTCTACAGGGCAAAAAAGCAACTGTCAAACTCAGCAGCATCATACCAGGATGAAAGGATTGCAAAGAAAGCAGTGTTGTTGGAAATTATTCACATCTTCCAAGTGAACTGCTAGGTGCAGATCTCCTGGAAGCTTGAAACAAAACTCACTTATTTTTCTCTAGCACGGTGTAGTAGCATTGAGTATAGAAAAAGCATGAGTACACACAGGAAACAGCCTGCAGTCACAGCATAGCTCATTTTAATGTGCACAGCCCCATTGAGATGTCTGGGAAAGGTGATTGTTGCTAATTTTATACCCCAGTAAAAAGCAAGCATTCATGATGGAACAATTTGGCCAGTTCAGATGTGGCTAGTTCACTTCTCAAAGGTGAAGACAGGAGGTGTATGTCCACATTTCTAATCCACTCTCTGCAGACATACTCTCTGCTAGTTCACTTCTCAAAGGTGAAGACAGGAGGTGTATGTCCAAATTCCTAATCCACTCCCTGCAGACATACATCAGGCTGTACCAGGCTGCCCTGAAGTGTCTTTGTTCTGTAAGGCTGCAACATGCAATGGCAGAAATCTCCCCACTTTTTACTCCTGTGCTCGTGAAGTGATGCTGATCATGTCCATCGTGATCCTGAGGGTATTTTCACACCACCCAGAAAGCAGCTGGGGCTTCTCCAGCCAAAACAGCACAGCAGATACACACAGCAACCCAAACACTGTGTGAGAGAGAGAATTACAATTTTCTACTCACCTATAAAATCGACTGATTTGTCCAGCCAAGGCAAAATTTTCTCACAAAAGCTGTCATTCACAGGCACTCTGAGGAAGTGGGATTCTGGAATAAAATCAGGCTTTGGACAAGTATTGCTGGCGTTCAGGACGTAGCCAATGTCGTTCTGCTGCATCAGCTCCTAGGAAGGAGAGGAAGATTGAGCCTGGAGAAGTCAAATGGTACCTTTGGCACATCACAGAGCTAAAGACCAAACTGAAATTTGTGTTGGAATTGCTCTGGCTGTGTAAGGGACACTCTTCTAGGAAAAAGACAACTCCTCAGCTTTGAATCCTTTTAGCAGCCTCTAATGAGACATCCAGTGTGTCCAAATAACAGATGGACTGCAATTCCCATCAAAACAAAGTTAACAAAGAACAGAAGTAATGGTAGAATACCTTCTCCTACTTTGAAGCAGAAGAATGAACTTTTTGCTACTTTGGTTTAAATTCTCAGCAGGCAATGCAAGCTGGCAACAAACACTTCCCACAGGCAGTTTGCTGACCTGAATATGTGTTTTCCAGCTCACAGATCTAGGACTGAAATTGCCCCATCACAGATATTGGTGGGAAATAGGAAATGAAATGGATGCCTCCTGCAGTCACCTCTCAACTCCAGGAGTTTCTTGTTTCTAAGGGAATGTGCAAAACTCTCTCAAAGCCTCAAGGAAAGAGATGAAGGTCTGGAATGAAACTATTTCCACCCAGCACTGAGTGGCATTTTACAGGAGTCCTGCTCTGAGATTTACAGTTTCAGTTTTCAGTGTCTAGGCCTCCTGCCTCTCAGAGCAATGTCACAGGAACAAGCAAAGACACTCAGTGTACATTTAAGAGTCAGCTGGGCTTTTAACCAAGACAGTTTTCATGACTGAAATAAAAGAGAGGCCTCTTTCTGCATCTCACCACAGGCATGGCATTTAGAGTTGTGCAAAGTAGTTTGTGATGCAGTGGGCACCTCAGTGCAAAAACATGTGGAAGAAGCACTGGAAAAGCAGAGAAGGCTCTACTGCAAACCATCCAGACTCCTCCAAGGAAGCATCTTGACACAGAAAAGCAATTTAGCTTATCAAACTGCCATGGTTGAGAGAGGATCTGGCAGTAAGTGACATGCAGCACTGGGCTTGGACATTATTTACACTGAACGTAAACACTGGGGTGCTTTTGGCCAGATTTCTATGGAAACTGTTATCTCAAAACAAACATTCAAAAAAGAAAAACAAACCCCAAAATCTGGTTTTAATCCTTTTGCTTTCACAGCAGATATATAATAAAGTCTGTCAATCCATAGGAGCAGCAGCACGAAGGAATTCTTACACTGCTGATTTCAACTGGAGATCTACCAATAGAAAAATGGTACACAAAGCCAAATGGTTGATTCTTCCCCAAATCCCTTCTGCAAGCACAGAGATCTTTCAGTGAGGAGAAACAGGGACATGCTTATTTAGCAGATCTTGTTCAGTCAGAGCAGTCTAACACCTGATGTTGGGCACAGGAACCCACACACGTGGCACAGGGTGTGTAAAACACACTCACTCACGGGGATATCCAGCATAAATTAACTGCTGGCTGAGACCTGAGAGCTGCAGGGCAGGAAGGAATCTACATCAGTCCCTTGCAGAGGAAAGTGCACAAAGTCCAGCCAAGAGTGCTTGTAAAGAGGGGATTTACATGAATTTCTGCTAGGGAGCTGATTTTTGTTCTCTGGAGCTGCTCCTCCAACCTCTGAACTGAAATCCCTCACATCAGCACCTTCAGAGGCTGGAGGTGTGGGCACAGTGGACATGCTTTGTGCCATGAACACACCCATCCAAGGGGAAACAGAGGTGGATAATTCCTTGCAAAGCAAATCATCAGAAATACTATTTGCAGCAATGCTCAAAATAATAATAATAAAAAAAAATTAAAAAAGAAAGGAAAAGGCCTGGATGTGTCAAGGTAAGTCCTCAGCCTTGGTGCTTCTTGCCTTGCTAATTCTCTGGGTCACACTCCCAGTGTAGCTCAGCTTCTCATCAACAAATTCCAGTGTCCCTGTTTGCCCCTCTCCCTTCACATCCCCCAGCTGAAGCACAAACTCCCCCCAGCCCTCCGTGCCTTCCACAGCAGCACCTTCCTCTCCTGGATTTCCCTCTCACACACCGACATGCCTGAAAGCAGGAGTGCTGTAAGGAAACACAGGAATATGGGGAATTATCCAGTGGGAATGGGATTGCTGGTATCCTACATGTGCCAGGGAGACCCCCAGCATCCCCACCTCACTGTCCTGGGCCACACAGCTTCTCCCTTCCAGGACCCCAAAGCAGCAAATCCTGGGGAACAATTACTGCCTTTAGGTCACTGAGCTGAAATACTGACCCCAAACCAGCTCACTCCCTGTTGTCACTGCTTGAAGGTGAGTGAGGAGCAACTGGAATATCCAGGACAAAAGCACAGGCAGGGCCCTGAATTCCCAGGTATGAAGAGGAGGGTGATGAAGGTCTCACTAACAGATGGATTGCCATGGTCAGGTTAAGGACACAGCCATGGGGGGGTGATGAATTGGGAAGAATAGAAAACCCTGTTATTTCTTTTAAAACTCATCAGCACTGCAGCTATGCCAGGTTTGGGGTGTGGGATTGATTATTCAAATGGAACAAGAAGGCTGCAGACGCCAAGTCCGAAATCCACAAGCCAAGAAAACCACCCCAAAATATCAGTGCTTGTCTTCCAGGCTGAGGCTACAGAAAGGAGTTTTGCTTCCTTCTGTTCTGAAGAATCAATCATTCCCACTGTGACATGCTGCAGTGTAATAACCATAACAGTGCCTTCATTGTGAGGCACCCAAGAGGAAAAAGTGAATTACGATGGGAGGAAGATCCAGAAATCCTAATGCTAACAGCTCTGGGAAAAGAAGGTAAATGCTCTTTTGTGAGCTTATTTACATTTTAGGACTTGTTTCATCTGAAAATTAATAGCACCTTAAAATGTTATTTTGTTCCAGGAAATAAAATCCAGCTCTGGAAGAAAAGAATGGTTATGCAAGTGGGGAGGCAGAAAGTTTTCCATTTTAAATGCTGGTACCAGCCAGGAGGTGTAAGTAGGAAGCTCCTTCAGGCCCATGACCACACTACAAATTGCTTTCTGTCACACTAAATTTCAGAAAGGACACTGCCACTCCTATGTGGGTTACAATGCAATTTTCCTCTCTTTCACAAAGACCAAGGAAGATCTTCTGTAAAAGTCAACACTGCCTTGCAATGCCACCACTCTATCAGAGGAAAATTACCACAGTGTAGGAACTAAGACCCAAAACAAGCAAACTTTGCTCTTAGAACTTTTAGGGGTTTTTTTAGCATTTCAACACTGAAAAAAATATGAATGTTATCAGAATTAAGCATTTAGAAATAAATCTGCAAAAAATATTCAAATTCTCCTACGACTTTCCTGAATGAATCCTTTTGCTGAAGGGCAGAAACCAAGCACTTGTGGCTGCACATCTTTCCTAAATAAAGCATTATCAGCAGAGGTATGAATGGCAAATTACCATTAGTATTCTGAAAAGGTCATGAATACAGATTGTTCTGCAACAACAGAAGCATTTCCCTACTCAGGCACTCAGAGATAAGCTTAGAAAGATTCTGAAAAGATAAGCTCATCTCGCTAAAACCTGATGAAAATTCCCATCTTTAATTCATCAGGTCGAACAGCAGTGCTGATTAGGAGTTTCTTGCAGACATTGTTGAGATGATTTAATTTCAGAGAAATTGCTATGCCTCGTGAATGGAAGGAACGCTAGGAACTCACAGCACCTGAAGGCAAAAATAAGCTCAGTACAAAACTGCATTTCGAGTTTGGGGAGTCTTACTAGAATTTTTCAGCTTTTTTTTTTTTATCTGGATTTGAATAGAAAAGAACTATTTTAATCTGAGCAGAAAGTTGACTTCCTGTCCCAAGCAGCCCCAGCAAGGCCATTAAACCAGAGCATGCAAACATAGCAAACTGATTAAACCCAAGGAAACTGGGAGTTGCTGCTATTGGGGAAAACATCAAGAGCCTTCTGAGAGGTAGAAACTGTAATTTAGTTTTTTCTGGTATTAAAGATGGAAGCCATTTTGCCTTTTCCAGAGGCAAACATGGAATCTGAAGATGTAGATAAGAGGTAGATGAGCCACTGGCACTCAGGTCTAGTTTAGTGCAGCCAAGAAAAGGAAAAAAGTTCAAAAAATTATATCTGAAATCAAAATGTTTGTATTTGTCCTAAAACTGGGTAAGAGATTAAATCTAAGAGGTCACCAGTGGAAGAACTTCCAAAACACTGACTGTCAGGGATGACAGCAGCTGGTGAGAACTCCCTGAACACCTGAAGAGGTGCTGTGCTGTCATTTGTGTGGTTCTCCACACACAGCATGGGAAACACAGCAATCCCTGATTCTGTCCCAAGCACATGAGAAAATACAAACCTGCCCAGCTCCTGGGGCTCCTGCACTAATTCCAAAGTCTCTGCAGGCTTGCCTTTGACACCAAGACTGCAGACACACTGACACAAACAGCATAAAAATCTAATACCTTATCAACTGAAAGAGGTGTTTGTTTATTCATTTATTTATTTAAAATGACTTAGTTCCTGCTGTCTTTTGTCTGGGGCCCATCAATCACTTTTGTGGCAGGAAGAGCAATAAGCTGCTTTGACATCCACCATGAGTGAGTCACTGCCTTGCTGCCTGGCAGTAAAGACAAGGAAGATTTTAAAGGACAAAGCAGATGCAATGACTGCTGACTATCCTCCATTCCTGGGCCTTCTGCAAAATCACAATTACCTTCTACATGATTGCTTATGTGTCAAAAATGCCCTTAAAATAATTGTGAAAAATCTAAAAGTAGCCTACAATGGCCAGACTGGGATGGAACAGAGGTAGGTGGATTTGATAATTGATAACTTTGCTGACTATTTTAAGTATATAAATTTTTTTACTATTCTTTATGAGCAGAAATCACTAATTTTTAGTAATATCAATTATTTAGAACCAGTAAAAGTTCTTTAATGCAGTGCCACCATGAAAGCTCATTTTGAACAACCCCACTGATTTCAGTAGGTGCACCAAGATTTGTTTGCAGTAATCCCTCATTACACAATTCATGGTGTTTAAATGCCATTTTCTCCTGGCACTTGAAGGAAATACTAAAACCAGACAATCTTCCTTTGTCCTGCTGCAACCATGAATACAATTGTGTCCACCTCCAAGAGCTGTCAGAGCTGTGACAGGAAGGCACCTGACCTGCTGCCACGGCAGAGGTGACAGTTTGCTGTTGGTGGATGGGTTCCTGAGGAATGCACCACTTCATCTGCCCCAGGATGAAGGAGAAAGGACCCAAATTTCCTATTACAAAACCCACAGCTCAATTATGTGGTGGAATCACTGCTTCTCCCACAGCTTTCCATGCCTTGGGCATGACCTGCAGCCACCTGTGCTGTTTCACAGCTGTGAGGAGGCACCAGGATGGGAGATCCCTGGAGCTCAGATCCTGCTTCCAGCCACCCCCAGAACGCTCACCTTGTTGAGGACATCTCGCTGACAGCCCAGGTAGAGGTGAGGCAGGATTCTAGTTGGGCCAGTGTTGGAAACAGGGAGGCAGGGTTGAGAAATGCAAGTGGGGATGAGCGTGGATTTTCCTTCACAGAGACCAGGGAAAGAGCTGGAGAACTCAGCAAATCCACCTGTGAGAGGAAGAGCAGCAATTTAATGTCCAAATGTGGCAGCTCTGGGGGAGCAGCATGTGGCATGGGAGAGGGGCAGGAACTGAGGGGCAGCAGGAAAGCCTTGCTGGAGAAGCTGTACATGAGCCTTTTCCTCAGGTCAGCTTTGTGCTTCTCCAGGCAAAATGGGAAACACAGTAATCCTCGATTTTTGACTCCCTAGAATAAGAAAGGAAATACAAATCTTTCTGTGGAACCACACATCAGCAGCCAAGGCCTGGCTATATACTCCCACTCTGCCTGGAATATTTCTTTCTCTCCCTCCACTTCTGAGAAGTTTTTGATGCTTCTTCCCATTTTTAATATGTGGAAATGATTCCTCAGAAAAACAGGCACAGCACCCACCACCCCAAGAACAGGCCCATCTTTTAGTCTCCACCCAGCAAGATCCTTTCTAGACACTTCCTTCTCCCACATCAGGTTTATCCTGAGAGCTCATTAAGAAAAATCACATTTATTCCATTTGGTAAAAGTATTAATATGCATTTAGTAATGCTTGCTTTTAAAATCCTTCATTACTAATTAAATCCTACAGTACTAATTAAAACCCTGCAGTACACAAATAATGCATTTCATCCAGGACACTGGAAGAAATTCCATCTTTCAAAAGCACACCAAGCCAAGGCTTCTCCATCTCCAGTGGGGGAGGTGAAGCAGAGGGAAAACTTGCAAAGCACAGTGAAAATCCCCAGCTCTTTCCTCCCAGATGAGCAGAGTTTTAACTGAAGGAAGAGTAATTATAACCTGTTCAGAACAGAGACCTTTTTATCATCAAGGAATTGAAGCACTGACGTGCTGAATCTGCCAAATGCCATGTTCACTATGATTACAGTTTGAAGATGTGAATTAAAATTACTCAGGAATAAGCTAATGTACTGTTTTGCCAGGGCTTGCATTACCATTGCCTGAATTAAGCCTATTCTTTAGATTTTAAAGTCTGGATCATTAGTAAATGTAGAAACACCAAGGCAATAATCTGTGACAACCCATTTTATCTAATAAAAAAAAAGCCAGCAAGCAGATTCTAGAGCAAACATTTTATGAACAGCAATTCCTGCTTAGTCTCCTGAATAAATAAATAAACAAACAAAATAAATAACTTGACTATTTTGTTAGATAACCTAAGGCACTGCCTTAGCCCATCAGGAGCACAGATCCTGCTTGTTCCACTGAATGAGAGGAAGAGTTTGCAAAACACAATTCTCTCACATACTTGCTAAATTTTCTTCTGTATGGCCTCATGTTTTCCTTTCTGTTACAGGAAGCATTCCTTGAATTTACAGCCAGTATATACCTCTGAGATTGAATTTAAGCAGTTGTTTGAGAGGGTGGTGAGGAAGAGGAAATCAAATATTTGCCTTGGTTTCATTTGCTTATCCTTTATTTGCTGGGAGCATTGTTGGCTGCTTTGTGGATCCTCTCCCTGACATGGCTGGAAATAGAGAAGTCCTCACCAAGAAGCTGCACAAAGTAAGGATTTTACATCTGTGCTGTCTTTACAAAAGACTTTGTGGGAAAAGTTCAGCAAAGAAATGTTTCTTCCCAACTCCCAAGGGATTGGTCTCATTTCTGTGTGAAACCTGGGACAAGGAATTAAGCAGGAAGCTAATGTGCAAAACACCTGAGATTTTGGGGAGATGGAACCCGTGCTCTGTCATCATAAGCTAAAGTTATTATTATTTTATTTTTATTCCAGGACTCTACCAAAGCCAGCTGAAATCAGTCAAGATTAGATGCTTCAACACTTCCTCTAAGGCATTCATCCTTTCAAAGTCACATTTCTTCTTTTCCACTCATGCTTTCTTAGTAACATGTTGCTTTACAACACTCACAAAACTCTCAAATCTCTAAATTCTGACATTATTCTGCCTGCCTTTACATGTGCACCTCCTTTCCTCTGAGTATATTTTAACCTGGTGTTAGTATCTGTACTGAATTGATTTGAGAAAGCACAAAGGCAGTGATTTGTTTCAAACATTAAGCTGTCTTCCCTGCCATCCTCTAGGAGCAGGTTTTCAAAAGGTTAGTAGCTCTTCAATTAATCTGCCTTTGATTTATGGCACTTCCCCATATGAAAAACCCATTCAAGGTCAGTGCATGGAAAAATTGCTTTAAAAGCCCAACAGCAAGCAAGTCCCAGGCCAAGAAAACACACTCACAAATGAATCCTGTTAAATACCAACTCCTTTAAGTGCCACAAACTATCAGGGGTCTGGAACAAGAGCATCCACGTGTACCATCACTGAGCCCTCATGGCATTGGGAGACTCATTTCTGTTCAAAAGAACTGTGCTCATCACTATTTGCTTGCACCAACTTACAAAATGTACATATTTTAAAAATACATAGAGAAATGTAGTAAAAAACCCCCTCAGCACCTAAAGATGTGTAGAGAAAAGGGATTTATTTAAAATGTCTGTTTTCCAGCACAGATGGTGGCTCCCCAGAGTCCCCAAAGCTGAGCTCTATGAGGAGCCTCTTATCAGGAAAGTGTTTTAAGCACTCACACCACCTGTACACATCTGCTGTAAATGAAGCAGTTTTCAAAAAATAAACCTTAAACGCTTGGAAAATTAATTTAGTCTACAGGTAGGAATGCAGAACAGAAAATTGAGCCTTAAAGGAAAAATGGGACAGGTTTTGTTTCAAATTCCATAATTTGGGGGTGACCTTTGCAAGAAGACAATTTTTTTTTCTTTAAATCTCGTTACCTGCCTCAGTTGTTTCAGGGCCACTGGCAGCACTGTGCAGTTTGTTTTAATTAGAGAAAATACACTTTTCTTCTGGAGCTACTTCCTAAATAACACCCCTTTCTCCCACCACTGCTCCAGCCTCATGTGAACCATAAATCAATTGCCAGAGCACGTTGGAACTGTGGGGGGCAGGAAAGCAAAAACCCACAGGTCATTAACAGAGCTACTGGGTTAATAGAGTTTCACTGAATTCTTTGATAAATGTCACTGGGATTTGGAAATAGATGACTGGCAAATAACTCCAAAATACTCTCTCCTCAATAGCTCTGAACCACACAGGTTTTCTGTATTCTTAGTGGTGAGCTGAGCTGAAACAGCTCTCTTGACATTCAACAGGATGTCCCTACAAAACCATGTCAGGGTGCCAAAAGCTCTCTGGTTTTGGAGCCCTCGTGTGTGGCAGACAACCCAACAGCTCCCAGTCCTTACAGAAAAGTGTTTCTTCCTTACAAGCCTCCACATCATTAGCAGAAATCTGGCAAGATCCAGTGAACAACTCGATTGCCCTGTTGCTATGGCTCTGCAAAGTGGTGACTGCAGACCTCCCTTTGATCAAGGCTGCCCTGACTACAGCTGGGATCATAAAGGGATGAGCTCTGAGGGAATCTTCCTGTCAGAAGTGTCAGCTCAGGAAACAAAATGGGGCCAAACCCGGAATGGATAAAAAAAGTTTCAGCAAAATTCTGTGGTAGAAGTTATTCCTCGTTATTGATTCACTGCCTAAGTCCTTCTATAAACAGAACTCCCAATTAACTCTGCTAGGAACAGGAAGAAGCAGGGAAAGAATATGGGATCAGGAGGCAACAAATGGTACAGAAATACTGTTGATTTGGGAAGAGCTTCCTTTCACTGAGGGAATGGAATCCATCCACATCCTTCTGACTACTTAAACTGCCACTAAACAAGGGTCATAAATTAATCCAGAGGAATGACTGCTGAGAAGCTCAAGCACTTATAGCAGCTCATTCCTCTGTGGAAACAGAGCAGGAGCATTCCAGTGCTGCCAGCTGCAATCAGGGGCAGAGCTCAGCAATTCCCTCTGCAGGTTTGCAAATGAAAGATCAGCTAAGCCCAAAGGTCTTGATTTGAACACTTAGTGCACAGTCGTGAAGTGCAGAGAATTTTTCATTGTTTTTATCCAATATTTAATAAAACCTTTCCAATTAACAGGACAGGTGGATGGTTCTTATATTCATTCCACGTTACACTTCTTCCTCCTGGTCTTTATATTTCCTTCAATGGGATGTCAAACCATTCAAAGATGTGCCCATAATTAGAGAAGTTCACAGGGAACATACTAATTACTAATTTGGCCCAGGGAAGAGCAAAAAGGTTAAATAGAAGCATCAGTTATTAAAAAATCAGTTTTCAAAATGCAAGCATTGTTCTTCACTCACATCACAGACCCAGATGCTCCCTCATCCATCCATTCTATCTTTCAACTCACACATATTTCTAACATACAGGAAAAAAAATTCAACCAGGGAGCAATCTTAATCTCTCTTTGCAGTTGCTCGTAACATTACTGTTGAAACAGCCAATTCTGGAGTTCCTTTTCATCCTCAAGTGTCTGCAGAGATGTGCACCAGAATTTTTATCCTGAATCATGTAGAGAGAGCTGCTCTTGCTCATCAGGCACGTGCATCCTGCCAAAGCACATGAAGGAACAGAGATCTGACTGTGCTTCAGAGAGAAGCTGGGTAAAGTTTGGGTGTGAGCTCAGCAACAGCTGAAGTGCAACTCTGAGTTTTCTCCCAGCTCTGCAAGGAAAGGGCAAGATGAAAATAGGGGACTTTACCATTAGGTGTGACTTGTTTTTTCTGTCTAACTGTCTAAATACAGAGACAACTCCTGCAAAGGTGAGAGCTCCATGCACACACAAATCCTAACAGTTCAAAGGGTAGAAACAAGCTGACTTGTTTGTGCATTTGTGTCATGAGGATTTTGTACAGTTTCTTTGTAAATGCAGCCATGAAACCTAACTTGGAATGAAAGAAAGGTGAGACAGAGGTGTTCACACCCCTCCACATGTTTGCAGTGAGCCTGGATGGAGAACCCCAGCAATTCCTTCTGAGCCCCAGAGCCTGGCAGTGTGGCCAAGGCAGAGGGGAGAGGAGATTCAGCTGGAGAGGAGGATGAAAGTCTCTGAACCAGGATGAAAGTCTCTGGCAGCTTCTCCAACCAATAGAGGCCAACCCCAAAGAGCAGAGGAGCAGCTTTCCATTTTCAGGCTACATAAACATGTTTTTCAGGTAACTGAGGGGCTGCAGAACCAAGGAACCCCACCTGCCACCAGTGCCCAGCTCACAGCAGATCCTTGTGAACTTCCAGCCTGGGCTCCCTGAGCTGCTTGGTCACACCAGCAAACCCACTCCCAGCTCAGCTTTGCAGGGAAAGACATTAATTTGAGGCTCATTTCATACAGCTCACAAGAATTTCCATTATTTTTTTCATTTAATTACTCCTTTTGTCAAGCCTTATTGAAGCTGACCAACGAGCTTTTGGAACATCTTTTGTGGGTGACAGCAGAGACACAGACAACATGGCAACTCCTAAGAGCTTGGCTTCCCTAAAACTGCAGGCTGAGAAAAGTGTTTGATACAACACCCCTGCAGCTCCACGTGCCTCACCCAGCAGGCACAGAAAGATCCTGTCTGGTGCTCCTGATGGAGATGAAAGAGACAGTGGATGTGTCCTTTTTTCACAAGGAGTCTGCTGGGAAAGACCACAGAGAAGGCACGCTGGTGACAGAGCAAACTTGGGCATTTTTCTGAAGTGCCATTCAAATCTGACACTGCTCCTTCCCCCCTGCTCTGGATTGGGACAGCTGTGAAAAAGCCAGAGGGAGAAATTGGTTTTCTTCAATGAATTCTTGAAAACAGACTAGAAGCTACCTCTTTCCTTTTCCCACAAGACCTAACTGTCTGCCAGTACATCAGTGTTAATTCAGTACCAAAAACCATTAATTTAGAGCAGGGAGTGCAAAAGGTCTGAGACCAAGTGATGAGTCAGAAAACTAAAGACTACATGCATGTACTAGGTCAGCATTGCACAAAGGAGACTTTGAAGCTTATGGATTTAACAGACAATTCCACCTTTATTAAATCCAGAATTTGCCTCTTCATTAAGAGCACCAATTATTCATAATTTTATATAACCACATAGTAAGAAATATTATATTGCTATCCCTTTTTAAAAAGGAATATTGCTATCCTTTTTTTTCTTCCCCTTTTTCATTGAATTTTCCCTTTTAAAGGAAATAAAGAATAAAAAAAGCAGGAAAATTTGCAACTACCTCTAAAACATAATATTTAGGCCCTGTCATTCTAAGCAAGCCTCACGGAATGCCTGTATTCACCAAAGCTATGCAGTGGAGTAACTCAGATTTAGCTTTTGGGGCTTTTTTCTCCTCTTCTAAACAGCAATTTAGAATTTGTTCCTGTAAATACTGATTAGTGCCAGGCCAGTAAGGTAACATCACCAAAACCTAGGCTAAAAAAATAAATCAAACAGCACTAGAGCAAAGACAAAATATACAAACCCCGGAGTTTTACCTTTGCTTTGCCTCAGAGCAAACTTGGTGCTCTTTCCCATAGAACATGAACGTGTTTAGCTAAAAGCTGCAGTATAGATATTTTTTTTCCCCTTGCCCTAAGGAAGGAAAGCTGTAAACTTTCTGACTCACAAGTTTTATGAATCTGCAATGTTTCCAGTGTGTTTAAACGAGCTGCAGACCTCCCCAGGCCGTTACAATTCCTGCATTCCAGCTCGGCTCCCAGGGAGCCGTGCCATTTTCCATGACATAAGCTCAGGCTGGAGAGCCCTGGCCAGAGAGGGCTCCCATCCCATTCCTTCCCCCTCTCCTCAGCCATGGGGAGTCCTTCCACAGCACCCAGGCTTTCACAGTCAGGGAAAGCCAGGGGTGGTTTTTATCCCGGTGGCGTTGGGAAATATTCCGGCCCCGTTATTGCAGGTGTTTTACAAGCACGGTAGCAGGGGAAGTTCCTGGCCCTGGAGGGTTTCTTGCCTTTGTAAGACAAGGTTAATAGGCAGGTTAAGCAAACAAGGAAGGGGAGATGTGTGAGAATGGGGTCAAGCTCCCCATCCCACCCAAGTGCCATATTCCAAGTGGCACGGCAAGTACAAAGGGCAGTGTGGACACCCACACTGGCCCTTTTTGCCTTTAAGGGGAAAAAAAAAAACCCAAAAAAACCTTCACCGTCATTTCAGTCAATTAAATTTCACAAGCATGCAGAGGTATCCAAAACAAAAGCAAACTTAACAAGTTATTCTTGGGTTTGAGAAATGTTACGTGAGCTCTGCTCTAGTCAAACCTTGCTCTCCTCTCAGAAGACAGCAAGTGGATGCACATCTGAAAGTAATAAACCCTACTCCCATTCTTCAAGTGCTTAAAACAATTATGGCACTAAATGAGCACTGAAAATTGCATTTTAACTACAGAGGGTGGGAGGATATTCACAGGGGCCTGGCTGTAGCCAAGGGTACTAGCTTTTCTAAGCTCTCTTAGAATTGATGGAGACTTTGCAAGGGAGTGATTCAGAGCAGCTCCTCTCTCACTCTCATCTCCCCCCACCAGCACTGGCTGTACTCCAGGGGTTATGGGACCACCTGGGGAATACTGCATTCCCTCAGCAAGGTTTTTACCTCTCTCAGTAGAGGCTTTCCTTCTAATGGAACCAAGTGGTTGGAATATCAGGAAAGCTGGCATCATTGTGCAACAATCTCTCCTCCTCCAAACTGGCAGGGTATTTAACAGCTCATTCTCACTATACTTATTTCAGTTTGCTGATACCCTGATTATTTTAATTGGTGACACCACCGTTTTCAGTGTGCTGGGGTACTCTGCAAAGACTTCTACGTAGGAAACACTCAGAACATCCACGACTGAAAGTTAGAAAGCTCCAAATCCAAATGTTAAAAGGTGTCAGGATGCTTGCCAGGACTTTATCACATCTTGTAACTTCTTTCAGACCACACTGAACCACATGGCAGCTCCTTACCTGACAAAGGGAACTCCAGAAACTGGAATAAAGCCCTGAGTCACAGCCCTAGGCCCTTCAGCACATGGAAATGACCAGCTCTACCTACAAGAGAATATTCTTCAGATTTCCTGCTCCCCTGCCACAAGGAATGCTTCTTCTGGAGATAAAGCAGGGAGAAGGCACTGGGCTTTTCTTATCTGGCTTCTCTTTAGGCAAGTAAGACAACACAATGGTGACTGGACCCTAGACACACTTCAGTATTTTTACACTATTTTACAATATTTCTTTAAATGAGCTTCCAATTTCAAATATTTCTAAAATGAATGGCAGGATAAAGAAGACTGAAGAAGAGTTCCTGACTTGCTTCCTTCTCCTCAGAGCCTCCATGGAAGTCTCCCACTTGGTACACACCTTGTCAGGTGAGGGACAGGCCAGGGGACAAGGAATTGGGAAGTTTCAGCAATAACAAACCTTTTTTCACACTCCCTGGGTAATCACTCACTGCTGTTTCCTTTGTCCAGTCTCACTGAGCTCATTCTGCCTAGGACACCCTTCACTGTCCACTGTGTCTGACCCCAACATTTGTCACTGAATAAAACCCCAATAATGCATTTATTTATTTCTCCTTATTCCCCGTGTGTGCTCTGCAGGGGTTTGTCAGAGAGCTCTGGTGAAGGGAGACTCCACCATCACATTCCTGCTGGTATTTTTCACAGCCAGAAGGGAAGCAAGAGATTTAGAAGGCAATTCCCTACCAACCATTGTTCTGAGAGAGAGGCAAACAGTGTTTCAGTGTTAGGCTATCACAATTTTTAATGACAGTTTGTATATACAGAAGGGTTTTGTTTTGGTTTTTGGGTTTTGTTTTGGGTTTTTTTCCTGTTTTTCAGAAAGCCTTCCGTTTGGATAAAGTGTTCTGAACAACCAAAAAAACAAAGTTTAAGAAAAATCAACACAAAATAAAAAGCTGTGCTTCACCTTCTTCACAGGAAACATTTGAAAGGTAGCTGTCATGAAGACATCTGTGCTTGCACAAGCAGAACTAAGCCAGATTAAAAGCAGAGGAGAGCAAGTATTTAAGGAAAGTGGAATACTAATGCTTCCATTCACATCGTGGAATAGAATTTAATCAGGACTCTTGATGTTTACTGCCTCAATAATGATCATTCAAGCAAAAATCACTGGTCTCTCCTAACAGTTTCTGCAGAGCAAGCAGGAAAACCATAACACTATTTACTAGGAAAAGGACTCCACTGCATTGAAATCCAATTCTCAACACAAGAGAAGGAAGCAAGTGACATCCCTGTGTTTAAATGTCACTTAACTCAGAGGAGTAGATGCCATGATGGGAGTAGAATGAAGCCCTTGGTGTCCACATTTCAGTGTTTTGTGTGCTATTAAAAATTAAGAACCAAACGGAATATTTAATTCCTGAAAACATTCCTCACCAGATTATAAATATTTTTGTGAAGTTATATCAAGATCTTAAACTAATTGGTAAGGGTTCCTTTGAGGTCTTTACAATAGTTACTTCAATGAAAAAAAAACCTCCAGGGCAGAGCACACCTTTATGCACAACCTAAATAAAAAACCACCTCACCAGTGCTCAGTAATGGGGGGTTTCAACAAGAACAGAGGCAGGAATTTCAGATATTCATTCACTGCTCCTTATTCTATCCCAACAAAAAAACATTTCCCTACCCCAAAATGTTTATTTAAGGTCTCTGTTTTAAATAAACCAGATTTAGTGGCACAGGGAAATCTCAAGTCCAAAGGTTTTTCTTTTTACGCAGTACACTGACCCCTGCCCTCATTATGGGCCATAAACATTTATGAGAGTTCCTCATCAGCTTGCTGAGACAACATATTTTATCTAGTTTCCTACAGCCACATATCAATAAACTCCAAGGAGCTTTCTGTAAGGCTGAATCTACCCAATTCTCCCTCACCCCACATCCCAAAAGGTGTTTTGTGTGTGCACTGAGTGGCTAGATTTTAAACAGATGTCAAAAAATAAGCACTTAAGTGTAATAGATCAGTAGTAAATAATTTCCTTACATTTCCCTTTTTTCTTATCCTCCTCTTCCACTGGTTTTAAAGCCCTCAGTTGTTTCTGCATCCATAAATATCCCCATCCTAGCTATGTAAACCAACACAAGAGGAAATTCTCAAACCTGATCTTTGCCATTTGACGTGCTAAAATAAAAGTCCTGATTTTTCTAAGAAGGATTTTGACACATGAGATTCCCCAAACAAACCCTTACCAACTAAGTTCACCTCAGCTCATGTGCACTCCCATCTTGCTTGTGGTTTCATCGTGAACAGACAACAATTTCCACACACTGGAAAGGAAAAGAACACAAAACCATTTCTCCCAGCATCGTTATGACACACCCAACTGGTGACTGCCCAGGTGATGCACTGGGAGCTGGGAACACTCCTTTCCTGGTGCTGGCCACTGCTCTGAGAGCCACAGGCAAGGCTGACAGTGAGCTCTGAGCTCCTCTTTCACAGGGTCCAGCAGATGAGACAGAAGATCAAAGCCATGTCTCACACAAGTGAGGTCTGGCAGCTGCAGGTGCCCAGAAGAACGAGGCAGATGCAGCAGCTCAAGGGAAGGCTTCTGATTCTTTATTCTATTCTAATTATCTGACTCCATTCCTTATATACATTTGTACAGAGGTCAAGAGATTGGCTGCACAGGTTGCCACCTCTCTGACCTGGTAGGTGAACATCACCGTCCATCACATTTCTCCTCCCAGAGGATAAAAATGTAAACAAAAGATAAATGCTAAAAATAGACATTGTTTTTGTGAAGCTGCGTGAGAACAGCACTGCTTGAGTTTAAACACTTGCAAGCAAGAAAACTGTGAGGACAACAGTGAGGGACAGTGTAGAGGAAGGGAAGTTCATGATCCTTTCCTGTGCTTGGCCCCTCCCCAACACCTCCCTGCCACGAGGTGATTCTCTGTGGGAAGAGCTGTTTCTGTCATGGAAATTAGGTTGAGGATAGTCTGATTCCTGCCTAGAGCTGTAATCTGCTTCAGATTATTAATAAAACCCCTCAGGCCAGCAGAGCAGAGTTGGGAATTTGAATAACAAAAGGATTTCTGAGGAGATACAAACTGTTTCTAGCTTATTTTTCAAATAACTATTTCCAGTTGAAGAGAGTATTAACCACTTATTTCAGCACTTTTGCATTAAACATCTCCTGTGCCTACACACCACACAATTCTTGGTGGCTCATATGTAAGAAGAGTTACTTAATCTAATGCTGTAGTCCACCACCCACAGGTGTAATTCTCACCTAGACAGCAAAGAAAACAAAATCACCAACCTCACCAAAGGAAAACCCACTTGGCTGACTGTAAATAAAGTTCACATGAGCACCAAATTCATGTCCAAGAGCAGAAAATACTCACTTTCTCTGTAATCACTTTGAGAACAAGTTGAGAAGAGTCCTCTCAGTACCACAACCTCTCCCTGTCATCTGAAGTCACGACAAAGTGCAGGGAAACCCTGTTGCTAAGAGGAAGCATCTCCCTGGAGTTATTTCCTTTCTGCCCCCATTACTCACTCCCTGTGTTTCAGACACCAGGTGTACACTGCACTGGATCACTGATCCAGTCACTGCAATGGATTTCCTATTTACATTCATCACTCCCTCTTCTTTCAGCCTTGGATCTACTCCACTCCTCTCCCTGCTCCTTCATGTGAACACTGTCTACTGCTCCAGCACAGAAATAATGACAGAGGCACATGCTGACACCAGCAAATCCTGGATTATAAAGAATTTAATTCCTATAGACACTTTGACCTGGTATTTAAAATAAAAATAAACCCAAAACCAAACCAACAAACCAAAATAAAACAAAAAAACCAAACAAAAAACCCCCAACAACAACAAAACAACAACAACAACAAAAAAAAGGAAGGTGAAGGCAAAGACCTAAATAAAGTGCTACCACTTAAGGAGCTGAAGTTTCAAATGTCACACAAACTAATCTCTGTAACTCTGGGAGATCATTTCCTTTGTTCTTATTTTAGTAATTTCCAATTCAGTAAGGAAGAGATTTTCCTCCTACCATGTACAATACTCAAAAAACAGGGAAGCCCATTTCTTTGACTATTTTTTGACCCTAAAGTAGAAGACATATGCATCTAAAAAATTTCAGCATTGCTCCATTTCCATTTACACAGAGTAATGGTGTAATATATCCCCTGGAAGATGCAATTTCTAAGCACTAAATGTGTTATGAGTGTCACTAAATGCAAAAAAGAACTACAGAAAAGTCTCTGCTATAACTGAAGTTTATGCCAGCACTTGCAAAATTGTACAGGTTTCTTTCTTCTCTTTATTCAAGTATTTCAGAGGTTTCTTTTGGTACATGTCACGTGAAAGGAGTTTCTTTTGTTCCATCTTACCTGACAGCAGGTGCACAGAGCTGAAATTCTTCTCCAGTTTGCCCAGGAGCACGGTGAGAAAGCAGTCAGATGAGAGAGAGGTCACATCTTTAGAGCTTTGGTCATACACCACCACTTCCTGCTTGCAATCAATTTCAACCTGAAACACAAGGAACTCAGAGTAAAGTTCTCCTCCACAGGAAGGAGGATGGTGATTAAAAACACCACATTATCACCTCCATCAGGATTCCCACCTATTTATATAAACAGTTCAGATATATAGATTTCTTATGCACCTGTTCACTAAACAGGTTTTATTTTATACTTCAGAAGCCTCTCAGATTTAATTCCTTGGAGAGCTTGTAAATTGATTATTTGCTGCAAGTTGAAGCCCACTCCACAAATTTCTATCATTTGGTGATCTTCTGTCACTTGTGAATTGCTCTACCTTCAGCTGGGCTGGTGGATTTGTTTTAGAGCTGAGCCTTTTAGAAGGTGGCCCTGCCTCACTTTCTGCTTCTGGGGGTTTTGTATATGAGCAGTAAAGAGACCTTAAACTGCCTCCAAGCCACACACATTTTGGTTACCTGCACAACTTTATATATAAAATATGCTTTATATAATAAAAAAATAAAAAGCTTCATTTCTTTACATGTCAAAGCAAGAACATAGTAGATTATTTTTGTACCCAAAACATGTGAAACAAATATCAATGGATAAAAAAACCCCAATATCCCCTCCACACACATAGAGAGAGATACACATTGATTTTAAACAGCATAGCTCTTTTCTTTTCACTGATAACACTGGAGAAAACCACACCCCTCCTCCCAAATAAACAAACCACAAAACAAACTCTAAAATTCATCAAACTGCTCCCATGAAAAGCCCTTTAAAGAGCCAGGGCTGACAGAGGCAATTTCTCTGCAAACCAAATGAATCCTTGCTAAACAAGCCCCACCACCACAGAGCCCCAAGAACCCTTCAGAGTTTAGGAGAGAATGTTTCCTGCCTTACTTACATACATTTGAGAGGCTGTGCTTTGCAAGACACACAAGAACCTTGAGAACATCCTTTCTGAGTAATTTCTAAATCCCTCCCCTTAACTCTGTCACTGATGCTACAAAGAGTCCCAATGATAAACTCAGGAGTAACCAACACTCTCTTCGATCAGGTAACAGCTCAGATAAACTCAGTCCTTTAAACTTGTTGGGTTTTGGTTGTTTGGGTTTGGGTTTTTTTTAATTTAATGAAATAACCTAAAGAAAAATTATTACAAGTTGCTTTCCTTTAAACAAACACAAGGAATAAGAGGAAAATTACCCCCCTACCTTGTGTTTTGCTGAATGCTGAATGAGCTCTGTGATCAAAACCTTGTCCTGCTGCAGCCGCCGCTTCATGAGCTTGGAGCAGTTGATGTTGATGGCATCCAGGATGTGGGAGGTGTTGTATTCCACAAAGGGCCTGCTGTCAATCAGCAGCAGCCTCTCTGTGCCACTCTCCAGCAAAGCCACCAACTTCTCAGCCACCATGAGTTGGGTCCTGATCATCTCATGGGCCATGACAACGAGGAGGCCTCTCTCCCCCACCTCCCTCTGTAATTTGCTGCGGTGATGTAATGGCTGTGTACTCAAAGGCTTAGCCACACCATTGTGCTGCAAGTGTATGAGGTCATGCTGGTAGTGACTGGCAAAAGAAAAGTTAATTCCATGTTCAGAAAGAGCTCTTGGACTGAATGTCTCCTCCTGCTTCCAGTTGATGGACAAAGGGTTGGCTCCACAAAGCGGCCCCTCACGTCTGATTCATGGGGAGATGGCTACGGAGTGGCCATTTCACAATCCACACAAAAGATGCTTTCTGCCTGCTGCTGCATTACATCATTCTTTACCTTTGCTCCCACCCATCAGCTTTACACCACACTGAGAGCCTGTAAGGAGGGGAAGATGAAAAAAAAAAAGACAAAAAACACAAACCAGATGAGGCCATGAAACTTCGCAGAAGAAAACATTCAGCTCAGAGTCTTAGCTGTGCAGTGGGCCACACCATGTAATAAACACATTCCTGAGGAGTTCTCCTCTCTGCTGGCTGTGCCAAACACCTCGAGAGAGCATTGGCAGCTACAGCCTCTGAATCCATTCCAAAGATCTTGCCTGGACAATTATCTTGTATTTCAGGCAACATACCCTGCCTTAATTGCAGACTTTTGTTGCCACTAGCTCTGCTTCTTCACAAGACTTTGTTAGAACATAATTAAGAGATACTGCCCTAAATCGTGGTATTCCTTTCAATAGCAAAACTATTTAAATGCATTTCAGCCCTGCTCCACTTAGTGAGACGTAAAATTTGTTTTTAAAACACTTCAACGTTTTAAACATTAAACATTTTTAAAGTTTAATGACTTGGAAAATATTTCACAAAACAGCTCTGCAAGTTGGGGAACTGAAACTACACCAAAGAAACGATGGAACTTACATCCATCTCTCTGAAGGAAATGCTTGGCTAGAAACCAGGACAAGCTGCCACATCAGGACACAAGCATTTTATTTGAATTAATCACCAGAGATGGATGAGGCCTCACATTACTGGAAGGTAAAGCAGTGAGCACTCTTCTGTTCTTCCTGGAGCTGTGTGATGCTTATGTGAGGTGTGTAACTCCCAGCCCTCATGCTAAATAATCTCTGAAACAATTTCTGTACTTCTCTAAAATTAGAGAAGTGACCCTTAAGCTCCTCAGAGTCTCCCAAAACACGTTGGTGTTGATGGCACAAATCCTCCTAGGAGCACTCCTCAGAAAGGAGCCATCCCCTTCAGGGATTTAGCTCCCATTGGAACTGATTTTATAGTGTTGACTTGCTGCTCCTGTTTGAAATGTTTGTTTGTTTTTTACCTTAATTGCAAGAGAAGCAATGAATTCAAACTATCGATAGGTTTATATTAAAAGCCCTGTTATACCAACAGGCCAGTTGAATTTAGCAGTGGGAAATCCCAGGTCCAAAGATGTTTTACTCCTCAGACACACTGTACAAACCCACATTCACACAATCTTAAGCAAAATAAATCCTGCAAAATGTACAAACTTCACCTGAACAACCCGAAAGAGGAAACTGAAGTTGTTTCGTGAGTTTCATGTGGCAATACAAGAAAAACACCAGCTAACACATAGACAGACATTAGGTTGACAAGATGTGATTTTCCATTTGTCCTGATTTAGTGCTGTTGTGACAGTGCTTTAAGCTTGCCCAGATAAATGGTAGCACACAGCAGTGAAATGCATATTGCTCCAAACAACAGTAAAAACATTGGAAAATATACTATACCAAATTTTCATTAAATGTTTTAAAGAACCCAGTTGGCAGGTGTGCTCCCCCTCAAAAAGCAGTCATTATAGTCTCAGGAAGGTATCAAAAAACAATTGATTATGCAAATGACATTTTGCAAGGGGGAGAAGGAAGGAATTTTGATAGTTATGTTATAACTAGTTATAGTTATGTCCATTTTTCCCCCTCCACAAAATTGTATTGTGCAATTTTTAAATTTTCTCTTAACACGTCCTGTCACAAATTTTGATTCTCTTTTATTCACATCAAAGGTTGCCAGATCCCAAATCCACTGAACTCAATGAAAACTTTTCCACTGGCTCTAGTGGGAATTGGCTCCAGCTTCTTTGTAAGCTAGACAGTTTGTTCGTGAGCTAGACAGTTTGTTTTGATGGATAAATTGCTGACTTAAAGTCCAAGTAATAACAGCAAAATAAAGCAGCTGAGAAAGTTCAGGACTCTAAAACGGATGCTGTTAGAAATACTTCATCTTTAATTTGCAACTTTCAGTTTGGGCATGCTTCTTTATCTTCTAAAAGCTTTGCTGTTTGCTGTTTCAGCCTTCTCTTTCATACAACAGAAGTTTGTTTCAGAAGAGTCTTGTGAAGAATTCAAACCATATCTGGTGGCAGGGTAAAGAGCATGTAAAGAACATATGGCAGGTGGGTTTCAGTCAAGAATCCCTTTAAATAACCCTATTTTTAAATAACCCTATTACCTTAACACACCAAGTACCTTGGAAAGGATTCTGCCCATGGCTTGAAAGCAACAAACTCAACAGTTATGTCACCTCAAGTTATTGCAATTCAAGTCTTATTTTGACAGGAACATCTCAAAGGTGCAGGGGAGAAACAACATTTTTATCAGGTACAGGTTTTTCTTTTAATTCTCTGTGTTTCTGGGACTATAAGAACCAAGTAAGAACCAAACCAACAATCCTACTAGTCTGCACACAAACAACAGTGGACTGCTAACATTGACATGTATGTTTAATGTTGTCACAGAACTACAGGATCTCTTGCCTCAAGGATTCCTGTCCCCATCCCAACTGGCTCAGATGCAGTGACAGAAGCAAGTGCCACAGTTTCAGTTATGTGGTTGTGTTTGGTTTTTCAGTCACAATAACTCACATTTTCTATGCACTCCTAATTTCTACTGCTATCACTTTGACTCCAAGCAATCCCTTTCCATCACAACAGGATGATTGTTTGACTTCTCAGGTTTTGGCTTTGGTTCAGAGTCACAGAATTATTTAGGTTGGAAAACACCTCCAAGATCATTGAGTCCAACAATTAAAGTACCATTGCCAAGTCCACCACTAAGCCATGTCCCTAAGCTCCACAGCTACACTTCTTTCAAATGCTTCTGGGGCTGAGAGGCAGATGTGTCAGGAATATATTTTAAAAACTCTCAGAACAAGAGTCTCTAATTCTACCCCAGCTAAGGAACTAGCAAAGAGCTTCTCAAAGCCTTGCTACAATCTCTGACAGACTTCTGCCTCATGGGAGAAGATAACCTTGAAGCTGAACCTTGCTGTCATAAATGTGTGGCTACGTCACCAATGCCTGCTTTGTCAGGAGCCTGCAGCAAGGGCTCCCACATGCAAAACACCAACAAAATCACTTTACAGCCCCTGAACAAGGTCCTTTCTGAGCTCAGCTGAGACAACTGAAGGAGTTGGGCTTTTTAAACCAGGTGTTTTTCTGCTTTTTACAGCAAGCACGTGTACCTATGAGAAAAACATTATCATCCCCTAGAGTCCTTTTCATGGTTCTTAGGGTGGGTACTTGTAAAAGTAAAATGGAAAAGCTGAATTGAAATGCAAATGTAGAACACCCCAAAGTGCAGGACACTGTTACTGCTGGCTGTTACAAAAGGGTGTTTGGTTTCTGTGTTACTGGGGGTGGTTCAATAATAACCCCAGTCCCTGTTGCCACAGCCACACGTGGTACTGGACGAGGAAACCTCCACAAATGAGAGAGGAACTCCAAATCCAGGGAGCACAGGGTGAATTCCTACTGCTGCAAGAACCTTTTCCCCTCTGCCAGCACCTAGGACAGGCACAGTGTTCCCTCACCAGCCTCAAAAGGATGGAAATAAATTGTGTTCTGGATGGTTCCTTTTCCCAGTGCTGCCAGAGACTAAGTGACAGCTGAGAGAGGTCCAAGCCTTGCTCAAGATGCTGCTCAGTAGCCAGGAGCACAGAGTGTCTATGGAGCACAAGGGAAATTAAATTTTTAATTGAAAGTGAGGAATAGCTGGTCTTTTGAATTCAGCAAGCAAAGCAATAAATTCCAGAGATAACTGTGTAATACAGTGCAAAGTCTGGGGAAAAAAATGTGTATTTACCTGCCATTGTGCAGAACACACAATGAGATAACAAATGCTTGTCAATTCAGAAAGCTCTGTTATCAAGGGCTCATTCCCTCAGCTCAGGGGAATGAAGGTGTCTTGGGCTTTTTGGATGATTCAAATAAGTGCCACTATCTCATAAACACATCATTTCCTCATGCTTCCTGGCAGGGAGGTTGAAGAACACTTTCCACCACCCTCTGAGCTCTCTCCACTTTGGTTCAAGACTGGACAGCAGCACAGAAAGTCACTTAAATAAAAACACAGGTTTTAATTTTTTTTTAATGCCACTCATGTACCATGTTCATAAAAAAGCAGTTTTAAAAAATTTCACCCTGTTTTCCTTTGCTTATCTATGGGTGCTTCCTCTTCTCCTACATCTGTACTTTGATCTACATGTGCACTCAAAAGGCACAGTGTTAATTTTCTCCTCCTTGTAGAAACACCAGCCACATGCATTTTAGATTTCACACTGTACAACCATGAGAAAGGCAAGTGTAATGCACTGGAAAAAAATAGATGAAGGTGGATTTTGTGTTCAGTACTCTCTTGTCCTTCATCCTGCTGGACTAATTACTCAACTTTGATTGTTAGTTCTAAAGAAAAGTCTCCCTGCTTCACTGTGCTCTCCAATCTGAAAACAGACACAGAGTCAGAAAGGAAATCAACCTCCCACAAATACCCTGCATAAAAGATGTCCAGTTAAGATCTTTAAGCTCACTCTATTTCTACACCTACTGCTCAGCAACATTTTTACCTCTGGCACTCTGAGACAGCTGGGCTAAGCAAGAGGAATGGGCCTTCATTTAGAGAAGAGATATTTCCTGTCATACAAACTGTCATATTTGAAATAATATATTACATTATTTCAAAATAAAACCAAAAAGCACACCAAACCACCATGTTTTCCTGACCCACACAGCATAACCCTCAAACCTCTGCAATGTTCTTGCAAATACCATCCATGCACCACCACCATCTCTCAGCAATGAGCCAGGTTTATCACCACTTCACCAAGAAGCCAATCTCTGACATCCATCCCCAGTGAAACAACAAACATTTATCAAGTGTGGCCACAGGGAAATGTGACTGGCACAACGTGGCCTCATGGGAAGCATTAGAACATGCTCTGGATGTGTTACATCACTCTGTTCAAAAGCGACTCAGAATTCATCTGGGGACTCCCTCTCCACCCATACAAGTGAGAAGCTCTTTCCATTTCAAAATGCTTTTTTACTGCAGGCTCACAGCATATAGAATGAAGGATTACTTAATCCACTTCAAACATATTCTATAATACACTATATTTTTAGGTTCCTATTGCCTGGGACACCAGACAACCAGGAAAAGTGTCAATGGATTTTTAAAAGATGATTCTCCCTCTATGACCTCCAAGGCAAAGCAATAGAAAATTCTGGAGTATGAATTTTTTATGCAGTTATTATTGTTTCATGTCAAAATCTGTTACTCACCTACATTTAAGTCACAATTTATATGGGCTGAATGGGACAGAAGGTGGTCCACATAAAAAGGCCAGCAGAAGGAATTACCTAAACATAAGGAAATAACAATATTAATAAAATCCTTAATACAAGATTAAAAAACACCAAAAAAAAAACCAACCAAAAAACCACCCAGACAAGCACCTCCCAACCCAAACCAGGAAATGGATTTTACACTCTCAGTGCAGTCATTTGCTGTACAACTCCCCCAAACACATGAAAACCTGGGTGAGAAGTTATTTATGAATGCTGACATTCATTTACATGGAATGGATCCAAAATAGAAAGTTACACTACCCTGATTTCCTAAAAGAAAAGACAAAAAAACCACCACAGCAAATCTATCTTTAAATTGAAATAAAAAAAAAAAGTTGGAAATGCTTTAAAAATCCCCAAACAAACAAAAAACCAACCAGTGATAGCCTTCCAAATTCTTTGACACATCTCACTGCTAGAAAAGCAATGTATAACTCAGCATTAACAGGGGATGCATGTGCACAGAATTAAACAAATTGATCATTAATGATCATTAATGTGAAAGACTGCCACAGGGAAGTGTGAATACAGCTGTATTTTGCATGGACAGAGCCCAATGAAACAGGACATTTGTGTAATTAAGCCAACCTCTCCACACTCTAAAAAAGGCAGCACTGGAAGCTGGTAACACTAGCATCACCAATAATTAATTACACACAGTCATACTCATACAACTTCTACCCAAAGCACCTGCTGCTCCAACAGGAACAAATTAAATGATAACTTTTACACAAGGAAGCAAAAATAAACACATCAGCATCACTCCCAAACTGTTCCCTGGGCAGCTAAACCCAAGATCCAAACCATGGCTGCCAAGAGGTGCCAGTTTCCCTTAATCACTGTGATATAAACCATGAGAATAAATCATTGCCAGGCAGTTGTTATCGCTGTGAGATCCAGGAGTGGCTCTGAGGCACAGAGTAAAGGACAACTGAGAAGAGCCACCCCAGCAAAGGGCTGGGCATGCTGGGGTGAGCAGCCTGAAATCCCACAGCATCCCACAAGGAAAAGAACTCCAGGGATTGATCACCTCTCTGTCTTTAGGCAAATGGCAGCAGTAGGACATGGGGTGAGAACCCTTCAGACAAATACTGAGGTTATGGCCCACAACAGGCTGTGCTCACTAGGCTCATCTCTTGACTGGGACCCCGTGTTTTCCCCTGGAAGGGCCCAGGCTGGAGATCCTCTCTCTTCCCATCATTGTATGGGCTAAGAGGGCCAATGGCATCCTGACCTGGATCAGGAATGGTGTGGCCAGCAGGAGCAGGGAGGTCACTCTTCCCCTGTACTCAGCACCGGTCAGGCCACACCTTGAGTGCTGTGTCCTGTTCTGGCCCCTCAGTTTAGGAAGGACATTGAGTGCTGTGTCCAGCTCTGGGCCCTCAGTTTAGGAAGGACATTGAG
>JBBMKD010000053.1:64553586-64581076 GCA_037834095.1 Argya squamiceps | reverse complement strand
GAAGGGGTTGGTTTTCATTTTTTCCTTTTGGTTTTTTCTAGTGTGTGTTAATAAAACTGTTTGTTCACTTCAAGTTGAGCCTGTTGGTGCCTTTTTCTCCCGAAAATCCTATCTCCCAGAGAAATAAACCACTACACTTGATTTGGCGAACATGAAACCACAACAGGGCAACAAGGCAGAGAGCTGCATGAGAAGATCTGTTGAAGACTGGCATGAGTTCTTTTCCCCCCTCCCTTCTGCCTGCTCCAGATTCTCCTTCCTTTCTGAGCCTCAAGAAGAGGCCCTGCAGAGCTCCCTTGCTCCCTCCCCCAGTCCAGAAGCAAAAGCCTGGCAGAAGGCAATAGACAAAAAGAGAAAACTCATCATACCTGCTGCTATCCCCTTTTCTAATCTCATCCCAGAAATTAACACTAAACTAATGCTCAGCACTGATTAGGCTCTGCCTAGAGAGAGGGCTCTATGGTCTGAGACCACCTTGTGACAGCCCAAGGAAACAAAAGCATCCCCTGTGTTCCTTAGTGCTTCATGTGCAGCTCCTGAAGTCCCTCTGAGAGCTGTCAGGTAATCTTCACATCCACCAGCACCTGCCCCTCTGTGCCATCCATGCCATGCCATGCCTCCTTCTGCCAGCCTCACCTCTCTGATGTTCTTACCAATAAACCAGCTCTCACCTCAGAGCACTATATTCTGTTTTCCCCACTTTTCCCCACTTAAATAAATACATGTAAATCAAGAGCCCTAATTTCACCACAGGGAATGATTAATTTTGCTGAAGAGCAGATGAGAAACAAAGCACACACTTAATTTCAACACGGTTTACAGGAAGGAGGTGTCACATTTTAAGAACAAGATCCACTCATGATTGAAGACTGAGCTGCTGTAACTCCAGCCATAAGCATGAAGCACATTTGGAAATTCCCTGGCAAAGCTGTTTAAGGAACAGACATTTCCTGTAATTTTCAGAAACATTTTATATCCCCCTCCCCTCCTCTTTAGTCTTGGTGGTAAGGAGGGGAAGAGAGAGAGAGAGAGGATACCATATTACCATTAAGTGAAATATGAATGAGCCACCCAAGTTTCAAGTGGAAACTTCAGCTATTTGTGCTTAGGAGAAAGTTTTAAAAAAGTCTTTCATCACTGAGGCCAAGATTTTTCTGCTGACTTTAGAAAAAGAAATATACATCCTTTCAATTAGGGTGAGTTACAGAAGGATATAAACTTGTCTTTATACTTACTTCTGGCAAATAAGAAGTGCTCCAGGCCTTATTTAAATACCTTTTTCTATTTTCCAGAATTAAAAACTGAAGCCTTTTTTTCTCCTCTCTTGCTCAGGGCCTTCCCTAAAGTGCAGCTAAACAAACCCAACCAGTGGGGTCAGGCAGAGCATTCCTCCCATGACACAGAGTGAGGAGAACTGAGCAAGAGAGAAATCAGGGAGAGATGGAATAGTCAAATGTGGCAGCATCCCTCTAAGGACCTCACCACCTTCCTCTTCTTCCTAAAAATCGAATCTTGTATGAAGTATCCAGTATAAAACTTACAAAGTTTACAGTGAGTTAGAAAATTATTTCACTTATGTATGTCATCCAATTTGAGGAGATCCAATCCAAAGGCACAGCAGGTAACACATGAATTCACAAACCAAATGAAACTGAAGGACAGCTGCCCATCCACACAAAACACATCACAAGTACCACTTTGGCCCTGTACACCCAATGGCAAAGATGGATCATGGAATTGTGACCAAGTGTCCACACCTGCCACCCTTTACCACCACCTGTATGGCAGCTTTCAAAGGCACAAAGAAAACAAAGTAACACAATGAAAAACTTAAGGCATTGAACTAATTCATAAATGCTCAAGCTGTTCAATTCCAGTGAATTTTTGCTGTTTGTATGACATGGGTGCTTTGGAGCAGCATCTTTCATCACACCAAGGTTTCCATCTCCTACACAAGATTCTCTTGCACGTTCTGAATCTCCTGTTCTGCAGCTCTGCAGATCAATACAGTGATTTTGTATTTTACATGATCATCTTTTTGCTGAGAAACAGATTAAGGAGTGCTCTGAAAAGTAGTGCTGAATAACCATCAAGCCCAGCTGTTGTAACAGTCCATGCTACTTCTTTAAAAGGCTTACCATGAAACAGGGTGAGATGGGACCTCAGAGTCTTCAGATTAAACTTTTAAACATCAGGCATTCTGCCTAATGAGAGCCTCTGAGGGGGAGACACCCAAATAACATGGCCCTGCAAATAAGGAGCCAAAAACTAGGTTTAAAAAAGAGCAACTTTGATCTGCCTCGTGGTCACTGTATGATAAAAACAGAAGGTGGATGTGAAACCATCAAACAAGGACTAGGATGGATTAAAGACAGAGGATTATGATGGTAATTCTATTAGGGAAATTAATCAGAATAGCTCTGGGCAAGGCAGGGATGAATTTCTTGCAGCAGACTTTTTATTGACTCTTCAATTAAACTGAATGACTAAAATGAGTCAATCTCCTTTAAGACCTGAGACTTGTAAAACTGCTTGAGTGGTAGGGCACAACAGGGGTTAAAATGTTCTGCTCTTTCACCCATTTGAGGAAATGACAGCAGTTCTCCCGGAAGGCAACATGCACATTCAACCCCTTCACATCAGGGCATGAGAAAGTTTGGAAGGAATTTTTCTTTTTTTTTAAACTGTCAACATTAATACTTTGTTTCTTCCTGCTTGTGTTTGAAAACACAGTGCTGCACTGCGCTGCATGCATGTCCTGTCAGCTGTACAGGGAAATATCTAGAAGCTTAAAAAAATACCTAATAAAAGTGTTAATTAAGTCTGTTGTCAAAGTCATTTTAAAAGCCCTCTGCATGCTCTAAACAAAATTAATATTGCCACTAGTGTATGTTACAGAGTGATAAAAGCATGAAGAAGCATCTTCAGCAGGGAGGCTGGGCCAAATGAAACATTGACATTACACATATGTCATTACAGCTGTTAAATTTAATTTGGTTTCTCCTTAAATGACATTTATATGAAACATCATATAAATGACATTTATATTTATAAGGAAACAAAATAGATGGCAGAAAACAGCAAGTCCACAAGCATGGTACAGCCCAGCTATCTTGGAGTGGGAGTAGAAAAGGACACTTGGAGGAATACGCTGCACAGCAATGGCTGCACACAATTAACAGGCAGAAATAAATCAAGTTGTTAGATGTTCCCAGAAATTAAACAGTTGCAGTAATCCTGCTAAGAGGCCTCCCATTCTGGGCTCTTCAGAGTAGGGAGTGGTTCAGGCTATGATATAGAGTGATGGCTGACTTGCAGATGAGGCACAGAAAAATTAACAACCCCCTAGATGCAGATCATTGTGACTCAAATCTCTCACCACAGTGTAAGGCTACTGACAGCTCACACTCTGGGAACAGAACCTGTTTTCATACTTAATTTGTACCCACAAAGGTAATTATGATGGCTTGCTTCTTAAAATTGCTGTCAAATATAAATTTAATTGACAAGATGGCACCAAGAGGGGAACAGAAGGGAGCAGAAGCAGGAGTCATGGTACCTCACTAAGCTGTGATCCCAGTCATGTCTCTGTGCAAAGGATCCCAAATGTTTCTCTGAATTGAATCACGTTATAGCAGACCTGCAGGCACATTTCTAACCTGGTAAGCACATGGCTGAGCAGAGAAGCCACACACATCTGTGCAATGGGAGAAGGAGGGCAGAGGATGACTGTTCCCCAGCTGTACCTCGTGCATCACTACAAACATTTCCACTGGAGCACAATCACAGTCACACAATGGTTTAGGTTGGAAGGGACCTCAAAGACCATTTCACTTCAGCCCTCCTGCCATGAGCAGGGACACCTTCCACTGTCCCAGGCTGCTCAGAGCCCCATCCAACCTGGCCTTGGATGCTTTCAGGGATGGGGCAGCCACAGCCTCTCTGGGAAACCTGTGCCAGGGCCTCTCCACTCTCACAGGGAACAATTTCTTCAAATACCTAAAGACATCCTGCCCTCTGTCAGCTTTGAGCCATTTCCCTTTGTTCTATCACTCCATGCCCTTGTTACATCTCTTGTGGCTTCCCTTCAGGTGCTCCTGCCTGATGTAGAGGAGGAAAAGTGACCTAACCACAAAATGCAGCAATCCCCCTCAAGGACAACTGACAAAATGGCACCACCATTTTATGTAGTGGGTAAGAAACAAAAGGGATCAGGATTCTTTTAATTCTGAAGGGAAAAAATGCACAATACCAAACCAGGGGAGTAAATTACATTGCTATTATCTGATCTTCTTACTCAAGGACCAGGATCTTGGTTTGTAACAGAATTTTGTGTATCAAAGAGAAACAAAACCTACTCCCTTAATACACACCAGTATTATCCCATTTGATGTGTGCTTATATGTATGCACAGCTCTGTACAAATCTATAAATAAGATAGTACATTTCTTCAGAATCTGTAGAGGTGTCCTGTTTTACACAGTCCTTTAAAAAGCAACTGGAAAGGCACTGACTTGTCAAAGTAATCCCAAGCCTGGAGAGCTTAATATATTTCTGCAATAACTGAAGTAATACATCAACAGAATGGATCAACTTCAGGCCATGCAAGCCAACTAAAATACTTGGAAAGAAGTTTATCATCAGCAAACTGCAAGATCCTTGTATTTCTTAAGTATCCAGCAACAGAAGAAGCATCAGTTCCTTGTCACCAATCATGGATACATCAATAAATAATACTGATTAGTTTTATAATAACTTCCTCACTCTGCATAAATTCCTGCTGATACCATTGGCATGTGTTCTGGCAATTTGCAGACAGACTTGCAGTCTGCATGTGAGCAGCCAACAGGAACCAGTTGGGATTTGGTAGCAGCCCTGAGGTTTTTTACCTCCAGAAACTGATCCTGAAGGATGAAGGTATACGATGGGTGGTCCTTAATCACTTCCTTCACGTGCAAACTGAGGTCAGAGTAGAAAAAGAGCCAAGGAAGGAAGTCTGCAGCACCCCTCAAACATCCCCCCCCCACCTTCCTGAACAGCTCCTTTAACAGTTAACAGGGTTAACTCGCAGCTTAAATGGAGCAGTCAGAGGTTGGGATGGAAATAAACAGCTTGCACAAGCAAGACACTGTGCTATTAAGTTTTTATAAGTGACTTAAAAATTAGGTCAGTCTAATTTGTGGCTGCTCCTTTGTTCTTTCACTGCCATGAACTCACAATGATGTCAGTCTCATGTTCAAACATGCCACATTTAGCAGCACACAGGCTTCCTGAGAGACTCTCTCAACCTTCCTTTGTGCAAAAGGCTTCTGCCAGGTTCTTAGCTCATACTTCACTGACTCAGGCATGCCACTCCAGTTTCAAGGCAGTTACACTGGCTTCCCGTCAAATACTGCACACTTTGGGGTTTTTTTTCCCTTCCTCTTCTATTTTTTTAATTTTCTTTAACTTTACTAACTCGAAGTTTAAGAATATGTGTCCATATTCAGGCCTCACCTTCCTCACAACATCCAGAAGAGAACCACTCACTAAAAGGGGTGGGAATCAGGTGTTTTTAACTCATTCAGCCCAATAATTTCAGTAATTAAAGGAGGCCTACAAGGAAGTCAGGGAAGGGCTTTTTACAAGGCTGTGTAGTGACAAGACAAGAGAGAATGGCTTCAAACTGAAAGAGAATAGGTTTAGATTGGAGATTAAGAAGAAATAGAAAGTCTTCCCTGCAAAGGTCATGAGCACAGGGTGCCCAGAGAAGCTGGGGCTGCCCCATCCCTGGAAGTGTCCAAGGCCAGGTTGGGAACATTCTCCCAGACAGGCACAACCAGGTTTTTGTGTAAATATCCTCTTGAGATGAGGGCACAAAAATTCTTAGGTGAGAATAGAGGAAAGCCCCCTAGAAATACAATGGTAGGTAATAAAAATCCACAAACCAGGCCACTGTTTAAAAATGGCAACCTACAAGTTTGTTCTTAACCATCCCAGCTCTCACCATTTGACTCAAGTTTGTGCCTGTCACTAAATAACTACACTAAACACTGACTGCAGTGAAGATGCACAGTCTGTGTTTCCCACTGCAGGGACTTTACCTATAAAGCTGGAGCAGAAGGAAAGAGGGAAAAGAGTTGTCATTTTTATGCTGCTAAAAAGCATTTCTCTTGGGACTGTGGGAGATGGAATGCTTGCCCAGGTTCTCCCCCCTCTCATTCGTGAGGTTGTGTTTCACAACTTATTCAGACATTTTTATTTGGGGTATTTTTGTGGATTTTGAAGCATCATGTTAGTATATTCAAACCTGTATTATATATTCATGGAACAATGCTATTGCAGGAACTCTAATTGTGCTTAGAAAAGCATCCCACACAGTCTCAGGAAAAGGCACATCATCCCACAGTCATTTCCAGCCCCACAGCAAAGGCCAGGTACTTTATGAAAGAAAACAAACAGATGTGGCCCACAAGAACTGCACATCCAACAGATCCTGCTGCATCTGCAAGTGCCCAAGGATACAGGAAAGGCAAGTCCTGCAGGGAGAGGTGATATCTTTTATGAGAGAGGTTAATGTGAAGTGATAAGGAGAGGGAGGGCACGAACTCCAGAAAGCACAAGCCTTTCCTCACATCCACTGACGTGAAACAGAACCAAACCACGACATAGAAACAGCAGCCAAGGCTTCCAATCCATCTCCACATCCAGCCTGTCCCTCTCCCCAAACAGGAAAAGAAGACCAAGGCACATCCCAAAGCAGGTCATAAATTACCCAGTGAATCATACTCCGTATGGAAGCTGTCTGGCTGAAGTCACACCACTGGAAATATGTGATAAAAGACAGAAAGAAAGCTAAAAAGATAGCCTCAAAGAAAGGACACTCCCTCCACAGAAATTTTTGGAGTTAATACCAAGACAAGAAAATCCTGGAGTCATCTTGAAGTTACTAGGGTTTTGGTAGATTTTTCCCATAAACAAACATTTCCCTGGATTATAAAGTTGTTTATTGCTATTAACTGACACCTGACCTAGCTTTATATTCACTGGGTTTTTTTTCAAGATTTAAGTGAAGTTTGTGCTCCTGAAACCTTGCCTGTCTTCTCCAAATAAGTCAGTTGAAACTGAAAAAATTCTTCTCCTTACAAATCCTTCTTGCAGCCTGTTTGAAAAAAAGTTTGTATTCTCTGAAAAAATGAAACAAACAAAAATCCACCCAAACAAACAGAAGCTCCCACAAAAACACCATAGGAAAATTACTTTCCTTTAAAGTATTTTCCAGGTGACTGAAAAGCTTTGACCATTTCCAGATACAACTTAAAATGTAGTGCATTATTCAAAATTCTAGAACAAGAAGTTTCATCCTGCAATGGAAAGAGAAGACAGTAACTTAAGTCTTTTAAAGTAAAACTAATTTTCTTTGCCTGGAGTTCCAAGCTGACTTAGGCAGGAGTGACAAAGACAGCAGATGAGATTACGCACATTTGCCTTTATAAAGTCATGCCAGAGATAAATATAGTTGGTGTTTTTGTTACCTGGGGTCATTTTGCTCACTCTTTAAATTTTATTTGAATTGTAAAGAAATGTTAGCTGGAACTGGTTTGCCCCCAGAATGGTGTGTGCAGTGAGGTTCTCCCCAGGAACACCCAGTGGCATGAAAAGATGAACCCTGGTGCTTTGAATCAGAAAGTAAAAGGAGCCAATTCCTACCAACAAACACCAAAAGCAGACTAAGGTGAGAAATCCTTTCCAGCAAAGACTTCACCCCTGACTGCAAGTGCCCTCTCTGATGGGATCCTAGCATGGGTCAAAATGTGCAGGAAGAGAGCTGAGCACACACACACACAGGTCACCAGGAAAGTGGGGAAGGAGAAGGGCTCCTCCCACCCTCCTCAGCCTCTTCCTCTGCAGCCACACCAGGCTCCAGGCAGAGCAGGAATGCCTGGGCCATGTGCTTCCAAAAGAAACCAATCCACAGCCTGGGAGGTGGGAAAGATCAAGCACAAATCCAAATCATTCTTTAGAATATCTGTTTTAATGTAGATTAGACTACCTTGGAAGAGGCAAAATCAATCAAACCTATGACTTAGGTCTGGAAGAAAATGGATCTAGGCTACCTGTGGCTACAATGCCTATCCAGGACTAAAACATTCCTCCTGAACTCGTTCTCATCACCACCTCAAAGCACAGTCTTGCCAAGGTTTAGCTTTCTGGCACTCTACTGAAAGCATAACCACATAAGACCTTACTGAGAACCAGCTTTAGGTTTGGCAGGGAGACCACCTGGCATCAAAGGTATGCTTAAGGCCATATCCATGAATTTTAGTGAAAAAGCAAGAGGCTGCAGGTTTTAGGGGATTTTTTAATGGTTTTGGCAGCTAAATTATTCTGATTTTCCATGCCTGCTTCAGTGCAGGGACAGCATGGGGGAGAGAGGCTTAAATCTAAGACTCCTGAGCTACCTCTGAGTCAAACCACCAGTCCTCAAGCCAGCCTTGATAAAAAGGAGGGTTTATTTGTGCAAGCTCACCTCATGGCACAGCTACAGAGCTTTCCTTACCCAAGCTAAACTCTCCTCCATGTGTAGGGCAGATAGACCAGGCTGAGCATCTCCAGAGAGCCACATCCAGAATGATTTATGCAGCAATTGTTGCCATTGAAGTAGCAAACACCGGACAAAGCAGAGATGTCTAAGTTTGTTAAGCTTATTCCTCCTGCTCAGACACACCAGGAGTGTAAGGAATGGAAAATAAACTTGCCATCAGCACAAACAGCAAGGGCTGTGGATGGAATTGAGTCAGAAGTATGCTGGAATAACTGAAGGAGAGGAAAAACACCCTAGTGCTCCAAGAAGATGAACACAGCCAGCAGATATTAATCTATAAAATGTACAATATTCCCCAGGAGGTGATACACCATTGGCTTTAAACAAAGTATGCACTGCTGGGATGGGAAAAGGGAACCTGGCCACACAGAATTCCCATTGCACTGGTACAAATGGATGGTGCCTGGGCATGAAGGCCCAAAGTCCTGCCTGAAGGACAGGACTGTCCCATATGCTGGACTGCCATGGATTTCTGGTGTGTCTGAGGTGAAATTCAAGTCAGTAGTGCCTTTCAGCACAGAGTCAGGCACGAGGCAGCCCCAGTGTGATGATTGCTCACAGTCCCAGCACAGCACAACAGGGACTCATTACATGAGCACCTTCCTCGGGGCTGCTCACTCAATCAAGGAGTAATTATTTAACCTCAATCCCATCTCCTTTGCATTCCCATTAAAGAAAATCTTATGCAAAAAGGTAAAAGCTTGGCTAGGTGTTCTTGGCCCAAACATCCTCCTGCCAGTGCTGTACTGCTTGCCAAGCCCTCAGTGTACTTCAGAAGTTTGCAGCAGACAGACTGTGCCAAATCCAAAGAACTTTGTCATTAAAAGAGAAAAACTAACAGTAGCAAGTGCTCTCCATGCTTTGCTAACCTTGTCAAACTGCACAGACAATTACAGTTAATAAAAGTATTCTTAGGAAGCTTAATGATAACTTTAGAGCCAGCAAAGCTCTGCCTCAGGTGGACTGGACTAAAAATTTAAATATGGGTGCCTTCTTTTAGTATTTTTAAGGCATGGTCAAATCCTCCTGAGGCCTTTCACAGAAAGGAGCAGGGAAGAAACTCTCTTGCTGTACCTTTAGCCCCTCACAAACAAGCAAAGGATTCCCTAGGGAAACTGCCTGACTTCAGACAGCAATTTAAGTAGCACAGATCTGCCCAGGAACATAAGCCTTCCTCTCTCCCTGCCCAATGAAAAAACCTTTGCTACCAGCACCTGAGCTTGTATCGACAGAAAAAGCACAATGCCTCTCTGCATGAGCTATTTAAAAGCATTTGAGGTCTTTCTTCCAAAAGTAATAAACAGACAACGTTCATCAGCTCCAAGAAGCACATCTGAAAAAACACTCACCCTGTCCCAGCTCCACACAGATAGAGATGTGCAGTAAAAAGGCCTGCTCCACTACACTGGGCACCTGCTCCTGCATGTAACACCCATGATTTAAAGCACAGGCCCCAGACAGGACAATCAATAGTCCAGGTAAGTACCTTTTAACATGTCTAGCTTGAAAAAAAGATAGTCATGTCCAAAATTCTTTTGGTGAACAACTGACATCAAGTGAAAGATTTACTCACTTAGAGCTCACGTTTCTTTCAAGGGCTAAAGGATCACAGAGGACCAGACTCAGAATTTAAATATGGGCGCCTTCTTTTTGTGTTTTTAAGGCATGGTCAAATCCTCCTGAGGCCTTTCACAGGCTGTATATCCATCCAGCAAGGCTAAAGACAGCTCCCATGGCACTCCACCCAACCCCTGCTTTTTTCAGACATTCAAATGCATTCAGGTCTATCCCCAGGAAAGCTTTTCTGAGGAGCAAGTTCCCTGCCTGAACCCAGCAATTAGATTCCCAGCAGTCTCAGGCACAAAGTTGCAAAATCCACCTCTAGACTACTGATGGCCCAAGCAGGGATGGTGATGCATCCACCACGGCAGAAGCATTTGGAACTCCCCAGAGAGAGCAGCCTGGAGGTAACAGTGCCACCAGGGTGGCTGAGACAGGCATCTTCTGATTGTCTCACAGCAGTGAAGAAAACCTTAAATTAAATAATTATGAAGAAGAGCAACACTGGGCCACCTTTTATGATTCACAGGTTGCAACTAAACCATAAAGAACAAGAGATTAAGCCCTCCTGGAAGGTCTGGTAATTTTGTTACCCTATTTATATTATCATTATGATCAACTGTGATTTGATTTTAAGTTTTGAATCCAGAGGAGCCATTTAATCTGCTATAAATGTAGCTAAATTGTTTGAGGCTGTCATCCTCACTAAGAGAGAAATAAATCTCTGGCACCACATACAAACAGCTCAGTGAACACCCAGCATTACATTACCTGAAAAAACAGTCAGATCTGGAATTCAATCAGAAGATTTGCCCATTTGTTGTAGCTTTGAGTTTTCTAAGACAACCAACACCCTGAAAATAAATCTCCATTCAACACACACCACGTGCACTAAATTCCCAAGAGAACACAGCAACAACAGTGGTCAAGGGATTTGTCCTGATGGAGGAGAAACAAGTTTACATGGAATGTTTTAGGGATTGGCAGGAACCATCAGGTGTAAACCAATCACCTTGACAGCTCATCTCATCTTAGACTGGTGTCTCCAAATTTAGAAAATTTAAAATTTTTCTACAACAAACCTAATCACACATTAAGAAAACTAGTATTGCTGGTAACACAATCTCAAGAGAAAAAGCAGAAAGACAAGTATTTACACCAGGAGTTACAGAAAAAAAAATGTGGGTTTATTTGTTAAAGACACTTTGAAAATGTCACCTTGTGCACGTCAGCTGTTGGCATCACCAACAAAAATAAATTCTTGCTTTTAACAGAAGCAACTGAAAATTCAGGCAACTTAAGATGGCATTACACTTTCTCCTGGATTTTAACCACCACTTGTTCCAATAAAAGCAGTGTCAGAAAGAAAACATGATTAACTGACGACCAGCCTAGAAAAATGCAGCACTAGGTAATGGTTTCACCTTCAAATCAAGCCAGTGCATGTCTAAAAAATTTCCAGTGCCCTCCTGAAGGAATTCACCTACCTGCTACAGCCAACAGGCTCCCCTTTCTCAGTTTTCTCCTCTTACACCACCTTATGTGATGGATTTCTCCCCACACTTCTACATTGAAATTAGAGTTCTTCCCTTTTTCTGCTTCATCCGAAGACACTTCAAACCACACAAAAGGATGAGAAATGCTCACCTGGGCACATGATCTCTTCTCTAGCAGCACAGTAATGTTTCTTTTTGCCTTGACTATGCTGCTCACACCTACACAGTGCAGCAAATTTAATTTTTCAGACCAGCTTTGACCAGCTGCATCTTTATTGTCTTCTAAAGGCATAGAACACAACATGAGAGTGTCACCTGTGTCACATTCCCCCCAAATCACTATTTGCTGAAGCCTACAAGGACTTGGGTGTCAGTACTAAGACTGTTTGTGCTGACCAGAACTGCCTGGGTGAACATTTTGCTTCTGGGACCACCAAACTCAGCAGTCCATGGTGTGGGAGTGGCCTCCTGGGTTCTGTAATAAATCTCTTTAATGCTGCACGGAAGGGATACTCTAAAAAAAGTGTACACTAAGTAAAAATAAGCTGTGTCTTTGGTTTGACATGCCAAAACAAACAAGATTAGTACTCCACAAAGAAAATAACCAAGTTATTTACCACTTTGGAGTTTTACCAAGAATTTGATACAACCCAGCTAAAGCTGAGGATTTTAGGATATTTTCCTTACAACTTGGTTTTCAATAATTGGGTCTCAGGCAGTGCTATTTTGCAGAAAAAAGATGCAAGCTCCAATATCTTTCCTCTACTTTTGGAGTAAAACTTCTTAATCATTCCATTTCACAACAGTGATCCAAACAAGATGAAGAAACAAGTGTTTTGATAGCAAAGTCTCTGTGTTCAGGCTTTCAGAACAATTTGGTGGCTGCAGAAGATGCCCTGTCACTCCAGGCAGAGTGCATCTCAAAATGGAAATGTCCCCAGAGGGAATTGAGGGAATTGTGGTCCCCAAATGCAATGAACACAGGTGACACAAGGCCAGCCTGCCTTCCTTCCACTGGTAAAATGGCACTGGAGCCAACTGAAGCTCTCTGGACAAAAGGAATCATAAATTGCCATGAGGACTGATGAGGAAAAATCTTCTCCTAGGGGAAAATAAGAACAAACCAAGCCCCAAGAGAGTCTGTCAGGGGAGGAACAACAGGAAGGAAGAAGAAATCACTACGGATCTGGCATCTTTAATTCAGAAAAACATCAGAGCTCTTACAATTCCCACCAACTAAACAAGGAACCACACAGTGGAAAAGGGGGGAAGAGTCCAGCCAATTCTGCTTGGAGAAGGAAGTAAGGGGAACACCATGCCAAGCACAAGAGGAATTGAATTTGATGGAGAATCTACATTTCAATTTAGCCTTTGAAGCACTGCAGGTCATGCCAAGGGACATTTTTTGTTCTGTGTTTGTTCTTTACCTGGCAATAGGAAAATGAGCTTTTCCCTGCTCCTCAATGGAAGGATCTTACAATACTTTGGAAAGGAAGGTGACTGCTGAATGACAGTGACACAACCAGCTCAGCACACTCCTGGAGGAGCTCCCACCAAACCCCTGCCAGGCTGCTGTGCCTCACAAATGCTGGTTAAGGCACTGCTGGTTGCTCCAAAAGATCCTCAATTCAAGAAGGGAAAGGAAATGAGAAGCTGCATGTTCAGCTCCCAGCTGAGGCTGGGAGTTGTGGAAGGTATACACAGCACTTCACAAGGAAAGGGAACAGGAAGCCATGAAAGAAAAGAGTCATTATGTGGAAATGGTAACACTGTCGTGGGGTTACACAGGCCAAATGAGCAGATCCCAGAAAAATGTGAATCAAAGCCTTGGGAAAGTAACAGAAAGCAGTGTAAGTGACAGCAGATAGAGAAAATAAAAAGGAAAAAAGAAAAAAAGCAAAACTTTAGAATAAAAAGTATCAGATATAAGAAAAATCCTATGAGCTGATGCACAAAAATTGAAGAGTGCAATTAAATTTGCTATTAGTAACTGGATAATAATAACAACTGAGAAAGCAAAAATAAGTTTCTTCTCCCTGTTCCACACAGGGCAGTGCTGGCAAAAGGTAAGTTCAAGATGGATTAAGTCAGAGTGACACAGCAGAAGAAGATGGGAAAATAAATTGATTAACTAAGAGTAAGCCACCATGTTTTTAACGTTTATGAGGGGATTAAGTATTTAAGGGTTGAGCAGAAAACAGAAATATGTAATCACTAAAGCAAGCTATTCCAGCCTAGGTCCAAAGTGTTTGTAGAAAGTGCCACACATGGCAGGAAAGAAGACAAAGACAGAAAGATTGCTGGATTTCAGCAGCAGAAGAAGTCAGTTAAAAGTAGCCCCACAGAGCCTCCAGCAGAGCTTGTGACAGGCATAAGGACAACATGGCAAGAAACAAGGGAGGACACAGAACCACCCTTCTCCCCCAGACCAAACCCACCATTACATTTGCTCATGTGTCTTTGAGCATGCCAACTCCATTCCTTGAAGGGACTTCACACAGACTTTCTAGAAAGGCCACTTTGAAGTCTATAGCAAAAAGATTTTTACAAAACCTAAATTTTAAGATAAATGTAACATTTACAACCATATGCACCCACTCCCTACCTGAGGAGATGGGAAAAAATCCCTCAGAGGAACCAGACAGGAAAAAAAGCCCAAACTGATGTGTCTGTTGACAGTGACAACATTGGATGGAGCCATTGGGAATGAATGAAGCACTTTTTGCACGTGGCTGAAGGGCAGAGCTGTGCTGACATGACAGACAGGCTACTTCAGCTGACTGGTTTGCACAAACCCACATGCAAATTTGGCACAAGTCAGCCAAGTGCAGCCTTCATGGTCTGGTAAGGGGAAAAAAAAGTCTCTTCCCTGAATGACAGAAGCCTTCAGCTGACACAATGTCACCAGTGACATGACAAGTCCCAGCGTGCTGTAGGGATGGCAGGTCACCAGGAGGATGTTCTGCATTCCCATCTGCACAAGACAAGATCTTCTGCCACAGTGAGGATGTCAGCCCACCACAGCAGTGCCACACAGCACCAGGAGCTCTGCAGAGCTCCAGCTGAACCTGCAAGACCCTTTTACTCCAGGCAGGACTCCAGGAGAATGGTCCTGCTATCACCATGCTCTTGCTTAGAGTAACCCTCAAAACCCCCAAATGATTGAGATTGGAATTATGTAAAAATAAAGCACTGGGATTCAAAAGAAATCAGACACCACCACTTGGAAAGGAATGGGAGTGCTAAATGGAGTTGGAGTTTTAATCAACACTTCCCCCAGAGCAACAGGCAGAGATGACACAAGCTATTAACAAGTGAGAAAAATGACAACTCTGAACACACTGGCACCATTTAAGTTAATATGAGAAGGAAAAAAAAAACAAACCCAGGGTAAAAAATGAAGAGACATTACTAGCTATCCACTCTCAAAGCAGAAAAGAGATGTTTCATTTTACCAAATAAGTATGATATAAAATAAATGCTCTCACATTTCCAGCAGGAAGAGGTTTGTATTTCACTTTCCTTTGAAAGATCAAGTAATGAATATCCTTGTGATTTCTGATCAGACAGATAACCTACAAATGTCCAAAATTCACCTGCCCATTTCACACAGCTATGACCACTAACACTACCCACTACATGAAGGCCATGTATCCAGATTTTCTCAATTCATTATCCCTCGAAAGAGCCTAAGAAGCCTTATCATCTGCAAGGCTGTTTTGTTCTGCTAGCTAATTAATTGCTTTTCTTATCCTACAAGCCACCAAAAAACCAAAAAGAAAATCACATTGAGTGAAAGCTTTATGAGATACAAGCTGCTCTGGAGAGAGCATATGGGTACATATACACATGTGCATGGTTTGTCTGTGGGTGTATATATGAAAATATACATCTATATCTATGTCCTGGCCCTGTTTTAGAGCAAAGCATCCTGACAGAACCCAAGCTCTAAACTTGACAAGAGTTTCCAATGGAGCACCAAGCTCCTGGAGCCCTGGCAAGCCAAGGCAACTTGAATGCACCAAGAGCAATCAGCTTCAGAGCCTGAATCCATGGCTGCAGCCTTGGCTCCCAGCTGGTAAATCCATGCCATGAATATACTCCTTGCTGCCCCTGCAGAAAAGCTTGAGGGGGAACATTCCACAGCAGCTGAAAAGCAGTGAAGTCAGGGCTAGCAGTGAGCACTGAGTCCCTGATGCCAGCTCACATGTTGATCCAGCCAGGGGACTCACAGAGCTGCAGCAGTCACAACCAAGCAGAACAACCAAAGGCAGCAGCAAAGCACAGACAAACCATCTTCAGGCATTTCTGGTTCCCAGCTCTGGCTCACTGGGGGATCCTCACAGCCATGAAAAGAGGGAGTTTGAAAAGACAGTGGGAAGGCAAGGAAGAATCTCAGTACCTGCAAGGCTTTGGTGCTCTCTGCCACAGAATTGTGCTGTGTTATCCTCATGTGAGAGAGAGAGCTCCACTATTTTCAGCAGATCTGTGCTAACGTTCTCCAACTCCTCTTTTACTGTGACTAAACCCACTTCTTTTGGACAACAAGGGTAATAGCCAGTTGGGCAGAACACAGAAGAAAGGAAAAGAGTCTACAAAGTCTTTTGCTTCTAAGATTTGAAGCAGGCAGGTAATTTAAGGTCTGGCATGGAGCAAACAACCACCTAAGAGTCTATGGAGCAAACAGTACGATGGATATCTGGTCTGCTTCAAACCAGACACAAAGAAAAGAGGTTATTTGTGACTTTATTCCCCAGCCTGGCCTCGAGTGAAGTATGAAGAGTCATACAAAGCACCCTAAGCAGCAGCTTAGGGCAGCAGCTCCAGGACTGCAGAGGTTAAGCAGCCAGATGTGGTAACATTTTCTACGTGCAAGCTGGAAAAAGACACTTTGTCAACAGTCTTTAGCTGCTGCTCTTCTGCTTTGTGTGTTTAGGTTCAGGCTCCTTGGGGCACTGACTGCTTGTCCTTACAAAGCACTCCCACCAAAGGCAGCATTCAGCACAACCCCAAAATGCTGGGGGACACACAGACAGGGCCTGGGGGAGCTGGCACTTTTTGTACCTACAGTGTATTTAGAGGGTATCAGCCTCTTGTACTCAACATATTCTAGAAGCAAACACAAAATCCAGCAATTTTTCTCTTTAATGTAAGTTTCTCTTCTGTCTAGAATAACTCAATACGTAGCAGATCTTAAAAGAGCCAACAATAATTACTAACAGCATGAAGAAAAGTAGTAACTCACAATGGAAATATTCAGACAGATCATTTTTCCACACTTCTTCCCATCCTCTCAGTTGCACTCAGACATGTCTGTATGTGGATTCAGGAGCAAGGTGTTTGAAGCTTAAGCCTCTGAACTTTAAAACTTTTCAACCTGAAGATATGAAATCAAGTCATTCTTAAATATTTACAAATCCCCAGTTATAAAGACCAAACACACAAACCCACACAACGTTGTTTTCTCAAAAGCCACCACATAATCTCACCCAACATTTTTAAGGTGTATCTTCAGTTACTTGAATTATAAATCAAAAAAAACTGCTGAACAATCTTCAGAAGATATTTTCTAGATGCTCAAATAGTCTTTACTACTCTGAACCTGTTGGAAATGACACCTTTCCCTGTACTTCTATAACTTGTCACTAGACTTTATTTAGACAGCCTGTCACAAAGACTTCTCCTCATACATGCAGAAAATAACTCTTGTGTTATCCACTCCTACAAGCCTAGCATTACCCACCAAAGAGGAATGATCCTGTTCTGCTGTCAGACAGAACAGACATTAGAACTACTGTTCCTCTGATTTAAATGAAATGTCATTTTCATGTGCAACTAGTGCAGAACTTTTCTTCCTTCCCAAGAAATACTTTTCATCTCTGTTGACTCTACCTTCTTCTTTTCTTATTCCATTATTCAACCCAGATAAGTATATTTTCTCAATATCTGATCAATACTTCTTCCTTCTGTCTCTCCAGTTCTGTTCCTTACACACATCCTCCTTTTCCAGTATTTTCACTATGACAGAAGCTGACCTTTATAACACACAGCTTTGGAAACTAGATAAACTGTTTGAAATTTCAGCCTGAGAAAGTGATAAGCCTGAGTATTTTTCCACTGTGGTGTGATTTAACTGCACTTTGAGTAAAAGCAGAAGGATCACAGCTCTGTCCACAGACACCAGAAAACAGAACCACGTTTCAAGTTAACCATTAGAACATAAACCAGAACAAAATGTCCAGAAGTCAGAATTCAGGGAAGCCCAGTTGACTGCTGCTGAAGAAGCTGAAGGTTGTGCTTACACGTTGGTGGTTCAATTTCTTTATCTACACCTTGTCCCAAAGCAGCTGATCTACTTAACACCCAGGCCACTTCACCTCAAAGAAAGAATAATGCTATTTTCCACCAGTGCATAGACCACTCCAGCCATGCTTTCATGTCTAAAACTGACATTTGAAAGGGAGAGGCATTTCGAGAAGGAAGTCAGGCTTGTATATTCTCATTTTGCTACATAAATTACAAAACCAGGTAAATAATAAACAGCTAAGTAAGCATAAGGTAGGACTGTGTAGAAAAGCAGTCCCACAAGCTGAGCCAAATACTCAGCACCCAATGGAAATGCCTTACTTTGGTGGATAAAACAAGAGTTTTGTAAATGCACTTAATAATTCAGTTAAGCAAAGATATATAAAAATGCTACTACTGCATCTCTACTCCAGTATCAGGCAGGTTCTAGGTGAGGGAAAAAGCATGTTAGGTGATGTCTCTTTTTTCCTTAGGATCTATAACATCAACCTTATACTGAAAGGTTTGTTTTGTTTTGTTTTTAACCAAAATTGGAGATCACATGTCAATACTGAGGTCTCTCTATATATATCCTGAGCATGTACATGCACAAAAACTTATATGCCCAACATTCCTCCCAAGTTAATTCATGACATAAATTCTTGGCTTTGAAATACTGAAATACTTTAATCATCAACACCATCTTTACATTTTTTAAAATTATTCATCGTGTCATGAAAGGCATTTTTCTGTCAACATGGACAGCCTCTTCAGGGGAAAGGGGGAAGGAAAATAAAATTAAGAAAGTGGGAAAAGCACCATCAAAGGCCTTGGCAGCCTTTAAAAATCCCCAGAACGACTCATCTCTCCAAGCCAGCATTTGCTGACAGTGTCACTGCATCCAGCTTTTTTCTGTGCCTGCCACCAAGCAGCACATTCAAAGAGAGATAGTCCCAAAACTTTCTGAAAGGCCAAAATCTGAACCTTTACCATGAAGCAATCCCCTCTGCCTGCCCACCCACCCATCTCCCCTGCTGCATTCCCTCCTTATTGCTGAATTGAACAGCAGATAAAGGCTGAAATGAACATTCTGCCTGTTTGAATGCTAAATCTTCAAAACCCTCATCACAACTCAATCAGAAAGATCAGATGATCACTGGTCAAACCCCCAATATTGTGTCAGTAAAAGAACAAGATTGAGTGTTGAACAGCAGCTGGATTTTTGCTTAGCTGTGCAGACATTTCAGAGCCACTTTGCCATACTGGCTTATGTCTGGGGGTTTGAATAAAAATACCTGATGTGCTTGCTTGTTACACCCTGAAATGAGGTGCACAAAGCAATTTCTAGGATTGGTTTTGCCCATGAAAGGCAAGATTTTATCTGCAGAAGGCTGCCTGTGCTTCCTCCACAGCTTTCTAGAGGTTTAACCATACATGAGGCAGCAGGGACAAACACACCATACTCTTCCTCATTTCACAACAGGTCATGCCTGCAGGAGAGCTGGAAAGTCATGCAAGCCTCAGCTGCAGAAAAAGATTGAAATCCTGTAAATTTGAGGGGGTGGAAAGCTGTGTGCCTCCTCATGGAAACATTATTTGTGCAATGACAGTAATAGTTAATCAGTATTTCACCACTTTCATTTGCTGTCCTGATCAGTATCTTGGAGAATTGAACTTGTACTCCTTTCTTTTTCATTCCTGTTTTTCTTGAAGGAGATACATTTCTTTCAGTGATATTTTGACAGGAAACAGGCAACAAATGGACTATTCATACAATCAGGTCTGGGCTGGGTAGGCAAAATTTTCAGGCATTTTCAAATAGGTCTACCTGGAAATCTCAACAGAGTGAGAGTGAGCCACACTGAGGAAAGAGGCTTTGCCACCTGGATGATAACCACACACAGATCTGTATCTGTGGGCATTGAAAGTGTGGCATTCTATCTCTAACATTATGAATTATCTATGAAGCAGAACAGAGGACTGAGAAGCTGATTGTGTCAGCCATGAGAAGTCAGGGATTTTCAATGTCTGGACAAGAGATGTCACTCCACTGACCAGGAAAATCAGACCTATTCAGCTGGAAAGTTACATGCAAGAAAAACCCAAAGAAAAAAGGGAGATTTTGAGAAACAAACAAGGTAGCAGCAGATAGTACAAGTACAAGCAGCTCTCTTGGCTTTATTAGACTTCATTGTAAGTCTCCTATTAGCCAGGAGAACATGAAATTTATCAGCTCTCATAGGTGCCCATCTGCCTTCCTGAGACACAGAACTATGAACACACAGACCCACTGGTGGAAATTATCCTTCTTCAGCCTCCAACACCCACTGTGGAAAAGCTGGAGAGCTTTCAGGGACCTGAAATGATGTGGGAGAAAAGGGAAGAAGGTTCAAGGCCCTCTTGCTGGGAGAAGAGACTTTACCATCGATGCAGAACTCCACACAGAGCATGGGAAAGAGTCTTTCACAGCCTGTCCTCACTTTGGGGCACACCTGCCTTAAACACAAGGTCTTCTGACAGGTGGAGGGGGCTTTCCTAAAGTGGTGACACCATTTGCCTGCTGCTGATCTGCCTTCAGTCTGTTGTGTATTTTGAAACTTATTAGAACCCAACAATGTGTCAAGCCAATGTGCTGCAATTACTGCTGTACTCCTTTGCTGCAATGGTTTTTCTTCTTGCTTAAAAACTGGCAAACATTTATGAATCTTGGTGGAAACCAAGCTGAAGCTTATTCTGTTTGCCCCCCAACTGTTCTTAGCAAGAAGCCTCTACCTAAATTCTCTTAATTTGGAAAGTATGATGGCATTAGAAGAACAACATGTACCACAAAGTGTCTTCCCTCTCCACCTCTCCAGTTTTCCAAACAAACAGACTCCCATGGAAGTCAAGGAGAGCAAAGCTGGAAAGCAAGAGAAAACACTGTGTCCCAAGCATGAATTCTCAAGTAGGGAGGTCTGAAAGCCCAAGCACTTGTAACAAAACACCTGTGGGAACTGGAGAGGTGATGGGTGCTGTACATATTCCAGGCAGCATTAACACAAGGAGCACGCCCTGCAAGGACCATCTTGCAGGTAAAAACCCAAGCTGTGGCATGGGATTTGAGTCTGCCAAGTCTGAGGTGAATGATTCTTACAGCTAGCAATCAAGAAGAAGAAGAATCAAAAAAAGGCAGGCTATTAAAAGTGTGGCATTTATCTCTCTAACACTATGAACTACTCAGCCTAAACAGAACTCTAAAGCCCAAACATGCTTTACTGGAGGTTCAGTAGGAGCAAAATGCACCACTGAATCAATTTTATCCGGAATAGTGTGGGAGGAGAGAGAGTTCCTTTCCTATTTTGAGAGCAACATCTATGCTACACATGCAGAGCCAAAGCCTCCTAATCCAGCAGGCTGAATACACACTAGTTATTCAAACTCAAGAACGTGTGCATAAAAGGAATTTCATACAATTAGTCCCTGTTGTCCTCCTCAGTTTATGCTCCCTGTAAAGTTCTCATTGCAGTGCTGCTACATTACACACTCAGACCCATCTTTTTGCCTCCCACAGTAATCTAAAAACATTAGACAAGCAGGCAGGGATATGTAAAATATATCAAAAAACCAGCCACTGATCTATCATTTCATCAACAGGCTCAATTCATAATCATTTTAGTAAAGCAAAAATCAAGTGAAGTAGGATGAAAATGGGTAATGTTATTTCAGCCTCAGTATTAGAAGATGTGTCAATTTTCTGCCAAACTCATGTAATGGAACACAGCTCCACTATGATTTTATGAAGAACTTCTTCATATTATTTTAGCAGCCCATCACTCTGGCTAGTGAGCAAAAAGATCTTATGGAGGAAAAAAAATTTACATTTATTCTCAACTAATGAAAGCTTCTGCACATCTCTACTTTTGTATCTTTATTTGCTTAACAAATTGCAGAAGTTAATATCTTCAGCTTGAAAGCAAAGAAGAGTGCAAATGTACCTGAGGAGGTCTGTGCAAGGAACTGATCCTGTGTTATGAGGAACAGTGTGAAAACTCCAGCACAGGGGAAAATTAGTTCCAAAAACACACTCAGAGAGAAGCTGTAAACATAAGTATCATATTGTAACCAGGAAAGAGCAGAGATAAGTACATTCCCCTCAAAGAAAACCTTGTTCCAGGAGTTCCTTTCATACCTTCCAGCTTGGGACAGCAAAAGTACAGAAAGCATCACCATGGGAGCTTGGGAATGTCCCCACTGTACCCCCACAGCCCCTCTGGAAACCTCACTGAAACAACACTCTTCCCCCTCTTTCCTCGCTTGCCCAATTATTAATTTTGGTGGTTTTTCTTTTTTTTTCAGCTGCTGGAGCATTTCCTAGGGACACGACATGGAAGGCTGCCAGCCTTCCCAGAGCCAGCTCGGAGCAGGACACTCTTGGCTCAGCAGCAGACCACGCAGAGCAGCAGAATGAAAACTCAGGGCCTTGAACTCACACTCCTGCCCTCATGCAGCTCTGGGCAGTAATTCACTGCTGCCCCAACACCATCTCTGCTGCACATCGTGGTACCTGCCAGCAGGTCATGGTACCTGCCAGCAGGTCCTACCCACAGGCAAACCAAGAACTGCTCAGCTTAAAACTAGGCAAATCTAGAAGTTAAGATGCCAAACTTGACCATTAATATCTATTTTTTTTTTTGCTTCATTCAGGTGTTTAGAGTAACTGTAATAAAGATCTGCTATCTGGAGCTGACAAGACAACACCACTGCAAAGAGCAGAGAAATGGGGATATGCCTGTTGCCATGCCTGTCCTCAGACAGCAGGAGCACAGGGCATCCCAGCCTCCTCCCTTGCTCCAGAGGCAGTTTGAGCTCCATTGGGGTGAGGTTAGTATTAGTATTGGGGTGAGGATACTATTACAATAGTGATCAATTCCTGGGGATAAGGTCCCCCAAGTAACAACTACAAAACAGCCTGAACTTAGTGTTCACTTCACCCTCCTGCAAATGAAACTTGGTCTTCAGTCAATTAATAGACTTTATTAATAATTAAATTATTATAAAATCTCTAATTAATAGACTTTAACTAATAATTAAATGTTGTTCTTTAGTCCAGAACAACATCCTGACACATTCCACCAGGCCAGCCATCACCTGTGGCTTTTGGTTTGTACAGAAAGTAGAGGCCATGTGTGCAGCTGGCAGCCCTAAAGGATGATATTCTAGCCTTTGTTTATGAGGGGATACAAATAAACCACAGAAAAATTAGTGATATTGATACGTACTTATTGATATTTTCAATATTCTACAGAAATCCTCCGCGTCACAATGCTCATTCTGGAAGCAATCCCTAAGGAATTGTAAGGAAAGGGAATGTACATTCCTATTAATAACCTCCCTATTACCAAGAAAACCAGCTTCTTGAAAATTCTTAAATAATCAAGGATGTAAGATTACACAACCATGCACAAAATACTACAGGATTGCAAGAAGCCTTTAGTCACTATCACAACAACAAATCCACAGGGGCAGATTCAGTGGAGTCACAGACCAAAGCCACGTTTCTTTCAAAGGTTGAAAAAAAACGTGGAAATGAAAAAGGAAGGGATGTGTCAATCCTTCCACACCTCATCCTTTGACAGTAACTACTCTATGCCATCTGGCTATTAAGGACTGTCAGCACTTGAAGAATATCTATGATGCTTTCCTGACTGCTTCTACAGAAAGGAAAAAGAAAACAAAAAGTCCTAGAAAAGAAAATTCAGATGACATACTACAAAGTGAAAGCTATCATCCTGCTGCCTCCTTTTTCTTGGGGGGGGAAATGCTTCAGCTGTACTCACTGCATTTCTTAGCAAAACTTCATTTTGAAAACAGTGAATATTGCTGAACTGGTGTGAGGATTATAGCACTGAGCTTTAAAAACCCTCACCCTGCACACACCTCTTACTGCCCAACGCGTTAGGGCAGAGCTCACTTGAAGATAAACGCAAGTAACAGCAATCAACATCTAACTTGGCCATTTGACATTTCTCCCCAAAGCTGAGGAGAGAGGCTGAATTTAGCCCCTGAGGGCTTGGGGAGGCCTGCGTGAACCTCTTATCTGCCAGGCAGGAGAGCGAGTGGCCCACGTCACACCCAGCTCGCGGTGACTCGGTGTGCCTTCACCCCCCGTGCGAGCAGAGCACGGAGCTCGCCGGGCGGACCGGCTTTGCCAAGGAAGGTGCACGGGCACATGGCAGATCCAACCACAGCTCCTCCCACGGGCCGAGGGAGGGCTGGCAGCCCGCCGGGGCCGGCCTGGGAGACAGAGCTCCCAGCGCAATCCATTTAACACATTCCTGCACAGCTTCTGCCGGCACCGTCCCCACGGCCAGGCCAAGCTAAAAGCAAACACCCCTGCCCGGCCAGCTGTCTTCGCTGTCTTTACAGAAACAAAGATAACGGAGCTCGCTGTCTTCTGCAGAAGTTTTTCTGGTGTGATTTTGTTCCATTACATCTGCTAGGGTAGCTAACAAAAGCAGAGCTACTGCGACAGGAATGCGCTCAGGTAATCTTTATACGTGTCACATTTTTAAATGCTTGGTTTGTTTTCCTGGAGCTTTCCATATGTATTAAACCAAACGGCATTTTGAAGCTGCCATCTGTAGCACAGGAACTGACATATTCTCTGCTTCTTTTATGTATTTGCTCATTTATTCATTTTAAAAGGGACTTTTAAGTTATGTATTAAGATTTACTAAAGCACTATTGTATTAAGCAAGCATAACAAGTGGAACTTACTACAGCTCAGATATTTCTTATAGATTCCATCCTCAAACTATTAATAAGCATACTCGGTAAATGCAAGATTTACTTGTGAATATCACTATTCTCTGTATCTTTTGTCATTAAAAATGAAAGCTAAAAATACATGTACACCTCCCTGCTGCATACTTCGCCCCACATTCAAGCAGAAACTCCCAGACAACCAACATAAACAACTGTGATGAATGCTTCCATCTCCAATGGGCAGTGGGGATGAACACCATAAAAAGAAATTAAGACTTACTATTTTTCCACCTCCCCTCAAAACACAAGAGTCTCAAACCAACTCCTGTTTGGTCAGTTGTGATTTTGTAAACTCTGTATCTACCCAACCACACCCTGCCAGGAATAGCATAAATCTCAGAGCAAGGATTACAAAATCATTCTGGGGTTTTGGTTGGGGTTTTCTCTTTTAAGAACCCCAACACACATCCTTGCGAAGAGAAACAGTCCTATCTGCTTTTAGGTTTCAAAACTAGCACAGAGCTATTTATTCTGCTGGGTATACACTGAATGTTTGAACAAAAAAAGTTAGTCATAGGTCAGACAATACAGCTCGCTATCACTACACCCTTCATTTGAAGGAAAACCAAAGAAATCGATTTGATATTTCAAGCAGCTGAAACGATGGCAAAAGAAAGTAAATTCTCCTGGGTTTCCTTTTCTAAAAAAAAAAAAAAAATCAGAATAATAATTTAAAAAGAAAGCAACAGTTAAAAAAAATTCCCAGTTTCTCATCTGACATGTAACCAAATGTTTTTTTGGCCGCTGAAAAATCCTGCCATTGGTCAGGCTCGGCAAGAGGCACATCCCATACACCTGGTGATGCGCGTTCAGCCCCGCATCCCGGGCCGGGGGGGACAAAGCCGGCAGCCGGCATGTGCCAGGCCGTGTCCCGGCCCCAGCCCCGGGCCCGGAGCTCGGTGCCAGCTTAACAATTTGCAATTTGCCTCCCTCCTGGACGCCGCGGCAGCCCTCCATTTTGTCAGCCGCCTCAAATTTAAACGTCTTCCAAGTCGAAGGCAGAACTTCAGCATTTCTTCGGGAGCCCTCCGGGGCTTTAAAAGCATCCCCCGACCCATTTTGCGCAGCCCGCTGGGGAGAAGCCAGCGCTCCGGGCTAAGTTTAGCAGGGCAAGGCGCGCACGCCGCGGCTCAGGGGCAGCGCCGAGCCCCCCGCGGGCTCCTTCCCATCGCTTCTCCCGGCGGCGCCTCCTCCCGCCCCGCGTTCCGCCGGCGCCCGGCTTCCTCCCCGGCACGGGGAGAGGCAGGTGGATATGTCGGGAGGAGGGCAAGGAAGGGACGGACGAGAGGCAGGAGGCGCCGCGGGCAGCAGGGTGCCGGCAGCAGGTAGGGAGGGCAGCGCGGGGGCGGCCGCGGTGCCTGTGCCGTTCCCCCTCCCTCCAGCCCCCGTTCTTACCACCTGCGGAGGCGGCCGGAGCCCGCCCGGGCCGGGGAAGCGACCTGTCCACTGCGGGCGCTCTCCTCCGGAGGTGAGGGGGCGGCGGGGAAGGGCATGAGGGAGGAGGGAAGGGCATGCGGGAGGAGGGAGGGAAGGCTCCCACCGCCCGCCTCTCCCTCACCTCCTCCTCCTCCTCCTCCTCCCCGCCCAGCCCAGCCCAGCCCAGCCCGGCCCGGCTCGGCCCGGCCCCCCCGCGCCCCTCGCCCCCCTCCCGGTTTGGTTTCCACGGGGTGGCCCCGGGCCGGGGTCCCCTGCGCTGCTCCGGCACTTACTGTGTCACCCCTGTCAGTCTGTCAGCCTGTCCCCTCGGCAAGGATAAAAGCAATCGCCCGCCAGCCTCGCCGCTGCCGCCCCAAACAACTTTGTCTCTCCTTCCAGTCGCTGGGAAAGCTCCTCTTTTTCCTTCTTCTTTCAGTAAGGGGAAAAAAAAACCCACCAAAAAACCAAAACTCTCCCAAAAAACAACAACCAGGCCCTAGCAATTTTAAAAATTAGAAAAGAAAAAAAATATATTCGGCTTTTTTTTTTCCTAAGAGTGGGAAGCGTGAAGGTGGGAGGAGAGAGAAGCAGAAAAAGGAAACATTTGGAGCTTTGGAGCTCTCTTTTCCCTCTCCTTCCCCCCTCCCTTTCCAAGTGGCTTGAAAAAATTAAAAGGGGACAGTGATGAGGGAGACACACACACCGAAAAGCTCGGGAGGAGGGAAAAAGTTTGGGGGGTTGGGGTTTTTAGTGTGTGTGCTTGGTCTTTTTGTTTGTTTGGGGGTTTTTGTTTTGTTTTTCATAAAGCCTTAGAATCCCAGAACGACCGAAACGACGGCAAACACCAGGGCAGAGCAGGCACAAGCAGAGGAACCGAGCGAGAGAAAAGAGTTTTGCTGGTCAGTAAACTTCAAGCTGCTGGGATGAGGTCATTGGTGTAAATATAAAGCGATGGCGTCATTTGAAACCAATCCCAGTGAATGAACTCAGCCGGGGGGTGAAGGTGGGGGGAGAGGGTGAAGGAGAAAGAGGAGGAGCAGCGGGAGAGGATCTCTGCGGGGCCGCGGCGGCCGCGCAGCCCCGGCGGCGGGAGGCGATGGCGGAGCGGGGAGCGGTGGGGGGGTCTCTCGCTGTCCCCAGGGGAAACACGGGCCCGCTGCCCGCGGCCTCCAGCGACAGCGGCCGGGCCGCTCCTGGGAGGAGCCGCGGAGAGATTCAACCGAGCCGCCGGCACGGCCCTTCCCCGCCCTTCGCCCGGCCCTCGCTCCGCTTCGCTCCGGCCTCTCCGCCGGGCCCGCCCCGCCCGCGGCCCCTTCCCCGCCCGGGCCGGGGCCTCCCGGGCGTG
>JBBMKD010000053.1:64540822-64553573 GCA_037834095.1 Argya squamiceps | reverse complement strand
TCCCGTGCGTGTGGCAGGCTCGGCCTTGTCCCCTCGGCCGCCTCTCCTCCCGCTGCCCTGCACCAGCTGAGGGGTGTCCGTAAATACCGTCCTGCCTTTTTCTTTTACGGTGTGCCCCTGTGCGGTGCAGAACCACCTGGGTGTGGAGGCGTCACCTCCTCCTGTGCCACGGGGGTGTTGTGGGATCATACAAGCACAGAGTGTTTGAGGGAAGGGAACTTAAAGTGAGCCAGTTCCAGCCTCTGTCACTGAGGTAGGCAGAGCACCCTGTGGGCCGTGTGGAACACCGGGGGGCTTCGCCCTTTAAATAACCTTGCTAAATAAATGTAAAAATCTGAAACCACCCAGTGTAAATAATTTAAAAATCTGTAACCACCCAGTGAAAATCTATGCAGATACAGAGAAGGGTATGTTATTTTTGCCTGACATGTATCTGTTATGGCTAGTACAAATCTGAACTGGCGAGGTACATCCTTCAGAGACTGCATGGGTCCTTTCTGTGTTATGCATCCCTCTTCCAGGCATGACAGAATATTCTGCAATTCCCTTTCTCCCTTAGAGGTGTCATTACTATGGGGAGCCTGGCACTCCTGGGCATGCAGGACAGCTTGCACACCAAAATACAAACTCTAGTCCATCACCTCTGACAGCTTATGAATCCCTGTGTCAGAAACCCTTGGAAGACAGCATGAGAAAGAGGATGAACTGCATGGGTCCTTGGTGGCTGTCTCTTCAACCAAAGTGCACGTGGCTCTCAATCACAGTAAAATGGTTTGGGTGGTTGGTGTTTCAGGAAGCAGCTAACTCAGAATAAATTGTATTGGTGGGCTCTGTCCTGTCAATATTGATCAAGAACCACCTTAAGGTGGTTAACATGAAGGCTCTCATGTTAAGGAGTTGAGAGCTGTCTCATGAGAAAGCTTTGTTGGCACTGAACAGTCTTGTTCTGTGTGAGGGAGTGCAGAGCATGCAGGGCAGAGAGAAGAAGCCCAAGCTCCACGAGAGAGACAAAAGATCAAAAGCAGTAAAGAAATTATGCTAAAGCAGTTAACATTGGGATGTTCACTATTTTGCACGTGTCCCTTTTCCGGTAGCTGAAAAGCAGTTTTGCTCTTCTGTCTCAATAAAGCAGTGGCCCCAAAGATTCCTTTCCCAAACCCTCAAAGTGCCCAAAGCATTAAAAATCTGCACAATTAACTGCTGGTTAACGGAGCTAGAACTGACCCATTTTGACAAAAGGGGATCAGAGAGCATGCCAGAGAAACTGGAGGTGACAGCCAGTGCCCCAGCTCTTTCATTGCAGAAAATTGCAGGAACAAATAGTTCCAGCATGGTTATCCTCACAAAGAGAAGTGGGGAGCAGCAGAGAGAGGTGTGTGGTGAGGAGGAAAGACATTTCAATTCTCTCTTCCCTTTTGTCAACTCAGTAGCACATTATGTAACAGGTTTGGGTTTTGTTTAAATTGTAGGACTGCGAAAGTTTCCCGACTGTAAAACTGTGACAATAAGAAGTACTTGTGATCTTTTGAAAATATTTTTTCTTTTTAGCTGAAAGAAAAAAGATATATGCAGAAAAGTCTATACTGGAACAGCAAGTTAAAGTTTTTTCAATACAGAGTCAGGTTATTTCTTTTTCCTAATGTAATTAAAGGTGTGACAAAACCAGCGGTATCAAAATTAACTCCTGCACGTTGAAATTATTACTAAGAATAACTTGTCAGCTGAGCTCGAGCCAGAAGTCTGACCTGGGAGAACACTGCAGGGTGAAACTGGACAGGTTCAGTGCTAACCTGACGACACAAACAGGAGGAGTCAGGAAGACTCAAACACAGCACATCAGACCTCACTTTGCTGAGAGTAGGAGCTGCATCCTTTGCCTCCTGTTTGTGGACAAAGTGTGAGCGTGTTGGCAGCTCACCTCAGCTGGCCGTGGCCACTTGTGTTGGGGCAGAAACTCCTTTGCATGTCAGAGTCTTAACATCAATTTAAGTCTTTTTTTTCCCTCTCTGAGAGCCTTCATTCCTCCCTACCACTTGCACAGCAAACTCCTGGAAATGATCTGAACTGCAGGTGCAAACCAGGAGAGTCAGGCCTTAGTCTGGCAAACAGCTGAACCATCTGGGAGAGAGAGTGCCTGGCTTTGCTGGTGTCTCTGCCTGCTGACCTGCCCTCCCCAAGTTTTTAAAGTCTGTCAATTCTGTGAAATGTCTTTTGCTACATTTCTGGCGATGGATTTTTTGGCCTAAGTTCAGTGATCATTTTGGAGAAAATGGTACTGAAAGAGTTAAAGTGAGTGCTCCTTTCTTGTTCCTCCCTATGAGGCTTATGAGATAAGGCCAGAAGTGTCTCTATGGGGTAAAACAAGGACAAAAGACATTGTGGTGGCTATCCAACAGGATGTGCAACAGCCCTTGAACTTTGACACTCCCCCTTGTCCTACCTGTTGGTGCCTCACTTCTGGCAGGAGTGGCTGCAAGTGTGTCACCCCTCACTGCCCCTGTTCCTGGGGGCCACGGAGGGGCAATACCTGGGTGCTTTCAAGAGCTCGAGGTCATGCCCCTTGTTTACAAAGGTTTCTCTTTCTTTATTAGTAAAAGCTACTAAAAGCGCAGGTTTTTATTCCTTTTCCAGCTAATGGATTTTGTGGCACTTCATTTGGTTAATCAGTTAGCAGTGATTAAACAGGGGAAAGATAAATGACAGCCTGAGTAACGTCATCAGGGTTTCTGCGTAGTGGAAAGGAGTGGTTTGCCAGGGAAACCTCTTGCGAAATAAGTGAGAATTGAGCTATAAGCACAGCATTTACCACGCTTTAAAATCCCCTTGTGGGTGCTCACTTCCTCCTTAGGCTGAAGTGGAGTCGTCGAAGAGGTCACCATTCCCACACAGCTCCCGTTCACCGTCATGGCTGTCTTCTGCCAAAGGCTGCCCCTTCCCCTCCCTACCTGCAAGCTGCTCACTCAATCCCTCCCAAACTTGCTTTGGCCAAAGTCAACCAGAGCAGCTTAAGCAGTTTAAATAGTAGAAGTCAGCTGCAGTGCTTTGTTTTGGCTGAAACGGGTTAGGGGAAACCCAAGTCACCAGATGGGAAGTGGAGTGATGACTTTTTTCATGGACAGCTTCAGGGGCAGTGGGAGGTTGGGCCTAATCTGCTTTCAGAGCAGACTTCTGTAGCAGACATAACTGCTACCGACTGTTCTTCAGGGTGTTTAAAAGTAGAAATATTGCTGAGATACTCACATGGAAACATTGGTAGCACTTTTAGATGCCACTTCCTTTGCTGGCGTGGAGAGCAGGGTACAGCAGAGTTTTGTGGGAGAGCAGCAATGGGAATGTGAGGATTTGAAAACCAGTAGCTGTAGATGTGGGACTGAGAGTGGGGAAAGAGCAGAAGAGAGAAAAGCTTGTGGCTGTAGATCAGTGGGAGATCACAGAGCTCAGTCCAGAAAGGAGGGATTTGAGCAGCATAGCAAAACAGGAATCAGAGATGGGGTGGGGAGTAAGCAATGCTCAGGGGCAAACAGTGATCCTTCCATGTGTGCATGGGCCCTTGGAAGCTCCATCCCTCTGGAAAATGGTTAAATGAGAATAGTCTCACTAGTCTGTCACTGCAGGTAGTTTTCATAGCTCTGCTTCCCTGGAGCTTCTCTGGGACTGCCAGATTCACAGCCCATCCAACAAGCTGGGGTGGTATGCAAGTGGAGGGGTCTAGGTTCCATGCAGATATGGGGTTTGGACTGGAATATAAGACAAGGTGAAGCAATATTCTTGTTCTCTGTAGGATAACAGTGGGTGATTTGGAGTAATGAAAGAGAAAAGAAGAATTACAGGAACTGGAGCAGCAGAAAGTACAGAGAAAAAAGGAAGGAGAGCATCAGCTGTTTGCTTCCTTGTAACTCCTTACTTCATAAACTCTGTATCCAATACTCCTTAGAAATGTACATTATTCCTATCTCTACAATCTTTGTAGGGACACCCTTTATTTTTGTGAGTCTTTTGTGAAACAGGAAACATGAAACCATGTTTTATGGATGTGAGACTGAGTTACTGAGATGAAGTAACTCATCCAAGGTAGTATAGCAAGAGGGTTACAAATCAGAGAACTGAACCAAGTTCTCTTAAATTCCAAATCTAACCACTAATTCATCCTTTCCCCTCTCCTCTCTTACATCCCAGAAAAGAAATAGTAACTTTTGTTTTACTCACCTGCACAGGCAATTATTAAAGTTAAGCACTTGCACAAAAGCCTGATGGCTTAGCTTGCAATTAAGGGACGCACACACACAAAGGCTATAGGTGAGATGTGTAACATAAAACATAAGACAATGTGAAAAGACAAAAGAAGAAGTAACAACAATTTCTGATTCTAGGGATGGCCTTTATGAAGCTTAGGGGGTTTTGCTGAAATTCTAATCATCCTAAATAGAAAAAGAAGTTACTATTTTGATGGTCAAGCCACTTCTCTAGGAGACAGCAAGATGAAGTTTCGAGGAGGCATTTGAAATTGGATATCATAATAAATATTATTTACAGAAAAGGAGCATAATAACATGTTGTCATCAGGAGACAGAGTCATGAAATACTGTTCTCAAGAAACAGCAAGTTCAGACAAATCTACAGCAACTGAAAAACTTAACTAGTAACATTTCTCACTTTCCAATATATCCAAAGAGAGAATATTTAAATAAAAATGACAAAAAAAGCTGAAACATTGAAAAAAAAAATCACAACCACATTCCAGAAATTAAGACAGTTGTCACAATAAACACCCACCTCACTTACTTTTTGCTCTTACTCACAGTTAGTCACTTGTCTGTAGGCTGGTACACTTCTATTGAACTGAGCTGGTAATGGGCAGTAGGCACAGATGGTGAAAACCATCATTGCTCAACTCACACTTGGGTTGCTGTGCTAATTTATACTACCTGGAGAATGGCTTTGTGTGCTCCTGGTTTGTTTGTGGCCACTGAGGAATCAGAAATAAAATGTATTTGTGTTTGTTATGAGGGCAGCATAAAGTGTATGAGGCCTTTGACAATTCATAGCCTTCTTTTAAACTGCTTGAGTACTTCAAATTATGTGGGATATAGTAATTACCGACCTTAAATAAATTTTAAATGTCTTGTTTTTATAATAATCAAATATTTTCTTAGGAATAGCAAGGACATGATAAAGAAGTACAGCATTCATAAAATACTTTAAAGCTGTGATATGTGAAGTGTCATCTGGCTCAATATAAACCATTAAGTACAAAGTTACTGTCTTGACAGCATGCTAAAGTGAGCTCACAATAGAGAAAATAGCTTAAAAGTCTGAATTTAGAAAGAATGTATAACCTGTGGTAATGAAGACCAGTTTATTTATGTTTGTTTATTTTAAAATACTTTCTTTTCAACATATGTACATAGGAAAGGAAATTTTCAGAGATTTTAGGATCTTTAGCATTTCTCATAATCCATTTTCTTGTTTCAGCCAACTTTTAACATCTCCTGACACTTACAGGTATCCTAAACACTGTGGATTTGATAGGCTGCTGTTTATTTAATTCTAAAGTGCAGTTTGGGTGTTGCAGTGACACACCAGTGAAACTCCATTGTTATTCAAATGGATTGTGAAAGAGATTTCAGTTCCATGGGGTCATTAACATGTACTTAATAGATAAAAAGAGCCTAATATGAAAAAGGAAAAGACAGACAAACCTATAAGGGACATGAAAAATAAACTTGAGTTCTAAAAGGGGAAAAAAACCCAAGTTAATTACTATTTGTTGTTGCTGTGGGAAGGAAGGGCATGAGCACCACAGTGACCTGCATTTAGAAGCTCTCATTCATATAAACTTTTAAGTGGATAACACCCAGAACATCAATATTTTGGCCCAACAGTAATAACATTCTCAGGATAAAAGACCGTTAACTCTGAACAAAGTCTTATTTTGTTGTATGCACTGGTCAGAAAACTGTCAGGCTGAGATTAGCTCAATTGTCAACAACAGAGTGGAGTTTTTCGAGAAAGACAGGTGAAAATATCAGGTTACAGAGAAAAGAAGCATGTGAAAACTTCAGAGTGTGTCTTTTATTTATTTATTTATTTATTTATTTATTTATTTATTTAGCTGCAAGGTGGACATGAGGTGAAGGACTGCTGGTTTATTTTTATATTGCCTTCTTGACTACCCTTCCGTGGTCAGGAACAAGCTGGCTTCTGTGTGTTAGGGGTGGGTAGAGAAGTCTTTTAGCTCTGCAGAGGGGTTGAAAATCTTGCAAGAGCATATCTGCTTCAAAGCAGTTTGCCACATGTCCTCCTCACAGCCAGGGAAGAATCATGATTGTATTAAAAACATTTAAAACCCTGGTTTATATTCAGCCTGCAAAAAGAAGGGGAGAAGATCAATGAGGGTGAAGCACACGGCTGCAAATGGAATGGTTTATTTTCTTTGTGAAGGTCTGCCTCAGACTTCTCATGACTTATTTGAAGCTGCCTGTGCTTACCTCAGATATAAATTTGGCTTGTTGACTCTCCAGTCACTAAAAATTGTTTCAAGCCATTGATCAAATGATGATGAGTTCCAGATAAAGTTGTGCTGAGGAATGTGCCTCTTCATGACCATCTAAAATCTAAATGGGATGTTACGAAATCAAATGGGGCAGACGGTTTTTTTAAGAGGGGGAATTTCAAGTCGAGGACATGACTTCCCAAGACATTTTTTTTCTCAACAGCTGTGAAAGCTCAGAAGAACTTCCTAGACAGGAACATATGAGGACACAGTCTTTTGTGAGCCAGTCATTGGAGACGTTTGTGGGAAAATGGTGGATGCAATTTGAGTTCCAGAATATAAAAGGAAAAAGAAGGCCCTGTTAGAAGGGCCTGTCTAATTACTAAGTTGCAGAAATTACATGTTTATTCATCTGTTATTTTGTAGTAGGGCCTGCAATTAAATGATGTCAGCCACAGTTTAAGAAGAATGGCTATTATAACTGATGATTCATTTAAAATACCTTCTTGCCATCTAATGCCAGCAGGACAGCAGGCTGCAGTTGTAGTAATGCTGAAAGCTGTAAAAAGAGCATCATCCCCCTTTGGTTAACAGCATGTGAACAAAGGCTTCAGCCATGGGAGAGGAGATGGCAAAACAGGAACAAGTGGTAGGGAAAGAATGAAGCAGCATCTGTCAGTGGCATGGGAGTGCAGAGCTTGGGAAGGTGCAGGCAGGTGCCTTGGCTGAGCCCTGCTCTCAGGTGATGCTCTACCTCACAGTTTTCTGCCTCTGCTTCTCACTGTGTGGTCCTGACCCTCCCCTTCCTGTGGATCTGGCATTGTCACAATGCAGCATGAACCAGTCTGTCGTGCCAATCCAACAGAAGTCGAGCGAGTTACTCTTTTTGTCACTCATTCAGGTGACATCTGTTGTCTGACAAGAGAAAAAAGCTCTTTAGAAGAATGGGAGTGCTCAAACTCTGCATCAGGTGCCCAGAGAGGCTTTTCTCCCTCTTTGGAGATAGTCATTGCTGGAACAGACAAGGTCCTGAGCCAGCTGATGTAACTTTGGAGCTGGACTGAATGTTGAGCTTGGCTCTGCTGTGAACAGGGTTAGACCAGCTGGCCTCCAGAGGTCCCTTCCAACCTGAGCTGTTGTATGGGGCAGGCATGATCCCTGTATTGTATTATTTTACACTGAGAAATATCAGTGCATCGGTATCCCTGAAACTTTGGGCTGAAACTTTATCTGTCAAACATCAGCATAGTCCTGTCACTATTATGAAATTTCAGTGTATGAATTGCTGTGTTTAAATTGTTATGAGCAAAGGGATTTCAGGAGGAAGTCAGTTCTTTTGCAATATAGATACTGTAAGGGTAATCCTATTATTGCTAAACCAAACATTCTCAAGTCAGATTATTGAAGATGAATTTATACTGTAAAAATTACTAAAGTTACACGTACACTTAAAGTTTACAACCAAGCTTAACTTTATTTTAAAGAGAGACTGCAATAATAATACAATAGTACACAATGTATTTTAACTGATTCATCTCAGTGGGTGTTGAAAACAAACTCAGATCTCTGCTTTGCCTCTCTGGGGAATGTCTGTGATCAGTAAGGCTTGTTGATTTTATAGGACAGATAAAAGCTGTTGTTGTGCTTAGCAATTGGATATTTTATGGTAACAAATCACATTTACATCCATAGGGAGGCCCTTTGACATTGGTAAAGGTGTGAAAAAAGGCCCTGGACTAAAATGAGTCAAGGCCATATATATGTAATTTAAGGAATGAAGGTTTGAAATCCTGCAACAACAATACCACCACCAAAATCCCTAGTAACAAATGGAAAAGCAAATATATCTTCACAAAATCCCAGAGTCTTATTCTGAATTACATACCTCACTCTCCATAGCTGTTCATAAGTTGACAGGTATTTTACTTCCAGTTAAATGTTTCTCAAACACCTCTAGACTGGTGCAAAAGGGCTGTATTTTATTCATTTCTTCTCAGTTGTGCAGCCAGATTGTGAAATGTATAGGCCAAAACATACAAAGACTAAGCAACAAAGCCATCTAAATTGTTTATGAATGATTTGGTTTGCCAAGGAGCTTTATAAATTTTTGAAATTATTTTCATTTATTTATACAGAATTCCAGCACTATGGATTCAGGGACATCTATCTTTTCTGAAAACATTTTGTTTTCAGTAGTTTACACAGGTATGCTCAAGCAGTTTGAAATTTCAAAGAGACTTTTCAGTAGGTATGTGCTTCCTGATGGCACTTCTGTGTGTTTGATGGGAACAAAGCTATAGAATCCACACTGTATTCAGAGAGGAGGGCAAACCACCCTGTAAATTGTCTGGCACCAGGGGTTTGGACCTGAGAGGTGCTGAACAGATCATGTGTTTGTTACCCCTCCAGTGCCCACCAAATACATGTGTTGCAGATAAATTTGCCTCAGAGTACCTGCCTGCACAGATTGTGTCTACCCAGGGAGAGTCTGTGCCACACTGGTAGTGAGTGCAGCCTGTCTGCCACTACATGTTCTTTGCTGGGAGGTTTTTTTTCTATATTCAGTGAGTTGTTCCAGGAACGTACATAAAGGCACTTTTCTGGGATTCCCTGTGATTTCCTGTCTCACAGGATGGCCTGTGACACATCCATTAAAAGTAGTAGTCTGCTGCCAAAAGTGATGAAAGATCATCAGGAATTGAGGCAGGCAGGACCTCCAGTGTAACTCACAAATTCCAGTTTCATTCTTTGAATTGATGTGTAGGACACCAGTCACCAACCTAAGCTGTGAATCAACCATTCTTTTTTGAAAGTAAGAATTAAAAAAATCATTTGTTTTGTTTGGAGTTCCTTTTTACAATCCCAGTTGTCTCTACAACATGCTGGGTCTAATCACTGGTTCAGAGAAACTGAAAATCTCATTTTTCAGGAGTGGATCTGTGCTGCCTCACAGCTTCTATACTCAAAAATGATGTCTAAGTGGGAGTCAAATGCTGGCACCAGAAAACAGGCAATTGCATCTTGGTGTTCTACATTTGTGAGTCCCTCTTGTGCCTGGCCAAAGCACATGGGGAAGAGGAGTGAACTTGTGAGAGGTTCTGCCCATGAAGCTCCTCATGGAGCAGAGCCAGTAAGTATGAAGCTTGCTCTTTCAGAGCACACAATATAGCACAAACAGACATAATAATCCACTTTATTTTGGATGATTGATCAACGGGGACATTGCTCATACACCCAGTGCATGACATTTCCTATTACTTGTTCATATCATTTGAGAGTTAAAGGATATAAATACTTAGGAATTTCCCAGCAGTTGGGTTGACACCTGTCTGCTGAACACATTAAAGGGGGAAAAGGGTGAGTTGTGTTCCATTTAAGAAGGCTGTAGCTATCTGAGTAACTCTGAATAACATTTCTGACACCGTCAAGGGAAAATTTGCCATAGCAGTCTCAATACAGATTCAGCAGTAAGGTCTTTTCTCCCTGACACAGCTAGACATTTAAAGGATGTTAACAAAGACAGAGTAGTGGGAAGCGAGTGATGGCACTGAGAGAAGTTTACAGTGCTCTGAAGATGATGCTTCTTTCCCTAAGACAAGTCCTGAGAGAGCTAAGGCCTCTATGTATGCAATCAAAGTGAGCATTTAGCAAGCAGCTGTCAATCTCTGTACAAATTCATCACCTCCTTGGTTAATGTTTATGCCTGGTATTGTAACAGTTAGTTAATAAATAGCTCATTTGCCTGAAGAACTGGAGATGGTAAAAACCAAATAATGTCTGTAAAAAACACACATGCAAATCCCCCACCTGCATTTCTTTTTGTGAGACACCTGTTGAAGTGATTGCAAAGCTATTCTGTGGCATGACATCACCCAGTTCTATGAAATGACTGCCAGTGGGTCTGCTCACAGCATCTATAATTAGCTCCTTACCTCTAAGTTTCAGTGATTTGAGCAGCACACTGATGTAAATGTTTTAAATCAGCTCCTGGGGATGCCTTTGCAACCAAGCAACACCTAACATGGGCATCAACCCCACATATGTGTGTCAGGCTTTCTCCTGCAGCTTAACCTGGGCCTTACAATTATGGAAAATACTTGGAGGAGACTCCTGAATGTTCTGTCTGTACACACAGAGCTGTGGATCTCAAGGGAGAGGATGAAAACTCTGCTTGCCCTGGGTTTACTACCCCCAAATTACCCCATAGCACCATTTAGTGCTTTTGTAGAGGTTTGCACCAGAAGATAAAAACCAGGAATGGTCTCTCATGGGGAGGGGGAGTCATTCAGGAATTGGTAAGGCTTTAATGTCCACTGCTCCTGGGTGTGACAGCAGAACTGCTGGAGATGGTGCAGGAGAGGGGCACAGACACCTTGTGCTGCATGCAGAACCACCCTGCACAGCCTGGCCAGGACTGGTTTGTAACACCAGACCATACAGACATCCATGAAGCAAAATATTTTGTGTAGTTTCTAAATCTCTAGTCTGAGTTTCCTGTTCTGGGGGGGACAATCTAGTGCCCAGTCACAAATTCTAGAGGGAAATCCTGAAGTAGAAGTTCTAAAAAGACCTTGCTTAAAAACCAGGTAACTTGATTATAGTGTTTCACAGAGCCCGTTTCCTTTCTTCCCTTGGATCAATCTTTTCTGACATTTGTTTAGCAGTCTTGTAAAATTCAAATGAAAGAATAAGAGTTCAGTGTGTGGGGTTTTATTATGGTCCTTTTAGACAAGGGGGAAATACATACACACCCACCCCACCCCTGCCCTGATCTTGTACTTCAATGCTTTTTGCAAACCAGTCAATATTTTCTCATTTTGATTTAATAATCACAACTAATGCTCCAAATCCCCAAAGAGTTGCCACAAATCAATTAGGCTTTCAAATCAGAGATAGTTTGGAGCTTACAGTTGTTTTGTGTACAATATGTGCACGTGAATGAGGAAACTAGATATTTATGTGCATTTGTAGTCAATCTTCTTGGTTGCTAGATTTTTGATACCATAGCTGGAGAACTATCAGCAGTCTGACTTGCAAATTTAAATGCCATTTCTTCCAGTGATGGCAAGATCAAAGTGAGCAGAGTTAGAAGCATATGCCTGACTGAGGAGTTTAACAGAACTTCTAAGTCTCTCATTTTAGTTGTTACCTAAATTACTCCACATACCTGAGGAGCCATTCCAATTTGCTTTGCTTTACCTAGAGAGAAACATAGGGGCTATTTACATTCTTTGTTTAGGTGTCAGTGGTACTTTTCAAGGAATCTGACAAACACATCAGGTTGTGTGAAAGTAGAAGCAGGAATTCAAGAATATCTGCAGTTTTTGGGTTGCATAGGCAAATTTTTGCAAGCTCAGTGACGTAAAATGCCAAATTTGATCAGCCTATTTTTTGAAATACATGCTTAAAAGTAACATTCTCTAAAACCAGCCTACCCCTGTGAGTCAAACTGGTAGCCCTAGTCATGTTAAAAAAGTGTTACCTGTTACTGTTCTTAGCCTTTCATCTACCTGGAGCCTTTTCTCCAGGCTGAACAACCCCAACCTCTCTCCAAAGGAAGGGAAGAGTTGGTGGATTTTTTTTCAGGAGATATTGGTGGAATGGGAGCTCTGGGACATGTCAGGAAGATTTTGGGAGGCATGAAGGGAGTGACAACCAGTTAAGAGGTAACAGTGCTTTTTTCAGTGTATTTCTGAAACAACCCACTTTTATTTCCTCTGCAGGGGTATGGATGGGTGAGGCAGGCAGCCTGTCAGCTCCCAGCAACCTCTGCACATTTTCCCTGTAGCACTGAAATTCCCTGTGGATGAGTGTGTGTTACCCAGCAGTGCATCCTTCATTTACATTTATTACAAATTAATGTGACACTTTTTGCTGTGCAGATTTGATCCTGTAAGTAATTCCTGTTCATGTGAGCAGTCTCATTAAACACAAACCTCATTAAACACAAACACAAGGCTCATGGGCAGCTACAACAACACAGAAAACCCAACACACCTGAACACAGCTGCAAACCAGCAGTCAGCTGATGTGATGCTGACTGAAGATGGGGTGAGCAGTGCAGACCAGGGCAAAGTGCTCTATGTGATGTCCCTTCACATGAGGGACAATGACATTTCTGAAAGTAGTCAAGGTCACCATGGTGTCCTGGGTTGTAGAACAAGATATGCACAAAGTATTTTATCACCATCTTCATCAACTCTTGAAACCAATTGTTGAAGCAGTGTTCTTCCAGGTTCCCCCTCCCTCTTCTGTTAA
>JBBMKD010000053.1:64524102-64535542 GCA_037834095.1 Argya squamiceps | reverse complement strand
TATTCTATTCTATTCTATTCTATTCTATTCTATTCTATTCTATTCTATTCTATTCTATTCTATTCTATTCTATTCTTGCCCAAAAGCTGTGAAGGAGGCTGGGGGAAATCTGCATCACTGATGTCTCACAATTCTGGGAACTGCATGAAAGTTTGTGTAATTGGGGCAGTGATTTAGAAGATGCAGAAGATTTAGTTCTGGAGGTGTATATACTTCATGGGCATCATCTGATTTTTATTTCTTTTGGTGTTCTTCTCTATGAGACTTGGGCTGTTTGTACTACCCACCTTCCAGATTCTCATTTAAAAATAATTTTTGGCCTACCATTGTGTCATGAAAAACAACAGAGTGGAATATTCACCCTTGCTACCTCCACTCCCACGTACAGTTTTTATATCACTGCTGAGGCTGCAGGTCACCCTGAGGGTTTGGTGACTCCGTTCCAGAGATGCCCTTTCCCTTGGGAAAGCTCTTCCCATTGCAGGTTGCTGTGTCAGGATGAGGCAAGCACTATTTGTGCCTTGTTTTATGCCACTATGGTTACAGCTGGTGCCAGCACGTCCTTGAAATCTCCTAAAAATTCCACTGAGTCGTGCTTTTCCTCCTTGCTGAGGGGGTTGGCCTGGGAGAGGACTTTGCCTGCAAAAACTCAATCAGTTAAATTGTGTTGGTGGGGTAGTGACCATTGTGTAACTGCCTGCAGGCAAGTTCAGTGTTTGCCTTCATCTACATGAAGAAAGAATTTAGAATTGAGCTTGTAAGGCTGCAAAGTTTTCCATAATTCACTTTAATTTAGCCTTACCTGGTTTAAGAGAGCATTTAGAAGAATGGTTCTTGTGAACACATCCCTCAAAATTGGAAGGAAATAGATAAAGGGAGAGGTAGAGTATCTTAACAGCAGATCTGGAAAAATTTAATGTTTCATTTCAGGAGGATGTTCTTAAATTATTCACACACACGAAAAAACCAAACCAACCCAAAATAGGAATTCCCTTTCTTGTATAGAGCTGCTTTTAAACCAGGGGTTATTCAGGGACTGGCCTCACTTCTCACTGGGGTTTGAGCTGTTGGGGGTGCAAGGGAAGGAGTTCAGTGATGTGGCTGTTCCTTGGCAGTTAATTCCTGGTGAAACAACCCTTGTGCATCTCTGAAGTATTTGGGCAGAGGAAAAAGGAGCAGCTCTCTCAGAGTGGTTTCAGCCTTTATAGGTGAAATTTCTTGGTTACAAGACTACAGGTATCATGTTCTGTGTTTGTTGTATGCATGGGGAGGTAGAGAATAGGGACTGGGGTGAGAAGTTGAGAACTCTTGTTATTTTCTTGTTATATTCGACCTCAAAATACAGTTTTATACAGCTAACTGCAGTCTTTTGTATCAATTACAAAGGTTTTGATGGGGGACACTGACAAGGTTTACTTGGATAGTTAGCTTTTCAATTCACAGCTAGAAATGAGAAATAAAAGTTTGTGACATTATCAGATCGCTTTTGTTATCCCAGTGAAGTTAAAAACGAGTGAAGAAAAACCAGACCACCACCAGAAAAGGATGGGGTTGCTCTCTTTCAGTACAAATATTCTCACCTTGCACAGAAAAATTACTGTATTACTATTTCTGTGGATCCAACAGCTGCTGGTTCTTGCTCTGGTGCTCATGCAGAACATTCTCAAGGGCACATTTGGTGGTAGAGCAGAGCAAGGCTCTCAGCAAAGGAGCTGGGGTTCCTTTCCACCCAGCCTGGCTGTGAGACATCAAATACCCAGTGCTGTGTGCTCCTGGGTCATGATTACAGGGCTGCACTCCTTGGGGGAGTGTGGGAGCAAGGCTGGTGTGAACTCTGGTGTTAAATACAGAGCCTGAGGGGTTTTTGGCTGTCCTGGGGGCTGTGTCCCTCTGCTGGGGCTGGCTGGGACCCTCCCAGCCCGTCCTGGAGCCAGCTCTGGGTGATGCCCTCAATGCCACAGAGCTGAGGTGGAGATGCCCTCAGTTTTTAAGGAGGTGGGCTGCTCTGTTTTCACCCTTGAGGGCTTTTTCAGAGTTCTCCATGTGCTGGAGAAGTTTTCCACCCAAGCACAAAGCATTCTCATTGCTGCCTGTTTGGAAACACAAAACCTTGACAGCTTGGCTTAGAATTTGATAGGAGCAATTTCAGCTCATGGAATGTTTTAAGAAGCTCCTGCTCAGCATTGCTCAGGTGACACCTCTATTTAAAAGGAATAAAATGGAGATGAAGGCCTGCAAACCAGCTGGAACAGTTTTATTTTGTTGTTTCAGTGAGCAGGGGGGGTACACGTGGTGGAGCTGACCATCCCTGAGCCTGAGTTCTGACAGATTTAGAAAAGTGCCTGGTTTCTTTTCTCACTGGGAGGGAGTGTGCAGGGCACAGTGGTGACATGATTCCTGTGTGAGGCTCTAAGTCCCTCCGCAGGGAGGAGCAGGGCTGTCACCTGTGCAGTGACAAGGTGGCATCTGAGTGACTTCAGCACTTTTCCTTCTGGCTGCCTGCATGGCACTTATTGAAAACTTGGTATTTAGTCCTAGCTCATAAAAAAAAGGTCCTAGCTTTGTAAAAACAGACTTTGCAGCAAATGCAGACAGAATTCTTTATGCCTCTGTGCTGAACATGGCATCCTTAGGACATGAAGCACTTGGTGTGGGGAGAGTTTTAAGATTAAGATTTAGATCCTGTTTGCTCACTAAACAGTATCTGACATTTTTGGATCATTATCAGATGCATTTTGTCTGCCAGTGAAAGCAAAATAATTGTGCAGGGCATGTAAAATGTCCTGAAATGGAGGAATAACAAGCATGCTCCCTAGCTGGGTTTGCACTGCTACTGTGAGTGGTGGGCTTTGAGTTGGAAGTTTTGAAAACTTCATCTTTATTAAGAGACTTGTGGCTGCCTTCATTTGCCAATCTGGATTTTGCCAGTTTCTGATTTTGTAAAAATTTGTTTGCAGGTGGGAATAGGTTCTTTCCCCCTCTGCTGTAACACAGCACTTAGGATTCATTTCTTACTAATCTTTTTTACAGTTTTCTATAAATTCTGTAGATGATCACCAGACTTTATCCCAGTCTTTATCTGAGGGGCTCAGCTCTGTGAGTGCAGTAGCTGAATTATCTGTGCATTTCCTTCCTGAGGAGAACCTCTTTGCATTCTGGCAAGGATTTTGGAGAGATCTGCTGCGTATGTCTAATTAAAAAATCCAGAAATCTGAGGAATTTTCTGTATCAGGTCAGGTAACTGCAGCTATTTCCAGTTCCAGGTCAAAAAGCTTTGTGCCTGATGGGAGGCAAGGATGAGTTGTGGTGTGAGTTTAGGGTGTTAAAAGGAAATTGTGGAGTCACAGAATGGGCTGATTGGAAGGGACCCATCAGGATCATCTCTGCTCTGCTTTCTGGCAAGGATTTTGGAGAGATCAGCATGTGTCTAATAAAAATATCCAAAAATCTGAGGAATTTTCTGTATCAGCTCAGGTAACTGCAGCTATTTCCAGTTCCAGGTCAAACAACTTTGTGCCTGAGCACTGATGGGAGGCAAGGATGAGTTGTGGTCTGAGTTTAGGGTGTTAAAAGGAAATTGTGGAATCCCAGAGTGGGCTGATTGGAAGGGACCCATCAGGATCATCGAGTCCAGCTCTGACCCCATGCAGGGCACCCCAAGAATGACACAGTGTGTCTGAGAAAAGAGTTAAATGTGCCTGAGAAAAGAGTTATGTCCTTCTGTTCTCTGAAATCTGAGCTCTGAAATGAGAACTTGGTCACATCTCTAACTAATGCCTGCCTTTATTCATATTTCTGTGAAAAGTTTCATGATGAATGTTGTTCTGAGTCTTGGTTGTGTGTGACTCCCTGAAAAACAAGCCAGATCTCCACTGCTCAATGCTCCTAGATCACATCTCTTTACAAACTCCAGAGGAATACAAAGGGCCAAAAAAATGTTTGCTTGGTCTGTTGCCACGTTCAACATCAACTATCACTTGTGCTTTGTCTTCTTCCTGTCACATCAGCACAGCAACTGAGCAGGCAGGCAGGGAGATGTGGTAATTCTGCATGGGGGCAAAGGATTTCTCAGGCCTCAGGCCTTTTTTTTGTTTTTTCCCAGCTGGGTTGCTTAAGGTTACAGCAGGAGCTGCTAAATATTGGTGAGGAAGAAGTGGTGAGGATGCAGGGTTTGATGAAATTGCTCACCTTTGCAGGGTGGTGTGTGATTGTGTGGGGAACTCCAGGGGCCATGAGGACAGCAGGGATGGTGTGGAGGCACATTATTGGGGTGTCAGTGCTTAGAGTGACAAGGGAATGAAGCTTTTCTTTATCCCCACAGCCCTGGTGGTTGGAGTGTTGGCAGTGACCGTGGTGGAAGGAATACAAACCTTTTTCCTGCCCTGAGGGAGTTGGTGTGCAGGGCTGCTGCAGTGGTGAAAGATCTTGGGGGGAGAGCAGTTGGCTGTCTGTGGAAAGCTCTCTGGAGTGAGCAAAGGAACAGCAATTGATGGATCAGGGTGGATTTGCTTTAAGCACATCTTTACCTTGCTGCTGCTGAGGAATGGTGTGGTGGGAGCACTCAGGCAGCTGAGCCTTGGGGACAGGGCGTGGCTGTGCAGGGCTGGGGTTTGAGGTGCTGTTCTGTTCACACAGCACTGTGGGCTGTGCTGGGGCTCACTCCACTTGCAGAGGGTCAGAACCCAGAGTGGTTTTTTAAGAGAGCTTAAAAACCTTATCTGGCTCTTGAATTCAAAGATTTACTTGGAGCTACCTTGTATTAGCACAGAAAAGTGCTAAAAGTCTTTGAGAACTGGAGTACTGTGGCTCTAGTGTGGATCGTGTGATATCCAGCAATCTTCCAAGTGCAGGCAGTAGTAGATAACAAATTGTGAGCGCCTGCAAGCCCAGCTGGGAAAATCCTGTGTAGTTCTGCCTTCTGCTGAGCTGGGAGGATGGATCACAGCACCCAGAAAAGCAGGAGTGTGTCCCATGAGAGGACAGACCTTGTCATGCCTGAGAGAGAACAGTCCCTCTCCCTTCTTTACAACTCCTGCCTTGGCCACATCTGCTTAACTTTATCTCCCTTTGAACCACATGAGATTTTTCTGAACTAGAAAATCTTAAGGGGGGAAGCACCTTGGTGAAGTAAAGAATTATTTCAACTGCATTCAGCAGTTTGAGTGTAAAAGAACTTCATTTTTTCTTTTTTCCTTTTGCTCTTCTGAATATGTTGTGTTTGTTTCATAATCCTAGATGTCCATTAAGCACTTTGTGTTCTTTCATTTGCTTATGGCAGGCAGCTCCTCCTGAATAAATCAGGAGGGACAATCCAGAGAGGGCAGGATTATGTTGGCATGTGATTGTTGACTCAATTTCCAAAGAAAGAATGGGCTCAATTGTATACTCCTTTTTTTTTCCCCCTCTTCATTCTGGCACATCAATTCACTATGTTATTGTTTTTATTGCAGCTTGCTAAGTGACTTCTTTGAATGTTAAAAAATGACTTCTTTTGTAGCTTTTTCACAGTAAAAGTGCCTTTCTTTAAAATGATGAACTCTGATTTTTTTTGAACTCTGCCTGTTAGAAGTTTGTCTGTACCCAGGATGGTGAAATACTGAGGCAGCAGAGAAATCCTTGGATGCAGGGGTGTGTGTTAGGTGTGTTTCTCCACACTCCCTCCAGTCAAACAGTGTGGTCAGAGTGCAAATAAAGTGAAATCCTCACTTCAGGGGGAGCTGGGCTGTGGGGCTGATGTAATGCTTGCTGGGTGACACTGCCCAGTGAACTCAGCTTCAGACCTGGTTTAAGACTTTCTTGTGCCGTGCCCCCATGGTAAGAGTGAAATATTTGACTGGGGAAACACAGAGTGAACACAGAGGAGACTGCTTTGGTTGGTTGGTTGTTTTGGGTGGGGGTTTTTTTTGGTTGGTTGGTTGTTTTGGGTGGGTTTTTTTTGGTTGGTTGGTTGTTTTGGGTGGGGTTTTTTTAGTTTGATTGGTTTTTGTTTCATTTTTGTTTTGATTTTGGGGTTTTTTTTGGTTTTGTTTTGGTTTTTTTTTTGTTGGTTCAGTGTGGGTTTTTTGGTGGGTTTTTTGTGGTTTTTTTCGTTGCAGGAGAAACTTTCAGACCTGTAAAAAAAAGCCACAAAGAAGAGGGGAAAGTGATTGCAAACCTGCATTCCATAGGGCAAGAGAGTGGGGAGTTCCATTTCTGCAACAGGGAGGGTTCAGCACTGCCAGAATGTGTGAGGAGACTCCCCAGGCTCTGGAGTGACATTTTTAGTGTGGCCATGGCCAGAGTGGGGAGGTGCCACTGCAGCAGAGGTGACAGGGAGAGGACTCAGGTCCCTGTTCAGTAAAACTCTTCCAGATTCCTTTGACAAAAATGTAGCCCAAGGAAGCTCAGATGGTTGGTGAATAGTTCTGAGTTTAGAGTAGGCTGGAACTGTTGACTGCAGCAAAACGAAGTTTTGCATCACATTGAAAGAAACTAATATTTTTTTTCTAAATGGAAGTGTTAATCTCTGTAATGTAATATTCCCACACTGCTAGAGCAGGGGCTATTAGTGACAGGAAAGCAATTTCATACAAGCTGATGATCCCTCCTCAATACCCAGATACCCTCATAGATACAAGTTTCAGTTCTGGCCTCTCCAGGATGAGAAATGGAAGCACTGGAGAGAGTCCTGAAAACTCCAGAGTTCAGCATTCTCACCCCCTCTGCTGCTCCAGAATGCAAGATTTCATACAGGAGACTCCTACAAGTCACAGGCACATGGTTCCAGCATTACCTTTGCAGCTCAGGACCTTTCCTGTGCCCTTCCTTTGCAGGTGGTTGGAGGCAAAGTAAAGAAACCAGGCAAACGAGGTCGGAAACCAGCCAAAATAGATCTGAAGGCAAAACTCGAAAGGAGTCGTCAGAGCGCGAGGGAGTGCAGAGCCAGGAAGAAGCTGAGGTACCAGTACCTGGAGGAGCTGGTGTCAAGCAGAGAAAGAGCCATCTGTGCTCTCAGAGAAGAGCTGGAAATGGTGAGGAGCTGCCATTTAACCCAAGGCTCAGTGTTTATCTGGGACCTGTCCTTGTGAGCACTTGTTCTGGGGACCACAGGGACTGACAGAGGCATTTGGCTGCTTGGGAGGGATCAAAACATCAGGGGCCTCCAGCTGTTTGCCTGCTTTGGTGTGTAAATATGAGTTCATGGCACAAGTGATCTGCTGGAACTCAACTGGAAGGAAGCAAAAAAAGTGACATTATGTTTGAATCTGTTGTCTTTGAAATGTTTGGGTTTGGAAAACCTTTGCCAAGAGGTAGATTGTGGGGAGAGGTGTTGGAGTGTTGGTGCAGTCTTAAGCTGCGTCAGGGGAAATATGGGTTGGATATTAGGAAGAAGTTTTTCATGGAAAGAGTGATTAAATACTGGAATGGTTTGCCCATGGAGGTGGTGGAGTCACCATCCCTGGATGTGTTCAAAAAGAGACTGGATGTGGGATACCATGATCTAGTTGAGGTGTCAGGGCTGGGTTAGACTTGATGATCTTAAAGGTCTCTTCCAACCTCCACATTCTGTGATTCTGTGATTCTGTGATTCTGTGTGAATATCAAAGGGCAGACATGTATCCACAGGGTGTCATTGCTCCTGTGTTGGGGAGGTGGATTCTTGCAGCTTGCTCTCTGTGCAGGTGGTTCTAGGATGTGTAAGATGGGGGGTCTTGCCCAAATAAGCAGCATTAACCAAAGAGAATGTTTCATCTGGAAATACAGACACAGTGCTGTCACTGAAATGTCACCAGGGCTGAGGACACTGCCTTCACCTGGCTTTAGGTTTGTTTGAATGGGCAGGGCTAATCACAAGCCAGCAGGTTTAGGATCAGGTGAAAAGGCAGCCAGCTGTCCACAGGTTTTTGATGTGCTTCAGGGTTTGGCAGTGAAGGATTCAGGATGAGAGAAGTAGGAATAAGGCACATGTGCTTCCACTGTGCCCTGTGCAATGGGAAGGGACCTCTCACAGTCCATCAGGCCCAGAGTCATGTGAAATATTTGTTTTTAATGGGCCATGAACTGGAACAGTGTTCCCTCGTGCCAGCAGCCAGAAATGGCACAGAGTGTTCCATGTTGTTTAATAATTACAGTGTTCTGTCCAGTGCTGCCTCTTTATTGACTGAGAGAGGCTTTGCTGAGGCCAGGTATGCAGCCATGGCCACGTGCTCAGCTCATCAGGGCTCTGCAAGTTTCCTAAGAGGCTTCAGCACATTCAGACCTTAAATGAATATAGAGGAAGGTAAAAATCCCAGCCCTGCTTTGTCTGCTGAGGCCTGATGTGTTTGCACGTTTCAGTACAAGCAGTGGTGCATGGCCATGGACCAAGGGAAAATCCCCTCGGAAATAAAAGCCCTGCTGACAGGAGAGGAGCAAGGCAAAGCACAGCAGAGCTCCACCAAACTTGCCAAGGCTGTGAAGACAGAGGCAAACAGCAGCAACCCCTGTAAGTATCCAGGCTGGGATTAATTCCTGTTTTGTTACATCTTTTGTGCTGTGGGAGGGTGGCTGTGGTGTAGGAAGAAACATAAGGATGTGCTTTGGGGCACAAATAGTTGATTGAAGGCAAGAGCTTAGTGGGTGGTACAAAGACTCTGTGTAATGTTTACATGGACAACACAGAAATTCCACTCCAGAGGAAGCTGGGCACTTATTTTAAAAGAAGACTCTTTGTGTTTCACCAAAGCCTGTGGAGACCTGTGAAGACCTTAATTTCTTACAACATTTTCTGGTTTTTTAATGCAAGCTAAATGGAGCACATAAAACATAATTGAACTTTTAAAACTTTACCAAGAAAACTTTGTTGTAGCTGCAAGCACTCAGAGAGGGAAATGCTGGACATGGTGTTTCCTGTGGAGTCTCCTTTCTGACTCCTTTGTGCTTGTGCAGGGAATTGAATAGGTTCCTCCTGGGAATTGGAAAGTGCAAAGACCATGAGATGTAAAGTCATATTGCTGGTGTGTATATGCAAAGGGAGAGAGTTAAAGTGTAGCATGAGCAATTTTGTATCTTCTAATTAATGTGCTACAGGCTAAATCACACTTCACTGTTTTTTTTTTTTAAATAGGAGTTTCTAGCTTGATGTTTTTAAGAATCAACATGATAACCACTTTTTCAACCATAACAATCTTCCCCCCTCTGGTGCACCATTCTCAGGAGGCCAATGCAGAATCTTCCATGCTGCAGCAGAGGTGGCTCAGGAGCTGGCAGGAGGAAGAATGCTGTTTTGAAGAGTGGATGCATCCCCAGGTGCAGGGGAAAAGGATCCCAGTCTGTTCTCTTCTCTTTGCTCCTCCCCACATGAAATTCTCTGATGATGGTGTTCCTAAGGCTTCATGGGGTGGGGCTTTTGGGGCACTGGGTGTTGGTGGAAGTGGAGCCTTGTTCTTCCTTTCACTGCACTGCTCTCCCCAGATACAGCTGTGGCAGCTTTGGGGAGTTCCCAGCACAAGAGTGGGGCTGCTTTGATATCAGAGCCCAGAATTAGGCTGCCTTTGTGTTTGGTGGTTGTGTGGTTGTTAACTGTTGTGGGAATCTGGGAGGTTGTGTAAAAGAAAAGCAAGAGAAGGATCTTGTAACAGCTTTGCTAAAGCCAAACCCACTACTGTAGGTTGAGGAGAAGGAGCTGGATCAAAAGCTTTCAGTGGAAAGATTTATAACAACATCATTTATAACCTAAATGCAGATGTTGCTCCTGGCATCCATCTGTAGTGCAGCATGTCTTTAGTGTGGCTGGGATTCTTAGAGAGGTACTAGATCCATTTCCTGCTTCTGCCCACACTTCTCCCACTGGGTGCATTTTCCACCCGCCGTGCTCCTGGGAAGACAGGGCATGTCCCTGTGGCCTGCTTCCAGCAGGGGAGCAGCAGCCACTCCCTCCCACCCTCTGGGCCCTGATACCTTTCCACATTATGGGCCCTAGTGCCTCTCTGGACAGCCACTCAGTGTGAATTCTGCAGTGCTGTCCTGGTTTCCCAGCCAAAGGCAATGCCAGGAGCTGGTTAGCAAGGAAAGCAAGTTGCATCAGTTTGGTTTTGTAGTAAGAAAGGTGATGGCAAAACTCTCGTGGGCTGATGTATTCATCCCAGTTGTTGACAGATAACCTGCCACTTTCCTCAGACTGCTCTTTTTCCTGGATATGCTTTTTGTATTCTTGTGATGCAATGGGGAGAGTGGAGCTCTCAGGATTTTCAGAGGGGGTTTGGCTTGCTTATTCTGTTCTGTTTATGACAATGTCTTTCTCTATATTTTATGAAATGCATGGAGCATTTTTTTAATCTTATGTTTTCAGCATTGTTTCATAGAATAAATATTATAATGATTGACTTTACTAGACCAAAAGTTGCCTTTTTTATTGAACTAGTTGGGTCTGCTTAGCATTGCCTCAATTCAGAATGGGGTAAAAGCACTGAAAATGATCAAGTACCATATTTCAGTGTATAGCACAACTGTTCTCAGAATTCAATTCTAAGCACCTACATATTGAACCTTAACACGTGGTTTTAGGTTTATTCTTTAGGCCCTGCACCCAGGTACTTAGTTAGCAATTGCTAAAAATGTTGCACAGACACACACAGTGGGACAGATTAAGTCACACTGAAGTAGAGATGGCGAATATGAGTGTTCATGCTGTGTTGTCCATGTCCTGTCCTGCCCACCCCCCTCTCCATCATCCACCCTCTGTGTCTGAAGGCTGCACTGCAGTTTGTCCTGGAGAGAATAAAACCACCTGAGCAAAGTGCCAAGGGCACTGGAGGTTAAACAGGAACGAGATCTGCCAGGTGGAAGTTAGCAAAGCAGTGTGGAGCTGAAACAGCTTTTGGTACTGACCACTGCGAGACAAAATCCGGTCCGGGTTTTCCCTCCAAGTGACTCCGATCCGGACTCCGGGAAAATCCGGTCCGGGTTTTCCCTCCAACCGACTCCGATCCAGACTCCGGGAAAAATCCGGTCCGGGTTTTCCCTCCAACCGACTCCGATCCGGAATTTCAGAAAATCCGGTCCGGGTTTTCCCTCCAACCGACTCCGGTCCGGAATTTCGGAAAAATCCAGTCCGGGTTTTCCTTCCAACTGACTCCAGTCCAGGCTCCGGGAAAATCCGGTCCGGGTTTTCCCTCCAACCGACTCCGATCCGGAATTTTGGAGAATCCGGTCCGGGTTTTCCCTCCAACCAACTCCGATCCGGAATTTCGGAAAATCCGGTCCGGGTTTTCCCTCCAACCGACTCCGATCCGGACTCTGGGAAAAATCCGGTCCGGGTTTTCCCTCCAACCGACTCCGATCCGGACTCTGGGAAAAATCCAGTCCGGGTTTTCCCTCCAACCGACTCCGATCCGGACTCCGGGAAAATCCGGTCCGGGTTTTCCCTCCAACCGACTCCGATCCGGAATTTCAGAAAATCCGGTCCGGGTTTTCCCTCCAA
>JBBMKD010000053.1:64491097-64502668 GCA_037834095.1 Argya squamiceps | reverse complement strand
TTTAATATAATTCCCTTGTGGATACTGACAACTCAGCCTGGCCTGTTCCCCTGCTTTGCCCTCGATTTAAAATTCAGCAGCTTTTTTATTTTATGAGGAATGGCACCGACACCACTTCATTATATTCTCTGCCACATACACTTTATTAAGCAAGGGGGAATAACAACAAGCCTCCCCAATTCTCAATCAGTCATGTCTCACAAATGTATTTCCCACAGAATTACAACGGCTCCATAAATTGTATTGCACTGCAAGTTTAAGGAAAGAAGGAATCCTTTTACCCCTGACAAACTTTCTGCCCGTGAACTAAGCAAGAAATTTGTTTGGAGTATGGATTTCTATTATTTCGGGATTTCTGACTTGAAATGCATTGGTAAACTGAACCAACAAAGGCTGGGTGTTTTCCTTTGTTTTCCCTCATTTTTCAGTGGAGAACTCCAATTATTTTTATAATTTTTTTTACTAGATGTCTTTAGTGGAGAAAGAGCACATTTTTTAATTGAAAAATACTCTCAAGGAAGAAATACTCAATGTGTTTTTTTCCCCCCCTTAATTGCTGTGGTATAATTCAGTTTCCCATATTTTACACTTTTAAGTTACATTACTGACAGTGGAGTGGGCACCCTGGGAATCAGGTCAGAAACACAGAATAATGGACTAGGCTAGAAATAGATAAAGTGTGGGCAGATTCTTTTTCCTGAATGACATGGGAAGTGTCAACAGGAATTGTCTGTTCATATTCCAGTGGAAGAACTTGGAAGGGAGAATCAGATGAAGGAACCTGGTTCAGAACACGAACAAGGGGAGTAGAGGGGAGTTCCTCAAAGTGTGGGTGCAACCTCCTGGGGTTCCTTGCAAAAGGATGGAGTGGGTGCAGAATTTCATGGGAAATTGAGGAGAGATTGAACAAATGCTAGGAAAAATGCTAAATAAAGCTCTAATCTCTACAATAAACACATTACTTTCACAAAATCATCTGAGCTAAGTGCATTGGAGGCTGGGAAAACTCCTGGAGAAAGGATTGTACTGAGGTTCAGTGAAAGTTATTTTTTTAAACACAACAATAATTTAATGAAGTTTGGGCTGGGAGTGTGATTTTCTAAATACACCTACAATATGCCTTTGCCCTCTTAGAGAATGACAACAGTGGTGGCAGCTTGGCCATCATCAGCTTCATTGCCAGACACTTCACACTGTTTTTCAAAGTTTGCTAGTTTTTTTCCCCTGAAAGCTAGGGTTTGTTTATGGTTTCTTTGTTTCTTTTTTTCTTTCTCTCTCTCTTTTTTTTTTTTTTTTTAAAATTAACTGTTTTCCTCCCTGCGATTGTCAGTGTTAGAGGAAGACAATCTTAAATTTTGCCTATTTTCCAGCTTGGTTTTCCTGACAGTGCAGCAGGGTGAAGGAAAGTTGCCTGACATCTGTGTTAAGGAAGTGTTGCCCGGGGAGATGAAAACTGCTCAACTGCCTCACACCTCAGGGGTGGAACCTTTGGCAGTTGTAAATGCACAGTATTTTGAAAGAAAGCATAAACCCCTGACAGTTGTTTTGGGGTTCACTTTCTCCTTCTCACCCCACAGCCATGAGGATGAGGACTTGATGTATTTAGTGAGACTTGTTTTTTCCATGATCTTTGCTTACATTGTCGTCTCCAGTGGCTGTTGGATTGCTCAAGCCTTTATAAAATCTGAGCACATAATTTTGGTATTGATAAACTGGAAGAGGGTGAGGATGGAGACCCCACCTCTCCTATCCAGAGCCTGAGACATCAGTCATTATTGCTTGGAGACTTGTTTCTCTGACAAGACCTAAGCAATTTTCTCATGTTTTTCCCAAACCACCCCTGTTGTTCTAAATCTGATGTCATTTGTTGCCAGAGCCACAGCTGCTGATGATTATTTTGAAACTGCTTTTGCAGGGCAAAGTAATTTTCATTCAGCATCGATCTGATTTTATTGTGTGGGGAAGAAAATCTCAGGTTTTTTGGTGGTTTTGGTGGCGTTTTTTTGGGTTTTTTTTATACACCTGTCTTACTCCTGGTATTAAGGAAGTTTTATTCCTTCCAATGAATCCAGAGACAAACCCAGCCAGAGATGGCAACTACCCCAACTGACCCTTGACAAGTGACAAAAGGGTTCACCACCAGAAAATTTGCTGTGGGGAGGGGGAGCAGAGAAATAAACCCTATGAAGGATGAGAGATAATAGGTGTAAATCAAAATATATGGAGTGTTGTGCCTCCCTTGTGTATCGGGATAATTATTGCTGAGTTACTCCCTGGGGTGCAACTCCATGTGGAGTCTGTGTTTGCAGGGGGAAATCACTGGCAATTTTGCACAGGGTTAAACTCTGGTCTGGCCTTGATAGTCCTTATGGGTCCCTTCCAGCTCAGGGTATTCTGCCACCCTGAGTTTTCTGTTGTGTTCAGGGGGATCAGGCTCTGGGGCTTGGTACACAAAGGTCACCAGCCCCAGGGGGCTGGAGGCAGGAAAAGTCTGTCTTAAATCCCTGCCTCTGTTGGTGCCTCAGAGGTGCAGTTCTGGACCCATTGTTTAACACCTCTGGGCCAAAGTCTGATCAGGGGAATCTGATTAAAGCACTGGGTTAAAGTAAAGCTGCTGAAGCCCCATGGCAAAGCCCAGCCTGTTACTGGTTAAACACATCCCCACTGGTGGTTCTGGGGCTGAATTTGGCTCAGGGCCTCGAGAATTTGGACCAGTGCATGGATGACTCCAGGCTCTCTGAGAACACTGCATTTCAGCCTGGTTTTATCTCAGGCATGGACAAGGATCCCTCAGTGTGAATTGTGCCATTAAAGGGTAGCCCACCTAGAGCAGGGCTTTTTGGTTTGTCCTGTATGTTGTTTTCACCTGTTTAAATCCCAACAGTGGTTCAGAGAGCAGTGAGAAATGCCCCACAACTGAGCTAAAATCATATCTTTTCTTAGCTGTGAAAAGAAAAGTTCTGACCTTGCCCTCCTGGGGTCTGAGCCCAGACATGTGATAAGAAAGTGAAATTCTGGGGTAACAAGATGTGGGAACACCTTGTATGAGCCTGGTGTGGAAAAATAGCAACTTGCCTGGAGGAAATATTACTCACTCTCACTGGTGTTTGGGAATGTAGGGGGATGTCTATATTTCTGCTCAATTAAAGCTTGTTATGAACTCTCTTAGCCTCCTCCCCAAGCATTGCATGCAAAGCAGGAGCCACTGGCCCTTGGAGTGAATATATTGTACTGTGCATCCTAAAGGATGTCATTCCTGTGACCTGCATGCACACACAGCAGCTGGGATGAGTCACATCCCTGTGGCTGCCACAGCTCCTGCATGCTTGAATTAATGCATGTGTTTGGAACAGAGCAGGACTGATGCAGAGCTGTTCATTGAGAAGCAGCAGTAAGATCTGTAGCAGCCTTAAAGAGGAGCTCGTTCCCTGGAGAGTTGATCCCTTGTCTCTCACTCAGAGAGAGTTTCCAGTTGTGTGGTGATGTCAAAGTCAGGTCAGGAGGCTGAGGACAGAAAGGATTGCTGGCAATGCCAGTCAGGGAATCCTAAACAGGGAGGGAGCTGTGGCAAGCACATCAAACAGGAATAATCCAGTGCTAAGGAAAACAGAGTCACAATTTATTATTTCACTCTGCACACACTCTTGGCTGAACACGACTGATTTGATTGTTGGGGTGGCTGCCTCCTGCTCAGCAGAACAAAATCTGTTTTACATTTCTGATAGGGCCAGAGAACCCAGGATGGCTCAGATGTGGTCAGTGTAGTCTGGGGGACTTGTATAGAGCAGAACTGGGGACGTGAGCTCACCTTAAACCAAACCAAAGCAAAACAACCTCCACCAAACCCCAAATTTATGAACTGCTCTCCTCTACCTACCTTCAGATAAGAAGGGGCCTCAAAACACAGGTATTTAAAATACCCCAAATCTGTCTCTTGCACCACACAGACCTGCTGCAGCCATAAAGGCATCCTGCCACATCCTGTCAGACAGCAGCCCTTAGTCCTCAGCCTCTTTCACCCAGCTAAGACTTTTGCATAAAATTTTACCCTGCGAGCCAAAAATGAAGTAAGCATTGAATAGAGCAAGCCTTCCTTGCAGTAGAGGTAATTAGTCTCTTTGGTGCTGAAGTGTCTCCTGAAAATAGAATGAGAGGCTTGTTATGTTGATGAGTAAAATGGTGAAATAGATTGCCAGAATCTGGGCTAAATTCTGATGAGCTCTGTCTTTTATGCTTGAGGAAAGAGAAGAAAAAGGAGGTGAAATGGTAGAACTGTGAATTGAGCCCTTGCTCAGGAACATGCTTCTCACTTGGCCTAGGGAAATGAAGAAATAAAAATATCCTTGAAATTCTGAAATTTTACTCTTTTGAATGATCACCAAGATTCTGCATACAAAAATTCCCATAAACATTTTTACATGTTCATATTTAATTAATTGGATATTTTCAGACACTTTTCAGGAAATCCTTGCCTTGTCTCATCTTTGGTGAAGGAGGCTGAGGGGTCCCCATAACTTTCTCATCTTAATGTACTTTCCTTTCTCTTGCTGCCTTTTTAACCACAGAGACACTTCCCTGTGCTGTGATGGAGTCTGTTCAGCAAATCTGGCATTGAGCTTGGGAATTCCACGTGCTCCAGCTGCCTTGTTCACACCCCTCTGGTCAAGGCTGGCTGCTGCTGCTGATGGCTGAAAAACCAGGTCCCCCTGTTCCCTCCAAAAGATGCAGCAGAGTGGATTTACAAGGAAAACACACCCAAGGAGTGCTGCAGGCCTGTTTGCTTTGAGCCTGGTGGCAATCTCATTAAATCCATTAAAAAGGCTCCCCCTGACTTCAGGAGGGAGGTGATTTCCTCCTCTGGAGTTGTCTGGTTGAGTTATGCAAAGGAAACAAGGTCAGGCTTTATCCTAAAGTTATTTACAGAAATAAACTTAGGGTTAATAACTGATGAGGCAATTCTTGCAGAGCCCCAGAGGTCAAGGGGGTGTTTGTGACAAGTGATAAACCACCCCTGAGTGGTGCCCTCCCAGCATCCCTGACAATGCTGCTGATGGACAAATCATGCTTTTCCATCAGCCTTTTATGGGCTAGTTAAAAATGCCACATCACTGTGGATCAAAACTGGCAGAGCAAGCAACTCCTGTGTCAGAAAGCCACACACAGTTTGGAAATTAACTGCAGTGGTTTGCAGAATGCCCTGTTGGGGGATTAAATGTTGTGAAATGTAATTTTGGGGGAATATCAGAGATGCTCCAGCCACACAAGGCTTGCTAATGTGCCATTAGAGAGTCAATTTATTTTTTTTCTGGCTTAACATTGCCATGGTAAAAAAAAAAAAGAAAAAAGAAACAAAAAAAGGGTGGGGATGAGGACAGGGAGGGAACAACTTATTTAATATTATTATTATTATTATTAATTTTAAAATATTATTTCATATTGTTATTTCACTTATTATATTCATATTATTTCACTTATTATATTCATATCATTATTATTTCACTTATTTCATACAAAAATACAACAAATGACAGACAAGCCCTGAGAATGGACACCAGGCTTTGCCACATATTGGCTGTTTTTCCCCCTCACCTCTGAATTTGCTTTAAAAAACGACTGTGAGGCCATTATACATGTCTGTTTTAAAAAACCAGCCATCATCTGCCACTCACTGGGGACACCAGGTTTTCTTTCTTGAGGAGACATGGTAATTTTTTCCCCCCACTGCACAGAGAATTGAAGTTATTTGTGAAGCACTCCAGCCCTTAGTTTGAATCCTGTCTGGGAGCAGCCTAAATGGAGTCACCCTTTGAAGTGCCAGCAGTGGAACTGCTGGACTGGGACCTTTTGTCTTCCCTGGGTGAAGTGGTGGCTGCACACCCAACCCCAGTGTCACCAGATGGACACAAAAAACCACACTCACACTGTCAGGTTGTGTGAGCAAAAAGAAGGGAGTTTATTTTGGGATTAGGGTTTAAATGGTTTTTGGAGTTTGATCAGCGATTGGGCCGTGAGGTTGACACTTCACTGGTCAAACTAGAAGTCCATCAATTTGTCCTTCCCCCAGGAAGGAATGCACAGTTTTCAAAACATCACTTTTTGTTTGTGTTACAATGAGTGAGAACTCCAGCACAAAAATATAAAACATTAGAAGGCTGAAAAAATCAGAGCAACACCCCAGTGCCAGAGGGAGGATGGGATGGGGCAGGAAGGGTAGGGGTGGCCATGGGGACACTGCTGTCCCCCTGAGGCCAGCCCTGGGGAGCAGTGAGGCTTTGGCAGGGGGTGATCCCAGAGTGACCTGGCAGAGCAGGAACATTTGGGGCAGTGACACCTTTGTCAGGATGGAAACTCCTCTCTGAACATCAGCTGAACACCCAGGTCATTATTCCTTTCTGGGGCAGGTTCAGGTTTTACTGCTGGAGCTGGGAGAGCTCACAAACACCTGTAACTCTTAGGAGCAGATCCAGCAGGGCCCTGGCAGCTCTCAGCTTTCCTTGGGGGCAGGACAGAGGAGGATGCACATCACAGGGGACTCTCCCCTGTCTTCCCAATGGGTTTTCACAATCGTGGTAGAAAAAAATCCTCACGTGAATAAAACTGTACAAGAGAGAAATGTATTATTCCAAAGAGGCAGAGAAAACAGTGCCCACAGGTGGTTATTGTCATTTACTGTCTATACTCAGCTTGCTTTTTGGAAAGACTACGTTCAAAGGGATCTGTTCCTTTTCTCAGCCTCCTGGCCAAGAAGGCTCCACCAGCAGGAATTTGACCTGAGGGGTTTATAAACCAGAAGAGAGACACAGCAAAAATCTGCCAAGGCTGCACCAACGCTCCCTTGAGTGGCTGTGGGAGCATCTGGGGATGGCAGGGAGAGGGAACTCTGCAAACCTGAGACACTTTGAGAAAACACGTGGTTTTATTGCAATGCTGGTGGGTAAAAAGGGCCTTTTGCCTTCAGCCACCAGCCTGGGCTGAGGGGAAGTCCCAAAGAAAGAGAGAGAGAGAGAGAGAGAGTAGGGGTAGGAGCAGAGAGGTCAGAAGTCAGAGGTGGGCCAGGTAAGAGAGGTAAAGTAAGAAAGGCAAGAACCTTGTTACAATACATTAGATCTCCTTACGTGTTGAATATTCTAATTTACAGTGACCAACCCGCGTGAGATACAAAACCTACAGACTTTGCATACAGCCTATGAGAACTGCTGTATTACCATATCACTCTGTATTCCAAACTCCAAAGACTATCTTAGATTATCTACCTTTTCCTTGATGGCTCGGCAGGGTGGGGTGGGGCTACACCCCTGGGTCCCTTAGCCTCCCATTGCTTGTTACAATCACCGTCTTCCTGCCTGCCATGATTACATCTCAAAGCCAGCTTTCATTTCTATTTCATTCATAACTTTTATATTCTCAGTATCTCTTGCCAGGCAATCATATTTGTAAACTTTTCCTGTCCCATCTTTCCCAACAGCACGCCACTGTAACTTTTCACACGTTCACCCAGACAAAAACCCGTAGCAGATCCGTCTTTACCAAGCTCCCTGCACGAAGAAGGAAATTCCCTGAGTTTCCCCGCGTTTCGGATCGCAAATCGCTGCTGCCCTCCCGCGGCCCCGGCTCTGCACGCCCGGAGGATGCTCCGCCGGTCCCGCCGCATCCCCGCACGGACCCCCGGCTCCGCAGGGACCAGGGAGAGCCCCCAGGCACGGGGATATCCGCACCGGGGCTTTCCACACCTCCTCCCGCTCGGAAACCTGAGTTTGAAGCCTCATTTTTTTAAAAATCAGAGTGGTGACAGCTTAACTGGGTTGGTCAGTGCCCTGTGGAGGAAGACGCTTCTCTCCTTGAGGGGGTGGTGAAGTCAAGATTGTCAATGCAGTCATTGGATCCGTGCAATGACAGTGGCAACCACGATCAGGTTTCCCTGAAACCCATTTTTTTTTCCCCTACATTTGCCTGTTAGGCCTTCCCAGTGACTCTTCAGGTGGTGGTGACTCTTCAAGAGGCTGTGTTGTCTCATTTCTCTTCCCTGTCTCACACATTTACACCCATTTCTTGCAGCACCAAGGGGCAGAGATGCCTGCACTGCTATAATGAGGCTTCAGGAAAGGAGAATTATTATTATCATTGAAGGAATGTTGAGACAACAGCAGTTGCAGATTAAACAAATGTAATCTGCTGGGTGACAGCTGGGGAGCTGGTGATGTGTTAAACAGGGCTAAATTCTCTACTAAGTTTAAGTCTGGAGTGACCAGCCCAAAATAAGTCAAGTAGCTTTGGTCTGACTCCAGTGCACTGGGGAGCAAAATTGGCCTTGCAATTTTGTGGAAGAAGTGCAGCAGATGAAGAGCTTCAGAAAAAGCTCAGTAAAGAGAGGGTTGGTCAAAGCGGTTGGATTTCAGTCGGTCTCCTCTTTTCTGGTGGCATTTCTGGGTCTGCCTTCTCATACCACATTTCTCTATTCTCGAGGGATCTTTGGATTTGCTTTTATAAAAGAGGCCTGGATTCTGCTCTCACTTACACTGTCATATGCCTGCCTGTTTCAGTGTAGTTCAGCTCTACTTGAGCTTTCATAAGCACGAACAAAAAATCTCAGTTGGTCTCAGTGTTGCTGAGCAGCAGGTGAGTCATGGCTGGCTCAAGACACCTTGAATGCTGTGAGCAGAAAGACTTGGGGCTGACTTCTGTCCTCAAACACAAACCCTGCTGACATCAACACCCGAGGGTAAAATCTGGCACCTCCTGCCTCTGCTTTTGTAGTTGGCACTGGCTTTGAGAGCAGAGGACTAATCTCACTGCTGGCCACTTTGTGCTGGAGCCATGGCATAAATTACCTGTCCCACCTCACCTTTTCCTCCAGGCCCTACATGTTCTGATGGGATTCAGCACGATGGTGGTGTTATTTCTCTTCTTCCAAACCAGCACCATGCAGAAACACCTCTGCTGGCACCAGCCTTGGTTTGCAAATTAACCCAAGTTTCTCCCAAGTCGGTGGTGCTGTGTTGGTTTGTGCAGCTGCTGCTCTGGAGCACTGAAATGATGGGAATTTCAGAGTTCTCAGGGAAGGAAAATGGAGGTGGATATCTCCCCTGTTGTTAATACTGTCTGACCTTTTTTTCCTGTACATTCTCCAGTGTGTCATTGAGCATGTGAGCACTTCAGGGAAGAGGAAGGAAATATCCTTAGTGGGCTCTTTTTGAGATTGAATTGGTGATTTTTTTTTTTTAATCCCATGGACAGCTGTAGATTTAACACTGTGGACTTCACTCTTCCAAAGTGTTCAGCCCTCCCTTAAACTGTGAACTTAGAAAAGGTTGTAGTGCTTACACCTGAGTGAGGTTAAATCCTGCCTTTTCACTTGCACTGGAGGGTACATTATTTTTGGCAATATGCCTGAAACCTGTCTAGAGGCACAGGGCCTGTCAGGTATGAGTCTCTGTAGATAGAAGTGATGGATAATCTTATTGGGAGTGATTGAAAATAACTTTTTGGACCTTCTGAAACAGATTGGTCCCCAGGACACTGCAGTGTTGTTCTACCCAACATTAATGCATTGTCTCTATTCTTATTCTCCTTGGACTGACCTGCAGCCACTTTGCCAGCTTGGAAAGACAGCTGATAAATGTATTTAGGGGGCAATGCTGCTTTTCCAAACAAGCTGTGCAGCCCGTGGTGAGTATCTTTCAAGATCTAGACTAAATAATTGAATGGGTGCAGGTATAATCAGGTTGCCCTGCTCTGGGCTGGCCGTGGCTGCCTGCAGCAGGGTGATGGATGGGATTCACTTGAGCAAGCCCTGCTTCTGAAGGCGTGAGCTAATGAAATGTCAGGGGCAGTGATGGACTGAGTTAGAGGCAGATGGGATGTTGAATCTCTCCTCTTATCTGCAGTGAATCATGCACAGCTGTGGCTGCTGGAAGATGAGCTCTGGGGTGTGGGCTAAAAAAGGAGCAATGAGAAGTTCTCAGCTCCTGCTCTTCAGGCAAGAGAAAATTTTCTTTATATGGTAAGTGAGATGTGTTGCCTGGTTAGTCAGAGAAAGGAACAGACTACAACTCTTACTTCTTTTTAATGACTCTTTTCAGGGAGCCAAAGCCTGGCAGCCTGGGAACAGGAGGTCTAAACACTCCTTCAGTCTTCCAAATCACAGAAATATAAGTCTCTTACAGATGCCTCAGTAGGTGGTTTAACTACAGCCTTTAATCCTCATGTGCCTCAGCTCCCTCTTTTTTAAGATACAGATCTACTTTGCAGCCATGCTAGCAGTATAAATATCTCAGGGACTGTGATATTTTCTGCTACCTTGTTTCTGTGGTGGCAAAATATAGAGGCAGGGCATTATTCTTTATTGCTATATTTCCAGAGCTGGCATTTTAACCTAGTGTATGTTTTGGAAACAGAGTGAGGGAGGGCTGGAGACAGAGGGGACTTGCTCAGCCTGGGCAGGGAATGGGCAAAAAAGCTGCTCCCAATCTGCCCCTCTGGTTATGGGGATGTGCTGATGGGTTTTGAGGGGAAAACCTGTGGGACTTCCAGGCAGTCTGCTGCTGCAGCACTGAGCTCAGAGGGTCTGGAGCTGAGGAACAGAGATGTCAGAAGGCTTGTCAAAAACCACAATGAATCTGCTCAAATAGCCTTCATGAAATAATAAAAGATGCATCTTGACATTTCTGAGCATGAGGGATGAGAGGAGCTCACAGAAATTGGGGTCCTGCAGCAATGCCCTCACAGGCCAGCAGTATTTTGGAATTTTACTGCTTTGTGCTGTACCCTATAGAAGGTGTGTGATGGATCCACTTTACTCGTGGGTACCAAATGCTTAAGGAGAGAAAGGATCTGATATGAGGCTTAACACCTCAAATGGATTTTCCTCACAGAGATTAGTTAGATTGCATGGTAGAAATGGAAATCAGAAGACCTGGGCATGGTTAAAGGAGGAGACAAGGAAGAGCTTGTGTAACTTCAGGTTTTTCTATGGGCTACGGGAAGATAAGAATGCATTTTGGGAAGTGGAAGGCACTTTTTTTAGTGATGGGAAAGAACTGTGCTTTGAAAAGCCATGGTATGAGAGGGATGGAAATGGAGGATATGTAGAAATAAAAGGCTCTCAGACCAGGAGAGTTCATTTATGAAGTGTAGCCAAGTGAGGAATAACAATACAACAATGAGAAAGAAAAGAGCTCAGCATCTACAGCAGCTCATTCTCATTTTCTTTAACATTTTCCTGGTATAAAATGGAAGAATCACAAAATAAAATTGCCACTTCACGTTATGTTTCAGCTGCTATCTGAAACATATTTGTATCTGTATCTGCTTCTGATACAGAAGCCTCCAAAATCTGCTTTGAAATTGAGGAGTCATTTAATCCCTGTGTTGGTAACAGCATCTCTGCAGGTGACCAGAGGGATGTTTGAGCACTTCCACAGCCCGGGCAGGGAGGCTGAGCCTCATCCTCCAGTGGAGCTGCATCAGTGCTCTTCAACAAGAGTTTGGAGACGTGCAGGTGAGACATTAATTTTAAGAATTAAAGACTTTAGTTAAAGTAGATATTGCTGAGATAAGATAGACAAACTTCCC
>JBBMKD010000053.1:64446302-64475248 GCA_037834095.1 Argya squamiceps | reverse complement strand
CCTTTCCTTTCCTTTCCTTTCCTTTCCTTTCCTTTCCTTTCCTTTCCTTTCCTTTCCTTTCCTTTCCTTTCTTTTTTTCCCTTTTTTTTCAGGAAAATGAACCAACAAACTCCCTGCAAAGGTTTGCTCTGTGAGAACAACAACGTGGCTGCTTTGTCATTTCTTCACTTTTAGACACTGATCAGTCACCTTCACAAAACTATCAGGTGACCTCATTATTGTTCCCTAAGAGAAGAATGTTTTTTTGGTTTTTTTTGTTTTTTTTTTTTTAAATAAAGTTGAAAGTGGGCTGAAGCAAATCATGGGGCAAAGCTGCAGCTGGATCCCCAAACCCTGCTGAGCACAGGAACATTGCTGGAACCTGTGGGGACTGAAAAATGGCAAGAATAAGATCTGCATTTTATACAACTGATGCTATTAAATGAGTTCTGTGGCTGCATGGATGTATCTGCTTGTTCTGACCTGTTAGATGCCAGAGTGTATATATATATATATATATATATATATATATATATAAGTTGAGTTGTTTGTGTGGACCTCCTTAAAACAGCCTGCAGATGAAAGGAGGTTAACACCTCAGCAATCCAAATTGCATTTTCTTCCCCTGTCAAATTACAGGAAAATGGTTATTTACATGGAAAGAGTAAACCATTTACTATCAAGAAAATCATGTTTTCTTTTGGATACTCTGAGAAGTGCCTGGATGGGTGAACGTGTGGAGTTCAGGGTTTCATGGCAAAGTCTCCACTGCTGAGATTGATGCTCCTGTGGCTTTTTCCTGTTTTTTTTGGTCAGGTATTCTTTTACCCAAACATGAGCTGTCTATTGAATTTCACCTATCCCCTGCCTGAAGGGCACAGTCATGGGAGATGTGTTGTTAAGGCTGACATAACCAGGCTTTTTGGTGGTAGGCAGCAGCCCTATTTTTCTCCTGACTGGACAACACATGTGAACATCTCCATTCCATTCCTCCTTCAGCCCCTGTGATTTTAACCAATCCTTTCCCTGACAGAGAGCACAGAGTCAGACAGAAAAATCACAGGCCCTAAAACATCACAGGTGCTCTCTGCAGTCACCTCTGCCACGCCTGGCATGATGTGTTTGGGCTGGGATGCAAAAAAAAATCCCCCCATGGATGTCCTTGGCAGTCCTGGGGGAGGTTGTAGCACATTTTCTGCAAGGCCCCTCTCTCAGGAAAAGCTTTGTGTTGCTTCCCTGTTACGTAAAAAGCATCACAAATATTATGTGTCACCCACCTGCTGCTCCCTGGAACAGCATTGCTTTGTAAAAAAGGCCAAAAAGTGCTTGAGTCTGAGATGCACATACACTGTACCTCCATATGTTTACATAATGATGTGAAACATCTTATTTCTTAAATAATAAATATGTGCTTTTATAGTTTTCTCCCCCCCTGGAGCCTGGATGAAATGTGTTGTTGCATAAAATATTTTATTTGTGGCTATGTTTATCCAGACTGTGACACCCTTTTCCAGAGACATTATCTAATTCTAGCATCTGAGAGAATCTCTGAATAAGATTTTGTGGTAACCACAAATAACAAAGGGAGGAAGATTGTGGAAAGGTAAAAAGGCTGATCTTGATTTGCAGCAAGTGAGCTAAAAATTCCCTTCAGTCCCTCAATCCTACACCCCAGTCTCTTTGTGCTGCTTTGCTCTTTAATAAAGGCTTTTTTTTTCTTTCTTTTTTTTTTTTTTTAAGGACAAGACAAATTGTCTAGCCACAAGAATTTAAACAATGCTTTTAATCTGAGTGAAGAAATGTACTGCATTGCTTGGCTGCCTCTAAAGTCTACTATTGCAATATCTCAGCAAAAGGTGTATTCATAGAAGGGAGAGCTGTAACTTAATGTAGCTGCACCAAAAAGTTATTTATCTCTGCTCTGCTTGATCTACAATTCTCAATAACTCCCTTGTTATTTTTTTTTCTGCTAAGAAACCTTGAGGTGGAAGCAGGGGGTGATTCACTGCTCCTCACCCCTGGTGATGCCTTTGCCCCTCAGCCAGAGAAGCTGGTCGATGATTAATTTTAATTCTTCTTTAAATAATCAGAGCTTTAAGAAAAGGGAAATTTCACTCTGAAATGCACTGAACAGCACAAATTTTTCTTGAATGGGAATAAACATTTTCACCCTAAGGGCTGGGGACATCCTGATGCTCTTTCTGCACAGACCAAGTGCCTCACACGGGGCCTTTCCTCCCTTGGTCTCCAGCTCTGTCCTTCCTCCCTCAGCCAGAGACACTCTGCTTTACAGGCCCCACACCACTGATGGGATCTTGTGTGCTCACCTCTGTCAGCCCACAGGAGTGGGCTGTGGAGGAGATCCCATAAAACCATGCAAAAGGACAGGGACTCAGATCATCTCTCATTTCCCATCAGGGGAGGCAGTGCCAGATGCTGCTCTGGGAGCCAACCCAGACCCCGTGCCCTGACAGACTGGTGGGAGCAAAAAGGGGATCAAAAAGTGTTTCCCATTAATTCCTGGAGCCCTCAGTTTCCTTGACACACCAAAATGTGCATCTTGTGGTTCACAGCCTTATGAAGAACTTGATATATGGCTTGTAAGGTCAGAAAGTTTGGCTGTTCCTGGGTGCACACATTTCCTTATCACACATTTGGGAGGGTCTGTGCACTCCCTTAGTGAAAACAGCTCTACACACAGATATAAATCCATGTGCTGGAAAGCAGGGAGACAGATGGCCTCTATTACCCCATGTAACCAAACACAGGATGCAGATGATCTGCAACAATTAGAAATGGGAGTTTTCCTATCTGAGAGTTTTAAAGAGATTTCATTCATCATATGCTTAGTGGCGTGGCTCCAGCTCCAAGGACATATCCGAGGCAGAGATTTTAAAATGTTCATAATGAAGCTTTTCTGCTCACTGTAACATTATGATTGCAAAGTGTTAGTTTGCACGAGCCCTTAACACCAAAAGCAACTGATGTGCATCACCCCAAATCTTACGAGCTTCCCCTTTTTCAGGGGAATCATGAGAGTGTTTCTCCACTCCCTTCATGCCAAACCCACCTTAATTTTTAGGAACAGTGCAGCGAACACTTGTCTGGGACACTCCTTTCCAATGACCAGCTCACAGTGGTGATGGAGCAGGGGAAGGCTCCTGTTTTCAGGCCTAATAGTGTGGGAAGAATTGGCCTGTTCCAAGCAAGTTGGGACAATATTTGTTTGGCAGGTGTGTGTGTGTGCTGGCTTTACCCCACCCACTGAGGCTGCTCAGCACTCTGGAATGTTCCTTGCCTGCACAGAGGGGATTACTGGGCAGGGGGAAGGCTTTTATCCTATAAACACAGCTGAACACACGGAGCCACCACTTCTCAGCACCACCTTGAGACAAAGGGATGAGCTGGGAAGAGATCATATGAAAGAGGGACCTAGAGAATCAGAATCCTTGAATCCATTTTTAGTTCCTGAGCTGATTTGTTTTAAAAATTTTTTGTTGTTGTTGTTAAGTGTCACTTCTGAGCAACTCCTCCCATTCAGTAGAAGTCATAGTAAAAAGAAAATCAGTGTATGTGCATGCCATGTATCATAAATCACTTCATCACACTCTGAAGCATGGCCAGTCCTGGGTGAAAACCAGGCAGATATTTAACATGCCATGGCACAGCAGCTCCCCCAGAGCAGATTTCAGTGGGGCAGGAAGGAAGAAATGCCACGAAACTGCAAAGAAAGATTGAGTTGGGCCAGATGTAATTACCAAACCTGGACTATGTCCAGGACACCGGGGCAAAACCCTCCTGCCTCTGCAAATTTGATTTTAACAACTTTAATTTTAAACACCTGATAGTCGTATTTCTTGCCAAGTGAACAGATTGCTGAAAGTAAGAGAGGCAGCTTTTCCTAAATAGAAAAAATACCTTAGAAAATTTAAGGAAAGGAAAAAAATAACAAGTTTCCTCCTGTAAGATTTGTGGCACCTCAGTGGGAAACCATGAAATATCCACTGCAAAAACGCATTTTTTGGGTTGTAGGTCAGCTTAACTTATAGCACCCCACAGCTCAGCCCAATATTTTGTGTGTGGAAGTGATGAATTGTAGAAAGTGGAACTGCACAAGGGCATCAGCAGAGGGAGTCCAGGTCAGAGCAGTGCAGAAACAAAACAAGAAGAACCTGCTTAAAATAAGAAGAAAACTCATCTTATTTTTGCTATTGAAACATATTTGTGCACCAGCATTTATTGATGACATTGCAGATATCCACCTCTGACAACCAAATGGTTCCACACACCAGGTTGCTTATGTGGAATTCAACTGTGCCTACAGCCCTGCAACAAAGCAAGCAAAGCCAAATGAACACCTGAAATAAAACCTTCTTGAATAGCACAGACTCTCAGGATATCAGGAGGAACACTGCTGACCTTGGCTACCCCTGAGATTTGCCACGTGAGCAGAGCAAATCAGTTCTCACAGCAATTTGCAGGCTTTGGAATAAGCAAGTCCTGACCCTGCTTTAGCACAGGGGGATGGAGTAGGTGATTTGCTACGTTCCCTTCCAGACAGAAATTTCTGTGATATTCCCACTCCCAAAGCCTATAAAGCAGGTTCCAAAAGATAATGGTAAAATAATAAAGCATCTACTGCTGCAAGCTGTTAGGTGCTGCAGGAAGGCAATGATACCCTGCTAAAAGGTGCCCCAGAACAGTTTACAGAGGAGTGGCTTTAAGCAGAAGAAGCTGTACTTGCATCACCCTGAAGTAACTAGAAGCACATGGAGAATCTCTTTTCCTGCCTTTTTCACCCAAGTGAAAACTGCTTCTCCAGTTGCTGCTGAAAGGAATTCAATGAAACAATCTATATGTGAGATTATTTCCATGTTTGCACAAAACATAAAACAAGTGTTGGGGACTTGCTCTGTGCCATTTTCAGGCTCTGCTTGTGTTGCACGTGAGGCACATTTATCTGAGATGGAGAAAAACCTGCAGCAGTGATTTCCCTGGTGTAGGTGCTGGTCACAGCAGGGTGGTGGGTAGCACTGTAAGAGCAGAGCCTGCTGAGCACATGGCCCAGAGCCACACACGAATTTCCATTCCCAAAGGGAAGAGGAGGGCTCAGGCAGGGGCAGCTGTACCTGTGTGTCAGCACGCTGAGGATGCTGACTGCTGTGGGCCTCCTCAACCCTCACACCACATTTTACATCAGCTGTACCACCCTGTCCTCAATACCCCAAGTCTGAACACAGCCACCATGAGAAAATGTCACTTTGGGGTTTGAGGGGTGCCCACAAAGCCCTACAGCCAACCAAAGCCAGGGGTCAGCTTTGTTGTGGGGTTGGGCTTGGCATGTCCAGGGCAGCTGATGTCCAGGGAATAAATGCAGCAGATCCAAGCTCTCATTGTATTTTTAATCAGCTCTGCTGCCTCATTTCAAGAATGGGAGTGTTTACACTCACTATTAAATAAAGTATTTTTATTTTTATTATTACAGCTTTGCTACTTACTGGCACGTTCCCAGGTGCACACTGTCAAACAAGAAAGTGCAATTCACAAGCTGAACAAAATAGCAAAATGTTCCATGTTTCACAGTCCCTCTGGCAGCCTGGGAACAAAACACAGATATTCTTTATCCACCCTGCTGGTGAGGAAGCTCAGACACTCGTCAGTGGTTTGTTGTTATTTTTAGCTGTGACACAGAGAAAACTATAGCAGAAACCATTTTTCTTTCCCTTTCAAAACCCCTGTATGCAAAGAGGAGGCAATGGCTTTACACAGTTATTTGTCCATGACACAGCTGCTTGTCCATTTTTTGTTCTGAGCAGAGTAATGAAAAGGAGCAGAGCAAAACTTCAGCTTCAGTTCTCCTCTGATATAAATCAAGAGTTTCACCACAGAGCAGTGGAGCTGTCAGTGCACACCAGGACAGGGTTAGATCCTCTGGTACAAGTGTAAGAGACCAATTGCCAACACTGGGATGAAAACAGAATTTCCCTCTTCTTTTGTGTTACCTTATATCCTCACCTCTGATATTCTGTCTCTTCTGGAATTATTAATGAGTACTTTTTTTTAGTGCAAAAATGACTTTAATGAAGTGGCAAGCAGAAAGAGATCACCTTCTCTAAGCAGCAGGAAACCCTTTTCTACCCCAGCCCTGAGCTCTCAGCCACTGCCACAGCTGAGGTTGTCTATAAACATGGCCCAGTGTCCAGCCATGCTCTGCACCTTCAGTCTCAGGACACTGAAATTCCACCCTAAGCCCATGACCTCTGTTGTTGATAATTTAACAATTGCTTTAGTAATTCCTATGACACTTCAGTGTCCTGATTTCAAAACATTTCAGGAGATAATTCCTTTTAAATACAGGTTTAAACATTGAGGGATTTTGGAATTGATATGAAAAGCAAAAATACCTTTCTTGTTTTTTTGGGACAGTAGTGTATTGAGTCATTATTTCTCCTAAATAAAGAGAAACATTCTTTTTTTCACTTAAAGACTGCATGATAACCTCTTGCATGGCTGACTGTAGGACTTTTATGCCCAGCTCATGTCACCCCAGTCAGAAAGTCATTCTGCAATTAATCCTGCTACAAGCCCAAAAGGTGCACAGTGTCATTGGTCTGCTTTAAAATTGCAAACACATGGGGAAACAGTGGTGCAATTTTTCTTAATTAGACAAAATGACCACAGTTAAAAAAAAATAAGAAAAAAAGAAGAAAATTTGATTAGACTGTTTTAATCACAAGCAACATTTAAAAATTAACCCAAATACACAAAAATCCAGCCCCGCACCTTCATTCTACATCCCAATAGTCTGAAAAGCTTGTAACAGGCTGGCCTAGCCCACAAAATCTGTTCAGGAACAGACTGAAATCACTGTCTTGTGCCATTTGGGGGGAACCCAACTAACTCCTTTATTTATGTCTAAACACTCCTAGTTTTTAATGGGAAAAAAAAGAAACACAGCAAACCCTGGTGATGTTGCCCATAATGTATTTCTCCCACCACTCCTCGTGCACACACCTGACACACACACACACACACAAACATGGTAATTTTTACTGCTCAAGAGAAGCCTGAGTTTGTTTAGATTTGAGACAAAAAAGCAGCAGTTCATCACCTCGTGTGGTTCTAAACCCCTGACATTCACAGAGCTCTTTCCAAACCAGTTCATTAAACACTGCATGCATCTCAAGGCCATATGCAGCAGTATAATTTACAGTGTATATTTTATAGGTTTCTTTTTCTGGTTTACCCGCTGATTATTACGTGCTGTAAAATTTCAATTATCCCAACCAGTCAGGGGAATAAAAAAGGGAAATAAAAAGTAGGTGATGGAAAAAAAGTGTGTTAACAAATGCCATAGGGAAGAAGCCAATGCAACACTCGGATTTCAGTGTTATTAATGCCCCTTTCTCACAGACAGATTAGCAGCATGAATAAAAAGCACAAAACGACAACTAAATCATCTCCCTTATTCTTATATGCAGCAGATTTCAAACCACTGTGGACAAATCCATGGGTGAAATTTATCTTAGCTTTCCCTGTGCAAACTCACAGACCTGGGAGGAACAGCACAGCCCAAATTAAGGGCTGAATTTGGCCCAGCTGGTAACAGGGAAGACTTGAAGGAGACAGGAATATGCCTGCAAATTTCCCACATAACATGTAAATTAAACAAGCCAATTCTTGAGATTGGGGCAGATGTACAGGGCTGAAATGGCTGCTGATATGAAGGGAAATGTTCCCAAATAATTTCACCTTTGTCCATTTACATCATTTACATTGACACCCAATGCCCTTAAGAGCTGCAAACACAAAACACTGTACCTGCAAAATAATAAAAAAAATTTGAAAAAAATCACAGAAAGGGCTGGAAACTTTTTTTTTTCCAATGTGCCAAACCTGTAAAGTTGGGATGGTGAAACTGAGTAAGTTGTCCTTGCTAAACCCAAAAATGAGGGTATGTAAGAATGTGACAATATGAAAGGCCCCAGCTGTACAGTGACTTGTCCAAGCACATTATTACACACACACAGTTGTTTTAACTGTGCACCACTTTCTCATGAGCAGTGATTTTTAATGCACCTTCACCTGGTAGTCTTAGCCAATCCCTGTAGTGTCCAAACTTGTTAAAACAAACAATTTCTCCCCAAAGAGATTCCAGCTGATTAGGCCTGACCTCATTCCAAAGTGTGTGTTTTCTGTTGTCACTGCTGCTGTCAGGATCACACCTCTGTGGGATGTCCCCAAGTGCCCACAGCCTGCACACCCGATTTTTGAAGGCTGGGGAAGCTTGGCAGATGTTTCCAATCTCTTCTTGCTTTCAAGAAGTTGACTTCTTTGCAGCAGCTGGCATGTTCATCCTGACTTGTTTCTTTGCTGAGTAGTAACCTGGAAAATGCACAAACAGAATTAGGGTAAGACACTGAAAACAGCTGCTTTCCAAGAAACCTCTCAAATCTCGTTTTTGTGTCAAATGAAGAAATCATTTCCACTTCTCTACAGCTCCTGAATGCACAAAATGAATACCTTTAGCATGTCCCACATAAAGTTATGTAACACCAAGCAAAAACAAAGGAAATGTGCTGGCCTTTATCCAGTTGAGATCAAAAGCCTGTGGACACTCTTATGCAAGATGAGCAATGCAACATTTCACTCCATGTTGAGATCCACTGCTGCAGTGCTCTCCTGGCAGAAATGGGGCTGGGGGTTTATTCCTCCTTAAAAGTAACAAAAAATGTGCAGTAAAACAACATCAGGAGAACCATGTATATGTGGCACTTCATTTCTGCAAATTCAAGGGCTGCATAGAAGTTTTCTTTATCACTGAGTTATAAGTAATTCCTTTCTCACAGACTATGAACTGTGGCTCATGGGGAGAACATCCTTTGCATTTTCATCCATATGTGCAGCTGTATCTTTGTTCCAGGTGCAAACTTAAGTCATCCTTAACTACAGAAATGTGATTATAACACAGGAGCTCCCCTATGAGTTCCTTCTCTGCTTCCCAGTCTTGCACAAAAAACCCCCCCAAAAAACCAACATACTTTTTTCAGGTCACAGGGCAGAACTAGCTGAAATGGAAGCTAGGTGAGTATTTATCTTTAGAGTTCATGGGGTTTACCTGGTGTAAACTGTTTATATCATAGCAACGGATTTGTTTCAATTTCAGTTCAGGATTATATTTAAACCTGAGCTTTCTACACAGTCAAGTTGGCAACAGCTATCAGGTCCTCTCAGCACGAAGTCTTGCATGAATTTCAAAGCAGAACATTACTGGCAGCATGACTGGAATTCTGTAGGCTTTAATTGCCAAGTTTGTACAGAGAGATTCCTGCAGCCAACTTCCTCAAGGATGTGTCTGCATGGCACAGTGTCACCTGAGCTAGCCCTAAGTCAAATTCCTGGAGCAGGATGTGATCCCAAGGAGAATGCACTGTTAACTCTGTTAATTTGGTAGAAAAGCTAATCCTGCTGTTACCATAACCCTCTATAGTCTTTCAGTGGAGCAGTAAGGAAAAAAAAATCTGAATTACCTAATGTGATCCTTAATATTTATTTCTTCCTTCCATTTAAAAGCCTTCTCTATAACTCACATTAATTCTGCTTTGGGGAAGGAAATGCATTAGGAATTTTGCTTAGCAGATGAAATCCAGGAAAGACTGGAAGAGTTGGCATTCCCATTTCTGCCTGTGAAGAATTTTAGCAAGAGCCCAACTGCTCAGGTGCCCACAGGATGAAGCCTGATTTCAAAACTGAGCACCCAGGAGGATGCAGGTTCCCCAGAACCACGTTTAGATGGTGTAGCCTCCATCTAAGATGCCAAACAGAGCCCATGGGAATTGGCTGGTTTGCCTAAAAAACCCCAAAGAATACTTGGATTGACACAAATAAATGAGGGTGCTGGAGTCTGTCAGAAAAAAAGCCTGGCTAGAGAGACCTGGGAGGGAAAGCTTTCTGTGGTTCAAACAAACCTGCCCAAATAGCTGCTTTTCTTTCCTCCCCACTTCCTCCCCAGCCATCTTGCATGGACTCTCTGCTTCACAAGTAAGACAGCATAATGAAAACACAGGATTTTTACCAGTTTTCTCTTTGACTTTTAGCAGAGGAGACAAGGATTTATGAATGTCTCCCAGGAGAGCCAAGGTCTAAATGTAACAGCCAGAGGCAAACCACAAATGTTGGAAGAGAAGAGCTGGCACAGAGCACCAACCTTGCCAGTGGCAGGGAGAAAAAAAGGAAAAAAAAGGCAAAACCCCTGCATTGGACCTGCTTTTTGAATTTGAGACTCTCCCAGAAAACAGAGCAGAACCATTCTGTGTCCACATCAAAAAGGAGGGAATAGAGATGGAATATGTCTATATAAAAGTGTGGGGGAGTATAAAGAAAAGCCTACTTTAGTACTGGTTGTCTCTCTGCATGACTGAGGAGTCAAAAGCAGCAGTAAAAACTCTGCTTCTTCCATTCTGGAGGCTCCAATGTCCAAAAAATGCCATGGTTGGGTTCTAATATATTGATATTTATTTATTGCTGCCTTTGGAAGTCTAAATTAAAAGCACATTGTTGAATCTCAATGTGATGCTTTACAATATTCTTGTTGACCAGGGCAGAACACAGATAACCAGGATCAAATCCAGCCTCAGATCCTAATCCCAAAGTAACCTTCCCTTATGGGATGGCAGAAGGTGAGCAAAGGGGTGGAAACACGGGGTCAGTGATGTGACTTTCCCTGGCTCAGTTTTGCCTGAATTACTTCAGCCATGCCCAGAGGGACACGGTGACACCAGAGGGAAACACCTCCTGCCTCCTTCAGCTGGCAGTGAGAAGGATCTGTGTGTGACAGAGAAGGATTTAGAGGCCTCATCTCCAGGCCTCACCAGAAGAGAAGGCTGCAAATCATTTTCCTGGCCCATCTTGCACACCTACAGCCCTTGGGGACAAGAGGACTGGTTGCCAGACTAAAGTGTTTCTCTTATGAAAACACATGTGCGAAAGCGTTAAACTGTGCAGTGTGGTATTTTGGTTTCTACATCCCCTGATGAAATGTTTCTTGCCTGGGGAAAACAAAAAAAACGGAAGAAAAATATCCCCTGGAAATATCTGCATAATTTACTCCCACACACCTAGTGAGAGATTTACAATTGAGCAGCAGTTCCCCTGAAACCATCACCACATTGTGCTCTGAATTACACTTTTGTACTCCTACCTGCAAATTATACTGTTAATTAGTTAATGGTTGTAAAGTGCTTTGGAGAAGAAAAGAGCACTCATTAAATACCATTGTTCTGCTCTCCAGTGTGCAATGTTCCACTCTTCATTAATCTCCAACCTCTTCCCAAACCTCTCGCTGGCAATTAAGTTTCATGTTCTCAAGTAGCAAATTAGTCTGAGATCCACATCACTGTGCAGAATGTGTTTCCTGAAACTTTAGCTTCAATTATATTCTAGAAAATTTCAGGCTGGTGTCTTACATGAAATGTAATGTCTTGGAAACCTCCCTTTGGATAAACCAAAACCTGCTTTCCTTTCCTTGTCCTTTCCTATAGACAAGGGAAATCTAATATGTGGGACGAGATTTTTCCAGAGAAGTTCAAACCCCACTGAGAAGAGCAAACAAGGGGCCAGATGCTCAGAAGAGCTCAGCGTGCAGAATACTGGGAACCAAAGTTTTTTTCTGTGTGCTGAAACCCACTCCTGGCAGCACACCCTGGTGAGAGGCATTTGAAAACTTAGCCCCTTCTGCCACCCAGCCAAATTTAAGATCGATTTGCCCTTAAAATTCCTGGATGCCTTCACTGAGTATAATATTCAAGCTGAAGTTAGCAGGAGACCTGGCTGCTTTCTCTAGTTTCTGCTTTAGATGGCTGAACTGTGTTCCTTGCTGGACTTGGGAAAAGATGCCCACAGCCAAACCTACAAATGAGCAAAAAGCCAAAAAGGAAGTGAAAAATGTCCTTCGAGGTGGAGCAGCAAAAGACAGACAAGCACAGAAGTCATACCTGGAGAAAAAAAGCCATGACTATCTCCTTAAACAAGGGAAAGGGCCTGGAAAAAAGACTTCCATGACAACAAAGTCTGGTGGCCACCAGTAAAGTACAGAAGAGAGGTTTAATTTGCAGTTGAGGTGGTATCTCTGACTGCTTTTACCACAATTTATTTTGCAGTGCCAGCCAAGTTGGAAGGTGAAGATGATCTGGGCAATCACCTGATTCTTGCCTGGTGTTTTCATTCCCTTGTCTTTAAGCAATTCTTGCCTGAGAAATGGTCACAGTCAACAAAAACACTGCTTTTCCTACAGTGGCAAATCCCATGCAAACAACCAGTAGGTGGATTTCCTGTTTCCCAGGGGCTGCCATGGGGCCAGAAGAGATGAGGTTTTCACCTCCTCCTCTGGCAGGTAAGGTAGGGACAATGGCAAGGCAGAGAAAATCCAGGCATTTTGCAGGTTTCATAGCTCACAAGGGCATAAATATACCAAATACATTCACACACTAATTCCTGCACCAGGTCTTCAGTTCCTGGAAGAGCTTAAAAATATATCTTAAAGGTCATTCAATTCTTTCTCTCCCTCTGGATCCACAAAATTCAGGCCCCTGCTCACAAACAATGGATAGTCTAAAAAAAAAAATCTCAGAGAAATATTAACAAACAGCCAAATTCCAGATTTGTTGTGCTACTGAATTCTAAAGGACATAAAGAGTCTGGGAACAGTGCTGAGAGGTATCAACTGGTGATTTGACTTCAGACCTTCCAGTCAGGCAGAGTTCCTGCAGAGCCTGAAGCTTCAGCTTTGGTCTGCAAGACCTCAAAGGGTGCTCCAGCCACAGCAAACACAAATCCAGGTGTGTCTGGAATAATCACCACCCCATGTTATCTTTGCAGGGTTGTGTCTCACCCACCTGAGCTCTGGGCACTCCCTCACAATCACACACCAAGTGCCACCTCTGAGAATGTCTCTCGGTGGTTTTGGTATCAAGGGCTTGTCAGGGACAGAGCAGTGCTGGCATTTAGGTGATTCTGCACAGGAAACTGCCACAGAAAACTCAGATACTGAGGGATGGGACTCCCTGCTCCCAGGTGGAAGCCAAGTGTCAGTTCTGCAGGGGATGACACTGATCACACCCCTAAGCAGGAGGCCCAAAGAGGTGGACTGGCTCCTGAATCATTTACAAATCTTATTTCCTGTCCTTGGTGGCTCTGAACCAGCATCCTGCAAACACATGGCCCAGAGCCACAGGAAATCCAACTAGAGAGGGCCAAGTCTGGGTCACCCTTCTGGTGATTTCCAAACATCACTTGTGGCTCTCCGGCGGCGGGTGGAGCTCCAGGATGGAAAAGAGCGTGTGAGACACCATCTGAGGCTGGCCATGAGGTGTGATGGGACTGCAGTGGCTCCTGTGCCACAAGCCAGGTCCCACTGGTGGTTCTGCATCCTTCTGATGGATCCACCTTGTCATCCAGCGTGAGCCTTCAGCGCTGCTCTGCCCGCGGGGGCAAAGCCGGCAGGAGCCCACCAAGTGCTCCTCGCCCCCTGCAGGGCCTAGCAAAGGTGGAAAAGCACTTTTCCTAAGGAAAAGCCGCAGAGAGCACAAGGACAATGATAATCCTCTAGGTGGCATCCAGAAACTCCGAACTTCACGCAAAAACTCTTTGCCGGGGCTGCGCAAAAACTCTTCGCCGGAGCCGGGTGTCATTACCGCCGGTCACAATCACACCTCCGGTCTTTCACCCCGTGCCAAGCTCTCGGCGGCTTAAACAGAGCTCATTGTGAGGCAAGCAGCTCTTAGGAGATGGCAAAAGGTCTAAGGAAAGGTGCTTTACAGGAAACTCCCCATTAGAAACTTTCCCCATTCGTAGGAGGAACTGATTGAAAGCAGTGAATCAGGGCTGGGGAGAAAGGAGGTGTTTGTCAAACAGTTATGGCCTTTCCTATTAGCACACTTTATTAACACACAGGAATGAAGTAGAAAAGGCCCTGTGCTGCTCTGTTAATGTTTATGTCTATTCCAACACAGCTTGTGAATCCAGTGCCTTGTCTTTAAGGCTAATTCCAGGTGTTTCAGAGGAAGATAAAATGCCTGCAGAGAGGATAATTACAGAACAGCCTTTCCCTGCGGAAAGTTTCCTCCTAATGTGCTCAGTTATGTCATCAATCACAAAGGTTCTAACTCCTCTAGGCTTACATCATGTGTATATAATGCCTGTTGTCATTGTCTTTATTTACGGTCTCATCCAGGGTGAAACCGTGGCCCTGCAGAGTGCCTGCAAGTTCACTGCAGCATAATCAGGATATGGCTTCTCACATTTTTCAGAACTCTTTCCAGGTCTGGGCTCCAAATCTGCACCATCACTATTCCCACAGCTTCATCCGGGTTGTGTGGGTGTGTTAAAACATCTGTAAAACGAGACCAAAATATTTCTGAAATGCAAAGGCTTTGCTGTTGGGGTCCTTTCTTCCTCAGCCCATGATTTCTGTGCCACCTAAGAGCATGCTGTCAGGTGGACTTTGTGGGTTGAGATATGAACAGGTTAATAATGAAAACATGATAAAATCTACCACTATTACCAATTGTAATGAAAATGCAAGTGAGAGATAAAACCCAAGGGAAACAAGTAATTCCCAGTACAATTGCTCCCCACCTGCTGATTGATGCCCAGCCTGTCCTGAGCAGGGGTGGCTCCTGGCCAACTCCCAGCAGTTTCTACACTGACCATGAGGTTCTGTGGTGTGGAACATCCCTTTGGGCAGTTCAGGTCACTGTCCTGCTCCATCCCAGCTCCTTTTGTCCTGCTCCCTGGCAGAGCATGAGACACTGAGAAGTCCTTGATTGCAGTGAGCATTGCTCAGCACCAGCTAAAACATCCTTGTGTTATCCACATTCTTCTCACCCTGAGTGAAACCACACCACTGCACCAGCTGTTAGGGAGAAACTGAATCCTATCCCAGCCAAAACCAGGGCAATATCTACCCCTTATTTCATGGCATTTCAGTCATGCCAGCTGCCACTTCCCAATCATCTTTCCTGTCTTTTGGTGTGTGCATATATGCAAACCCACACAGATAACATTCCCACATTCCCTCAGCCATGGACCTTACCCACAACAGTCCATTAAATTCATTTGATCCTTAGCTCATAACTTGGGGTTCCATCTGTCATAACAGCCTTCAAGACAGGAAAGATGGTGCTGAGCAATTTAACAGCATTCCCTCTGCTGCAGATGGAAAGAAAGGTGCTGAGAGTGTTTTTGTGGATTTTAGTGGCACCTGGGCTGAGATGATGCAGGGCCTGGACTGGCTGAGGTGCTCCAGGGGCACCAGAGCCCCTCTGGGTGTGGGTGTCTAAGACAGGCTTGAGTGCCTGGAGGTGCTGGTGATGAGCATGGGGAGAGTTCACATTCTACATCAGTGGAGGAAGGAAGAAGATTCTGCTGTGATGATCTGGTCATTGAGAGTCATGGCCAGATTTGGTCAAAACCAGAACCCCAGGATGGCTCAGGTTGGAAGGAACCACAGTGGGTTATCTAGGCCAACCTCCCTGCTCGAGCAGGGTCATCCTAGAGCACACAGACATTTATATGGCATCATCATCAACAATTTATTTCCTTGAGGTTTAGTGATCTAAAACATTTCTTCAGAAGTAAAGTGTTTTCATGTTTTCATTTCCATGTTGCTCTCAGCAGACTTATGCCTTTGTGGGAAGGTAGGACTGGATTATTTACTCATTTTTCAGGTTATGATATACAGGCACACTTGGGCAGGGGTTTTGTTAGCACTGGGGTGGGGCTCTGCCTTTGGAGTTTTCATTTCTGAATTTTAAGGGCTGCTTGTTTTTATTCTTCTCTGTTCCTGTACTATTGAAGAGCAGAAAGAGAGGGAAGAGCTAAGAGTGTTCCTTAGTTTACAAACCAGGAAGAAAACTATCATTAATGATCAGAAAGATGAAGATTGCAACTGAGAAAGGGATAAAATATTAACTCCATGAGACATGACTGTTGTTAAATTCAGGCAGCAGAGCCCTTTTCTCTATCTTCCTCCATCCCCACTGGTAAGACTTACACCATGTTTTCATATTCCATCCCTTGGTGTCACCTCTGCCAAGGCAGAGGCCAAAACTTTTCTTTACATCTCCTCCTCCTAAACTATCTTTAAACTCTTGTGGGGAAAACTGGACATGGGATGGGGAGACCCTTTTTGCTCCATCTGTGCTACAGGTGCTCCTGTGCAAATCCAGCATTTCAGTGTGGGGGCTGCAGAAGGGGAGCTTTCTTTTCTAAGACCTAATGGCAATTTCAGGTGTTAAGAAAACCTGCCTCTATCTTCATTGTTACATCTTGCAAAGTGTTTTGAGGCTGTTCCTTTGTGGAATCACAAACTGTGAAACCGTGTGCTTTGCTGGCAACTGTTGTTTTTCTTGTAGTCAAAGTAATTTCCTATGGAAGTAGCAATGTTAGGGCTCAATTTCGTTTCACAGAAAATTGAACTCTTTGGAAACAGAATTCTGTGTTTTCTTACTGATTTTTTTTTTCTTTTAGGAAGCTCAAATTATTAATACAGTTTCTGGCATAGCTGTGTGCAATCACGTGCCTTATCTTAGGCACGTGGAGGTATTTGTGCCAAATGCTATGAATCATCTTCTTGGCCATTTTCAATCATGATTTTAGGTTTCACAAGATTTATAAAGGCAATTCATGTTTAGGCACCACCTCATCCTCAAGATCCTGCTCTTGGTTTGCAAGAGTGCTTTTCACTCTTGGATCACTCCATGCAGGATTATTCCCTGAGCTAGGATTGCCATCCATTCTGAATTTCTGGAATCACTCATGCTTTGATATCTCTTGTTTTGGTTTGATGCACAGCTACTGCCTTATAATTCATGGCAGCAGGTGAGGCCAAGGGGAGGAAGCAGGGACTTGCAGCAGGAAGAAGATTGTATGGATGTGTGTCTCTTCCAGTTGTTTCCTTCGTGCCCTTTGATTCACTGGGATCATCACTTTGAGATGCAATGTCACCTTTTTAGTTCTAGATGGGAAATGTAGACTAAGAAAAGCAGGGGCACCAACACAGTAGGTCTTTATAAACACCCTTTCCCCCCCTCAGTTTTGTCTGTGTAGAGTTTTGCAGCTTCCTGTTTCTTACACCAGTTAAGATTTAAATGATAATTAAAAAGAACAGTGTTTTTTATTCCTGGACATTGTGTGACAACTCAGACCAAAAACCCAAAGAAAAATGAAGGATGATGGCAGGTTTGGTGGGAAGGGATTGTTAATTTAAGGCAAGTGAGATAAATGTGAAGAGAGACAGCTACATTATTCTATCAGTTCTGGTCTTTGTGCAAAGCTAAGGGCTTGTATATTCTGTAACTCGTAGCCTTTATGAAGTGCCAGTGAACCAAAAGACAAATTGCTGCATGAGGCCAGTGCTTTCTAATAGTGTGTGCCTTGAAAAATGGTTCTGAGTGAGTTCCTACTTTCAATTAACTCTGTAGTTGAAAAGACAAATGGAGACAGAGGAATCACCACTCCATTATCTATTCACCTGTTCACTGGAGATTAATTTTCAAATAGGCTTAAGAGTATTGACTATAACATAAAACCCAGATATAAAGACAGGAAAAGTTTATAGGGGCTAGGCAATCTTTCACACTCCATTTATCCTCCTGCACTGTATTTAAAAGTCAGTCACAGAAACGAGACCCTCTAAGATTTTGAGGAAATAGAACTTTCTCCTCCCCCCCACCCATCCCAGAAACAGATTCCCCATTAGTTTTCATATCTGTAATGTCCTTCACCTACTGAAACAAAGTTACTTTTGCCTTCTGAAGAGTGTGTGATTTAGTTAGCCCATAGAAAACATAGCTAAATATATTTCTGAGCAAGTATACTGCATTTTGGGGATGGAGCAGTTACTTGGCCTTTTGCCTGTTGACATATCCCTGAACAAATACTGAAAAAGAAAGCATATATATAAAACCAAGAAGAAGGCTGTAGCTATAAATATCAAAAATACTTGTGTAGATGTAACATAGATGCTAGTGCAGGGAAAGCTGACACTGTAAGGATAAAGGAAAAATGCATGGTCATGTGGAGGGCTGGTAAATGTAAAAACACAGCCAGGAGCCTCTGTTTTGGGAGGGAGGTGGGATAAACCCTCATTGAACCTGCCCTGCACACCCTGGCAGGACAGCTGAGATCCAGGAAAAGAAAGGCAAAGTTCTCCTCTGGCCATGGAGACAGGGCTTCCCTGGACTGTGAGTGTTTGAAGGGGATGCTTGGAGCTGCTCAGTGCCACCTTTGAAACCAACTTTGGCCCTCAGTCCTTGAGCAGCAAAATTCAGTCACTCCTGCCTTTTGGTCAGCTTTTTCTCAAGTGACAATCAGCAAGGCTACACAACAAAACTGTGTAAACTGATGGTGTACTTCTGGAGAGGAGTTATTTGCAGATTCAGCAACACTGAATTTATATAAATTGGGTTTGTAAAGAAAGCTTTTGGGGTATCTACAAGTCTAAACACTATGGAGATCCAAATGATATTTTTTTCCTTTCCTTCCTTCCTTATCATTTCCTTTGATACCAAATGTGTCAAAGCTGTGAGGGGATGTTTGGGGTCAGTGAGGATAAATTTCATGGGCTGTTCAGCTGTGATCCTGGATTTGTAAGACCAAACTGTGTTTGGCCCAAGTTACCTGTAATCACACAAACGAGCCTGTCGAAACCTTATTAAATAGATTTTCTACAACCTGAAGAGCTAAATACATTTCTAGTTAAATAGTAATTAAGATGCTGCATAGGGCAACTTGGGCCAGCACTAATGCTCTGAATGAGGTTTTAAATGATTAGGGGCTAAGGATACTTGGCGTGCACACAGCCAATGCCCTACAGCCCTACAGCAACTTCTCATCTAAAACTGAGAAATGTTCTCATTGTAGTTGTTGTCCTGGAATTATGTATTTTTCTACTTGCTACACATAGTGCCCAAAAGGGAAGGATTGGTGTTTATTACACACATTAAAAACATGATTTCTTAGAACCCCTGGGATCTGGACTCCAAGATTTTGGTCAGTGTTTGCAGCTCTGTTCACACCTCTGTTTGTCTTTATGTCTGCACTTAAGAGGTGTCATATTTTAGCAGAGTGGATGTGGTAATTCTCACATGCTGAGTTTCTGCTAAAAGGGCTGTTTTCTGTGTGAGATGGAGTGAAATGTGCCATATAAACGCAGGAGACAGCCTTAACCCAAGAGACAGTGTAGTTTAGAGCCTGTACTGCACTCCGTGATTAGGCCTTAGAGGGACTTGGGAATGAAACTGAATTCCTCAAAGCTAGGGTGGATGGGATGGGCAGAAAAGGGCATAAAGGGAGAGAAGCACATGGTGAAGGAGTGACCTGCTACAAGCTACAAACTCTGAGAGGCAGAAGAGATCCTGCATGGTCACCTGAGGCTGACAGGAGGGTAGGGAGTTCACCCTGCATTTTTGGCCAGCCAGAAGAATTAGTTTCTGTAACATCCCCACCATGGAAACCAGCTCCAGGTCTGTCGAAGATTCTCAGAGATCAGAGACTCATAGAATCAGAATGTTAAGGGATGGAGGGGACCTTAAAGATTATCTGGTCACAACCCCCCTGCAATGGGACACCTCCCATCACCCCAGGTTGATCAAGGCCTTATCCAGCCCGGCCTTGGACACTTCCAGGGTTGGGGCAGCCACAGCTTCTCTGGGCAGCCAGTCCAGGTGCATCAGGGCTCCCACTAGGAGCAGCACTGATGTCACTGGGGCTATCTCTGCTCAGTTTTGACCCTTTTCCAGCAATTTTTCTCACACCTGAGGCCAGGGTGTGTCTGCTTTTGGCCGCCAAGCTGCACCGGTGGCTGCAGTGGGGTCCCAAGGGCCTTCTGTGTCCATGCCTCAGCACAGTGTCTGACAGGGCAGGGCTTCCCTCCTGGCATGATGCTGTGCAGATGGGGGTGTGGGGGTGTTTTCTCCCTTCCCCTGCAGCACCTGGTGACTGTCTGGGACAGGCTGCTGGGCGGGTAAGGCACCGCTCTGCTCCAGTGCTGTAACGCCCACGTTGCTGTCTCCCTGGTGGGCTGGAGCCCTGTGATATCTTTCCAGCTGGGAACATGCCCAGGACAGAGTTTTAGCACCATCCTCCACTCGAGCTGTTTGCAGCTTTGGTGTAACATGACCAAAAATAAGGCTGTTTGAATGAAAAAAGTGTTGGGAAATGAGCTGTCTCTCTCCTGCTCTCTTTATCTCTCCCCGCCGAGGGTGGCCGAGTGTGCAAGAGCAGAGGGAGGAGAGGAGTCTGCTGAGGGCTGACCAGGCACAAGCTCTCCCTCTTTTCCCTCCTGCTCCTTCTCAGGGAAGCAAAAATCCTTACACCTCACAGAACATGCTCGTTAAAACACCCGCTCTGATTTCCTCTGCCAAAAGGAGCTCTCAGGATCAGGTTCCCATCCCTTAACCCATCGCCTGACACACTGAAAGAGAAGAAGGCAATCAGGAGCCAAACACAACATTAATCAGATTAGGACCTTTCTTGGGACACCTTTATTTTTACTTTGGTTTCCCCGTTTCAGTTACTTACCTCATCTCTCCTAAACACCAGGGGCAGTATCCCAGACAATGGCCTGTAACATCCCTCAGGGCGTAGATTTTCTAGTCTCCAGCCCAAATGTTTACTCCTAGTCCTGGCCAGTGCCCAGCTGAAGCAGTTAGTCAGTTGGCTGGACATCTCTTTGTACAGTTCGTGCTTTCATCAGGGGCTGCAGCGAGCCTGCACCAGCAAGGGAGACAGCAGGGTCTCTTTATCCTGTTTTCACATTATGAGCTCTGAAACAGCTCAGCTGGGACAAGTTAAGTTTTCCGGGCATGTGCATTGCTGCAGGAGTGTCAAGGAAGATTAAAAACAGGCACAGAAGTACGACTGCTAGACTAACCCCCAGAAAATGCTAGAGGGGAGCTTTTTGTCTCAGTGCAAGGTAGATGGAGGTTAGAAACTCTGAGCAAAAGGCCACCTTCATCTGCTGCCTCTTCATTCCCACAGTGTGTCTTTAGGTTACAGGCTGGGTATTCATGCTTGGTAGTAAAAGATAGAAGGCAGTTTTTGCCTGTAATAAGGAAGAAAGGAAGAGCATTCAGCCACCTGCTCAGGTCAGAAAACACCAGGGCAGTGGTGGTGCCATCAGTTTATTAGCACAGGTATGTGATGGAAGTATCACAGTGAGGCTTCCTGCACTGCTGTCCCTGGGCTCCCCGTCTGGCTGAGCAGAGGAGATGGATGAGAGGTGACATCAGCATGGTTTGGTTGGAAGAGGAGGGGCTGGAGAAGGGAGCAGTGGGAGGCTGGACCAGCCTGCTGGCATTTCAGTGTATTAAGGCAGAGGCGAAGCGGGGGGTGTTTCACATGGCACATCAGTGAGGAGTCAAAGGCTGGGACGGAGGATACACAAAAGGAAAGTTTAGTCTCAGTCTCAGGAAAGATGTTCTGTCAGCTGCTGTATTGTTGACTGCTTTCTCAGGGGAAATCATGAGGATGGGATTTTTTTAAAACCAAATGGGATAAAGAATGAGAAAATTCACAATCAAAACCAGTCCTAAACTGGGTCCTGCATGAACAACCAAGATTCCTTCCCTTTTTTCTTGACCTCTGTTGTTCTTGCTTCCCATCTAATTCCTCCCTTTAACTCCTGTTTATATTAACATCTCACAGTGTCTCAGATGCCTGTGGATATGAGATGTTGCCTCCTGTTTGTCCCACTCCCCCTCTGCTCTGTGCTCTCCATTCTCTTTCCTTCTCTTGCTCTCTCATCCTCTCCCACCCTGCTGCCAGCCACCAGGGTCCAAACTTTTGGGGACCTGCTTCTGCTTCCATCTGTCCCCCAGATTTCCTGAATTCCTTAGTGGAGAGGACTGCAGTGTTCCCAGTCACGGGTCACTGGCCAGGAGACAGTTTTCATCCCTCCAGCCCCATGCACCTGGCTAGGAGCAGAGAAGGCTGTGATCCATATTTTTGCTTATATGAAGAAGCTGAGAGGCAGCCAAGACAAGAGGTTTACTTGAAGTGGGATGCAGGAATGGGCTGACTCAGTTCTCTGGTATTCCATCCCAAATCTTTTCCACTGGCTCGTGGTTCCCGCTCTCCTGCCTGACCTATTCATCAGGAAAGCCTGTAATGTGAGAGCACTCCCAGCATGTTAGGCAGTGCAGAGGAAAAAAAACATGATAGAGAGGGAGATCAGACTTAGGTGTGAGGCTGGAAACTTCCCACTTCCCTCTGCATGAAGCATTTAAACCATTGTTGCCATTTCTTGCAACAAAAGACATGGCACTAAACAATAAACAAGGCACATGTAGCATTATTTACCAATTAAGGAAGTCGGAAGTCTCCATAAAACATTCCCTGGATTTGAAGTAATCATGTTTTTCAGTGGAATAATTTAAAAAAAAATAAAAAATTGGCACAGAGCATCTTTCCTGAAGTCTAGGCAAGAGGCACATATTTATTTGCAGTAGCAGCACAGACCGTACTGACTGTAACTAGGTGAGAATGCCAAACAGACCCAGTTTCCTTGCTGGCCTCTGAAAACAGTGATAAATTCTTCTGCAGACAAAAGACAGATGGTGTGGGCACTGCTGAGCTCCTGGCTTCCCGGAATCAGGAAGCTGTGCAAATCCAGAGGTTCAGAGTGTGAAAGATTGCTAATTAATTATTATCTTTATTGGGATGTTGTCATGCTCTGCCAGCGGCGCTGAGGTCTGGCAGAAAGCTCAGCCCTAAGGCCAGGCTGGGTATTTCTGGGATGGTCCTAATTTATCCTCCCCGGGTGACTCATGTGCTATTTCTTGTGCAGGGGACGAGCAATCAGGCTGTTGTTGTCACAGAGGCAGGGGATGCTAAAAACGACCAGAAAGCAGGATCTTTGATAGCTCTTATCTTCTGGAGCATCTGAGTGCACTGTCAGAGCATGAATCAAGCAGCATGAAGGTGGTGAACAGGAGCAGGTGGTTAAAGGTGAAGCAGTGGAAGGCTGACTGGCAGCCAGACTGGGGAAAAAGGCAAACTGAAGAAGGGCAATGAAAGCAGAAGCACAGAGAGTGGGACTAGAGCTGGGAGGTCTGGTTGTCTTGCTAGGAAACAGAGATGAGTGACCTACTTTAGCTAACTGGGAAAAAAAGGCCTGGAACAGGGAACCAGGACCAGAAAAAGAGAAGAGATAAAACAGGACAACACAAGGAGGAGTTTATGTCTAATGGTTTGCAAGAAATACCTGTCTAAGCTAGTCCCCTCAAATCTAGAAGGGAACCAGAGTTTGCTGTTCTCCTCCAGCTGACAAGTCTCAGTGAAACCTGGGGGCAGCATGTCCTGTCTGTCTGTGGTACAGGGACAAATTTTTGACTACCTGATGCTTTGTTCAGCTGACAGAAGTGTCCTGGGCATCCTGGGCAGATGTTTCACTGTGAGGCTGACTGAGCACTGGTGGCCAAGAGGGGTGGTAGAGTCTCCCTTCTTGGAAATATTCAAAAGCCATCTGGACATGGTCCTGGGGAATTGGGCCTGAGAGATTCTGCTTGACCAAGGGTGGCTGGACCAGAAAACCTTCCAGCCTCAAGTAGTCTGTGATTATGTTGTTCCTGAGACTCTCTTATCTTCACACACTTCCCCTCCTGCCTCTCTCTACAGCATGAACTGTTTCACCAGCTGATCTTTCCTCCCTCTTGTAGCTGGACTTGCCAGGCTGAAGTACCTGAGAGGCCCAGAGTATTGAGGAAGACTCTGGAGAGGTCTGCAGTCCAGATAGATGAGCAAGTGCACGTGCATGGTTCTAATTGTTTCTTTGTGTGGTCAGCACTGTTCCTGGAAAGGCTTGTTTTACTTCATGGATAAAACAGCATCCAGTCCTGGTAAGGGGTGTATCTGGAAAAACATTAATCATGGCAGCCAGATGGCCACTTGCAGTGACTCACAAGGGCTTCCCAAAAGGCTTCTTAGTGCACATCATAAGGGGGACATAAATATTCCTTTGATCCTCCCAGAAACTGTGTTGTGATTTCTCCCTTGTTTGATTTGAAAAGAGCCTTTGTCCCATTTCTCAAGCAGTTCAGGCTTTTGCTTCTTCTGATTTTACAGCACATCAAAATGCTGAAAATTTACACGTGGCTCCCGAAATTTGCACAGATTACAGGACGGGGAGGAGGTGGGAGAAGGAAATCCATCCTTTCACCACTTCTCCTTCTAATGCTGGAGGCTCCTCTCCAGTTAAAACATGGCATTGTCAGGTTTACTTATCTCAGGGATCTTAAACGTGTTGTCTGTGCTTCAACAGCCTGCAGGCAAGAGACCTCACTCCCTCTGCTGTGCTGGAGGGAGGCTGCTGATATTCTTGGAGCCTGATGACTGTTGCTCCACTTGAGAGCTTTTACAGCACCAAAACATTGGCTCATTTGCCACCTGCTCCCTCCCAGCCTCCGAAGGAGGGCTGTGGGTTACTGCTGTGCATCAGTTGTGTGCAATGTGACTGCTGTGGCACATCACTCTTGTTTTTCTTAGCTCTTTTCTGTCGGTGTCCTGAAAGCTTTTCATTAGTCATCCTGGAGGGGGGAGAAACCTCAAGCCTCTCTCTTCACATTCTCATGGTGAATTTTCCAGCCTGATTTTTTTTTTTTTTTAAGATGCAAGCTTTGGATCCACACATGAATTTTTTTACAGTCGTGAACAACCAGGTCAGGAAACCATGGTTTGTTAAAAAAAAAAATTAAAAATGGGTCATTTGGGCTTCCAGGTTTGTGGCTCACTTCGTTTTGCTGCCAGGCTGCATAGCAGTGTCTTGGCTCTGCCATGAGAGCCACGACTGCTCAGTACTTCTGGACATTTGGGCCATTTACTGGTAGGGGACTGAGAAACAGATAGAGATTCCTGATTTCTAGCTCTCTAACTTTAGAGAAGGTATCTTTGGTTTTTGTGCAGGACACCTAACCCCTGCTATTTTTAACAAAATCTTGAGAATAGGGTAAAAATCCTGGAGGCCCCTTTGAAATTCTTTGGAAAATCCAGGGTGTCTAAACTGAATTTTTACCTTTCTCAAAGGGATCCTTAGGTATTTTTTGCACTAAGATGTCAAAGTTGCATCTCCAAGCTATTCTGGATATAATCTAAGGGAGTCAGGGCTTGACAAGGCATTTTTAGCCAAAGAGCACCACTTTTCCTCCCAGACCATTTTGCTGGGCACGTAGATGTGCAAGATAGAGACACCCAGCACTGGGGCAGGTCCTAAACTTTGCCTAGATCCTTGCTCATCTCCAGAGTGGGCAGATTCCAGGCCTTTACAGGTGGCTGCTCATTAGAAATATTAAGTGTAGTGCATAAGGGGAGGTTGGGCTGGGCAAATCTGGGGAATCAACACCACAGGGGTGGGCACAGGTCTCGGATCAAGTAAAGAAAGCAGAAGCACATCCTAAACTTGATTCTCAGTTGGGCATTACAACACAGAGGTTCAACTCTAGAGCCAGAACCAAAGGGGATTTTGTTCTTCTTGTTGCTGTTGTGATCCTGTTTTTTTGACTGAAGGAACTCTGTGCCTCTTTCTTATGTATTAGTCTTCAGGCCCTCTGTCTGGGATGTTCCCTGGCTTGATCTTTGCTTCACAAACTTCATATTCAAAAGCCACTGAGGTCTCAAAATAAACCACAAAAGGAGGTTGAGTTAATTTGCCATTGGTTTTTTGGTTATCTGAGAAAATATCAGCCCTGCTGCTTAGGACCACCACTCATTTCCAGGTTTCCCCCCACATTGTCAGGTTTCTCCCTTCTCTGCATCCCCTCCCTAATTTTCTCATACTTTATGTCCTCCCTGGCCACCCTCCAGTCCCCAAGTCCTGTGCAGGTGGTGTCACCCCATTCTGGCAGCAGGACAGAAGCTGGCTAGGGGTGGATCAGGGGCCAGGAGGATGCTGAGGTGCTGCTTGTTCAAACAAACAATGTCCCAATTCCCAGGGGCAGCAGTGGGTTAGGGCAGCCAAGCTCTGCCTGTTTCCATGCCTGTGTTGTCCCTGCACTGGCCTGTCTGTGTTTGGGGTGTGGAAGGCACACAGCTGTGTTCCCACCGTGCTCCTTGCTTGGCCTGGTGTCAGCTCATAAATCCCTGCAGATCCCTTCTGGGGTGTCTATGTCCTTTTGTTTTATCCTCTCCCTGGACACTGGCAGGTCACACAGGCTTGGCATGACTCTGACTTTCCTTGTTTTGGGTTTTTATTTAGGGGAAGATTTCATAAAGTGGCCCAACCCATGGCTTTGTCCCCTCTTTGGGTGACATGTACTCTTTGTAATAGGAGGATGGTGGCCCCACCATGGAGCTGTTTCCCTCCATGGCCCCACATCAGCCCCACCATTCCCTCTCATTTCCCACAGGGTTCAGTGGGGACTGGGATGAAGCTGCTCATTGTCCCTGAAAATGGGGCACGTTGTCAGCAGGGAGAGGGAAAGAAAACCACCAGGACTGACCTCCTTGCCCTGCTAAGCCATAGCACCAGCAAATAATCAGCAGGGAAGTCCCCACTGAACACTTGGGGTCATGCAGGGATTTGTGTAGTTGGTGCAGGAAGCAAAAGGCAGAAGAGCATGTCTGTGCAGGAGACCTGGCTGGTGTGATGTAAGGACAGGAGAAAAAGGAAACCCAGCCCTGCCTCATTTTTCCAAATAAATCTCCCCATGAGTGAAAGGCAGTCATCCCCATGGCACAGCTTTATGCTGAGGGTGAATTCCTTCATCCTCCTGCCAGGTGAGTGCTTTGCAGTCACAGTGTGTTTGAGCACAGTTGGTATTTCCAAACCAAGCCTCTCACGTGAGACTCTGAAATCCTTCACTGAACACACAGGACAAAAGGATCCCCTTTCTCCTCACAGCCTAAGACTAGATAGGGCAGGCTGGAAGGAGAGGTAATTCAATATCCCAATTCAACAAGGGGTTTTTTTCAATTATAAGGTATCTAAAAGCTGTTTCTAAGATTGATATTTCCACATCCCTGCACATGAGCCTCTGCCCAGTGCTGGCTCCTCTGTGACCTGCTGCTCAGCTGTGCCTGTGGTGCCTGGGGTCCCTCCCTGTGCCCTGCATGCACCTGAGGGAATCTCCCCAAATTCTGGGTCAGAGCCCTTTCCACTTGTGGGTAACTGCTCTAGGACAGGCTGCAGCCTCAGACACTTTGGTAAAGGAAGGGAGGTAGTATCAAAGTCTGGAAAGAAAGCTAATTTTCCATTAAGAACCTTCTAGAGTCTAGAATTGTGTTTAGTGTCTTACTAAATGACATCACTGTGCACTATTCTAGCATAGAGCTGCCCAGAAATAGCCTCAAAAATTAAAACAAAACAAAAAACAAACACAAACAAACAAACCAACCAACCAAACACAAACACACACCCACCCAAAAAAACCAAACCAAAAAAACCACAAAAAAAAAAAAGAGAGAGAAGGAGTTACGGAGCCCAAGGTACAAGGTTCAGCCAGCAGAAATCACCTTTCTGACATGGGAGTTCATTGAATTGAACACTTTTACAGCTGCTGATCTTCTGACCATCTAAATTGATTGGCACAGAATTAAATAATAACAATAAATTAGGATACCTAAACAGATATTTGGCTATGCTTTAATCACTGTTAGAAATCTGTGGTGAACTAGAACAAGAGCCCAGCATCCAAAATTGGTATCACAGCTGTGGTTGCCAGTGAGGAGCCCATGGAAGAAGCTACTGTGGACTATATTCCATTAGTTCTAAAGAAAAAAGGGACCAGATTTGACAACTGCAGTGCTGGAGGTGGTGATCTGTAGGTGCCAAATGAACACTTCATCCAGCTCCTCATCCTGGCACAAAAAGCAAAGGCTTGGGCATGTCTGCTGCTGCAGCAGCAAGGACAAGGCTGGGTTTGGGATGTGTGATGGAAAAAGCTTTTGCTAAATGCAGGGAAAGCAGGGAGAAGGGATCTGTTAGCTCCTGGAGGATGAGTTTGCATGACAGAGGTGGGATAAGGGTGGGCAGCTGCAACAGAGAGCAGAAGAAGGGGTGAGTAAATAAAAAATGGGTTTGGAGGAAGGAAAATGCTTTTGGTCTTGGCTGCATTAATCCTGATTTGTCAAGAAGAAGCATTGGAAGGGCAGAGAGAGGCAGGGGCTTGGCACTAAGAGATGGAGATGGGATGGGAAGGCCTGTGCCTCTGTGGCCCATCAGCTCCAGGGCTGCAGCTAGAGCTGGGAGAGGGTGATCCTGAAGGACAGTGACACCCCAGGGCAGGGCTGTGCTCCTCCAGCTCCCCATTCTTCCCTTGTGTCCATCTCCTCCAGCCCAGGGAATCCCTCCTGCTGCCCCCTCAGCAGCATTTGGCTTGGCTCCCACCACCTCTGCTGTGGCCCATGCCACCCAGTCTGGGATGGAGGTGTTTTCCCAGCAGGTTTGATGTTTTTCAGGGCACTCTGGGGGTTCAGAATTGGAATTGTCTAATTACTGGGGGGTGTCAGGAGCACAGATCCCTTTGAGGGTGCTGGGTCTCCCCTTTGGGATGTGTTGTGGGTAAAGGGGAGCAGTCTAGAGCAGCCTGACTTATTTATTCAAAACCTCTCCCAGTCTGAAATTGAATTAGCAGGAGATCTGTGATTTGTTTTGGTTCTTAAGTAGAAGCAGCTGGGTTGAACAGTTGGGGAGGGGGAATAAAAAGAAGCTACTAAATCAGCCTCACTTTTGTGCAACTTGGAGATCTCCTCTCAGGGCTGGGTCCCTGCTTCCCATACTCATCTACTACCATGTCTTCCCAGGGTTTTTCTTTTCCAGTTTGAAAATGTGGGTCATTGATAGAGCAGAAGTTGCAGCCCACTGGAATATGTAGGTCAGGAAAACTGTACCAAGAACAGAAAAAAAAAAAAAAAAAAAAAAAAAAAAAAAAAAAAAAAAAAAAAAAAAAAAAAACCCCCCCCCCCCCCCACAAAAA
>JBBMKD010000053.1:64410209-64440759 GCA_037834095.1 Argya squamiceps | reverse complement strand
CTTCCTTCCTTCCTTCCTTCCTTCCTTCCTTCCTTCCTTCCTTCCTTCCTTCCTTCCTTCCTTCCTTCCTTTTTCCCACCTCTGAAGGGAGTGAACTTGCCAAGAAGATACAGACCCTGCTGCCTGCAATGGAACAGGGCTGCAAGTGAGGTGAGAATGGCCTGAAGCAATCTGCACAGGGAGATGGGGTAAAGTCTCCTTTCATGTTACTGTGATGAGATTAGAGGGGATGCAAGGTGTTAATTAACAGCCACTTTAAATAATTTTGACGTTTTTACTTTACAAGGCAATGATATTGAAGCTCCTGGGCGCAATACTTCTCATTAATATGAAAATCAGGTCCAAATGGACACCTATTTTTTCTCTGCTGGCAGATGGAATAACAATCTGGGAGTGTGTAGCTGACAGGATGATGCCTAAACACCACACAAACCAAATTTTGCTTGGAAGTGAGTTTGGGCTGTCATATGCATGGGATTTTTCAGAACTGTCCCAAAACAGATTGACCCAGTTTCACTGAGAGTGGGATGGCAACGCAGCTTGGAGCAAGGTCTGGTCCATCCATGTTATGTGTAAATGCAGTAACTGGCAGCTTTTTTTGGGATTTGAAGGCAATTCTTGGTGGCCATGAAGGGAGTGTTATGTAGTATTTCTTATTTGCAAAACAATTAGTCATTCTCTCTGCACACACAATTTGTAATGTGTGTTGCATTGTTTACAACTCATCACTCAAAAGAGAGCAACTCCCCGAGGGATGGAAGCAGAGGGGGAAGGTAAGAGGAGAACACTGTAAATAACTGGGTATTTTCTCATTCCCAGTGTCTGGGAGGCTAATCCTGAGCTACTCGGGGTACTTGGGGGTAGGGATCCCATGACGTAAGGGGGATTTTTGCTACAGCAAAGAAAACAATGTTCAGATCTTTCCTTAAGTGTAAATAAATATGCGGGGGAACTTCCAGGATCAGCAGAAGCAGCGGGCATTGTGGAGCTGAGCAATTTTGTCTGTTAGGAAGATAATATCTAAATGGTCTAATTATAGCTCCAGTTCAGCAGACTCGGGGAATCCCCACCATTACTCTTTAGTAGCTGCTGCTGTAAAGTTTCAGGATCTGAGCCATGACCTGCTTGATAATTTATGTTTACTATGAGCCTGTCAAACTGCAAATTTTTCTGCTGTTGAAAAAAAATCCTCCTTTGCTGACCCATCCCTTCTGTGCCCTGTATTGAGAACTGTCTGCATTAGGAGCTGACTGGAGCTCAGTTTCCATGAGCACACCTGGAATCACAGAAGGATCACAGAAATCCTGGTGATGCTGTGCCTCCAGTGCCATACAGAAAGCCTTGAGAGCTCCCCAGGGCACTCACACCTTCAGGCCAAGTGAACCATTTAATGCCTCCACTGAGCTTTTGTTGCCTTTCTTCACTCCTCTCCCAAGGGTGGATCACTTCAGTGGTGATCCCTGAGGGCTTCCAAAGTGGAGTGAGCCACCTTCAAGTTATTGGACTCAGTTGATGGAGGACTTTCTGCCCTTCATTCATTGTCAATATCCTTCTCTCCCTCTCTCCCCTGCAGTGAGGTGCCCCAAAGCAGGGCAAGCCATGGGACAAAGTGCTCAGGGCTGGGTTAGGGGGTGTTGTGGGGCTGCTGAAGCACCAGTTTGTCCAAGAGGAGATTCCAGAGTCCTGTTTATGCACCAAGGTGCAGCTTCCACCACAAAGGGAGTCTCCCATTGACAGATCCTGGCCTCATGGAGAGTAGGGGCTTGACTGAGGGACTGACCACCCCTTTCTGAGCCCCAGCCCATTGATGTTTCCTCCAGAAATCCTTTGCATGGCACTTGCCTTTTATCTCCTATTTCATGATCCTCTCAGGCCCCTGTGGATCCCATGGGAAGAGCAATGCCAATAATATAAATAAATGCAAATCCCAGAAGAACCTTTTGGCAAGGCACAAGTTCTCAGACCAGTCATCTCTCTTCAAGCCTTACCCTGGTGAGTGCCTCAGCCACACACAGCACTGTACTTTGCCCCTGTTATCACCTACTTGTTGTAGAACAGGAGACTAAACCCTGAATGAGATGAAGGGAGGTAACAGGGCTGGTGCACAGTTCAGTATAAACTGGCTGCTATGGAATCAGTATCCATACTGGGAATTTCCACTGGCAGAGTCACTGAGGTCCTGTTGCTTGAAGGGTTAAATGACAGGGGTTTCTCTGCTTGTCTGCCTTCCAAAGTTGCCCTAATGCAGCTGCAGTGGACGGGAGAGGCACAAATCTCTTGTGCAGGCAAGAGGAAGGAAGGTGTAGTTACAAGAGCATTGGATCTGGAGAGTCACTGGGTGATCCTGGCCAAGTCACTTGGACATCTGAGTTTCTGTTCCCCGTGAGTTAATGGGTAAACAGGACTGCCTTGCCTCACAGGAGTGTTTTCAGGATAAATATAGCACAGACGTGTGGGTGGCACAGCATATTTATCCTGACAACACCATTAGAAAGGTCTAAAATCCACACAAACCCTGAGTGCATCAAAGAGTTTAACAGCTTTCTTGTACAAATTCCAAATGACCTACCAGACATCATTTACTTAAACCTCCTCAATAAGTCAAGAGACTAGTGTTTAGATTCTGGGATTTTTTTTTTGCTATTGTTTTTATTCTTGGTTGTTGGGGTATTTTTTGCTTACACATTTGAGGAGAGGGGAAGCAGCTCAGTTAGAAGCTGACACTTGCACTGTCTGTGTCACTGATGGAAATATTGAAGAGTCTCGAGCCAGAGCCCTGAGAGGCACCACTTGCCACCACCTGAACATGGAGCCCTTGACCACAGCTCTCTGGCTGTGTCCATCCAGCCAATTCCTCACCCACTGAAGGGTCCACCCTTCAAATCCATGTCTCTCCAGTCTGGAGATCCAGGATGTCATGTGGGACTGTGTCACAGGCCTCAGGCCTAAGTAGAACTCTGCCAAGTCTCAGGCCTTGGACACCAGCTGGGCTTCCCTTGTTGAGCAAAGTCACTCCCTCACAGAAGGCCACCAGCCTGGTCAGGCACAGTTTGTCCTCACTGTGGTTCTGCTCCATGACTTTCCCAGGCACAGAGGAGAGGCTCTGTAGCTCCCCAGGTCCTCCTTTCTGTCGTTTCTGAAAATAGGAGTGATGTTTCCCTTTTTCCATTCATAGAATCAACAGAATATGTCAAGTTGGAAGGGACCCACAAAGATCATTGAGTCCAACTCCTGGCCCTGCACAGGACACACCAACAATCCCACTCTGTGCATCCCTAGGAGCATTGTCCAGACTCTTGTTGAACTGGGACAGGCTTGATGCTGTGACCATTCCCTGTTCAGTGCCCTATGGGGGAAGAACTTCATTCAGCAGGGACTTTGCCTGACTGCTATGCCTTTTCAAATGTGATAGAGAGTGACTTGGATCCAGTATCAGCCAGCTCCCTGGGGACCCTGGGATGTATATCATCAGGCCCCAGAGATTTCTGCCTGTCCAATTTCATCAGATAGTTCTGAACCTGCTCTGTGCTTATAGTGGGAGATCATCTGGTCCCAGATATCAGAGCAGGGTCAGCTCAAGTGGGTTGTGCTGGGCCTCATCCCATTGGGTTTGAATATCTCAAAAGGATAAAGCCTTCTCACTTTTGGAGGGGAAAGTGTAAACTTTAAATCATGAGCAAAACTAAATCAGATCACCTGAGCTACTTATGCAGTAAAGCCCTTTCTTTTAAATTGACATTCACCACAAGATCACAATGGGCAAAATAGTTTTGATATCTGAAAAGAGACTACTGAATGAGTGTAGTTTGTTAGCTGACTAGGTAGAGTGACAATCCATAGACAGGAAAAATCAATTATAACTTTATCCTTGACTCAGAGGGGATGGCAGGTGGGGGGGATATTGAGGTGAGCACCATTGCTTTCTCCCTGGATACCCACATGGAGAAAGCAGAGCTGACCCTGATGCTTCTCCTCACTAGCAGCTCTCTCCAGGGTTGTAGTTACACAACATGTCTCAAGGAGAACAAAACAAGGTCTTTTTATATCTCCTCACCCATCTGTACTTCCTCTTTCTGAACCAGTACAGCAAACAAAATCACCAGAAGCATCATGTTGGCAGTATTTTTAGTAAACAGCAAGAGACTCATGTGAACTTGTTCCTCCTTGTCCTTGTCCCCTGTACAGACAACAGACTGGAGAGTTTTCAGGGCAGAATCTTTTGAGGTTCTCCTAGTTCTGCCTTCCAGGCAAAACAGCTGGACTGTAACAGCAGGCCCAGAGCTGACTGGAGAGGCAAGTGCTTTTCAGTTTTGAAGAATAATTTCCCCCCTTGAATGGCAATGCCAGGTTAGGATTCCCCAAGTTCCAGGGATTGCCTTGCTGCTGGATCATGAATGGCTCTGTACACAATGGCTGGCAAAGGAAGATCATGGAAATCCACAGGGGAACACAGGAAAAGAAAATAGAAAGTATGTTTATTAATTAGGAATGTTCCCAAGGGTTTCCAAATTGTCCTAAAATAGGAACATACATTCCTAAGGACAGTGCAAATGTGGGTGGCAAGATCCTCCTGCTACTGTTTGGGCAGAAATGGGGAGGGGGTAGGAAATAAACTGGAAAAGGTGTTTTCATTTTTTTCCCTGGCTTGGCTGAAGCAAGGCAACCACTATTGACTTTTAACCTGCACTGTTCCAAGAGCATTTCTGCCAAGAGCTGTGTCCTAGGACTGGTTTGCACTTTGCCACTGCTCTGACCCTCAGCCCCACAGAAGCGAAGAGCTGACTGGGCCAATTCCTGCCTAGTGCTTCAGGAATACAGACTGGACTGCTCCTGGTAACTTCTCTGTTTCATAAAATCCCTTTTTTTCACACTTTGAGCTGTCATTTCCACAGCACCTCTGGTTTTCTAATGGCACCTGTGCACCCAGCCATAAAGTTCCTGATGTGGAGGGTGGCTGCTTGCCCCCACCTCACCTTCGTGATGGAAAATGGTCTTCATTTTCCTCCTAGTCTTTTCCTTCCTGTTCCTCACAGTTTGGATTGAGACCTGCTTCCTGGAACAACTTCTGTTGGGCTCTGCTCCTTCTTTAATGCCAAAAGACTTGCTTTATATAAAGAAATGTAGGCCTTGGGCTGGAGGAATTTATTCTTCCAGCCGAAGGAGAACCTTGGTTTGCAGCTCCTTCTGATCTACTGCTCTCCATCCATCTCCCTTTGAAGTCAAAATTCCTTTATTTTAATGTGAGTCAGGTTACTGCTTAAAAAGCCCCATTATTTCCTCTCCCTTTTGCTCATAGTTTTCCAGGTGCATCTTCCTGTATTTCATCAGAGAAATTCCATGTGTTTGCATGGAATCTGTTGGTTTTATTTTGCAGAGTAGTAGGTGTTCATAAATAATGAACATGGTCTGGGCTAAGCTTATTTACTGTTGTTTGCTTTGATTTTTTGTGTTTCGTGTTCCCTTGCTGAACTGTTTTGAATGGAGCAAAACAAATGAAAAAGTAATTACTGAGCATTTCCCCACATTTCCCAAGCTTCCTTTTTGAGTCATCATTTGTGTGCCCTCCCTGGGAACTTAGTTCTGAACTCTTCTGCTTCCTTGCTGACACCATCTGAAATATTTTGAAATCTGCAGGATAATTTAACCAACACACATTTCTACCCTGGCCTTGCATTTGGTGTCATAACAACTTTAAAAAGGTGCTATTGCTTTTTGCCACCTTTTTTTTTTTTTAACCCTGCAGTTTATCAATAAACCAAATTTCCAAGCTTACATTTCCCCACCAAATCACTTTGATGACTTCATGAGGACAGGGGGAGGGATTGATAGGGGTGATTTAATTTAATACAGATTTGTGTTCTTTTATCAGCTTCACTTTGAAATGATGCAGATGAAATATCTTACAATAGATGGCTTTTCTTTCATTAGTCATGTTTTACATTCACAGAAAAATGGATCTTGTACCAAATAATTCATATTTATGTGCACTGTAAAATTAACCGAGTAGTCACTCTACACACAAATAAAACATGTGCCTATGACACAAATTAAAAACACCCCCAGATACTTCATGTCCTATCTCAGCATCTCTTTTTGGCATGCCTAGCCATGAAAAGTCTTTTTAAACTTATTGGATTTTCCATGTGTCTGGTAATTCTGGTTTCTCTATACCAGCCTGGCTATCTAAATGTGGCCAGAGATATCCCCCAGCCCCAACACTCCAGAGCAGGGGAAGGAAAACCAGCTCCCTGTCTCCAATGGAGGCACTAGTCCTGGGGCTGTGTTTGTGCTTTAGGATACAGCAGCAGCTGAGTGGTGCTGAGCAGGGGTTGTAGGGCCCTACCAGCAGCTGGTCAACCTGATTTTCATGGATTTTCCATTTGACCCAAAGAGACAACAGGAAGTGCACATCACAAGAAAAATTCCTGGTGTGTAATAAGAATCATTTAAATAAACTGGTGACTCGAGCAGGCAGAGTAATAGGGTAAAGGTGGAAATGCAAGGTTTGTAGCCATGGCCATTTGTTTCTGAGAGCATCTGTCAGAGAGAAAAGCCCAGGAGCAGCCAGCTGCCTTTCCAGGCTTTGGCCAGAAGTGGCTCTGGTCAGAAGCAGTTTGCTCTGGCTGGGCTGTGAGGAGCAGGGATGTGTGTAAAGCATCAGGTGAACCTGAGGTTCTGTCTCTGCTTGATAATTATCCCCACTATACCCCTGGGCTGGGCATGTTGCCTCCTTGCCTCTGGCTTGGTAGCTGGGTGAAAGGAGCCCTTGAGGGTGCAGCTCTCTCTGTGCTCCGTGGCCAGAAGGAGAGGGAGCTGTGCAGGAGCACTGGGCTCTGAACAACAGCCTGTGAAGGAGCTGAAGAGCAGCTCAGTGGGAACGGGCAGCAGGGATACATTATCAGTGTCACTGTGCATAAACACAGAGTGATGCATATGGGAAAAAGGCTCCCGTGGAAAACAATGAGCTAAGTGCTCACCACTGTCAGTGGGCTGTAATACAGGAACAGGGGTCAGCAGGGGTCAAAGACCTCAACTCATTGTAGAAATGAAATCTTGCCAGAAATCAGAAATGTTCTCCCTGCCCCTGTACGAACCTGTGGTATGCCCACAACCATGAGCATCTGCTCTTCTTGGCTTGGAAAAGGCATGTGGAAATGGAAAATATTCAGAGATGGATGACAAATGTTATCCAAAGTATGGGATGGCTTGTCATTATGCAAGCATTAATTGAGCTTGGTCTGTGAACCTTCCCTAATTCTTCAGCCTGGGGAGGATTGGTTGAGGACATCTATGATAAATGCCAATAAAATCATGAATGTCTTGGAGGGGGTGATTGGCCACTGTCTCTTGCAGGACAAAACTGTCAAGGTGACAGGTCAGAATAAATAAGGGTGAGCAGTTTTGTCCATCAGGTGTATGATCCCATTTCCCAAAGGTACACATGTGGAATTCCCTCTGATAATCACCCTAATTTATCTGAGGTGCTGTTGTTTATTTTTTTTAAACAACAAAACGAACAACAACAAAAAAAAGCACAATAGCATAGAGTAAAATATGGCATGGAAGGTGATATCTCAGGTCCAAGTGGCTCATCTTCCCTTAGAAAAGTTTTCTTCTATTAGACTTATAGTCAACGAATTTATTTGGTCAATTTGCATGAGTTCAGACCCAGATGAGTTCAGACTCATCCTTTCCAAACGAGGGCTTTTCATCTGCATATCCTGGCAGATCCTATTGGAAGGCAGGAAAATCCAGTGGTCTTGTAGCAACAGCCTGGTTCCCTCAGTGAATCTTCCTGATGCTCCTTACTTAGATTCCCCCAACTCCTAAAGGTGGGGATGGAAAAGGTTCTGTAGTTAAACCCTCCGGATGTCCAAAAACTGGCTGCAGCAGTTCTACAACAACACCAATGACTGTCCCAGCTCCTGCCCACTGTCAACAATTCCCATTTGCTTTTTTAAGCTTTCTGGAGGCTGTGTTAAGCCCATGCATCCTTCTAACACAATAAGTCTACTTTGCTACAGTAGAAAGCTGGGCATATGCACAATTGTTTTTCTTGAGACAGTATTAAAGGCTTTTATTCTGGGCACAAGTGTGGATCCACTGTACAGCCTGGTCACAGATCAGGAACAGAAATGGTCTTTTCTTCCTTTGCAGGAAATCTAACCTATGTGAAAGTGCTGAATACTTACAAGTGGGGAAAGCCTGTGAGCTTGGTCCAACACCCTTAACCCCTGGCAAAACTTTCATTTTGTAATGAGACTTGGAAGAGAAATTAACAGGAGGGTAAATTAAAACAGAGGTGTTAATTTGAGGTGGGTGTGACACTTTTGAAATGCATGAAACTGCCCTTCCTTTCACTGAGTCTGCATTTTCTGCCTTTCCCCTCCCCATACCTGTGGAAGAGCAGGTGTCCCACTCAGCTCAGGTGGCAGCTTGGGTGTGTGTCCTCAGCCCTCAGTCCTGCCCTTACCTCTTCTTTTTACCAAATAAAAAACAAGCCTGGAGGAATTTCAACCTGCTGTTTTCGTTCTGTTAACAAATCCCAACCACAAACCTGTTTTTCTTGCTTCCTTGATGGAGAGGGAATGATACTACATGGAGAGAGAACTGCTGTTTGTGCTTGTGGAGGTCAGGAAGGCTGGAAGGGTTAAACAGGGTTTGAAAGCAGTGGAGAAAAAGAGCATGACAGCAAAAAATATTAAAAATAAAGCCAAAACATGAAAAACAAAGACAGACTTGGGCAAAAGCTTTTTATGGGAAGACTCATATACACATATGGGATAAATTACAGAGAAAGGGCATGGAAAAAAATCCCCCATCTTAAATGTATACTTAAAAAGAGCAAGGGGGGGGGAGAAGAAGAGACATGGGATGTTGCTAAAGAAACATGATGAGAAAGTCAGAGCAGGAGCCAGCAGGAAATGGCAGTGAAAGAGCTGCCAGCAAAGGACTGGTGGGGCCAGCAGTGCTCTGCTACCCTGGTTTGTCCAAGGCATTTGTAGCACCTTTCCTGCTCGATTCAACATGGATACACATGGAAAAAAGAAGTAAAACACCTGATCCTTCCTTGGGGGGATTCCTGTGGACTGCAGGGTGCTGGGGAGCAGTAAGAGGAAGGCAGCCCAGCACTCGTTGTGAAACATTCCCCCTGGCTGCCACCCAAGAATTCCTATGGGAACCTAAGGTGCTTTTGGCATGGGTGGTGCTAAAACAAACCTTATCTATGCCACAGAAAATTGGATCTGCCCTGATTATCTGCACACACTGACTGAGGGCAGCTGCAGCATTGAGTGCTCTGGTTCATACCTGTTCTGCTCCCCTGCTTGCAGCCAGGTCTCATTGTGGCTGCAGCAACACTGCTGAATTTAGCTTGTCCTTGTCTACACTTGCAGCTAATTCACATTCAGCCCTGCTTCAGCCACTCCTGTTGCTGACACCTGTTGTCAGCAGTCGGTAATTTCTTTTTTTAGGACAAGCCTACAGTGCCCTGGAGCTCAGAAAGGGCCTTAAATTAGATTTAATTCTATTCAGATGTAGTTAGCAGTATTTAATTAGCACAGTTTTAAAGCAAAAGTCAGACTATTCCTTGGATCACTACAGTGCATTCTGGATACTTTCCATCCTGCTGCAGGAGTCTGACTTTTTTTCTTTTTAATTTATTTTTTAAAATTTTTATCTTTAGCCCAAGAAATGTGCTGGGGCTTTTCAAGCAATTCCAGAGTAGGGGCCACATCTTAAAAGACAGATTCCTTTGCAGATGGCTTCCTGCTCGTTTGCAATTGCAAAACTCCACTGAGGCAATTACCATGATTGCAGACATGGGAATGTGACATTAGGAAAGCATTTAATGTATTCTCAGCATCTGTTACAGTGCTGCTGCAAATGGAAACCTCGGGGAGATGCCAGCACTATGGGCAAGACTCGTTTAAATTTGGCTGACTGGAAGTTCACATCCAGTCTGAACTCGACCTGCAGGTCCTCTCCGAAGCCCACAAACAGATACAGGCACATCCAGAGGGTGATTCACCCATCCCAGCTGGTGTCCCAGAGAAGAGGGATGGTTTGCCTTCTGATGGTGCTCCATCAGGTGGGAAAATGAGGAGTTTGGATGAGAAATCCCGTTTTATGCAGCTAAAATGAGGTGATTGGAACCCTTCGCTCTGTGATAGCTGTGACTTTCACAGACCACTGGAAACTGCCCCAGAAATGATGAGCCAATGCTATTTCACCTCCATGGACTTGTAAGCTGACAAACTAGGAGATCTTGTGCTTGCCAGAAGAGTTCAGTTTCCCAGAAAGTGATGCAGGAGCTGGCAAGAAGATACTCTGTGGGAATAAGGAGAAAGGGGGATTTATCAGCAGTAATGGAGACAAATTCCAGGCTTAAAATTAAAAGCCTGAGCTGTGTTATCCAAGTAGACAATGATGCTCTGGAACTATTTCTTTTAACTTTGCTGCTTTTTCATCCATTTTCTCCCTTATTTCTATGAAGGTGCCAACATCACATGGCTAGAACCTCGTGCTACTTGAATCCATTTTTAAATGGATGTTCAGGGAAGACTGTTGAACTGCTTATCTTAGAGCCTGTTAGTTCTCCTCTGGTGAAATATTTTCATTTTGCTTGACATAAGTAAATATCAGAACAAAAGAAATAGAGAGAATAATAACATATATATATTAATTAAAAAAAACCCCTGTTTCAGGCCCTGAACTTGGAACAGCCCCAAAAGACAAGCAGGAAGCCCCAGGCTGGATGACCTGAGAGCTTGTTGGTTGGGGTGCAGGTGGGATCTGAACTGGGGGATGCTGGATGAGATCTGTGCTGTGGGAGAGGACACAGCCATGAATTGAAGGGATTGATTCCTTGTTTCTGGAAAGGAAGAGCTTCTTCATGGCTGCAGATCTTGAGAGGAAAGGCTGCTGAAATGGTGCAGAGTCACCCAACTAAGACGGGTCTCCCACACAGGCTGGGTATCACAATTTAAAGAGGTTTCACTTCCCTCCTCCTGTGGATTTTGGGGCTTGTGCAGAGCTGGGTGCTCCTTGCAGTTCCATGGTTTCCAGAAGAGCCTGCAGCAGCCATGGGTGGTGACTAAAGCAAGTCTTGAGAGGTCTCAGTCCAGAGCTTCCCACCTCAGCCTTTCCTACTGCTCACCTACTTGGATCCTTGCTCAAAGTGCTGCTTCAGCTCCTCACACATCCACCCACATTGTGGGGGGCAGTGGGATCCAGCAACCTCACACCTTGTGAAAACATCTAATTTCCTTTGGGGGATCTCCCTCTCATGTTGCATGGAAATAGCAGCTGGCAGGGACCAGCTGAGGGCTGGGAATTCCCTCCAAGGCTGAGCACCTGAGGCCAGGATTCAGTGCCTACCATCTACTGACCTGTGGATCCTGCTGTTGGTGCTGTGACCCACATCTGGGACATACACTGAGTATTAAACAAACCACAAATAATTACTAATTAAATTACTAATTTAACCTGAGGGACTTCCCAGGCCTAACTAAAACCTTGCCCAAGAGGAGCATCCACTCCACTGAGGGTGAAAATGTGCAGCTGGAAATGGTGATGGAGAAAAAAATTGTGACTTCAAAGAACACCTTAAGAATTTTGTTTTGGTGGGCTTTTTACAGGAGTCTAGGCCTAGATTTTAAGAAGTTAGCCTGAAGCTTGGACTAATGTGATTAGTTTCAAATCAACTGTTAGATACAAACTCACTGCTTCTTTGAATTGAAAGTATCTTTGAGTACTCAAAGTACTTAAAATACTTATTTTGAGTATCTCAATCTATCTGGCAGAGGGAATCTCATCCCCTACAAACACTCTGATGGGGCACTGCCACAGAAATCATCCAGCTCACCTTCCCTCTTCCCCAACCCTCATTCCCTCTGCTACCACAAACATCAGCCCTGGGCTGACACAGGTTGGGGAAGTAGTCTTGTGGTTACTACTGAGTTTAGCATCTTCTTTCCTTCCCCAGAAAAGGCCACTTTTTGACCTCCCTTTCCCTCAGTGGTGAGAGCACAACAGTTTGTAGCAGCGCTGCAAAATCATCTGGATTATTTCCCTTGAGCAATATTATTACTTTTGTTAATTTATTTTCTTACATTTCAGTTTAATTTTAAAGGCCTTGCTTGAAGTTGAGGTAAGAATAAGTGGATGGAAAATAAAGAAAATGATGGAAAGGATGGAAAAGGATGGAAACCTCTTAAATTGGTTTTGTAGTTGTGGAGGGGATGGCGCAGCCAATGGTAATGTTTAACCCTGCCCTTCTGGGGCCAGGAGCTCAGCTTGGGGGTTTCTTTTGGCCCTGATGTCCATCCCTTTGGTGTGTGCCCATCTGCAGGGCACACCAGGCTGCCCACTCCTCCTCCTCCAGGGTTTTGGGGAGCTCTGTCAGGCCGTGGGGCGCACGGGCTTGCGACAACTGGCTTATGCAACACAGGCTGTATCTGCTTGCCGCTGCCAGATTGTGGAAATCTGCAAATAATTGCAAAGTCTGCCAGTTTAATTGGATTGTGGTGTATTTGCACAGATGGGTGAAGTCTTCCAGGCCAATATTTTCCAGAGTGACTTAGCAGTCTCTCAGCTTTAAGGTACTCAGTATGAGAGAACGTAGAAGCAACGGGTTTCTGCAGATTTTTTTAAGAGAAGCACCCCCAAACTGAAGTAATCCAAACCATTAGTCATCCAGAAATCCCTTGCCACAGAGACCTTGAGATGGGGGATCTTTCACAGTAGCTTGATCCAAGCCAAACTAAATTCATAAAAATAATACAAGACATCTTAACACATCATTTGCTCAGCAGAAAAAATCCAGTGTGAATGTGCATGTGTGCAGGCATTTTTACAGGAATTATAATGAATAAATGAATATCTGTGAAACAAAAGGAGGAGGAAAAGAAAGATGCTTTATTTAATGTGCGAGTCGGCCGTGGTTGTTGTTGTTATTTTTTTTTTAATGAAGTACAAAATGTTACTGTGGAACATTGTCCCTGTGTGCTCTGGCCCTTTTCCAGGCCTAGAGTTCAATACTTACTGGGGAAAAGAAAGCCTTGTACTTGACTTTCTGAAAGATAGGCTGTTATCGCCTGTTAGAGGTCAAAAAAGGAAAAGAATCAAATGACTTATTAATTAAATACAAACTCTGTAAAATTGCTCAGAAGGAACTAGCCCCCAGGGCCCAAGCTACTGATGCCCAATATCTGAATGCACAAAAGAAAAACAGTTTATTAGCATTATCATCAGCTTTTTCTACCAAGGATTTGCAGGGAGATAAGAAAGCTGTAGAAGATGCTGCTGCTCTCACCGAGAGATTCCACCAAATCACCCTTACAAAAACCTTTGCAATTTGTAAGAAGCAATAAAAGGCTATTTTAAAACATTGTTAGGAACGTTCACAGAAGCGGTAGGACCAACTTAAAATCATTTCAATGAAATCAAAACATTTTTCACAGGCAGCAAAATGATGTAGTTACATGATATTGATGTAACTACTTTCGAGAATGTGACCTTGGAGGTCTGCACAACTGTAATGAAATTGAGGTGTCCTAGTGCTAAAGTCACTGCTGAAAACAGGACTTCAGTAGCTTTGAACATAACCTATCTGACTTTGGAAAGTCTTCCTAAATATTTCTCCAGACCATATGTCCAAAGCTGAAGTCAACTTCTCCCTCGTGTAGCCAAAGTGGACCTCAGCTCCTGGTGTGAGCCCTTATTCACTGTTCTGCTGTGTCAAACAGCTTTTGTCTTAAATCTTATGGTCCTGAAGCCATGCTACTGCCAGAATCCTTGAATCTTTCCTTCACAGCAGAATGAGCTTCTGGTTCCTGTGGGTAAGGAGGAAGCCTCAAAAGAGCAGAAGAAATTATAATTTATTTTTTGAAAACTCAGCATTATGAAATCCCTGAAACTACTTTGCACCCTCAGAGCCATGAGATCCCAACCTCCCCTTTCCCACCAGGCACTCTGAGAAGGTTTCCTGCCAACCATGTTCTAACAGAGCATTAGAGACAGGTTTTCAAAGGTGCTTAACACACCTGAATGCCTTGGAGGAGCTGGCCCTGACTTCTCACAGGCTTAACTTGGCCTGTTGGGTGGCTGACCAGCCCCTTCTGCATGCTGAGAGTTGGGGTGTTTGTTTCTAACTCGGGGGCTGAGCAAACCAACCAAACACCAGAGCGAGGCAATCCCAAAGCAGAGTCTATCAAGGTCTCACAGTTCGCTCTGAAGACCTGCAAGAAAGGATTCCCTACTGGCCTGGGAAGCTCTGGCTGCACTCAGGTTCTTCAGCTCTCCTTGAAACAACAGGGTGCTGTAGGCTCAAAAACACACCCACAAGGACAGATGAGGGCTTGAGTTAATTTTTGGCAGTTTTCATTGGTTTTGGAGGGCGAAGGAGTTCTGAGAGGTTGGCCACGGCTTGAGAGTGCTGGAGACCACCAGGAATAGAAGAACTTTTTTAAGGACATTGTTACACAGATCCAAGGAACAATTTTTGAGTCAGCCCATAGCTTTTGCTGCTTTTGTGATTTCCCACCTGTCTTTTGCAGGCTTGGGGTGGAGGGAAACAGAAGAAAAGGAGAATTACCAGGGCCTCTCACAGTATTAGGCATGTTTCGTTGATGTCATTCAAGTCAGTTATTAAATATAAACCGCGACATTTGCAATGATAACTTTGTCCTTTGCAAACATCTTGAGTGGAAGCTGTTCTCAAAAAGCCTTTCAAACTAGAGATAACAAGGCGACAAATCCTCCAAAGTGATGCTTTCAGGTACTCCTCTTTGAATAGATGTCCCAGTTTAGCTGCTGGCAGCAAGAACAAAGGGAGTAACCAAGCAGCTTGTGAGAGTCAAAACCACAGCAGATTAGGCCTCTGCGCAGAGAAATGTTTAACTCCTTACGAGGGAAGCCCAGAACAAGTGCTGGTAAATAAAAGGCCTCTCCTCTTCCACCTTTCTCACTGAAATCATGGCCGCAGTGCATTTTGCAATAGACTGGCTTCAGTGAAATAATGTTTGCTTTTTGACTTGCCAGCTTGCTTGACTTTTGAAAACTTGGCTGCTTTAGGTCAGTCATGAACAGGGTCAGGAGAACTGATGCAGCCCATTGGCAACTGGGCTCAGGAGGCTCTTGCCCTGGCAGGACCATCCTGGCTGGAAGGATGGCGGTGCAGCACTTCTTTTTACAAGGGCCTGGAGTGGCAGGACAAGGGGGAATGGCTCCACATTGACTGAGAGCAGGTTTAGATTGGGTATCAGGAAGAAGTTATTCCCTGTGAGGGTGGGGAGGCCCTGGCACAGGTTTCCCAGAGAAGCTGTGGCTGCCCCATCCCTGGAAGTGTCCAAGTTGATCCAGGTTGGATGGGGGTCTGAACAACCTGGGCTAGTGGAAGGTGTCCCTGCCCATGACAGGGGGTGGAAAATTGGGTGATCTTTAAGGTCCCTTCCAACCTAAGCCATTCTGTGATTCTCTGAAATGCCTGTCACCTACCCCATAACAATTTTCTCATTGCCAGATGGTTGCAGAATCCATTTTCAATCTTCCTCTGTAATAACATCCCATTACTGAAGGTTAATGCCCTGGCTTTTGCATCCTGGAGCTGTACAATTCCCTTGCTAGGCTGGTTAACACAAACAAGATGTGGTACTGTACAAACAGAGTGTTTCCAACAGCTAAAAGTCTAAACAGATTAGGAGAAGGGTGAGGGAAGAAATGGAGGTGCCAAGAGTTGCAGCAATGTGCAGTGACATGGCAAAGGGAAGCCAGAACCAGAACTCAGATCCCAGGCCCTGATAGTAATCTGTTACTTAATGCCATCATTTTGGTATGTGAGATGGGTCATCTTCCTTAAAGGGTTTAGAAAGTAGCCAGACCAGTTCCTCTGTTTATATAAGGAAGATGTTTGTAGACCTCTTGATCCTAAGGCAATTAATACAGCCCATTGGGGAAAAAAAAAAAAAAAAAAAAGAACACAAAAAGAAAAAGAAGGAAAAAGAAGAAAAAGAAGAAAAAGAAGAAAGAAGAAAAAAGAAAGGGAAAAGAAAAATAAAAGTAAAAAAGAGAACTGGGCTAGATTCTCATGTAAACAGCACCCAGAATGCCTAAAATTCTACCAGATGCAGATGTTTTTATGTAGGGGTATTTTTTTGGTGAGCGGCCTCTTTGTGGTCAGCTGTGAGCATCACATTTACATAGTTCTGTATTTCTGAAAAAGCCTATTGCATGAAGCTGGGTTCCTACCAAATGAAAACAAAACAACCCTAACGAAAAATAACGAGCTCTTCCAACAATGTTCAGTAACTGACTTAGAGGTTAGTGCTGTGTTCTGGGAAAAAAAAAAATTATCCAGGCACCATATAATTTCATGCACTAAAAACGTTAAACATTTCAGAGGAACTTAACATATGACACAGGGTGTTTTTATTTAATGAATGGCTGTAAGAAACGGGGCCAGCATCTCTTCTCACAGATGAACGCCTTGTGCCAAGAGCGTTGCTGTACAATGTGTCATCACTCGGGAACCTAAAGAATTGTACTTGAGAAAACATTGCTACAAAATATCATTCCCTTCCCAGAAAGGTTCACTTCGGGCTCGGTAGAAAAACAGGACAACTCATTTCCACCGCACATAATTCTTCTGTTGGGAAACTTTCTTAAAGGCATAGGTGGCCGAGCAAGGGGCTGGGAGACTGTTTAACCTCGTAGTGACAATAATAGCTCCTGGTTATTGCTGGTGCTTAGCTCTTGCTTCAGGCTTTCAAAACTCAGAACTTTTATAAATATGGAGCAGGTTAATCCTCTTCAAACCCCGAAAAGGAAGAGGGAGAGGGGCAGAGGGAGAGGGAAAAGGAAAGGGAAGAGGAAGGGGAAGGAGAGGAGCAGAAGGGAGTAGAAGGAACACGGAAAGGGAAAGGAACTTTAGCTGCCATAAGAAGCCTCTAGTTAAGACTCTTATGTCAAAAATTTGCTATTCTAACAAAGTGGTGTGGGTTATGTGATGTATTAAATGGGAAGCCTCACAGACACGGAGTTAGACTGGATTGAAAATTACTTTTTTTTTTTTTTTTAATATGGTGTGTTTTCTTTAGAGAAATTAGGTCAGCTCACAGCAAGTAATCAATTGACTGATTTAGGCCCCACCTCTACAACAGTAGTATTTGCTGGGATAACTCAACATAATCACATGTGAGTGTATTTATTTTTAGGGACTGCACATTAACATCCTCTTTCTTGTTCCTGGTTTGAAAAAGGAGAAGTTGGTTACCCAGAAAAGTGCATCCCTCACTGCTGGCTGTAGGACACTCCTGGCTTCACCTGTGCTTCAATGGCAGTTTAAGCTTGCTCCTATTTTGCCCTTCAAACAAAATGAAAAACAAAAATAAAATTGTCTGAGCCAGACCAGAAGAGTCTTCCCTGAGATAAAATCAGGGTATTTTGGAAGGGCTGCTCCTTCAGCAAGCCAAGGGAAGCTGGTGACAAGCAGAGAGCTCCAAAGAGAGGGGAATGAGTACTTTCAGCACTAGTAATTTAACCTGTATCTTCTGCAGACATAACTATGTAACCTGCCCTGTGGTTATAGCACAGAGAAGGCATTTCTGACACAGTACCTGCCTTTTAAAACCAATCCCATTAAGGACAGCCTCAAATCCCATTAAGGACACCCTAAATCGCATTCAGGACACGCCCAAGCTGTACCTGCAGCCAAGCACCATCGGAAGGGCTCAAAATCCCCTGGGCTGGTGCGGGCACCTGAGCTCAGCCAGGGTTGCTGCGGTGGTGGCAGGGCCACCCCTGGTCCCCACGATCCGAGAGGGGAGCGGGAGCAGAGCCCGCAGCAGGGATGGGAGAGGGACGTGCCCAGGGACAGCCCAGGCGGGCACTGCGGATGCTGCCAGCAGCCAGGCCAGGTCCTGGCCTGATCTCTGTCCTTAGGCTCCCTCTAGAGTTTACAGCAAACGAGCAAAAGGTCTCAAACGCCACTTGCACGGGAGGGCAGCATCTCCTCGCCCCTCTAGGCCGTGCTTTCTGCTCCTGGGCACTGCTGGATCATGTCCCAGAGCCTTTGTACACTGAAGTTGCTCCTTCCTTCCTGACAGCCCCTGCTGCTGAACCTCACCGGGCCCTAATCCTGCCCAGAAGGGAAGGGCTCCTGTTAAGGGAATATTTTATGGTGAATACTTGGGGTCTGCACCTCAAATCTCATGACAGGCTCGCCCCACATCTCTTGAAGAAATCAGTATTTGGCCTGAAAACCTGGAAAGGTGGAGAAGCAACACTGGCTCAGTACCAGCTGAGGTGGGTTAGGAGCAAACATCCTCAAACCCCCAGACTGGGTCATGCCATATCCCTGCTTTCTTCATCCTCAACTCTGGAGGACACATCCTGGTGGAGGAGCTCAGGTATGATTCCCAATTTCCCCTTGCTATTTGCAAGGGAATATATAAAATCCCAAGCAACCCAGATGCTTTGTGTGTGGTTTGGATGGGCTTTGCTGGTTCACTGGACAGCCTTATAAAGTGCTGGGGAGGCGGGGTGGCCAAAAAGAAGACGGGAGGCTCGCCCAAGAGATTCTGGAGGAAAGAAAAACAGCGAGCAGCTCTGCCAGAGGAAAAGCTCAAACAAGAGCGAGGAGAGGGGTAGTGGGAAGAGAGGGGACAGGGTGTCCAGAGCCTGTTAGAGGACATTCTTCGCCCAGACCTCCCTATAAACACTCCTCCCTCCTTCTTGCTTCACTCCTACAAGTTTTGTTTGGTGTTTGGGGTTTGTGCCGTTGTTCGTTCTCCTTTCTTTCTCTAATCCTCTCCTCCGATCTTTGGCCGCATCCTCAGCGGAGACGGCCCCGGAGCGGGGCAGGGCGGGCTGGGGGAGGCCGGAGCTCGGCCGGGGAGGCTCAGCTCTCGCCCCCGTCCCCACCCCGCACCGCCTCCCCCGCAGCCCCACTGCTGTGCCCCTCTTTTACAAGACGATGGCGCTCTGATCTTTCCACAGCTTCACTCCGGGACTTTCGAGTATATTTTTTTCCTGTATTTTTTTTTTTTTTTTCCACGCTTCACTGCTACTACGGGCGGGCGCCTGCCTCTGTCCCGATTTGCTGCAGCCATCGGGGGTGCCTGACTGTAAACAAAACACTTTAGATCATGGCAAGGTCGCTGCAGACACAGCCTGTTTTTTTTAATTTTTTTTTTTCTCTCTGCAGCCGCCGCGATTTAAGGTGGATTGCTGAGATCGCATGGAAGAGGAGGGGGGACGAGCCGAGAGAGCAGAAAAGAGCGGCGAGGACCAACCCCGACCCCCGAGCACGGCCGCGGATGCTCCGGGGATGGGGATGCTCCCACCCCGGGGGAGACGCTCTTGATTTATTTATTTTTAATTTTTCTCCTTAATTTTACCCCCTTTTCCTGATGATTTGTCCCAGCGCGACCCCAACGTTTCCGGCGGCGCGGGTTGGGGGCTGTGCTGCCCCCGGAAAGACGCGCAGCTACCGCGGCTGCGGAGATGCACCCCCTCCCCTTTGCCTGTCCCCAACTCCTCTGAGAGCCAGGCAGGGCGATAGAGGAGAAGGGATAGAGGGATAAACCGAGGGGCAGACCACTCCTCTTTCATTTTCTCCGTTGCTTCCATCAGCGGCTTAAATTATTCGCGCCCCTCTTCTCCTCCCCCACCCCCTCCGCCCTCCTCCGCCGCCTCCGCCCCTTTGGATTTAATTATTCGTGCTCAATATACTTGTACAGCATCCAGGGACTCAGTCTCAGGCCCTTGTGCTAAGGGAAGTATAAACAGAACAACAACAACAAAAAAAACCCCAGAAGGTTCTTGTCCTACAGTAACTTTTTGGTTTTGTTTTTATTTTCTTTTCCAAATTCTTCATCTAAATCAGTGCTCTGTGCTGCACTGCTATCATGTTGCTGCTGCTTTACTCGTGGGGGGGTACAGAATCTTTTCCACTATTTGGAAACCCACACTCCCCACATTTTGTACTCTGGCACACTGTCATAATCCCACAGACAAGAGGGTTTTCCCTTGTGGATTAGGGAGAGAAGCAGAGACTCCCAGGGAGCAGAAGATGGGAACTCCTCACCTAAGGAGTCTCGGGTGGACACTCAGCAGTTTACCAGCAGGGAAGCCTCCATCGGCAGGATAAGCCCTGGGCATCCTCAGACATTTTCTGCAGATCACTTTGTTACAACTCCCTTGTGTGGATCAGCAAAACAAGCTCAGTGTCCCTACAGCTGGCAGAGAAAATGAAGTTTGAAATGGAGCTTCCTTGCTTGTGGCAATGGAAGTCAAAGACAGGAAAACCTAGAGAAATGAAGGTGAAATCCTGCAAATACAGCAGATGCAGGCCCCACTTTTTCCAGCTGATGGAGTTTTATCATGGACTTGCAACTTCAAAAGAACATCTCAGGTCCTGCAGACATGTGAATATCAGCTTTAATTTTCTGCAAGTGAATTGCTGAAACTTGTGGTTTCTGAGAGGACTTGGAAAACAACTTCCAAATACTAAAATCCCCAGCATATAATAAAAATAACATGGCTAATAATGTATTTCAACCTTGTGGTTTTGAAGCTTTTTTTTTTTTTTTTGCCTGTACACATTTTTTTTTTGAACTTGGGCCTGATGATACTGAGATTACTCTGCTGAGTGGTGTGAGCAGAAGCTGGAGGCTTTGAGATGATGATGGCCAGCAAAGTGCTGGCCTGGGCTTGAGCACTGTGTGAAGGTTGTGTCCTCTCTCCAATGTGTAAAATCCCCAAAAAAATCTTCAAGGCCAAACTCTCATCTCAGCCAGTTAAACTCAATTGTATTGATCCCTGCCTTGTTAGATAGCTTGTTACTTGTGTACCCACCTCACCCTACAACCCCAAAATTTGGATGGGGTTGCTGTGCTTGCAGAGGAGACCTGGCCAGATGGATTGGTGTGAGGAGCCTTCAGGGTCCTCCAAAGATTCAGGCACAGAATCTGGGCACCTGGAAAAGTCATAGCCTTTAGTGCCTGAGAGAACTCACAGTGTCACACCACACATCGAGGGGGCTGCAATGCCTGGTGAGGGAAGACGGTTGTGGAAAAGGCTGGAGAGGAGAGCACAATTGCTCTTATGTCCACCACACCTGCTGACTATCCGAGGAAGTTGCTTAGAAAATCCCTGGCTGTGACTCTTTGCTCACCTAATCTTTTGAACACACAAACAGGAACAAACCCCAATGCCTTTTTTTTTTTTTTTTTTCCCCCGGGTTGCTGACATCTGAAACCCCAGAAGTTATCTTAGAGACATTTCTTAACCTAGTCATTTCTCTGCCGAGAAGGTAGCAGGAGATGATTGTCTTGGCACCAGGAGCTACCAGCCCATCTCCGCAGGGAGTGGGCTCAGGGTGTTGAGGCTCAGGGGGTGCTGCGGGTCAGGGGGTGCTGGTCCCCGCACATACCTGGGGGTGGTCAGCCTGCCTACTAGCCCCGAGCGTGCCCCCAACCCCAGACCTCGGCGGGGACGTGCCGCCAGAGCCCAAGCCGGGCAAACCAGAGCGGTGGGGACACTGCTGTCACAGCCCTGACCCAAAACCAGCCGTCAGCACTCCTCAGGCCGCTCGGGCGAGCAGCGGGACGGGGTGGGTGTTCTTGTGGGGTGGCACAAACCCCGCCGGGCTTTGCGGGCTTTACACAGGGGTGAAGAGAGCGGGCTCAGCGGTGCTCTGCCAGCCCTCTCGTTTTCCCCTTCGACCCCGGACTGGGCTCGCCGTGGACCGGCCGGGCTCGCCCCGTCCCACCTTTAGAGCCGGCGGCGGCGGCGGGGCAGGGCCGGGCGGACGGGGCGGCGCCCGCCGCCTTAACCAATGGTTCAGCTGGGCTTGTTTAAATAGACTCTCCCTGTCAATCATTTTCTTCTTCGTCAGCCTCCCTCAATCGCCATATTGGGAACTGAGAAAAGGGCTCGTCTCCCTCTTGTTTTTTTCCGTCTCGCTTTTACTACGCGGCGGCGGTGCGAACGGCAGGGGCATCATCGGCAGCGGCGCCATCGCCATCGGCGGCGGACCGGCACCGCGGGGGCAGCGCCGCGCTCCGCTCCTCACCCGCCCGGGGCTCCCCGGCGGCGGCAGCGGCGGCTTTGTTTCCCCGGCGAGTTCCCCGGCCGGCCGCGGGGAGGGAGGATGCGGATCCTCCTCGGTCCGGGCGTGCCGAAAACCCGCGCTGAGCCCTGGCTGCCTCCGTAAAAGCTTTTCTTCCACGCGGTGCCCGCCGCCCCATGCGCACATGTTTGTGTGGTTTTCCCTCCCCTCTGTAGCGGAACTTGATTTAAATGGAAGCAGGCGCGGCTCTAGAGGAAGAAAAAGCACTTCTTCTTCTTCTGCGTGATCCGATCGAGGAGATCGTAGTTAATTAGTAATTTTACAGAACTCTATGTCTAATTGCAAGCTCGACCTTTTATTTAAGGAGGAGAGTCGGTGGATTTATGCCACTTTTTTGTGGCGTTTTGTAGGTCCAATTATGTCTCGGTGGAATGTAGATAGAAAAGAAGGGCTGGTAAAATGCAAAGTTTGTACACGCCCCTCTTGGAATTCGAAATTGTGCTTTCTAAAATATTCTGCTTTTTTAAAAAATATTTTTATAGACTTGCTGGTTTATGGTGGTACTGTGTGCTGTGCTTCTAATACTGTTGTGCAGATATAAATCTCAGCAAGCAGCTCGATCCAAAAATGACGAAAAAGCTGGTTGCTGTTTCTTCCCTTAGAAATGAAGTCTTGATTTATTAGCCTAATACTTTAAGTCTTCTCCAGCAACATGAATGATTCCTCCAGTGAAGCTAGTATCTTTGATTTTCCGTGTTTCCTCAATGTCATAACATATTTCTTTGTATGTTATTTGCAGAGTGAAGCTCTTCTTGATTCACATGGTTCACATGATCTTCTTGATTCAACATTCCAGTTGTATCATGACTACACTAAAGACAAACCGTACTACTTACTGCTTGAATAACTTTGGAGTGGATTATCTCTTGCGATTCATGTAACGAATGACTGCACATGTCATCCAAATGGGCAAATAGCTGGTGTGTCAGAGACTTGTTTAAAAAGTCAAGATTTGGTTTTGTGTAGCTGAAATACATCTGGGGATTATATTTCTCATATGTGTGTGAATATGGAGAGAGCAGTTCCTAGTGTTTGCCTTCCTACAGCCCTTCCACCTTGTGGACTCAGGGGCAAAGACTTCTTTGCCAGCCTGCCTGGTATGTGGCATTAGATGCTACAGCCTTGTTCTTGCACACTTATGCAAGAACAATCTTTCTTTCAAGCAAGAAAAATCTTTTTTGTACAAGGGGTTGACTGGGGTCCTCAAGAAGGTGGCTTAGTGTAAGTAATATGTTGGAAACATAATTCTCCTTGCAGATCTTCAGCACAGCTTACTGCCTTCATAGTGCTCACTGCTGCATGGTCTGCTGTGCTTTGAGCTGAGCAGCACTTTTATAAATGTTCTGCTGTCATTACAGAAATATTTTATAAGCCATATCCTGAGTGCAGCAATACACAAGAAGACTCCAGCCATGCAGAAGTACAAAGCTGGACATACCTTGGTGTATTCTGGTAGTTGATGGCCTTCCTTGTCTTTGGAAGATATGGGTACACTGAAGTGAAAAAAATTATTCTTTGTGCCCTGCATTATGGCTTCTCCATGAGCATCTGCACCTGGCTTTGTGATGGGGGCACAACTTTCTATCTGGGATGTACTTAGCTCTTTGTGCACCCCAGGGTTTGGACTCCAAAGCAGAACTTAGTATAAAGTAATTTTTACAATTTCAACTATATTAAAGTGCTTGAGTAAGCTATGAATCTCATAATCCACAGGTTTTGGTGGAATCTCCATAAAGGGATCTCAGGCAGAAAAGTTTTCTCCACCCTTAACACCATCCTTACAGGAAGTTTGTTCAAGAAAGGGGCAGGAATCCTGCTGGGTTCTATTGAGATGAGGTCAGCAGGATGGGAGACATCTGCACTGAGGTTTCATGTCTTTGCAGCAGCTACAGGCTTTCAAAGGCTTGTGTCATGTGGGAATGGGAAGGTATCTGGGGGGTCTGCAGTGTGTATGATGAATAGTCACTTGTTCATACAAGGATTCAAGCCAGAATGCATCTGTACAGGAAAATAGAATAAATTTGTGGGGTTTTGTCTGTTGGGAATACACACATGTGGGGGAATAGCAGCCCTACTGTGCTAGTGACAATGTAGGAGCAAAGCACCCAGGGTGGGCTGAGGTTTAGGAAGGGTGCTGAATTTTGTAGGGAGTGTGAGCTGGCTCTTGTAATTGTAACATCTTTATTCATTTTGTCTGGGAAAATGCATTAACATTTACTTTGTTTCTACTAGTGACCTGCAGTCTTTTGTTTTTTGCCCTGTGTGTTCGAGTTAAACTTCTTCAGTTTTGGGGAAGTCAGGCAGCTGCAGGCAGCAGGTGGATAACAAAGGGCACAACCTCAGTAGAGGGAGGGAGTGTGAAGGGAAACCTGGCTTTGCCACCTCAGTTAACCAAGTTCCCATAGTCAAGTGGTATATGGTATTAAACACTATACATAATTGTTTTATTACTGCTAATTGGTTTTAGCAAAGTGTCCAAGTCTCCTCCCTGTTTTCTGGCCATAACTGGTGAATAATCTTGAATTTGTGATGTTCCCTTGAAAAAGCTGGAAAGTACTGCCAAGAAGCAAAGCAAACCACTTAGGCATTGCCTTCACCTTAAAATATGACACAACAAGAAAAGGCATCGTGTTACCTTTCCTTTTGGGAATTGTGGCAGATATTGGCTTCCTGAGACTTTCCAACATCAGTTCACAGGTTAATGCATTTGGACTTATGAAAAAATGGATAAGTAGTCTGTCCCATCCTTTGGTTTGGATCTTTTGGGATAATTAATTTACTGTGTTGGTTATAGAGTGTAAAATCAACTTACAAGAAAAAAATAAAGAGCAAAAAGGACCTTCTGGAGTATACATAACATGAATTCAGTGTGTTTTGTTCCTTTCTCTTTTTGCCTTAAAGACCATATAGCATCCATTTCTAAGTGAATTCCTGGAGCACTGGGATTACTAATTCAGCCTCAGGTCTTAAATCAATGGGACTTTTTGCCTTCAGCTCCTTTGGTGAAGGACATGAAGTGAGGATGTGTCTACAAATATTCAGCCTAATCTAATAAAGAAAAAGAAGGCCACATGGGTAGAAAAAGCAGCAACTACGTATTATGGGATAACACCTTTCGTTAGGATCAGTTGCAGAAGTATTTTCTTCATTGTGTGCTGGCATTAAAGACATTAACTGCTTATGAGATTGCATGCCTGAACCTACAGTAGATGAAGGAGGTGTGTTCATGGTTGTATTTTGGACGTGCAGAGCCAGGATCTGTGTTACTGACTTCAGAGGAGTTGTACAGAGGATGAGAGAGAGAGAAAAAGCATCCTTTGGGAATAATTTAAAATAGGTATGTGCATAAATCCTGGTTCATGTGGTTGCATATCTGTGTCTGAGGGATAAATTGGCCTATTTTTTTCTTTTTTGAAGGGTTCTCTGCCAACTGTGTGAGGGTTTATACTCTTGTTAAAAACTCCTGCCCATGTCCATGTTCTGTGTTCTGTCTGCAGCTTTACATGAAAAGAAGAGGGACAAAGAAACACATACACAATTTTCCAGTAAAAATGCACCATTCCTGTGTTCTTCAGGATATCTAAGGGTGAATCAGGACTCACAGAAAAGTCCATTTTATCCACCATCATGATCTGAGCTGTAAAAATGAGGGAAAACTTAAGTTTCACTATTAATTTTAATCCACTTTTTATTTTTTTTTAATCGTTAGTGGTAAAATAAACATATATATAATTCATCTCTGAATTAATTTCTTTTTTCTGTATTCTTCACAATGGCTAAAACAATGGATACAATTCCCAGTATCAACTCCAAATGGAATTTGCTGCTGATTTCTGTGAGGACAGGATTTCCTCCTCTGTGCTACAAACTGGTCAGTTTTCTTGTATGGTCACTTATTAATGGGGCTTCCCTGTTTGTGAGCATGTAAACACAAATCCGTTTTTCTCAGTGTTACAGTATTAGAAGACTTCATAATAGCTATGCCATGTTAGGAACAGAACCTTGGAAGCATTTAATTTGTTTCCAAGACACAAGTTCACATTTCATTAGTGGTACTGTGCAGTATGTAAGCCTGGAAATTAGAGAATTTTAAGTCATGCTTTGGAACCAAAATTTCCTTTTTTTTTTTTTTTCTTTTTTTTTTTTCTTTTTTTTTTTTTTTTCTTTTTTCTTTTTCTTTTTCTTGAAAAAAAGAGTCTCCTTTTCTGTCACATCTGTCAGATGTGGCTTCAAAATATACCCTTACCAGTTTTGCAGCTGTACACTTTTAATATTTATCTTTAGAAGTGAGGAACTCTTTAGAATGTCATGCCCTCCTGTGACACCAATTCTGTATGCTTAGTAATAAACCAAATAAAACTTGATCTTGCTGATACTGCAAGGTTTATAATACATAAGCTGGAGTATATTCTGATCAGATTTTCCTTTGAGAAATCCTGCTAGGATGAAAATTTAATAAAATTCCACCAGAAGTGCATGCTTGTAAAGTTTTCCATTGGAAAAAGAGGAATTTGAAGTTTGTTTTTCTTTAATGTAAACTGTATAACAGTCTACATGTTCCCCTTTGTGGAAGTACACGTGCATGCACATGGTAAATCTGACATCTGTGTTCCAAAAAACTCTACAGTGGAGAAAGATATTAATATTTGTTTTTTTCTTTACTAAGGATGAAAAGTGGTGTGGTGTACGTTAAAAATAAGAATTGTGGTTAATTAAGTGGGTTAAAACTTCTGATTGTGGTTTTGTGCCTGTAGAACATAGAAAATAGAAAGAAGACAAGACATTACTGGCAAGTTTGGAATGGGCCATGATGCTCTTGCATTATTTTGGAGCATTTAGATTTGGAGGATAATGTGGAAACAGAATACATACAGAATTATCTTGGATGTAGAAATCCTGGAATATGTTCTTGGTTCACACAAAAGGTAGCAGATATTGCAGAAAACCTGTGTGAAGATCTATGTAAGCATAAGCAGCAGAGAACCATGTTGGGGAAATGCTCTCTGTCCTGTGCAAATAAACTGTGGGACTTGCTGATCAAAAAAGAACAAACTAAGGACAGAGAGGTCTAACTCTAAACTAAGATGAGAGAACTGCCCTGGCTCATCAGTTATTTGGACTTAACACTGCATTGTGTTTTCTATGTCCCATAATTCTTGCAAAAATGATTTGTTCTGCATTGCCTACTCACATTTTAAATGCAAGTATCATTTTTCATCACTAAGGGGGTTGTAAACTCTTTGCCATTTTCATTCATTAGCCCTTCCTCTTCCCCATATGTTTAAGTTTCACAATCTTTTTTTGGATACTCTGGTTAGGGACGAGGTGTAATATTCGACAGGCAAATGGTCAAGCTTGTCTCTGCTGCAGGTGGTGTTTGGAAAGAAGTGGCAGACAGATTTACAAGCTGAGGAAATGCAATATAACAGCACTCCCTTACATTTTAACTTACATTGAAATTGATCAGTACTGGTGCCTGTGCATCTATCTGCAAGATGCTGTTGTTCTGCATATTGAAATATTGTTAGATTTTGCTTCTGTGGAATTAAATGATGCCATGAAATACATGGCATTTCATGTATTCTGAATCTATTTCAGTAGTATAATGTGTATAATAAAATGTGTCTGCCTATAGCAGTACATAGACTCCATAGACTTTAATTCTGCAGATGGAAAATCAGCTTTCTTAGGCCTGGGCCATCTTAGGACATACCCAGATAGGATAAATGTATGTATATTCTATCTTTTTAAGGTCAATTGTTCCCTTGTTACAACGGATTTCAAAGGGAAAAGGAGGGGTTTTTTTTGATGATTTCTTGCTTACAATGGGACGTTTACTGTAAATCTTATCAAGAGTACCATGATGTCTTGTTTTTGCATTACTCAGTTTCCTTCTAATTTACACACAGAATTTCTTTATTCTGTTAGCTTTGTTCCTGTTGCTTCTGAGACTGAGGTTTGTGTTTAGTGACTGTGTCTGACATCCTTCCCTTTGTCCTCTCTTGCTTTCTCTTTCCCAAGCTGAACTAGCCAGACTCTTTTAGGCTCTTCACTGTTGGGAGACCATTCCTCTGACCATTGTGATTGGGATCATCAGGCCCTCTCCCAGCTTAAATCCACCTTTCCTGGGCTTGACTCAACAGAAAGGTAGGTGCTGGTCCAGGGCTCAAAGAGCTCCACAGGAGGACTTTAAAAAGTCTTCCAGGCTGACATTAAGCTGACACTGATCATTTTTTTGTTGCTGGAAGTACCTTGAGTGATGTCCTGTGCTTTCCCTCTGGCTGCATCAGATGGTTTTGTCATCTCTGGTGTACATAACCCATCTACCCTAAGTATTTATTTTGAGGAGCAGGTGTACCTCTATAATCAGAGGGGAGACATGGACATTTCTGCATGGCCATTCAGAGTTGTTTATACAATTTCTGTTGTTTAGTTTATGTGTTGTTTGTTTGTTAAAGTGTGTTCTCCAACTTCATGTCCTTAATTTTGTTATCCTCCTAATTCCTAGATTGTTGGTGATGATATTTAAGATTGGTGATAACACTGTTTGATAGGTCCCATGGCTGATCACCTCTCAGAAAACCCCTTTATCCTAAAGTTTTCTTATCAGCATTACTCCTCATATACCCTGTGAGCTGTATATGTTATTCCATCTGGCAACTCTTTTACAAATTGCCAGCCTTTGCTGCTTAACTAATAGTTTCCCATGTTCATCTCATTTAGATTCTTTACTGAGTGACATGTTGACTTGATCCAGCCAATTACTCAAAAAATTCAGATGGCTTATTGAAAGAAAGAGTGAAGTTAGCTGGGTACAATCAAATTCTGGTAAATCCCAATTGCTTTCTCCCATTTTCCAGGAACACATGAAGTTTATGAAGTTTTCTGTTCTGTATTTGTTCTAAAACTTAGTATATTATTGAAGTTGGGATTGTAGGTGACTGGCTGACCAGTTGGAGAAATATCTCCCATTGTCTTCCTTAAATATAAACAATGTTCATTTTGTTCTTCCAAAGCATATCTTAGGATAGAGACTGCCTTTGCCACTGCAAGATCTTTGGAGTTTCAGCTCTGCTCTACTTGTACTATTTCCATTTTTTCCTTTAACCATCCTACACTTGAAGGCATTGCATTGTCCTGTTGAAAAGTAAATCAAGTGTTAATTTAATTACAGAGCTATACTTAGAAGATCTTTGCTTTTAGCATCATATTCAATATGTGTACAGTGGGCTTTCTTTTTAAACTTATTAATACATTTAATGATCATTTGAAGAAATTGCAAACTCTTGAACACTCTAGTTCTCTTGGATTTTTAAAATTTGATCTTTTGCAATAAACAACTTAATTCATTTGATTTAAGGTGAGTTGGCTGGTGATCATTCAAATCATATTTTACCAGCTCTGATGTGAAAAACCTAATAGGAAAAAGCCCCTTAATTACAGTAGTGTTGCTTATTGGCTACCTGGTGAAGATACACCCATCATTCACGTGATGTAGTAGCCAGAACTGACAGCAATCAATAGTATCTTTTCTGCCTATGGAAATTTCAAGTAAAAATACAAGGTCCTGACATATCTTTCCCCCATGTGACTCTGTAGAGCTGTGCCTGCAATCCTGTCTGGTAGCCCATATCAGACTCCAGCTCTATCCCATTGGAATCTTTCTGTTCCAGACTGATTTTGCTCTTCTTTTTTTCCTGAAGTTTGTCACACCATTAGTAGGCAAAACCACTGCACAGTCATAAACATTATTTCAATTTACCTGAATTCTTTAAAACATAGGTAAGTATCTTTTCAAAGCTGTGTTTTTTCCATAGTTGCAATTTTATCATGTCTCTGTTATTCCTTGGAGATCCATTTTATCATGATCTTTGCAGTTAGTTTCAGTGTCAATACAGCATAGCATGTCCAGTTACACAAAAGTAAATCTTATTTGCATATAACAAGTGATTCTTTAGGCTTTTCAACAGCAGTTACCTTCTCTATTTTTTTTCTAAGAATATTGCTGTGAAGATACAGAACAGCAGCCCAGGATATCTAGATTCAGTTTATGACTTGGCTTTGTAGAAATCTTTTTCAAATGTTCTTGTGCAGATCAGTTTTTTGATGCCTCTTTGCCAAGTAGAATAAAGGAAAACATGTCCCCCAGTGTCAGAAGGCACTTCCAGGGGGTATATTTATCAGTGCTTGGCAAGGGCTCAAGTAATTTAGTAGTAAGTACAGTAGAAATAGTGACTGGATGGTTCAATCCTCAGAACAGCAGTTAATACATTGCCAGATCTTTTTTTCAGAAATGAAACTTTAGAAAAAAATTAAAATACATCAACCATTTTGTAGAATACATGCTATCCATGCCTATCCTAATAGTTATCATTATTATTGATATAATATAAATAATAAATAATATAAATAAATATA
>JBBMKD010000053.1:64390426-64403916 GCA_037834095.1 Argya squamiceps | reverse complement strand
CGGGCCTGGTTCCCGTCCCTGCCATCCTCCGTGCCCTTGTTTTCGTCTCTGCCATCCCCATCGCCCCGGTTCTCGTCCCTGCCAGCTCCAGCGCCCGGTTCCCGTCCCTGCCATCTCCAGCGCCCCGGGTTCCCGTCCCTGCCATCCTCCGTGTCCACGTTCCCGTCCCTGCCATCCCCCGTGCCCGGGTTCCCGTCCCTGCCATCCTCCGTTCCCGGGTTCCCGTCTCCTGCCATCCTCCGTGCCCGGGTTCCGTCCCTGCCATCCTCCGTGCCCGGTTCCCGTCCCTGCCATCCTCCGTGCCCGGGTTCGCGTCCCTGCCATCCCCCGTGCCCGGGTTCCCGTCCCTGCCATCCCCCGTGCCCGGTTCCCGTCCCTGCCACCCCCCGTGCCCCGGTTCTCGTCCCGGTGTGCTCGCGGCTTCCCCTCTCGGGGTTTCCATGCCGGGCCGCGCTGCAGAAAGGGTTGGCATTCCCTTCCACACGGCCGCGTTTTCCCGTGCCAGGGGAGGGAGGAGATATGACCCCGTCCTTAGCAGGAGGATTTTGGACGTGGATCTGACCGTTTCTCACCCGAGACGTTTGGCGGGAAGAGAAAGTACTAACAAAGTGTTCTTAAAGTCAATATTAAACACCCACTGCTTTTCAGCAGCGGAGCCAGCCTCCTCTTCCTCTGATGGGGAAATTAGCTGGAAAAAGATGTTTCCCGATATTCGTACCCATCAGTACTTCTGAGTAGCTTCAGCTGAAAAAAAACTGAAGACGAATTTCATTTTCAAAAGAAAACATTCCACTTCAGGAAGTGTCAGCATGTTTTGTTTCAACATCCTACAGCATTTTGTCTTTTTTTTTTTAATTGAAAAGTGATTTACTATCCTCATTTTAAATTTTTCTAATATACCAAAATAAAAAGGCCACAGTATAGTAGCTTTAATAAAATGCACAATCTGCCATAAAATAAGATTATATTGTATGAATTGTTTTGCTCTTTCACCAAATTAGATGTCTTCTGCTTTCATTTTACTGGAAAAACCTTGAAGACTTTCTGTACTTTTTTTAATACTGATTTTTTTCCCCTCACCTCTGATGTTGCATTTACTTATAGAGCTGAAAAAAGGCGGTTTTTTTTCCTGCTGGGCGGGTTGTATCTGCACTTGTGGTTTGCTGTGCTTCATCCAGGCTCAGCCACCTCCTCCATCCAGGCAGCTTGTGTGCCTTTCCTCTCCCTGCCTGGTTTCTGTCTTGCCCACATCAGTCATTGCAAGACTCAAAATTAGGCCAAAAAATAGAGGGGAATGTGGTTTTCTTCTCTATGTTTTTTTTCTTTCTAATAAAAATAATTCCTGATTCACTTCACTTAAAAAGCAAGCAAATGCATATTTTCCTATAATATAAAATTAATAATGATAATAAAAATATAAAAAACAACACGTTAATATGTAATGATAATATGCCAACTGCCTAAAAACAAACCAGCATCAGACTCCCTGCTTCTCCCTGTAGCAAACAAAGCTACCACTGCTTTGTAACCCCTCTGGAATTCCCAACTGTGCCTGGCTGTGTGTACCTTCCCCATTTTAATTGACCTGCTGACCCACAGGTTCTCCACAAGCCATGGGCAGTTTGTTTGCTGTTGAGGGGTTGTAGGATCCTGTAGGGATCTGCTCTCAGGTCTCTGGGGGCAGTTCCCTGGCTCTGGCTTTTGGAAAAGGGGAAGGGTTGCTGCTGCAGCTGACATTGTGGGATGTGACATTGTGGGATGTCACTGCAGTGGATGTCACTGCAGTTTGTGGCCCAGCTGGACCAGGCTGACCTGGGTGGGTGCTTGTGGGCAGGCTGCACTGTGCTGTTCTGTGTTGTGCTGTTCTGTGCTGTTCTGTGCTATTCTGTTCTGTGCTGTGCTGTGTTTTTCTGTTCTGTGCTGTGCTTTTCTGTGTTTTTCTGTTCTGTTCTGTGCTGTGCTGTGTTTTTCTGTACTGTTCTGTGTTTTTCTGTGCTGTTCTGTGTTTTTCTGTTCTGTGCTGTGCTTTTCTGTGTTTTTCTGTTCTGTTCTGTGCTGTGCTGTGTTTTTCTGTGCTGTTCTGTGTTTTTCTGTACTGTTCTATGTTTTTCTGTGCTGTTCTGTTCTGTGTTTTTCTGTGTTTTTCTGTTCTGTGCTGTGTTTTTCTGTGCTGTTCTGTGCTGTGTTTTTCTGTGCTGTGCTGTGTTTTTCTGTGCTGTTCTGTGCTGTGCTGTTCTGTGCTGTGCTGGCAGGGGCTGCCCTGCTCCTCCCGGCAGCTTTGGCACCTGCTCTGGGTGGAAGCAGGGAGCAGCAGCACACCTTGTGGTTCAGCGTTCCCCATCCGCAAAGACGGGCTGTGCCAGCTCGAGTTTTCATACCTGGCCCTCCTACTGCGCCAGCAGCTGTTTGGAGGAGACGGCAGCAGGCAGGAACATTAGTTTCATTCCAGTTTTTATCCTTGGCCTCACATCTGAGTCTTCAAACAAGGATTGCAGTCGTGGGCAGACACCCCATTTTGTGTGCTGCTCCCTCAAAGACCCAGCAGTCCTTTACATGGAGGCCAAAAATCCAAGTGTTGCCTGATAAAGCCTTTCTGTCATGACTGGCTCTACCCAGAGTGAAACCGGGCACCTACAGGTGTAGAAAGGGCTCCTTTCCCCTGCTACCTGGGCAGGCTGGAAGAGCTCTACAAGCAGATGGCTGTGTCCTAGCTAGCACAGTTACAGCTGTGGTCCTCAATTGCTTTGGGGAGAGAAGCTGGAGGTCTGGGACTGACCATACTGTAAATTTTTCCTGCCAGGTGTGAAGCCTGGAGTTGATACTGTGAGCTTGCTAACCTGGTACACCACACTAGCTTCCTTTTTTTAAACTTTTTTTTTTTTTTCTGGAACAAAGTGGTTCTTCCCATCTGAGCTGCTGACTTCTGGATGTATATGTTTTATTCCAGTTCGAGACTGGGGATTCCAAGTGAGGACACTTGCATACACAGATGAATATAGATATTTATTTATTTTTATTAGTGGAAGAGAGACCTCTACTGGCTCAGCTCACAGAGCCACTCGACTGACCACAGCCGAGCTCTCTCTCACCCTCTCTTCACCTACTTGGGAAATCTCCTTCTGCATCACAGCCATTTGCCAAGGGCAGCTAAGAAGCAACATTTCATGTTTTCTCATTAAAAGATCCAGCACGTGGGGAGTCCCTCAGCTGCAATTGCTAGCACGTGAATTTGTGATAGCCCTTGGTGTAGTAAATCAAGTAGCTTATTTCCTTTAGGAGATGAATCTTGGGCACTGATGCAGAGCAAAAAATTAGAGTGTCACTGGTGCTGGAGGACAACTCAGCAGGGTGTTTTTATCCATGCCATTGATTTCAGTTGCCTTTTATTCTCTTTATGTTCTTCCTCCAAGCTGGTTCTGTAGCACTGCAATGAGGATGGCTTCAGAAAACATCTCCTGTGGGTCAGGGCTCTTTAGCATCTTGCCTCTGCTGTCAGCTAGATAGGTGTTATACCTGGGGTTGATAATCAGTTGGCTGCTTCTTTTCCTGGGTTGGGGAAGAGTTAATGTTTAGTGTGTTTTTCTAGCCAAGCTACCTTTACCTGAGCACAAGTAATGCAAAACAGGGCTTGGTGTTTGCAAACAGGTGGAGCTGGGTGAGCCAGTCGTGTAAGGCCTGTGAGTCCTGAGCTGCCAGTCTGGCTGAAAGCAACAGAGGCAGTAGTGCAACAAAGCTGATCAAGGGCCTGGAGCATCTCTGACAAGGAAAGGCTGAGGGAGCTGGGGCTGTCCAGCCTGGAGAGAACACACTGAGAGGGGCCCTGATCCCTGGGTGTCCCTGTGAGCAGGGAGGGCTCAGGGCAGGGCCCAGGCTCTGCTCTGTGGGGCCCAGCAATGGCACCAGAGCCACGGGCAGGAACTGAGGCCCAGGAGGTTCCAGCTGGACATGAGGCAGAACTTCTGCCCTGAACAGATTGTCCAGAGAGGGTGTGGAGTCTCCTCACTGGGGATGTTCCAGAACCAGCGGGACACCATCCTGTGCTCTGGGATGGCCCTGCTGGAGCAGAGAGATGGGACGAGATGACCACTGTGATCCCTTCCAATCTGACCCATCCTGGCATTCTGTGATTCTGAGTACTGCTCAAATGCTGGCTTAGGCATCCCCTTCCTTCCTTATCCAGCCCACTCATTCCTGCCTCTGGCACCGCTGGTGAAGTTAGATCAGGAACTGCAGTAGGGAATGGATCTTCTAGAGATTTCCCACCTTCCTTTCTTTGTTGTTGGTTTTTGTGTTGATATTTTTTTTCTGGTCTTGCTCCTCGTGCAGCTGGCACCAAAAGCTTGGCCAGCACAGTGGGTGGGATGGGAGGGGGCAAGCTGGCTGCACTTCCATGAAATGCCAGCCTGGGAGCTGGTGTGTCTTGCTTGTTCCTTGTAGTAAAGCAAAAATTAAAGCCTTGTGCGGGACAAGTGCTGCCCATCTTATAGTTATGAGGCTTACTGGAAGGTACTGGGCAATCTCAGGTGCTGCAGCCCAGGGCTTTGCCTTCCAGCTTTCTCCTCACATCTCTGGCCATCCAAGTCTGCTCCACAAATGGCCTGAGAGCTGCTTAGCTGGGGAAATAGAGGTTGATGTTGATGGCCTGAAGTTTCTGCCTTGTTTACCAGGGGATCTCAATCACAGAGCTGTTCCAGAGAGATCTACTGAGTCACAGTTGTCCATTTTTTTGTGGGAAAGTGGCCTGGTGGCCTGGATGCAAAGATAGAGGAACATGCAGCAGTGGCTTCTGGAGCTGCAGGCTGGTGGAATGGATCCTCTCACTGTGCTTTTCCTGACAGATCTCTGTAGCAAAAGCACTTGCTTTGTTTCAAAAGAAAAAGTTGCTCTGCAGCTGCTTTTTATACCTTTTCCTTTCACCTCTCTCACCTGTACCCCTTTTCCAGTCATTGAGTGGTGAAAGCACCATTAATTTGCAGACATTCATTACCTCTTCTCACCAAGTTTCTCCTCTTCTCTCTGGAGAGCAATCTGGGTGCTGTATTATTGGCTTGCCTGGGTCCTGCTGTCCTTGTGAGCTGCTTCATCCTCAAAGAGAAAAAACAAAGTTCCTGGATGTCCTGTGTGGGTTTTGCAAGAAGGGCTTGTTGTGAGTACCTGCTTTCAGTAAGAGTCCTTTGAGTAAGAGTTTTGTCCTTGCTCTTCAGTTTGTCTCTTCACTGTCTGAAGAGTTCAGTGCACTGAATTGCTCTTTCTCTGGATACTGTGTGCCTTTTTAAAAAGACTAAAAATATTGTTTGGTGAAACAGTGTTTTGTAACTGTGGAGAAATTATGGTGGCTAAAACTGATATACAAATTAATGTTTTGTCTGATGAGATGGGTAACTGTGATTTGGAAATCCCATGACTGTTACAAGACCACCCCTGGTACAAATCTCAGTGCTGAGGATGCTGTTGTGCTCCTTTGGAAAAGCTCTATACACCAAAAAAGGGTGCATTCCTCTTGGCCCCCTGATGATCAGTACTTTGAGTTGAGTCTGTGAACCTCTGTGGTGATGGGACTTTCATTAGGGCATTTATTTGCAGAACATGAGACTTGAGTAACCATATGGGAAAGTAGCCACTGCTTTAGGTCCTCTGTAAGAAAAGGGTAGGAGAGTACAGGGAGAGAGATGGGGACACCATCTAAATTTGAAGTCTTTGATCAAATGCAATTTTTTTGGGGGAGGTCAGTGAACAGAAACAGGGTAGAAAAGCTTTATGAAACCATGACCTGTATATATTTTTGTGGTTTTTTGTTTGTTTGTGTTGGTTTTGAAGCCTGATAAGTATAAAGTTTTCTCATATGAGCCACACAAAGCAGCACACAGGATGATGAAGTTCTTTCAGGCTGCCAGAGTCTCCCTCTGTCTGAAGATAGATAATTTATTGTCATGCATGACCTTTCACTAATATCTGATGGGACCCCAGGGTGGCAATCTCAAAAGACCAAAAGAAACTGAGGACACCAGGATTATGCTGAACATTTTTTTTCTGTTTTTTGTACCAGCCACAAAGAGTTACAGCATTTCTTCAGTCAAATGAGGGGCAAATAACCATTTTTCACTTTTTTCATTAGTACCCCACCAGAAGCTGGCTGTCTGTAATTTTACAGGAATACTCAGAATTGACAGGTGCCCATTGCTGTTTTTTGTGGGATCTCAGTGGAGGTAGATAACACTGCATCTTTAATCTGCACTGAAACAGATTCAAAATTACAAATGGGCCTGTCCAAAGACAGTCTAAAGGTAAATTTTCCTTCCTTAAGAAAATTCGCAAACAACCTGTCCACGCTATCTCTTCCCTCTTTGCTCTGCAATTACTCTGCAGTCTGGGCCAAAGCCCCTCCAAGGATTTGCAGGAACTGTGGTCAAGCCTGGGGAGGCCACTGATTCTCCACTTCCCTACAGTTTGTTGCCCCTTTGAAGAGCAGCTGTTGCCTTTGAAGTGAGCTTTTCTGAGCAAATGAGCATCGGCAGAGAGGGTGAGATTTTGGCTGGAGATGGGCAGCAGCAAATTCCCTTCCCAGAGGGGACTCTGCTGGCAGAAGCCTTGCAAGACTGAGGTTCAGCTGCTCCAGCAGCCCCTTCTCACTCAGAATACACAAGTGGGGATGAAGCAGAGGCACAACAGAGCTGCTGTGTGTAAGCCTCCTCCTGGCCTGAAGTCCTCAGGAAGGAGGGAAGTCGCTGTCCTGCCTGGCTCTGACCCCTCAATCTTTTTGCTGCATTTCTGAGCTGACCTGGAGCTCAGGTAAAAGCAGAGTTTGAAGTCCAGGCTAACCTACCTGCAGAGCAGGATGGGGTGCTGTGCTGCATAGGTTTTGTCTGTGTTACAGAGGCCTTACTGGGCAGGGCTGAGTCATTCCAGAGAAGTACCAAGTCCTGCAAATGCTCAAATGTCTTTATATTTCCTTCTGCCACCTTTTGTTCCTAGTGGTTTTTTCCATACCCAGTTATGTTTTTTTATTCCTTTATATGTCCTGGTTTTCTCTACACTTCTCCAATCTGAATCCAAACCAAGATTTTGGTGGTTTGTGCTGATATTCAGAGCTATTCCCTGTTTCTCCTGAGCACCTGCTATGTGCCCCCACCCTGAGTGGCTGCCTCTGGCTGTGAGGGAGGTGGCAGGTTATTGTATTAGAGATTGGAGCCAGAGCCTAACTTTTCATGTTAGGTGCTTAAACCCCAAATATCTGTCCTCAAAACTGTCTGTCACCCTATCTGAAGGTGCCTCAAGTTCCTCAGTACCTGCTTTACATGTGATGCTGCTGAGGTGTCAAGGTCAGGAGTACTGAGCACGGCTGCCTTGCTCCCATGAGATCCTCCTGAGGGTATCCCTCTGTCACTCCCAGGAGATGCTGGCACCTGATTCTCACTATGCAAATATTACCAGGAGGGCAAAGACTGAGAATTCAGCAAGGGAAAATGTCACTTTATGACTTAATTTGGTGGGATGATGTCTCTGTAACATAAACTGTCAGGCAGGTGTGGGTGTGGGTGTATACGGCTGTATATCACACACACAGACCTTTGGGAAGCCAAACCTGGAACATGCTGGGTGATTTTATTGATGTTTGGGTCTGCTTTGTGCAGGGTGATTGCTAGAACAAGACTTGTTGGTGGATGTCAGGCCATTCACAGCACTGTGTTTTTATGCAGCTTTTCACAAGCACTAATAGAGAAACAAACTAGTCTTCATGGCCACTCAAATTTGTCTTGACTAAGCCCACCATTGCTGAATAAAGTGTGCACCTATTGTTTTCAGACAGCTGTAATCTCTCTGCAGACTTTGGGATAATTTAATCTCTTGACATGGCTGTGCAACTCCTGTTATTTTTAGGCAGATACATTAGGAAAAGGAAAGGTCCATTTAATCTGAAAACATATTAGCAAGCATTCCTGGTTTCCCAAATCTGACCCAGGTACTGCTGGGAATAAACTGAAAGTCATTAACATGTGATTGCTGTTTGATGGCCAAAATGAAGCAGTTTTCAGACCCACTCCTTACCTTCTTTTGCAGATACTGCAAAGTGAGCTGCTACTCTTGAAAATCATGTCAGCAAAGGTTAAAAACTCATTGCAGAATATTCTTTGCTGATACCAGCTGTCCATAATCTGTGTGTGTTGGCCTGCTGGCCACGTGGGTCAGCTGGTGGGGATGAGGAAAAGGCCTGAAGTCCTTTTGTGTCAGTGATGGATGTGTGTGCCCTTCCTGATGATGCCTGAGGATGCTGAACTCACCTGTCTGCCATCCCTGGTGTTGCAGCCCAGAGGATTGTCACTGCCTGCTGTCCTCCTCCTCCTTCTCCCAAACTCCTGAGTCACTCAGGACAAGTGACAACGGAGACTGTCAGGCTGCGTGATGAAGCTGGTGTGGGCTTGTGGCTTCCAGATGCTGGAGCTGAGGCCCTGAGTCTCCTCTTTGGCACAGCAAGGAGCTGCTGTGTTGTTCACCATGGGACTTATACAAACCTGTTTCCCTCCCCAGTTCTACAGGGGAGATGGCCTCACTAAAATCACTAAAACCTTTCCTGGAGGAGGTGAGGATTTAGCTTCTTTCTGGATATTCCTAGCAGCATCATCCAACAGGCACTGGGACATGTGGTAGAAACTGAGGAGGATGTTGTTCAGGCCTCCACAGACTCTTCTAGGCTTTGCTTGGATGGGAAAGTGAAGCTCAGGCTCTGCTTATAAGTGTCCTCTTTGAGAAAAATGAGGAAAGGCGACGGCAAGGGACAAAAATTTTAAGTTGTGGCATTTCATGGGGTGGACAGCTAGCAGGAGATTGTTGACTGTTTGTTGAAAAGCCTCGCTGGCTATGTTTGCTTTGGATACCACAAGTCACTGGGTCCTGGTGGGGACTGTGAGTCATGTTCCTCCTTGCAGTGGAAAACTCGGATTCATTGCTGTGGTGCCGCACTCCTGGCAGGGCGGGTGGCCCCTTGGGGACACGGGAAGGTGGCACAAGGCAGGAGGAGTGGAGGCCTTTTCCTCCAAAGGGGGCAGGAAAGTGTTTCTGAAATGCTTTTTTTCCCTTCAGGCATCCACCCTTAGTTCTGGGGAGAGCTTTGCTGTGGCCTCGAAAAAGGGACATGCTGGAGTTCTGGTGTGCTTGTGTTGCTGTGGATACAGGGCTCTTATTTTTGTGCCTCTTGCATAAGTTTTACCCTCATCTTGCAGTGCCTTGAAGGCATTTTTAGGGTTTGGGGGTCAGGGTAGCTAAAAGCATTGAAGTTGCATCTTCTGTGCTCACTATGGGAGTTTGGAGAAGGCTGGTCGTGACCACTTTCCCTCTGCTGTCTCTTCCTTTGGCAGAACTAAACCAGGTAGGGGTTTAATCCACTTTATGAAGGAGGGATGCCTTTATCTTGACTCAAGACATGCTGGAGCTCCCTTTCTTTGACTCACATGGAGAAGCCCTCAGTAGAAGAGAAGAATAACGCCAGCAGCTGTTGGAGGGCCAGCACGAGGTCAGCGTGGTCCTGCACTGCCAAAATACCAGTGCTAATTCTGGCCCTGAGTGCACAGAGCACACAAATCACCCCTGACTCTTGGTTTGCCTTGTACCCATCCAGATTCAACCCTTGATTTCATTCCTGCTGGAAAGGAAGCACAGACCTGCCATGGCTCTAGGTGTGGCTACAGGCTGTCACTGGCCTTGCAGAGCAGGGGAAAAGGACCTCTGTGTCAGGTGGTGGTGAGCTGTTAACTCCTTCCTTTGCATCAGGGACAAGAAATTCTTTCCCTGCTGAGGGACCAATAAGTCCTTTGCTCTGCCACACATTAACACGTGCCTTGGTATTACCCAGTAAATGGTGGAATAATAATAATAATAATGTGGCTGCAGGCCATCTGAAATGAGGTTGTGGCTGTAGCTGTCCCCATGGGCCACCTGCTCCTGCCTCCTGTGGAGCGTGGGGCTGGTAAAGAGGCTGTGTGTGGTAAGAGAACAGGTATTTAAGGAAATGGGGTTTAAATGAGAACTTAATTACTTGCTTTTGGCCTCGTATCTGAGGAAGAATAACATGAAAACCTGAAATTAAGCACTTGTTGCATTCCAATACAGGGAAGAATGCCTCCAGTATTTGAAAATAATTCGAAGATAAATAGAATTAATACTTAACATATGAAAGAGACAGCTAATGTTTTGACAGACAAGCCTCCTCCTCAGAGCCAAGAACATGCATTACCTAAAGGAGGAAAATCCTCATTTGTACTGCAGGCTGCCAGGAGTCGTAATTAAAGAACAAAATTAGTTGAGGAGAGGATGGAATGAAGAGTAAAAAGATTGTTGTTCCTTAGATAACTGTGCAGTTGTTACTGAAGGAGCACACAAACGTTTCTGTGTGGGTTTTTCTTTTTCCTTGATCCGTCTCTGTGTCCATCAGAACATTCACTGCAGGTTTCCTTGTATTAAAAATAAAAATAGAAGTATCCTGCTGAACAAGTTGTTCTGCCGTGGGTGGAGATAAGCCTGCTTGCCCTCTGTTGTGTAGAGTCTCTGATGTCTAATTAGGGGCGAGGTGGGGTTTTTTTTCTGTTTTAGTGAGTCCATCATTAGTGTTTCTTTCCTTTGTCATCCCCTTGAACAAAGCGTGTGGGTTCCTACAACCTTGGATACAACTGCCCTGCTGGCACATCTGATGGAAATTTCCTGGGCTGCTGAAAAGCTCCTGGAGGGGTGAAGGGGAAGGGCAGATAACCAGTAGTATGGACCCACCCACAGGCTGTCTAATTGCCCATTTCTGCAGGAAACCAGCCTGAAATTTTGCAGAGGATTGGACCTGTTTGTAGGAGATTTGTTATTCTGATGTTACTAACACTGGCTTTGGTTACCCAGATGTTCCCAAGAGGCACGGAAGGGTAGATAACAACAGTGCCATGGCCAGAGAAATGGTTAACTGGAAAGAAAAATCTGAGGCATTTTTTGTCAGAGAAAAACAGTGTCTTACTTAGATATATAAAAAACACAACCTTGCACACCTTTCATAGCTGCAAATGTGTAAATCTTTTCTTCCAGAAAGGAATCCACATGCTCACTTACTTTAACTCGAGTCAAGATAAAGTGGCCACATTTTCCCTGCCTGGAACATCTGCAGAAATGCCACTGAGGGATTTTGGCTTGTTGTTTTAGTGAGAGAATTACAGAACTCCTCCCATGTTCTCCTCTTTCGAGGTTAGACCAAGGATACATTCAGCAGTCATGAGCTGTGGTGTATTAATAGAAAGATTTTCTCTGAAAAATGTCCACTACTCCTAGAAGGAGATTTATACCATGTAATCCACCATTTCAAAGGCTAAGGTCACCACTGAACATGTCAGCCCACCAGGATATCATAACACATAAATTACATAATCAATAGCACATGTTTTCCCCCTTTCTTTACCAATTAATGGATTTTTGAAGTAGAGAGCTTGGCTTGCATTTTTCCAATCGTGTTGGATGGGGAAACTCTTCAGAAGGAGGATTAAGAAGGAAAAAATCTGGTGTTAAAGGTGTTCACATCAATTCTTTCTTCAGCAAAAGCACAGGAGCACCAGCTGTACTTCCAATTCTGCTTCCTGCCTTCTGACAATTCTATTAATTCTTCACAAAAATGAATGTACGTAGTACCAGAAGATATTAGATTTTTAAATTTTCATCTCAGATTTCTAACATGTTTCCATGCCAGAAGACCTCTCACAAAACCATCTCATTATCCCTTACCTCTTCAGTCCTTGCAGATTCTGATTAGAGCTTTCTTCTAATTTTCAATGGGATTAGGATGAGATAATGAGTGATTTATATGAATTGACAGGATATTTCCTGCTCTTACCACGATTTTGTAGAAATTAGGTATTTCTTTGTCAAGATAATGGGATTTTTTGCCTCGCTCAGCTCTTTGTACTAATTTTTCATCCTATTGATTTACTTATTGAAGTAGAGGTATTTGGCACTGAATTGTGAAACTCAGTGTCAGTGTCACTTGTAAGGATAGTCCCATAATAACACTTATCAGTATACCTTGGCTTAGTTTTTTCATTTTTTTGCAAAAAAAATATCCAGAGCAGTGCAAGCAGTATTTCATGATATTGATACATGATCATGTCATGTGAAAACACATTTTTAAATGTGTTTAGGGAAGAGAGACAAACACAAGCTCATTTTCCTGCTGGTTTAACTGTTCCAGGCTTGGTTTGTCACCTTCACTTTCTGCTTAGGATTTTGATGATACAGAGTGAGTGTTCCCAAACCAGAAAAACACGAAAGAGAAACCAAACTCCCCAAGGCCAACAGTCTCTGTGTTTGTGTTGAGGATCTTCCTAAGTCCCAGGCTCAGCAAGTTTCCCAGAACATCTTCCCTAAGGCAGCCAGAGGCATCACGGGTGTATTTCTCTTGGCTGTCCTCTCTCTGGAGAGATTCCTTGGAGGAAGCCCATGCTGTGGTAGGATTTGCTCTCCGTGGAGATGAGACTCAAGGAACAAGGAACCAGTTCCTCTCCAGAGGGACAGTCCCAGTCCTTCTCTTTTCTTGTGGCAGTGGTTAACCACTCCTAGTGGAAGATCTGCTGTGCAGTGCTTGACAAATGCAGAGGCTGAGCATGTGAGTGGGCATTGCTTCTCTTCTGGGGAATGACTGGTTGGCAGCCACTCACCTTTTGTGAGCCATTAGCTTTTGGAGAGCCCAGAAGTTGGGAAAACAGGCCCCTCATCACTTGTCCATCGCTTCCCTGCATCCCCTTATTCAAATGAGACACCTTCCTTCTTTCCACCATGATCCAGGCTCATGGACAAGGCACAAAGGTGGAGTTTTCAGACCCTAAAAACTCTCCCCTGAGCCTGCACAGACTGAGGTTTCTGGAAAGCTTATGTGGCTGATTTGGGGAAAATCACCCAGGGGTGGCAGGAGGTCTGGTATTGGTGGCACAAATGCCATATTCTTTTCCCAATGTGTGGAGCCATCACAGGATCCCACAACCAGCTCTTTTCATACAAATAGTCTGTAACAGGGTCAAAATGTGGTTTTCTTTCCCTAGCCTTGTGCTGAGAAGCAACTGAACCATTTTGCTGAAGCTTTCCCAAAAACCACTTAGTCTAGGGCAGGCAGCAAGCGTGGAAAAAATCCAGCCCAAACAGCTGAAATCTGGCAAAGTTGAACACAAACTGAAACACATTCTTCTCATGGAGAAGCGTTGGGTGACCTCTGATATGCAGAGTTCCCTGCTCGACCTACGTAAGACACACAGGCAAAGTGTGCAGCACACTCTCTGTGCTCTTCATGTTGGGTCTGTGTGCTCTGAACTGCAAGTTTTATGTGTAAAAATGTACTCCTTTCTCTATATACCTAGAGCTGCATAGCTCCCTGCTGCACAGGATTCCTGGCTGCAGATCTGTTGCATCACTCCCCTGATGTCATCCTGGCATATACCACCGCCAGCATTCTTCTCTGCCCGGAGGAACAGGATAGTCCA
>JBBMKD010000053.1:64351452-64388936 GCA_037834095.1 Argya squamiceps | reverse complement strand
CCTGCCCCATCCCAGGTGCAGAGTCCAGCACTGCCCCTTGTTGAACTTCACACGGTTGGTGATTGATTGCTCAGCCCCGACATTTGTAGAGATCTCTCTGCAGGGCCTCCCTGATATCGAGACAGCTCCTCCCAGCTCTGTGTCATCTGTGAACTTGCTCAGTGTCCCTTCCAATCCTACATCCAAGTCATTTATAAGGGTGTTGAAAGTGGATCTACATGTGTGTGTGTAACTGTGAAACCCGTGTCAGGGGGTGTGTAGGCATTTAAGATGTCTCCATGAGGGATGTTCTTTGAGCGGCCTGCACTCAGTGGTGCTCTGTGGCCCTGGGTGGGATGAGGAAGGCAGGCATCTGCCACAGCGATGTGGGACCTGCTCTGAGAGCCAAAGACCTGTTGCCTGTAGGTTGTTTTTGAGGCCCTGGAAGAAATGTGTTGCTGGACAAGGATTTGAAGGCCAGTCTCACCTGCCCTAGGCTTTGTTTTACCTATAGCCCCTTCTTTGTTCTTTCCTATGTACAAGAAGCTGGGCATGTAAGCACAGGTCTCAGACGTGGTCTGGTGTGAGCCGGTTTAATAACTCCACCAATGCCACACCTGGAAGCAGGGGAGCAAAGAGAACCTGTATCTCACTTTTCTTCTGCTCTGCCCCTGGGACCTGGCTCTACTCAGGAGGCTCCCTGCCAGGCTCTGCAAGGGCATTTCACTTCTGCATTTCACTTTCAGGTCCAGTGGCCCACCTGGTGGGAAAAACACTCACCATTTTCCTCAGAAAATAAGGGAGCAGTACTAGACAAGGACTGCCACAAAGGAATCACTGATGGGCATGGGATTGCTGTCACTAGAGTAGCACCCAGTGGTGAAGACCACGTGGGCAGTGATGGACATCAGCCACGTTTGTGGGAGAATTTGGTTTCCTATGCTGCTGAAAGCCCAGTGTTTTTGAGTATTAATTTCCTTTCTCTCTTTGGTTGGGGCAAGATGGTGAAGTGTTATATATGAAAAAGGAGCATAATGAGGTTACTTTTTCCCCCAGGAGCTCACGGTGACAAGTCCTTGAAGGACATGGAAGTTAAGTGCATGCCAAGAGAACCCAGGAGACCAGGTCTGGAAAAACCTAACCTGTATTCCCTTCTGGAGAAAGGGGAGAATGCAGGAAGAAAAGGCTTTTACATAGGAAGTAACAAATTAGCAGGACCAGAAGATAGTCTGTAGGGAGGGAGGAAGTGGGGGTGGGTGGCTGGTGCCTTTACAAGCTGCTCTGAACAATGTGCCGAACTTCCTGGGAAGCTGTTTGGGGTTAGCCAGTTTTTGCAGCCCTGCCTCTGGCTGAGGATTTTGCCCTTTCCTGGTGGGCAGTTCACTCTCCCTTCATCGTCCGGCCAGTTTACATCGCTGGTTAATTGGGAGAAGCAACTCCCTCCTTAGGTTCCCCTGCAGAGTGGAAGTGGGAAGCTGGAGCCCTTCCTTTCTTCTCAGGGCCGGGATCCTGGAGCCGTGGCTCAGGCTGAGTCCCTCCAGCCCCTGGATGGAGAAGTAGTCGGGGACAAATGAGGAAGCGGTGGGTTGAGCAAAATCCTCGCGCTATAGAAATCTTCCTTCCAGAAAAGTGGGAAGGGGGTGGGGCACCAGCCACCCTCTCGCTGCAGCAGCGGCGTGTTTTCATTGTGATGCAAATCTCTTCACGTAATTTGGGTCACATTCAGGTTCACCCAGTTCTTGTGGCTGGAACTGAAACCAGCACGTCTTCACTTTTGCTCACATCTCTCAGCGCTCTCCTCTCTCACTCTCACGATCGCCGGGGCTTGTTTTTCGACGAGGCTCCTGCATCCCTCCTGGAGAGATGCCGTTCCATGGAGCACATCGGGGACCTCAGCGGGCCGGGATGTCACCACGCCCCTCTCCCCCCTCACCCTGGCTCTTCGGTGGGATGTACCAGGCACACATGGGTGTGCTCTGATGCTGTGAGGTTTTCAGAGAGCGGTTTCTTTCAATCAGAGTCGCTCACACAAACTCTGCAGGGCTGACACCCCGAGCAGTGCCTGCAAACACAGAGAGCCAGCCCCGCAGCGCCCGATTGCAATCGCCGAGACTCTGCCCTGCACCCCAGTCCGGAGGGCTCTGAAAACACTGCCTTCGCTTCTGGGAAACACGGTGTACAGATTTAAACAGGAAATTTACAGCCTTCTCGCACAAAACTTGACTTCTCCTCACCCCCCCCCTGCTTGGAGTGAGCCTGTAGATGTTTAAGTCACCTCACTGTTATCCTGTGTGGGGTCTTTGTTCCTCGCCTCCCCTGCTTGTGTTGACCTTCTCTTGCTGCACAGTCAGCATTAAATTCTGGGGCACAGGGCAAAGGCTGGGCTTGGTCACCTCTTCCCTGCCCCCCTTGGAAGGGCTGACTTTTGCTGCTGTCTGATGTGGATTAGTGGGCCTCCCCTCTAGTTCTGGGCCATGGGCAGTCACCTCAGTTGCTCTCTCCAAAACCTGATTCTGTTTCGCTTTGTCTGGAGTATAATGCTCCCTGGAATTCATTTTAAATGCAGAGCAGGGTCAGGGACAGCTCGGGTGCTGTTAGGACTCGGGCTGTGCTGGAGGCACTTCGGCCCGTTTTGTACAATTGGCTGTTAAGTCACAGTGGTTTCCTGAGCCACCTGTTGGAAAATCACCTCCAGCAAGCTGGGCTCCCTGCAGCTGCTGCTGTCTCTCCTGGTACCCAGGCTCACAGGGTGGGCTCTGTGCATGCCTCCTCCTCCCACCCACGCCAGCTCAGACCTAAAAATCTCTGGTGCCCATCAGTGGAGAGTCCAGCCCTTGGTACTTCTCCATCCTGACGCTATTCCTTGTGCTTTCTGTCCCTGGCTCTGACCCAGCTGACAGGAGCCTGCCCATGTTCAACACTCATCAAGACATTTTGGTACACTGAGTGGGGACTGAGCACGGTGGAAAGGGCACAGATCTCAAAGTCTTGCATTTCAAAATCACCTCTTGCTTTGAGGGATCTGATCCTGCTTTAGTCTCACTCTGCTGTAAGGCAATCTGGTCTCCTTGCACTTCACTGCAGCTGCTTCTGGTGAGAAGTATGGCAGCTGCTCCACACTGCATAAGAGAACACTCTGGCAAAAGAGACCTAATGATTGTGCTTGGCTGCATCTGCAGAGGAAAATTAGGGAGAGGGAATGTAATTATTGGAGTTTGGCCAGGACATTGGGATAAAACACCTGCACTTGTGCCGTGACATGATCATTTGCAGTAAAGGAAAGTGTACACTGTCAGTGTTAGGTCACTCTTCTGGATGTACAGTGTCATGAGGAATGTTCTGCCTTTTCCATCCATGGGGAGTGGGGTTTTAATTCTCTGTACATGACAATTGAGTGAGCCAACCATTTCCCTTAACAAAACTCACAGAAAGAGGTAGTGGTCCCCTCTAACTTCATAGGGGCCACGGAGAAGCTGTTGGTGTGTTCTTCTGAAATGACTCTGGTTTCCTGGGATTTTGTTTCATGTATAATTAGAGAAATAAAGGCAAAACCAGAATCTTGGATCTGTACAGCCTGAAACAGCAGGGCTGGAGGAATAAGGGTTTTTTCATTAGGACTGTGTTCTTCAACCCTACCTCAGCTGAAACGCTAAGAGGTGAGGGGCTGAGTTTGGGTTTTGAGGTGATAGTGATGCTGAAGTTCTAGTGGATTTAGTGTGGGACAAGCTGGTGCCCTGGTCAACCTGAAGTGGAAGTTATGAGAACAGCTTCTTTGATTTTCTCTGTTGATCATCCCTAACCCATAAGCAGTCCCAAACCCCACTGAGGGGAGAATTTTGCTTTGGTGACCATCTTTCACCCTTCACAGTTATTTTGAGATCCCTTAGAGATGAATATTATAAAATCATCACAGAGGAAAAAAAGTTGTGTTGTGTTTTGGCAGTAGCTAACCTGAGGGGGTGGTGAAATCTGTAACCTAACTCATGCATGTGACTCATATCAAAGTACAAATGATAAATAAATGTAGCTGATGCTGATCACAAATTTGACATCACTTTGATCAGCTTCAGGATTAGCTGTGCCTGACAGCATTCACTCTTGGAGCTGGTCTCCTTCTCAAGGTGAACAATAGCATCAAATGATCTCTTATTAAGTAAAAAAAAGAAAAAAAAAAGAAGAAGAAGAAGAAAAAAAGGAAGATGAACTCCTCCAGGCTCACTGCCATCCCTAAGAAAGCAATCAGCTTGTTTGGGATGAATCATGGAACTGCTGTAAGAAGGAGCCACTGACATTTTCTGATGGAGGAGGAAGTGCTGTGTTGCTCAGAGAACATGAGGAGCTTACAGATAGTGGCACTAGCTCTTGGAAACAGCTCTACTAGTTTTTTTTCTCCCTAGAAAATTCAGAAAAATGTAGGGGGATTTCCAAAGACAAGAGTTGTGGCTGTAAAGAATGGAGCCTGCTCCAAACACAGTGATCCCCAAGAGAAATTGTGCTGTTTTCTCCCAGCTATTAGTGAGATAACTATTAACCTCAACAAGAAGGTTAAGAGGAAGTTCTTATGATGAAATGTTTATAAACAGGAAAAACCCCATGGACTGTCTTCTTAGTACCTAAAGAAAAGCCCAATTCTGCTGGGGGAGGTGAAAGACATTCCTTAAACCATGGAATGAGCTTTCCATTCTTCCAGCTCTTGAGACCTTCAAGGGGGCATCAGGCAGTCCCTCAGGCAGGGATTTGGGCTGCAGGACCCCTGTCATGTGTGGACACATGGCCCCACTGCTCCATGCTGTCAGCTCACAACTGGTTGATTTTATCTTTGTTCCCTCTTGGGGGAACCATGTGTGATGCCCAGAACATCCCAGAGAAGACAAGAAGGCAAGAGTGGTTCTTCCACTTTTGTGGAAGTGTTGAGCAACAGCAGCTCAGACCTTCAGCATTTCTTGGAAGCTGCTTTCAGTTTCCAGGCCTGCTGCCTCTGGCTGATCTGCCACCTATCTCCGAGGCACACATCTCCTGTGCTGTGTGTAAATCTGCAGCAACACATCCTAGATTCCTGTAAGCTCAGACATCCCCCCTGCCCCCACTCGACGGAGAGAAACCCCGAGTTCCTTTTTTAGCTTCCTTTGTTGACCACAACTCACGTCAGCAGTGAAGTCCCCGCCTGCCATGCTGCCTGCCAGCCTGTGTGCATATGGTCTGCAGAACATGAATGCACCAAACCACTTCACAGCATTGTTGTTTGCTTTTGCCTGTCTTTTTTTGTTTTTTTTTTTTTTTTTTTTTTTTTTTTTTTTTTTTTTTTTTTTTGGTTTTTTTTTTCATCCTCTCGGTGGAAACTCTTAAGGACCGAAAACCTTTGCTAATAAAATTCACACAGCTGCTGTCGCTGCAGATGAAATCCTGACACCACAATAGGGATTTCAGGCCGTGGCTGCCCCCCTTGCAGAGAGCACTGAAAGAGGACAATGCATTTCCAGAGCGTGGAAAGCCCTAGCAAAGACAGGTCACTCTGTGTGTCTGCCCACCAGACCTGTGAGGCTGCTCTCTGCCATCAGTGCAGGTTTGCCATTTCCCCCCTCAGCCCTGCCCTTCCCCCAGGCTTGGTTTGGTGAAGTCAGATGCCAATTCTGTCCTGAAGGTACAGGATGATAGAGTTCACCCGGGGCTCACATTTGGCCTGTCAACAGCTGGCCATTTGTCTTCTCAGCTTCCAGTTGTCTGATAATGAGATATTGTAATGAGAGTGCTGACACTACAGTGTGGTTCTGCTAAAGGCCAAAGGTAGGGGGCAAAATGAACTCTGTTACTGCTTTTCCCCTTCTCCTAAACAGAGTTGAAGGTGCTGTTTAAAGGACCCCAGCTAAATTAATTCACAGGTCTGAGAGAGGCTCCATAACAGGAGGAGTGGCCTGCCACAGAAATAACAGTTGATGTTGGATCCAGCCCTGCCAAGCTGGGTGGCCTTTGTAGGGTGGCAGACACCTCACATTGGGCAGGAGTTTTTAAAGGGCAGAGGAATGTTCAATTTCCAAGGAGGTCTCTGTTTCTGAATTTCCCTCTCTTTTTCAGTACAAGCCAACACTTATCTGTAGGTTTGTGCAGGACAAGCCACATCTGAACCACTACCTTTTGGTGCAAATATAGCCCAAACAGCCACAACAGAAAATTGCTATTATTCTGTCAGACTACTCAAGCCATCAACACACAGACAAAAGATTTCCAAGCCACGGGGCTTTCAGTTCTTGTGTGTGATAATTTGTGCCAATGGCAACAGGGGCTGCTTGAGTTGGCTGCTTGTAGTGAAAGAGTTGTGAGTGAGGGAAGGTCTTGATGGGAAAGAGAGCACTGCTGCCCTGTTTAAAGGCCAAGAGAGCTTTTTCAGAGCCTTCCTGAACTTTGCTTCACTATGCCTGTTGCCCCAAGTGTGAGATGTATGGCCGAGCCATAAGGCAGGGCGGGATCCACCACTGAGGGAGAATGAAAAGTCTTTTAAACAATCCTCGCTGTTTGTGTTGTTAAAAAAATAAATAGCTCTTGGAAAAAACCAAATCCCCTCCTTCTCCTCAGTAGTATTTCCCAATTACTTCAAAGTCCTGTCCCTGAGCATTTTGCTGCGTTTTTTAGAAACCACATGTTTAGGAAGACACTCCTGTGAGGGTGAAGGCTTCTGCTCCTGTGGCCCAGGAATGGGATGTGCCAGCTGGGGTCTGTGGGGCTTGATCCTGCAGCTCTTGCTCACACCAAGGTCTCAGTCTTGCACCTGTGTAGGGGTGCAGTGGAAACCCTCATCCCATCCCAGCACGATGTGAACAGGGCCTTGTTCAGTGCTCAGCCTTTCTCTGGGTTTGTGGGTGAAGGGGTAAAGGGAAAAGAGGACTAAGGGAAAAGGAGTATTCACTGACTTCAGGGGGAACAGGCCTTCTGGCTTTGCTGGAGGCTACTTGTGAAGGTCATTGCATGGGTGTGAGCTGGTCCTGTCAGTTCCTGTTGCCACCTTCCATCTGTAGCAAAAAACCCCACACCATGCGAGCAGCTGTTAGTTGTTTACTTATAAATAAGTTATATATGTTGGCTTGATTCAGTGAAATTGCCTGTTCAAAATCACAGCTCTTCAAAGCTGGTGCCTTCAAGCTTTGCCCCCACCCATTGCTGCTTTTTCCTGGAGAAATGTTTTCTTGTCTTGGTCTCTCTGCTCTGCCTTCCTGCTCCAGCCTGGATGCAGGAGTTTTTTCCTCCAGCCCCACCTGGACCCAGAGCAGGTTATAGCCCATCCTGCTCGTGCCCAAGCCCTGACAAACCCACACATTTTGATTCCCAGGGGCCAAGTTCTGTTTTTCTGAGGGCAGAGGGCCACTCAGCTCAAAACATCCGAGGTTTTGAGCCACCTCTCTAGGCCTCATTCTCCTGTTGAAGAGGAGGGCAGAAGTTTGTTGCTCTTTCTTTTGAGCCTTTTAGACACGAGCTTCAGGCTGCTGACAAAGTGCTCTTTGGCTTCATGCTAATCTGGCAGAGAGCAAGTCCCATATCTCTTATTTACAGCTGCACTCCTAATTAGTTAGCAGCAAAAATACACAATAAAATACAGCTTGTACTCAGACCAGTCCTGGCTAAAGCCAAGCTGAGATACAGTAAGGTGAAAAAACCCTCAAGACTCTGAGCCACGCTTAAGGTAAATCCACAGAATACAGAAAATTACCTCAACCCTGGGAAAAGCAGAAATTTTAAGGTGTTCTCCATGCAGAAAGCAGTGAAAGTAACAAATCAGAGCCAAGACTAGACTAATACTCATAATGTGCACATAATGAAGCCTCTGGATATTGAACAGGCTGGAGCTTGAATCTTTCCCACTGTGGCAATTCCTGCATAAAACATACAGTTGTGATGATGAATTCAGAGGATGTTTGCTCTTTAAAATATTACTTTCAGTTGAGATGTACAACTTTCCCCATGTTTAAAAATAAGTGTATGTGGTACACCACCTTTGGTTTTACTGTTCTTCTTCTATCTCTTCTGCTGGCTGTTTGCTAGGAGGACACAGAGAATGCAGAATGACCCAGCTGCCTGTGCATTTTAACCTCACACTTGTGTTATGCTTGGAGACTGACAGTAGGTCTGTGCTGGTAACATCCCAGACTTGTCCTATGGCTGAAGGTGTGCAATACCCACAGCCCAGGGCTGGGAGGATTCCTACCTGTTTCTACCAAATCAGCTTTCTCCCATCTTGCTTGCTGTGACTTGGCTTTCAGGACATGTCAGACTTTGTTTTTGCCAACAGGAAATGCCCTCTCGTGCCTTGTCCCCCTGGGAGGGGGTTCATGGAGGCTGTCACAGGGACTTTGGCCTGTCTCTCCCTGGTGGATGTGGTGACATCCACCAGGGCTTTTGGGGGCTCAAGCCTGGCTTTTCTCAAAATCAAAGCAGTTTTGTATCAGCCTTAGCCAGTTTCCAAAATGGAAACTGGATGCCAGTTGTCTCAGTCCTTGGTGAGTGCCCAACCTACTCGACTGCTGTTGGCACTGGCTTTCTTCTTCTCTCACTTTCTCCTCTCTTTCTCCATCCCTGTGAGCTTTGTGGATGTGGTGAGGGCTGTAACTCAGGGCTGTGAATCCCATCAGTCAGCAAACATTTGGAGTGTCCTGCCCTGCTTTGTGAATCTGGCCTGCCTCTCTGAGTCCAGCTCACCAACCCAAGAATAAAGACCTTATTTCTTCCTGAGGTCCTGCAGAATATTGTCTAAGAGTCCTTGGGATGTGGTGATATGTTGCAGTCTCTTTTCTATTTCAATTTAAAAATTTTCTGTTTTATTCAAGCATTTTCCAAAGAACAAGCAAAGCAAACTTTGAAATTTCTTTTTATTTCTCTGGTGTGCATGATTGAGTAATGCTGAAAGAGGAGCTCAGGGCCAGTGCTGTGTCAGGTACTTGCCCTCAACATGAGCACTGCTTGTAGATGCTCCTTGTTGCTCTCAACAAGAGATATCTCTCCTTGCTGGTGAGCCAGAAAAAATATTTAAAAATCTTCTGCTGGCTATATTTTTCCTGTAGCCATTTAATGGAAGGATTACCTTTTCATTAAAAGTGACTTTCCATGTGTCTTGGAGGGTGTCTTTTCCAGTGCAGAAGGCAGCAGTGATGCCAAACCAGGATCAGACCACACACTTGTGTCCCACCTTCTTCTGACCCCAACCTGCTCTGTCAGATGAATAAACATCAGCCTCAGGGGGACTCCAGTGCACCAACTTCCCCATTTTTAAGTTGTAAGGAAAAAGAAAAAAAAAAGAAGAGGTTTCTCTGTGAGACATCTGATGAAATTAGCTGTGTCACGATGAGCAGAAATGCTGCTTGCTCTGTCCCCTTTGGAGGCTTAGCAGTTGCTGTGATTAGGGCAGAGTTTTCACCCCTGATCTGGAGAGGTGCAGCTATGAGCACTGCCATGAACAAGGCAAAGGAGTGTGTGATCCCCTTCCCTCCAGGTGAGGCCCAAGGGAGCAGGTGTGCTGGGAGCATGAGGAGGTCTGTGAGGGGGAAAAAGAACCCCTCAAACAATCACAGGGGAAAAAATACATGGAAAAGTTAGAAAGTGAACAGGAGGTTAATTAAATAACCAGACAGTTAGAAAAACAGAAAATCCCAAAGCAATTGGTGTACTTTTATCTCTTTTACCACAATGATATTGGTACCTCCCCTTTTCCTCTCCACAGCAGTGTGGCTCTTCTCTGAGAGCTTCAGTGACAGGCATTGCATTTGGGACAAAAATACAGCCATCAACAAGAAATAACCTCTGCAGACTGTAAGATTTCAGAAGAAATGGAGAAAAGATGATCCTCAGACAAGGGGATCAGGCTTGGCTTGGCTGGGCTAGCCAGGGAAGACATGGATGAAAGAGGTGCAGACCTGATACACCTATCCCATGGAGTGACCACTCATCCTAACAGGGCTGCTCCTTGCAAGGCTTGGTTTTCCCCACTGGAGAAGCAGCAGCAGCTGGCCAAAGGCATTTTCTGCTTTTTGTTAGCCTGGGACAGAGCTTGGCCCTGAAACCCTTGTCCTGTGATCTGGTGGTGTTGATTAGAAAGGGGAGGCTTTCGGGAGGGTGTTAAAAAAATTAATAAAAAATTGAGAAAACTGTGAAAAAACCTGGTGGGAAAGGTTGCAGGAAGAAGCTGGGGTTTCCCCTTAGGGAAACTGGCTTTGGTCTTTTTAAGACACGTGAGCATCTTTACTCTGCACAGCCCCTTGACTGACCTCAGGGCATGGCCTCTCCTGCAGTGCAGTGGCTCTGTCCTTCTTGACGCCCTCCCTGACCTCTCCCTGCCCTCCTGCAGGGCACCACTGATGCACAGAGAGTCTTCTGGATGCTTTTGGCCACTCTCCTCTCTGCAGTTTTCCCTGGAAAACTGGAGGAGGGTCTATAGCTACAGCCAGGAGTGTCTGCAAGCCAACAGCTTGTTGTCCCTCTCCTCTGCCCTGGGATTTGGAGGCTGAGCTGGGACATCACCCATCCAGAGGGTTTGCACAGATCCACAGTGCTGGCATGAGCTCCAGCAGCCACAGTGCTGTCTTCCCATCCCTTTCCACATCAGACAATGTCCTGAGGCTTGGAAACCTGAGTCCAAGCCATTGGTTATTGGAAACTGTTCCTGCTACAGCTGCTTCCCATTGCTGCTTCCCTTCCCTTCCCCAGTCTTTTATTTCTCCTTCCTGGCATGGCTTAGGTGGGCATGCATGACTTACGAGTTTTAATTTCCTGTGGGAAACATTTCTCATGGCCTGCAGGTAGGTGCTTTTTTTCCACCCTCCCCTCCCTCCCCCATTAAGCTTTTCCTTAGCTTTAAAGCTTTTCTGTGTCCTTAAACTGCCCTTTTTTAAGATCCCAAGCCCCTTTGGATCTCATTTACTCCAGGATGTTACTTGCCTGGTTTCAGTGGTGTTAGAGCTCATTCACATACTGGATAAATGAGGGAGAAACCTTTTTCCTTGGTAAGTGTGAAACAGCCTGTCCACATTGATATTTGCAGCTGGGAAACTTTCAGTGTCAGTGCATCCTTGCACACAGCATTTAATGGTCTGTCAGGTATGGCAGACTCTAGAAGGGGGGAGGAAGGTGAAAGGAAAACTTCTCAATTCTTACCAAAGGGACAAGGGATGGACACGTGGGTGTGGGTGTGTGCTCTGCATAGTTGTGCATCCCAGGGCCTAAAGAGGTGTGTGGATATCCATACACATGTAGAGACACACCTAGAAATGCATACACATAGCCTGAGCTTTGAAATGCATCTCTTCCCACCCAAATTTTTCCATCTGGGATCCCAAAAGATACTCCTTTTTCATTTTACTCCCACCCACAGATTCTCTTGGCCTTTATGATGTAGGGTTGTCCTTCCCCAGGACTCTGGTGGCTCACAGGGCATTTAACCATCATTTGCAAAGAGACTCATGGCCAACACATATCCTGCTGCTCCTGGGGTCCTTCCCAGCATCCAGAGAGCCGAGCATGGGGGTTCTCTGGGATCTTGGTCTGCTCACCAGAGCCTGAGCCTGCCCCAGCTGTGCTGACTGATTCCCTGAGCTCCCCTCAGCACCGTGGGGAAAAGCTGTGGCAGGTCTGGGCCACAGCCTGCTCTGCTTGGGAGTGGCAGAGAGGAAATCACAGCCCAGGAAGGAGCTCTGCTAACCTGCAGGTTTGGGAGAGTCCAGTGGGGCAGTTGCTGAAGTGGGAAGGGCAACTTCAGCTCTGATATTTACTCCTTTGGAGTGGCAGAGAGGAAATCACAGCCCAGGAAGGAGCTCTGGCAACCTGCAGGTTTGGGGGAGTCCAGTGGGGCAGCTGCTGAATGGGAAGAGCAACTTCATCACTGATGTTTACTCCTTTTTTTTTTTAAATAAGGGCAGCCCTCATCCTAACATCCCATATATTTAGCTGGGCCTTTTAAAGAGTAGTTTGGAAATACCTGACCTAGATGGAGTAAAAGGCTTGAGTGGAGAAGCACAGAACTGAGTGTTTTGCTCTGGGAAGAAATTTGGAGGATTTGCTGAAAACTGAAGCTTTTTTTCTCTGCAGTCCTTCCTCCCTCATTTATTAGCTTCCTCTGGCTCGGGTACCTGCATAGCCCCACGTAGCATTGCACAGATGCTCTCCTTGCTCAGCAGCCCCATAAAATCCTGATTTTCAAATGAGCCGAGTGTCTGAGCAGGTTCCACTGGCTTCACCTTATTATCACAGGGCTCCTGCACCAGCCCACCAGTCAGACCCACCGACATCAAAGGGCCTGTGGCAGATTCACAGCAGATAAAAGCCCGGCCCAGCCCTCGTGGGATACACCCATTCCCTGCCCACGTAAGGCTGCTTTCCCACCTGGCTCTGGGCTGGGAGGAAGGGTGGGACCGTGGCTCTTCAGGGCAGCCTCTGCCCCCACTGCCTCTCTGCTGGAGGCACCCACAGCCCCAAATGCTGCCTTTGCACTGCCCTGCCTGGCAATAAATGCCACACCCTGCAGACAGGCACAGCGGGGTCTTTTCCTGTATCCACACAGTGCATTTTTCCAGGACAGTAACACTTTGCCTACAGATTTGTGGGAATCCAGCATGAAGTGTCTGAAATCCTCTCTGTTTACGCCCATTTTTTTAACCTGTGGGTTGGAAAATTCCCAGTCCCTGTCTGCCTTGCATCCTCCCCATCTTCCACAAGGGTGAGGCAACTTGTTCTGGGCTGCAGCTGATTTGGGCAAAACTGAGAGCTTTGCTCTCCTTTCCTGGGCACAGGGCTTGCCTGGAAGCAACCTCCTGAATTCATTGAAGTGAATCGGTTTGAAAATCCTGGATTCCACTGGGTTTCCTGTGAAATTAAATCCTGAAAGGAGGAGGCACCTTTTCAAAAAAAAAGGCCCTGCTGTCAGCAAAATGCAGCTTGAAATAGTGGGGCAGCATCCCTGTGTGGTGTAACAGGCTGCCTACAGGCTGGAAAGGGATGAGTTTGCACAGCTTAGCTTATATAAATTGAACAGCAAGTGCCAGCAAACTGCAGCCATACGAGAGAGCTCAAAAGGTTTGAAGTGTTGCAGAACAAAGCTACTTTTATGATTTATACACTTGCCAGACAACCATCAAATTCTTTGCTGAAACTGGAGCTTCCCTGGTAGCACCGCGAGGGCTGGCCAGCCTGTGAGGAATTCTTGGCATCAGAGCAGCTGTCCCAGAGTGGTACAAAGGGCTTTGCCAGTGTGAGATGGAGCTATCAATAGGATGTCTATCAGGGCAGGCAACAAATGGGCCGCTGATCTTGGCTCCCTCTGCTTCTCCAGCCTCAGAGAGTGTGACAGACAGTGGTAACAACGCCCAGACAACTGTCACAACATTTCTGTGCAAGGTGTGGTGGCCGCTGAGCAGTCCCTGTGGCTCATGAGGAGCTCTGGGCAGAGCTGAAGGGCTGGAGCACAGGGAGGAGAAGCCTGTGGGGTGTGATGCCCTTGTGCAGACAGGCTTTGGTCTGCCCCTGGGGCCCAGTGTGTTCAGGGAGTGGGCAGGAGCTGTCCCTGTGGGCCAGGACACTCTTGGGCCTTCCTGTGGACTGTTCTCCAAGGAAATGGTCTGGAAGTCAGGATTTTATTCACCAGGAGAGTCATGCCAGGCTTGCAGCTTTGCAGTGCTCCTGAGCCCCTGCATTCCTGGTGAGGGGGATCTCAGCTGTGACCTTTCTGAAGGACTGTTCTCTCCCGTGTGAAATGAAGTTGTAATAGCAATGACTCTATAGCCAGATGAAGCCTTTTTTGTAGGGAGAGCAGGAAGGGTGAGGATTCCTGAAATATTGTGAGTTGAGTGAACTTCAGTGACTGTACCCACCTGGGTGTATGGCTTCATGAAAGGGGCTGGTGCACCAGTGCCTCCCTGAAGAGGGGTGAGAAACACCTTCAGCCCAAGGTCTCTTTGCTAATGGTAAGCTTGTATGCATTGAGACATTATTTATTTAGAGAACAGCTCTTATTGCTGCTGTTTTGCCAGAAAACATCCTCTGGTTTCCGCTGGCCTCTGCCCCTGCAGCATTAGAGATTATTTTCCACATTTGTTTGCTCTCATTAACGCTTCCAGCAGAAGTCTGTGGGCACTCAGTGAGGAGACAGGGCACGAAACCAATGGCAGACAGGCAGAAGGATGTGGCATGTGAAAGCCCTGCAGGAATGTCTTTGAATACCACCCTAGGAAAGGGTTTGGAGGTTTTGCAGTGGTTGTAATGCTACACAGCCGTGCTGGGGCTGTCCCATTAGAGCTGTGTCCCATTAGGCTGCTGGGATGAAGGGATTTCACCTCAAGAGCTGTGTCTACTCAAAAGATTTTATGGGGCTGACACGATCCAGGGATCTCCTGTACCCAACAAACTGTCACTGGAGAGCACCAGACAAGTGCACAAAATAAATAGCTGATTTTACTTTGGGCATGGATCATGGTAAGCCTGGCCAGCTCCTTCCTCTGGCTTCTCCTTACAAAGTGCATGTCATCTGGGATTTCTATACCAGCTGGAATGACTCATTTTGCAGGAGTGTAATGGTGGTGGTGCTCTGTAGTGAATAGGGGCAGGGGGAAACCCGTGCTAGAACAGAAACATGTCAGGTTTTTCTGGAGCCAGGTGGAGTGGGGGACTGGTCCCATTTAAATAACAGATTTTGGCTCAGGCTCCCAGTGCACCTATTTTTTTTAGGGTGAGGCAAAGAGGGAGGCCAGTTAACACATGGTGAAAGAACTGGTCCTTCCTGTTGGGAGCTGTTGGGTTTGCCCTGCTTACCCTGTTTCTTTGCAGGCAGCTGACTTGTCTTCTTTTCAGCTTTCTCTTTGCCCAGCTAATGCAGACTGGCCATCTCTTCCATTTAAACAGAGTCCAGCAGTATTTTGATGCCAGGGAAAATACCAAAATGTTGCTCCAAAAGCCACAAAGGATTCAATTATTTCCTGGGGACGATATGAAGCCTATTGAATTGCAAGTGATGGTTATCATCTCTCACTTGTGGAAGAAAAGGGCTGAGAGTGAGTGGAATAGAAATCATTGTGCAGGCAGCTTTTGCCTGTGAAAGTCACCCAGCTCAGTTGGTAAAATTAGGTTAAGCATGGAGTGCAGGAAGAGAAAAGGGAGACTGAAAAACTTGGCACTTCCTTATCGTTATCTCTTCTGCTCTGCACTGGGTCTGGGCTCCAGGGATTGATGACAGTAAAATGGGAACATGCTCAGCTCTGATAGCAGGAGAGGCAGGGATGTTTCCAGGAGTCCTCTCCACTGCTCCTCCTGGAAACCAGCAGATCCCAGTAGGGCAGAATTGCAGGGATGAGAGGGAGCTCTTCAGCTGTCTGAATGTTTTATTGGGTGGAGGAGAAATGCTCTTCTGGGAGAGCAAGAGAGGAGAGCCCTAAGGAGTAATTTTTAGGCCACTGTTTTGTAGCCCACTTGACTATTTTCTGCAAGAACTGTCATTTTCTGAAGATGGAAAACAGGAGATGTGTCAAGAGACTATCAGGGAACTGGTTTACGTGGTTGTGCCTGGTAGTAAACAGGAGGCATGTGGGAGCATGTGTGCATAATGCCTGTTGTACAGGACTGTCTTTGTGTGGGATTTCAAAATAGTTCAGAGACTTAATTGTGGTAAAAACAAGCAATATTCAGTGTGCGGTGTGAAGGAGCTGGGAGAAAGTGCAATCTGCTCTGTGAGACAGCCTCCCTAGCAAAAGCTATTGCAGTTATTTCACCAGTAAAACACCTGCATTTTGGCTATTCAGTGACAAGAAACTCAGGTTTTATATATGGGCTTTGTAGACTCAGCCAAAAAAAGGCATTTGTTAGGTAGCCCAGTAACGGAGTCTGGTACAAAGGGATCGTAGCTTCTACAAAGAAGCTCAGATAAGCAACAGCTGATTCCAAAAGCATTGCCTGAGATATAGCCCTTAATCCTATTATGGCAGGCAGTGGCCTCTCCAGGTCTCTTTCAGTTTGCTGCTGTTTTGTGTTTTAAACAGGCAGGATTTTCAGTTTGCTGCATGGGAAGACACTTTTTTTTTTTAAGGAAAGAGGAGGAAAATAGACTCATGGCATGGAGGTACTCTGTGTTGTAAGGACTGTTGTGGTCACAGCAAGGTTAAGGAGAAAGAGGAAGGTTCCTTTGTGTGCCAATAGGTGGGGATTGGAGCTCAGTTTTCAAATTAAGAGTTACTAAGGAGAGAAAGCAATACCCTGATAAAGAGTCCAATATGGTGGGAGAGTCCTCAAACAAGAGCTGCTGGCTTGGCTCAGCCTCATGGGGTTGTTCCTGCAGAGGAATGTGTGCAGGGATAGAAAACATGGCTTGCCTCTGCTCCCAGTGTGACATGGGGGGCCAGGGAACTGCCCAGAGCACTGTCCTGGCCAGAGGGGTGAGGCACTGATGCCAAAAGGGCTTTCCCACTTTCCTTCCATCCCTCCCAGCTGTGGGGAGCCCTCAGCTTTGCTGCTCAGAAACCAGCAGCATCAGAAATCCTGGAGATTCAGGAGCATGTCCAGGCCCTCTGCTGCCACAGCTGACTCTGCTGGACACCTGGGTGCACACACTCCTCTGTCTTGGAGATTTACAACACAAGATCCTGAACTGCAGCTCTAAGCACAAGTTCTCCTCTCCAGTCAGATCCACTCCTGTGGGTGTTGTGGTGTGAGAGCCCCAGGAGAGTCTGGAGCTGCAGTGTGGATTGCTGGGCTTGGGATGCAGCTTTGAGCATTTTTGTTTCTCACCAAACAAAGCTGTGCATTTCTTGATTGTGGAGATGTCCATTCATTGTTTATCTTCCTCCCTCAAGGCTTAATACAGCAAACTCTGAAAAAGTATCAGCTGGTCCTCCCGCTGCCTACCTCCCCACCCTCACTTCCTCCAGCTATTTGCTTTGAGTTATTTGCTCAGGATTTGTTTTCCCTCTGATTTTACAAGTTTGCCTTGCACAGCAAAAAACCTGCTATTTTGTTCTCTCTGGTATTTGGCAGGAAAACAGCAAGAACACAAAGAAGAAAAGTATAATAATTGTTTTTTTCCTGATGATTTAGCACACAAGAGTTCTTTTTAGTGCTACTGTTGCTGCTGTGTTAAAGCATCTTCTTTTCTGAGGCGTGCCAAGAGCTACTGGGGAGAGAAGAGGAGAGAACAGGGTGTCTCTAAACTGTGCTTTGCTGGGCTGGCAGTGGGCTCTGAGCTGAGACCTGCCCATCCTCCTGGTGCTCACTTGCAAGGCTCCCTCACATGTTATTTTGATCCAGGTGATGGAATTGGACAGAGCAGCTTTTGTGCAGGGATTTGCAAAGCTCATCTCTGTGCTGTTCTACTCCAGTGGAAGTTGAAACAGGTGTGCTGGAGCCACTGTACTTGTTGCATATTTTTTTTATTTTTTGTGGTTCATGTTCCCATGCATTATTTTGCTTCATGACACTCCTTATTTCAGGTTGGGGTAACCTTCATCTCCTCAGGACATGCAAAATGGTTGGTAAACGATCCCCAGCAACTTCTTTCAATTAAGTGAGGAAGGACTGGTTTGACAGCAGGGTTGGTTCAGGAGGCTCAGGAGTGTATCTGAGCAGTTTGATCCTTTGTTTTGGGTTACATACTTCCTCGTTTCAGCCACGAGACTTGCCTTGTTTGTGATATTTCTTTGTTTTTTTTCTTCCACCACCAGCTGAGAGCAGGTGATGCACAGGGGGCACTGAATGAGAAGGCAGTGCAGCAAGGCCAGTGAGATCCACTCTCCTAAATGACTCTTCTTAGAGCTAGAAGGAAGAAGCTAGGGGGTACAGGCTGTTTTTTCACCTTTCTCTCTCTTAAGTTATCAGTCATGCCCTGGCCTCTCCTGCTTGTACAAGCAAAAGGAGTCCCTCACCTTCCTCTTATTGCCCAGCGGGTGAAAAAAGCTCAGTCACAGAATGAATGAAGAAGCAGGAAGAGGAAAATAAACAGCTGAGTCATTGCTGAAAAAAGAAAACAACAACAACAAAAACCCAACCAAAAACCTACAGGAAAGGGGAGGACTAGGAGGGGCTGGCCATGAAGCCTTGAGAGAAACCACAAATGCAGCAGTGGACCTTTACAAAGGCATTTCTCCATCTGCCAAGAGAGGGCTACCAGGACTCCCACAGAGGACGTGGAGGGTGCCAGGCAGCACTTGCCCAGGGACAGTGGCAGCATTCAGTGGGTTCCAGCTGCTGAGAAATATGTGGAAATTACATGCTGTAAGTCAGCTAAATAAACCAGGCGGAAAAATGGCTGAGTCAGAAAAACTGGGCCATTAAGTTCAAATGCGTTATTAATTGGAAAACTGCTTAACACAGCTGGAGATCCTCTGGGTATGGGTAAACAAAAATATGATGGTGAGAGAACTAATTAAAGACACTAATTAGTCCTTTTAGGAAGTTCTTCAGGTCCATTAATGATAACCCTTAATTGCAAGCTATGGAAGAGAAAACTTATCTATATTGCTGCTGCTGCCTTGGACATTAGTGCTTTCTCTGTGTGTGTGTCTTGCCTTTTTTGTGTCTATACAAAAATCATTAACTCAAGAAACTGCACACTTAACAGTGGCAAGTGCAGGTTAATGAAAAATTAGAGACTTGGTCTTCCAACCCCCCCGTGGGTAGCTCAACAAAGAATTATATACCAGGATATAATTTATGCAGACCCATTTTTTTGAAAGGATGGACTATCAATTCTTCCCTCTCATTCCCATAGCAGCAAAAACAAAGCAGCAGCACTGCAGCTGAAACGGTTTGCAAGAGTTTGCATTAAGTGTTAATAACAAAGTAATTATCATACCAATAACTCTAATGAAAAACACAAGGTCGTGCTTCCAGTAGATTGTGTTCTGCAGCGATGGAAAGAGGTTTCATGCAGTCCATTGCCCTGGCTTACAGAATACAGTTTCTAGACTGAGGAATTCAGCAATTATTGAAGTGAATGTTCACTTGATCTTGGCCTCTGCAGCTCTGCCTTCACCAGTAAAAGCAACCTTGGAATGAGTAGGGTGAGGAAAAATGCTGATGTGCTTGCAAACAAGAGCACCTATCCCTCAGTTTCTTTGTGGAGCTGTTTTCCTGTTCAGGCACCTCTAGAAGAAACCATTCCCGTGTTTGTATCTTATTTGAATATGTGCAAAGGGTCACTTCATCTGCTCAGAGGCAATAGAACATCTACGACAGACAGCAAAACTATCAGGACACTTGGACCCCTCTTGTTCATTGGTGAAACTTTTCTCAGACCATCGTGTTGGCCTTCTGTGTTTTCTCAAATCTCTGATTCTTAAGGTTTCTTTGAAATATTAAGTTTTACACTCCTGAGACAATTTAGGTTGGCATGCAAGTTGCTGAGCAGATTTTCATTAGCTCTGATTTTCATTTAGTTCATTAGTGGGTGAGCTAAACTGCACATGGACCTTTGCATTCACCCCTTAACTTTGCAAACTCCAGGGCAGGCAAGCGGCACCTTGCTTTAAATAAAATATATTTATATTTTATTTAAAGTCCTAGTGCAAGGAACTGAAAGGAACTCTCAGTTTATCAAATTATAAAGGCTTATTTCCTTCTTTCCATGACTGGATGGTTGGTCTTCTACATCCTTCTGATGCTTGGCCCCAGCTAAAACTGCATGACAAGTGCTTCAGTAGTTAATTGTCCACTCACAATGTGAAGTCTAGAGATGCCCAGTTTTCTCATATTGCCTGGTATCTTGAATTTTGTACAAAGTTCTGTGGAGTTCACCAGCATGAGAATTTTACCCTGGATCTTACAGCTTTCTTGAGAGATTTTTGAATACACCTTTGCATTAATGCGTTTGAGAAATGCTGAAGATAAAAAGTTTTGTAACTTTTGAAGCAGAGCTACAAAGATGTATTATGCTTTTTTTCTTTTTTTAAAAGTAATAATTGGGCAAAAATATTGAATCCTTAGACTTTCCTCATATCTGAAATTTTATGTTGAAACCAGGTGGGACAAATCCTCCCTCAAGATGTGTCTGTCTGTCACTGGTGACTGAGTGCTTGATTTAGAGCAGATGCCCAGCTTTTAAATAGATGGCTCAAAATAGGTGAGGCAAATCCCACCCACAGGGATGGTTTGTGATCAGCTGGGGCTTGTGCAAGACTATGGAAATGTGTGTTACATTTTCCATTGTTGAGATTTAAAAAAAATACTGGGAGAATCAAATCCCTAATAACTCTATAAACGATAATAGCCTAGAACAACCTTGCAAACCACTGGCTCGTTGAACAAAACATCATCTCACAGCTCTTGTGTGGTGGAGATTCCTCTATTTGCTTTCCTTTCAAGATGCAGCTGCAATAACAAGGCATATGTGATTTTAATGTGAAACCATAATCTGTCAGCCCTGAGAACCAGGGAGCAGGCCCATGTAAGATAACTAGCTCACCCTAACAATGATAAACATGTCAAGATACAGAAATCACTTCTTCCCTTACAAATGAGAGAAAGATGTCATGTAATTGGAGATGTCATGCTATGCTGGGATGAACAACATTCCCACAATTAATCATACCAAATACATTATGTAGTAGTTGCTGCCTGAAGACAAAGGAGGAATAAATACTGGTGTAAACATGCCAAATATGAACTCTCCACAGATGTTTGATTGCTGCTCCATATTTAGCGTGAAGCACAGCCCTACGTGGAGGATTTGCTCAACATCCAAGCAGAAGGAAGGCTTGGAAAAGGGTTTATTATGCTGCTGGAAATGTGGCTGGTGTCTTTTCTAGGGCCCTGAGGGGACTGCTCGTCAGGAGATCCCCCGTGGACACCAAAGGAAAATTTGCCATTTTCATGAATTAGGCCTGCACTGGGGCCCTGGGTGAATAAGAAATGTTTGGCTGACAGTGCAGCAGCTTAGAAACTGAAGCGAGTTCAAAAGTTCCTAACAACACTTCCAAACAAGAACTTTGTGAATACAATGCAAAAGCCACCATGCATATTTGCTGGAATAAAAAACCAAATTAGCTTCAAACTGGGTTTGTGATTCCTCCCTGACTTGTATGTTTACTTTTCATTAATATTGATTCCTTCTGACCTTCCAGTGCCTCTCCTTCATTGTACTTGCTCCCCAGTGAATAGCTCATTGGCAACAATATTAATAGCAAAAGAAAACGTTAACGATAGAGACCACTTGCATGGAGGATTTTCACCTTGTGAATAAAGGTTTTTATTTAATCAGAAAACCTCATTTGGAGGCTTCAGATGATATACTGTGCGTGACCCTGTGTGTGGTGAGGCCGACTGGCGTGGCATGAATTCTGATATCATAACAAATGCCTGACAAGCAGTGCAGAGACATATGATATACCCTGAAAACAGCTCAGACATGAGATGGATACATAAGATTAGGAAGCCATAACCTCTAGGTGACCCATATGGAAACAAGAGCAAGGCTAAGTTCAGTGAGTAAAATGCTGGCTGAGATCTAGCTCTAACAAAGAGGTTTTGCACTGACTTAAGGCTTGCCCTGGCTGTTTTTCAGTGGTTCTTTTTGATTTCTTGGCCAGCAGCAGAGTTTCCCTTCCCATGATCAGCAGTGATTTGGGAGCATGGTTGAGGGAGGCTTCTGAAGACACTCCTCCCTTGGCATCTGCCAGGGATCTGGGGCTGTGTTGGTCCCTTCCAGTTTTTTGGCCTGGGTTTCCTTCATCTGTATCTCTCTGTCCTTGTGAGAGAGACAGCTAGGAATGTCACAGGCTGCCCCTTCTGTTTTTGAAGTGTGTATTCCATGATGGGATGCTCCCCTGGGTGCCATGAGACCCCAGAGATCAGGATCCTGCACACACATACCCAGAGTTCCACAGAAAAGACCTTGGTGTTCCTTTGTTGATTGATTTCTGCTGCTCATGCTGGCCTGCTCAGTAACTGAAACTCTCCTAGAAGGAAAAACTGCTTTTTGTTCCATGTTTTCCATGGGGAGCTCTTGCAGAATTAGGAGTGTGGAACAGCTTACTCTGAAATAGCTGTGCCAGGAGTCCTTTGGCCTTTCTTTCAGGGTGAAATTTGGTTTTTGTTTTCTTTGTTTTTGTTTTAATACTGTGGGAAAAAAAAATCCCCTTTCCATACGAAGCAGCTAAACACAGAAATCTTTTACAGTCCCCCATACAACTGTAATAAAATTTGCATGAGAGAAGAAATTGTGTTTGTTTATTTGGTGCCCTTTATACCCCCTATGGCCTAGAGCTAGCACATCTGACAGCAATGATGAGCTGTGGATATGGGAATAAGAGTGCTGTGAAATCTTCCCCCCAAACAACAGCATTTGTGGTCTGATTCATAACTGCAAACTCTCTGGTGTGGGATCCATGGCACAGAAACTGACTCCAGGCTTTAAAAACTGCTTTAAGTTCAGAGTCGTGTTGGACGTGGGGATCCATATTAGGTGTGATTCTCTGAGCAGGATCAGGCCAGCAGACAAAGTGTGATGGATGCCCCACTTTCCTTGGAAGAATCCTCACCCTGGGCTGCCACAGCAGCTCCTGTGAGCTGTGGGCATTGAAAAATCGTATCACTAAAGATGTGGATGGAGGGCTGAGATTTTCCAGAGCCTTTAAGAAGTGCTATACGAGGCACTTAGATTCCTGTGTTATTAAGATGCTTTTGAAGCTTTCACCCAGGAGAGACTAATTTTAGGCACCCACTTTTGAGAATCTCAGCCAGAAGGGAAACAAACCACTGATAAAAGTTAGACAGAGTCTGTGTTTTGGAAACCTACCCACAGTTATTTACACGTCTGCGTATTATCTTGTATTGGTCACTGGGTTTTTTGTATGTGTATGTGTGGTTTGTTTGTGTTTTGTTTTGTTTTTTTTTACAGTGCACCTACCACAAACCTCAACTCAAATACACCCCAAACACCCAGGCAGTCCCCAGCCTGCTGGGCTGCCATCCAGGGGGAATGTTTTGCAGGGGAGGAGCACATAGGATTGAAGCAGCAGTCTCCTGATGCACCAAGGCACAGTGGGCTGCCCAAGGTTACCTGGCTGGGTTCTCATCTCATGGCAAGTTCACAGCTGCTCCCTGAGTTTTGAAGGTGATGTGGTGAGTGCTCAGTGTCAGAGGCACCACAGGCAGTGAAGAAATCTGCTATTGCAGACAAACTTGACTTTGACCCTTCCCCATAACTAAGCTCATTTTTTTTTCATTTTTTTTTCTTCTTCCTTTACATTCTTTCAAGAATTGTGAGGCCCCAGAGACTTGAGGGAAAATTCATACAGCTCAGGTCATTTTACCAGTCTGTGCAGCCATTCAGTCAGTAATAAACACTCTAGCAGGGCAATGATTACTGGAATAGTAGGGGGCATTCTAGCCAGCAAGCCACATGAAAATGATAGACAGTTGCTGAAATCAAGAGAACTACAAAGCAAAAGAACAAAAGCATAAGTAAGTGAATCAGTAGGCTGGGCTCAGAGACGTGACATACTAAGTGCTGTGCCTCCTATAAATTTGGTGAGTTGATGATTTACCATAGCAGGGCTTTTCAGTAAAGAAAATTAAAACTTCAGGAGGGCTCTTCAGTTCCAAGAAACAGCACCAAGAGAAACATATCCTTTATGTCACAACAGCTGACTTGGTATTAAAAGCATTGATACCAGTGAATGAGCCTGGAAGAGGCTTCAGACTCTCTCATTCCTATTAGGGTTTAAGAGCACCAGTGCCAGATCCTGCAGTTCTTACTTGAGCAAAGCTCCCATTGATGTGTTCTTAATCTGGAAAAAGTCAACATGGATATTTATGGAGCTGTAGTGCCTAGGGGCTCTAATAAAAACTGTGCTAGACATTGTACCTATATTTAGTAGCAGCCAGTTCATGTCTCCTAGAATTTGTGGTCTGCATAGACAAGACTGATAAAGCAGATATGGGGTAGGAATTGCTGTTATTCCTGTTTTACAGATGGGAAGTGAGGGTTGGAGATTGCAGGAGGATTTTTCAAAGCCACATAGTGATGCTGGGCATTTATTTCCCATGCATTTTAAAGGGAACTGGACGTGCAGATGCCTTGGTGGTGTTGAAAGGCTCAGCTGAAGACAGGAATCCCAGTTTTGGCGGGATGACGGGAAGTCTGTGACGGATGTGTAATTAGTTCAGATCTAGACATTCCAGGCCAGTCTGCTACACCAAAAACATCCATTTTTGGAGAGAGTTTGCCTCAAGTTAGGGCTGTAGAATTCTGACCTACGGACAATGGCTGCTGGGTGTAAAACCATCATGGTAGAAACCAAAGCGAGAGGGAAAGGGGAACCCTCAGATCCTCAACTACTCCAAAACATCCTTTGTCTTTGGAACAGGTGGCTGCCCCTTCTTGCCTTTTCAGAAGCCATGTCAACCCAACCAAGTCTTGGATGTGTCACATCTGGGTACCTGAGCCCAGGCTGGTGAGCTGTAGGGAACATTTGTAAGGGAAATTTGGCAGCTGTGCTCGGAGCATCTCACTACAGAAACCTCACCTGTCACAGGGACTTCCAGGCCAATGGCAACCACCATGCCTTGGAAAGAGGCAACAGGGCCAAGAAGAGAGCTGGGAAAATTGGAAAGGGTTCAGAAAAAAGCTCACCAAGGGATCCAAAGCCTATGAAATCTGCCTTGTGTTGGGAGTCATCAGAAGAAACTTCATGTGTTTTACTCAAGGGAAGACTGCAAAGTGATTTGGTGGAAACATCTGTGAGGGCACTGACTTCCGAGAAAAAGCAAGATGATTTACTCTTAGTTTATCTGACTCCTCCCTGTAAGACTCTGTGACTGAAAAATGCCTTTGGAAAGACTTAGTCACAAAATCTTATTTATTTTGTGAAGGATTAATGTCACCACTAGAACAGCAGACTGTCCATCATCGAAAGACTTGACAGCAAATCTGAAGCTTTTCCCCAAGCTGTGGCCTTGGCCAGGCAGGATGATCACTGCACTTTTTAAACTCACACACTGGTTGAATGGAAGTTTGTTTATATGTGAATATTATTTATTTTAAAAAATCTGATTAAAATAACAGCAGAATAATAGTAACAGTAGAAGTCAGAGTTAGCAAAAAAAGATGATTATCTGCATGAGTGAAAATAATGAGCTACACTGGTGTGTGAATACAGAGTCACAGAATTTTTATTCTGCCTTTTTACTGTGCATATTGCTGCTCCAAAAATGCCCACTACCTTTAGTGGAAAAGCCTTCAATCCTAGACAAAAAGGAAAGACTTGTTCTTTTAATGCCTTTCTTCCCCTTCTCCCAGTGGATCATCTGGAAGATAGAAGAATGGCAGAGTTTTACCACAAGGGGAGAGGGAAAAGAAAACCAGCATCCCTCAAATACCCATCCAGCACCCCAGGAATACCGAGGGAAAAGCAGGGACATTGTGTGTTGTCAGTTGTTGGGTTCTACTTGCCTCCTCCCCAGCTGTTCCCAGGCCCTCTGGAAGTGTGAGATGGGATTTCAGGGATTGGTGTCCTTGGGGGGTGAGGCAGCAAGGCTGACACAGCCAGGATAAAATGTCCAGGTGCATGGAGTGGGGACAGAAACATAAAAAAAAACAAAGAGGAAAAAGAAGAAAAGGCCCGTGTGTGCATGCACACAAATCAATAAAAAGTGCAATGCATCTTTCCTTAATTAAATCCCACCCTGAACTGGCTGGGCAGCCCCGACCTCTGCCCCTCCAGTTTGCTGACTGGCACAGCTGTTAGTAAATCACCTGCTGGGGCGGCTCTCCAGGGCTTTAAAGGTCATCTGTCAGCCACTGCTGGGGAGAGATAAAGAAGAAAAACAGAACTAAAAAAGTCTAAGGGAAAAAAGAGGCACTTTATGAAAGCAAAGCCATTTGAGCGCTCCAGCCTTTCCAATGTTTACACTGCTGGCACCTGGGGGTGGGGGGGCATTTTATTCATCCACTTTCCCTGACTCTTTTGTATGCATTTTGCCAAGTTTTCAGCTACTTTTTTACTCCTTTTGTTTTAAGCTTTTCTTTCCTGCAGGGAATACGAAGAGCTTGAGCCTGGATTTAGTCCCATGGGACTGTGTCCCTGTCAGTGACACCGTGGTCTCTGCTGGCCTCGTTACCCCTGTGGACATGTCCTCTCCTCACACAGAGCAGTCAGCCCTCATACTCCTCACTCCCTGCTCCAGCTCATGCCAGGAGCAGCCAGAAGGAGCTGTGCAAGCTCTTTATTTCCAGCTGCCCATGGATCCAGGATTCTCCACAGCAGTCACTTCAAACAGGCCTGCCTGTTGAAGGCCAAGGACGTGATTTCACCCAAACTGGGGAGCAGGTTGGGTGGAGGGGGGAGCACACAGAGCAGCTCCATCCCAGAACATGAAAGAGCATGATTGTCATAGGTCATTCCTTGCCACAAGCCACTCCTTCAGCTGTTTATGCTTGAAGGGATAGGCTGGCTTTATGCTTACTCAACACTTTCGGTGTCACCTGAATTTTCAGCCTCATGCAAAACGTTGCCAGTGAAAATGATGTTGTTTTTGCAAAATCGGTACATGGGCAAGACCCAAAGAATCTGGGAGTTTTTCCCCACCTGATAATTACTGACATATTTTCAATAACTTACCATTTTAATTCAGCACTGAACACGCAGCAACTTTGTCAGACATTGATCCAAGTCAGGCAGAATGTGCAGATTCTGCTGCAGTTGCTATTTTCTTTTTTTTTTTTGCTTTGGGTTCATTCATACATTAAACTCAGAGGGAATCTTAGGGATCTGAGAACCCACTCAAAGTAGTGCCATTCACAAAATGGATCACAGCCACTGGGCACCTCTGTGATGCCTGTCTCTATGTGTGTCCAAACTTGGGTTTTCCATGGAATGAAAACTACTGTCTGCCATGTAATATAGGAGTTTGAAGGTCACTGGGAAATTTTTATTCCAATTCAGAGCTCCACTAAGGTTAGTGAAACCAGAATCTTTTTTAAACCTACCAACTGCTTATTCAGACATGTGGGAAGAGAGCTCAAGCCAAATTCATGCATGGTGTAAGTCCATGACTCCAATAGGCATTCATGTCTGCATCGTATTTCACCTCCTTTGAACACAAACCCATCAAGTACAAACCCCCTCAGTGGCCTGTGTCTGCAGAAATACTCCCTCTTTTCCCTGATTCTCCTCCATGGGAAGGAATGACTGCAGCCTGTCAGCTGCAGCCCTTTGGACTAGTTCTGGGTCGATGCTGAAGTTTATTGCCAGCTTTCCTAAGGCAAAAACCTTCCTTATCTGGCTCAACTGGGCTGTGGTGTGGAGAATAACATGACAACACAGCGGGGAGAATGCACCAGCTCAGTGAAAGGGACACACATGGCTCTGGGGATGGAGACTCTGCTGCTCTCTTACTGCACTCTGCCTGTCTCCAGCCAAAGCAGCAGCAGCTCCCTGGGAGTTGGCCAGTGGGGTTGGTGGAGTCCAAGAGGGATGACACTCATGGTGTAGCCAAACTGAAGAATTTGGCACAGCACTGGTGTGTAACAGGAGCTGTCCCTCGCTCTTCTTGGCCTCCTGACCTGCTATCAAACAAATGGAAACTTGTACTTACAGTACCAGCCATTAGAAATAGAAAGGAGGGAAAAATCAGTAGCTGGCAGGATCATTTGTTTAGGTTGGAAGAAATGAGCTGTTTAGTGTTTCAGAAAGGGGGAAATTCTCAGCAAAGAAAACAAAGGGAATGAGGACACTGAACCAGGCAATTGTTCTTCTGCCACAGTAACTGTGCACAAGTGTTCCCCTTCCCCCTCACAGTGGTGATATAAATCCCAGCCCTTCCACCACAAACACTGGCTGCTTGAGGGGTCTTGGTGACCAGGGTGCTAACAAGGGATGTGACAACCCAAGGTACACAGCAGTAAAGAATAAAAGCTGCGTTTTAGCTGAGCATAAGTAATGCTCAACAGGTATTTTTGAAATGTGAATTTTCCCCTCTAAGGCTGAGGTGAGTCTCAGGCAAACACTTCAAGGCATTGTTGTTGAAAATTATGATTCTTTGGTTAAACAAAGAACAACCTTTGCCTGTCTGATTGGCCAGACAAGACACAGCAGTTACATTAATCACAGAGTTCAAAAATTCCCTTCCCCTCACTGCTTATGTCAGGTCAGTCCCTTGCACGCAGTTCCACCCACCCCAGGGGGAGATCAAACAACATAATGAAGATGAGTTAAAATTCTGCTCACAAACCCACGTGTGCCAAATCCAAGCCCTGAGAGGAACGTGTGTTCAGCCAGGAATCTAAGCAAAGACACTGTACTTTTACAGAGTCGTTTGGGAGCCACTGTAACCCACAATGAGGGCTGAACAGAAGGTAGTAAATGTTTTGGCAAAACAGCTCCTTGTAGGGAGGGTGCTCTTTGCTGTTTCTTTCCTGTCTGACAGGCACTGCTTGCTGGATGACAGGGAGGGAGCTGCAGGGAGCACATCCCCAGTGCCAGTAACATGAATCCAGTCCAGAGCTCAGGATCCTCTGGAGGTTGGAAAAGGATGTGGGAAAAGGGATAATGACCATTAGTTAATTAGGCTTTTTTTTCCTCTCTTTTGGTGTCTAATATTTCCAGCTACCTTGGAATGTCTTTTGACTAAGAGCAGAGGTTGCTTTAACTGAGAAAAGAGGTTGCTCTTCAGGCTGGTTGAGAGGGACTCAAACCTTTTCCTACCATGGAGGTAGCACAGTACCATCTTGTCTAATTCTTCTGGCTGGGCTGTGCTGCAGCTAGAAATGATGTCTGAGAAAAATCTACCCTGGGCCCTTCACCAGGTTTTCCTTGGCCATTACAATGATTCCAGCATGTACTCCCTCAGAATGATGTAGTTTTGATGTTTGGGATTGTTTACCTGGTGGCATTTTACTCCCCAAACCGTGGTTTTCTTTTTTAGACACATTGTTCAGATTGTTCAAAAGAGTGCTGAATGGGCTCTGCTGTTTAGGGCTGCAGGAGACACAGCACATCCTAAATGTATTGTCAGTCCAGACCCTTCAGAGCTTAGGCTGGAAACATCAGTGAGAAGAGAAAACTGCTTGAGCTACTGAGAAAAGAGGCACCAAAAGAATCCTGTTCATTGACCATAGCTCCTGAGCTGGGAATGGAGCTGTCCTGGTACAGAGATTGGAGGGACTCCCAGCACAAGTTCCTCTGGTGATTCCTCATCAAGGGAGTTGGGTGGAAAATATCCAGGGCTGCTGGACAGGCCCACTTCTGAAATGGGCAGCTGTGCCTGGAGAGTCTCTTCTCACTTTTTACTCTTTAGAGATGAAGAGAGTGTTCCAGATGAGGCAGCAGATTTGTGATCTGTCACCCACATCATCTGTTCGGAGGGTACAGTTACCTTTTCTCAGGAATGAAAGCCCCCACCTGATGGAAGTTGAACTTTTATCTCCCTTGCTGCTGCGGCCTGATCATACACAGGACTTTAATCCCACACATCACTTAAGAAATATCACCATTAAAGATCTGAGTACACATCACTTAAGAAATATCACCATTAAAGATCTGAGTACACGTTTTGAGATAAGATTGGTTCGTGATATTATTACTGACTGTGTAATTATGGAAATGAGAAAATAATCCCCCTCGGGCTTTGTTGTAATGACTTCTGAGCATCTTGCATCATCACAGGCAGACAGCAGACTTCAGGATGCCATGCACTATTAGAAGGAATGTGGAAAATCTTGTTTGGGTTGGTGTCGATGTCTCTGGTAAGGGAGGACACCATGTATCTTCCACAGTGAAATTGGATCAGGTAGAAAAAAACGTGATCATTTTGGAAAAAAGATATCTTTACTTGATCTTCCTGCACTCTTGTCTTTTGATGCACTGGTAAACTGCACTCCTGACAGCTGCCCCTGCTGATCCTGTGGGAGACCTTGACTGCCTGGGCTGTGCCTCTGTTCTGAGTCCAAAGGCAAGGTGGGACCACTGCAGATGTGGCTGCACAGTGCTGACAACTTCATGTCCATTCGTGGCACTGTCACTGATCCATTGGTGTGAGAGGAGGTGCTGTAGGAGTGACCTTGCTGAGGGCTTCCTGCTCAGCAGCTGCACTCCCACCCAGCAGAAATGAATAGGGTGAACACCAGTGAACACCAGTGTCAGTACAAATGGAGATAAAAACACACAGATGGACTTCCCTGGGAAAGCTTTCTGTAATTTTGGCTGGTATTAGAGCCACTGCCAAGGGGAAACACATGGTAGCACATGTGTTTTTACAAGGGGGACCAAGCAGGACCCTGGGACTGTCACCCTCACCTTAGTGCCCAATAAGATCATGGGACAGATCCTTCTAGAAGTCCTGTTGAATTGTGTGGAAGACAAGGAGGAGATTAATGAGACTGAACATGACTTCAGCAAGTGCAGTCATGTCTGACTAATCTACTTACCTTCTACAACAGTGACAACTGAGATCAACTACCTGGACTTCTTTAGGACCTTTGATAGACTCCCCTGTGACATTGTTAGTTCAGAATTGGAGAGGTGTGGGTGGAAAGTTAGATGGACAAGGAGTTGTCTGGATGGTTGCATCCAAAGAGTTTGAGTTTACAGATTGATGTCAAAATGGAAACCAGCAATGAGTGACGTGTCTCAAGGGTCTGTACTGGGAAAAACACAATTTAATATCTTCCTCAGTGCCCCAGCCTGTGGGATGGAGTGCCCCCTCAGCAGGTTTGCAGGTGACAGCCAGCTGAGGTAGGCATGGATGGGCTTGAGGGAAGGGATGTCATCCAGAGGGACCTGGACAGGCCTGAGAAGTGGGGCCATGAGAACCACATCAAGTTCAACAAGGCCAAGTGCAAATGTATTAATATACAGTTTGTGTACCTGTACCAAACTAATTCTAACCTTTGCTTAGAAGAAGGGGCAGGAAGTGTCACCACGTGGTCACATCAGTGTACTTTTCCCCCTGGGCAATCAGAAAGATTTTGCTGGATGGCAACTTCTGTCTTAGCTGTGGGTGTGGAGATTTTCTGGAGCATGGCTTATCTATGTTGTTTGAATGTTTTTTTACCATTAATCTCTTCATATGGTGTGAAAACGGGTGTCTCTCACCAGGCTTCTTCCTTCCTCCTTGCAATTTGCTCAAGCCACACCCTCATCTCTCTGCTCTTGAAACGGGGAGTGTCGTGGTCACAGGTCCTGCCACACTGTGGTGTCCACAGTGCCATCTGTAAAGTGGATGTATGGCCAGCACTGCTGGATTTTAAAACCTGTGAGGGGTTCAGGCTCTGGCCTCACTCAAGACTTGCTGAGGAAACCCTGGAGTTTAAAAAAGACACATATACACACACACATCATGCATACAGACACTCTGGCACTCATTCTGTTCTTCTGGAGGGACCACTGCATGCCTCTTTATCTTTTCCTCCCACCCACTCATCCCTTCTGACACTCACCATAGCTGTGACCACTTGTATTCTATTTAGTTGGATTTTCCAGGCACTTCAGAGTAGTAGGTGTTGCTATATATATAGTGCCTGAACACTTCTGTTGAGGCTGAATGGTAAGTAAAACACTGTTGCATTACTTGGTCCACCAAGTGATCAGGATATCCCCCACACAAATATCTGCAGTGTTGCAGGGGGAGGTGACACCTTGTGCTGGCCACAGCTGTCCCTGAGCTCTCTTGCTGAAAGTTGCCCTGCTCCTCCTAAGAACCTCTGTGGCAAAGGGATCTCCAGGCAGATTTATTTTCTTTTACCTGTGGCTGGTGTTACACAAATTAGGTGTTAACCCTAATTTGGTGTCCAGTTGCCCATTTAGCTCTGGCTGGCCAGAGTCAGGGAGGTTTTATGAAGGACCATTGCAGAAGCTCACGACCCTGACTAGAAACCAAGAGCAACACAATGCTCTGGCGATGATTATTTACTGTTTTCCCCATGTTTCAGGCTGTATTTAGTCATGTTCAGTAACTCTGTAGTAATCAGACAAGATGGAATGGCGGCTTGTCAGCTGATTTAATTAAAACCACATTGTTTCTTTCTTTCTTTTTTTTTTTTTTTTTCCTAGCCTCTCACACATCATTAATATGCTGTCTAAGACACGCCTGCAATCTAAAGATTGGAATCAGTCTCACTGTGCTCTTTCCAAGCTTGAATTCCCAGACACACAAACCTGGGAAAGAGTTTTAAAGGGACAGGTAATAGTTAGAAACTAATTTGATTACATTGAAATGGACCACTCATTTGTCCAAATAAATGCTTATTAAGGGACCAGTCTTTCAGGTTGCTTTTAAATGCAATACAGGCTTGGCTTTCATGGATATGAGTGGGAATAGAATATATTTAGGATTTCCCAGGAATCAAGTCTTTGCTCTGCAGTCTTCTGCTCATTCAAATTGTTGGTTAGGCAAATATATTAAAAAGACTCGAGTAAGTAACACTGCACCCATTTTAGCTTGGTTTATTATTTAGGTCTTTAGCAGCAGTGCTGTATTGTCCCTTTTCTGAAGTGCCAGGTAAGATCCATTTCATGGTGGCAGTGTTGAGGAAACTCCCCAGTCAGACCATTCCCAGGATTCTCTGGCAGGGGCACTCCCCAGCTCTGAGACTTTCTGGGACTGAAGGCCCTTCCTTGGCTCCAGTAGGTCCCCACCTGGCTCCCTGCACACCCCACTCACATCACACCAGCTTTGCCAGGCAGAGCTGGCAGAGTCCCAGATGTCCCATCCCACGAAGCCATTGATTCCTGGGGCAGTAACACACAAACAGCCCCAGCTGGTGCCTCCAAGGAGGGACCCCAGCAAAGGAAGCCCTGGGATTTTATCCCATCACAGTCTCACTCTTCCTCCCGAGTCTTTGGCTCCTGCCCCTATCTCCATCTCCATCCACCTCACTGGCATCACTTGTTTTCATCCCTCTTCTTGTCCAAAATGTCATTGCTGCTGCTGCTGTGTCTCAGTGTCCATTCCTCTGGTTGGGTGTCACCTGCCTTTGTGCCCTTTGTCATCCCAAAGGTCAGCAGTTCACCCTCTTGTCCTGGGCTCCCACCCAGAGCTCAGCCTGTACTTCAATCTTCATTTAAATCTGCCTCTCAACCTGCCTTTCCATCTGCAGCTTGCGAGCCCAGCTACCTGCACCAGATGTGTTCCTCAACAACAGCACATCATCCAGCATGTGCACTCGATTTACAGCCAGATTACAGGGCAAAAAATAAATCCAGCGTTTAAAATCATATCCAGCAGTTTATTTAAACAGCGATTAACTTTCATCAACAGTGTGTGCATTTCTGTTTTCTTTAAGGAGTCCTGCCACTCTCAATCACAGCTGCAGCCCTCCTGCAGCACCCTGCTACTCGGTGGCTTGAACCCAGCTTCACAAATAGTTCACAGCCAATTACCATACAGGTTTCTTATGTTAAAATTAAGGCAACTGCAGTCAACAAACCGCTGCTGAATGAAGGTAAAGTCTTGGGAATATTTTGCATAACAGTCATCAGCGTAGCTGATAACTATTACAGTGTTCTGGTAAAGTAAGCCTACGCAGATCCTATCTCTCCTGCCTGTCTGTTCCAACATGCATCTCATCTCACTGGCAACCCTTTGCTTTAATTAGCTGAAGCCTCTGCTTCAGCCTTTCATATGTCAACCAGCCTGTGTACACTTCCATATTTTTAATCAGTAGCCTGTTGTCTTTACTTTGTCATTCGCACTAGCACATAAATCTGCCCTTCTTATGATCCTCACTGCTTGGTAGAAGTCAAAACATGCTGTTTAATTTTCCTGTTCACTGATTTCCATTTGTTTCATGTTCAAATGCTGGCTCCTTTCCCCCTTTCGGGCATGCTGTGAGCATTAAACTTAGTGATTAAATGCCAAAAGAACAGTTCTTTTCCCCTTCTGTGCCCACAAATGGGTCATCCTAACCCTGGCTGGGATGCTTCCCTCGACAGTGTGCCCTGTGCCTGTGTGCTCAGCCCAAACAGGGCAGGGGGATGGGAACAGGGCTGGCACAGTTTAGCTGAGGATGGCTAAAATAAAACAGGTGCAAAACTTATGTGCTTTCCTAAGGTCGTGACTGGCTTCTTGCTGTTTCTTCTCTCTTTTTTTTTTCACTTTATTTTTTTTAAATTTTCTTTTATTTTTTTTCCCCCCTCATTAATCTACTACTGCCCAATATTTCATTTCACCCACAACACAGCTGAAGACACCAAGACTTGAGAAACACCCGGATGGGAAAGAGGGAGAGGGTCACGTGTGGCTGGGCACTGGATTTCACATTTTCTGCTTCACTGGGGGGTTCTCAGTGGATGTCTGGCAGGTGGGGTGGCTGGCCCTGGCATCTGTGCCTGGGGCTGATCCCCCAGCTGAGCCTGGAGCTTGCTCAGGATGTCATCCAGCTTCTGGTCCATCTGCACGACCTGTGAAGGAATCAGAGAGGGGAAGAGCTGTCAGATGGTTGCAAACGCTTCTGGTGAGAGGGATTCCGAGGCCAAAAGCAAGGAAAAAAAGCCTGGCAGGGAGAATCAGCATCTGAGAACCACCCAGAGTTTTGTCCAGCCTGCTGCTCTAGACCAGATGACACTGCAAAGTCACAGGGAAAATGGCAGCAGAAGGACAGAGCGTGGCTGGCCCAAGGACTTGATTCAACCATTTTGTCTCAGCCTTTTCCCAGGGTTGATGATGATACATCCTGCAAATATCTGCCCTGAAACTCTCCTTCACTCTTCGGTTTGTTGTGAATGTTTTTTTCCCAGTACCTCTCCCAGCCTTCACCACCCTGGGTTGTAGGACATCATGCTTTCCATTACTGTCCTGGGAAATGAAACAGCCTCCCCTCCCTTCACACTGTAAATAGACGCCTCGGTGATACATGTTACAGTCAGAGATCCTAGCAGATAAGGTGTTTATTCCCATGCAATTTTAGGAGGACAGCCTACTAAAAACCACATAATAACAGCAATGACTTCATTACCAAAAAAAAAACCAAACCAAACCAAAACCCAACCATTCTATAGGAAGACATGCTAATTCCTTCTCTCATTTCTTTGCTTTCTAGCTGAAATTTCTCAGGTGTAGTCCCTAGGTAGAGGAGTCTATTATTATTATTATTATTATTATTATTATTATTATTATTATTATTACTACTATTGGATTTTTAAAGGGAAGCTGCACTCCTGCTTCCTAGTATTTTTAAGTTGGAATCTCTTTTTTTTTAGGAGCACGTAGCAGGCATTATCCCCTTGCGCTGGTAGGGCTTGCCTTCACTGCAAATGGCTCCCACTCAGCTCAGCATCACCCAGTGGGACAGGCTGGGGGCTGGGGGCTGCTTGACTTTGCTCCAAAGGCAGAACTATGGCCAGCATCATGTACTCAGCTGGGATCACTTCTAATGATGCTTGAACACAGGGCAGCTTTGTGTTATAGATGAGCCCAAGAAAAATGAGCATTTTGAAGAACACTGAATGGTTCACTTTACAGTTATCTGCTGTGAAACTGTGAGCCTCTGCAAACTGTGATCTGTCCCAGTGGGTCTAATAAACTTTGATAGCAAACCTTTTAGAGTGATATCAGATCTAAACCGAGCTTTCATGAAAAAGGGAGGCAGAGAGAATGAGAGAGAGAATTCAGGATTCCAGCCTTTTTCTGAGCAAAGATAACTTTGGAAATAGCCATTGGCAGGGTGGACTGAAAGCTTAGCAGGCTGAGATTGCTTTGAAAGCCAAGGCAAGGAAAATCACCTTATCCACTTTCGCCTCTTCTGTCTCTTCTCACTCCAAGTGTTGGTTCCCCTGGGGGCCCCTCAAACCTCAAGGTACCAGGAGCTTATTCAAGTTCTATCTTTTTGGCAACCACTGTTCTCTCCTAAATGCAACCTGCTGGGGGAAGAAGGAGTAGAGAATCTCTGCTACATCAGAGAGGGAGAGACGTGCTGGTCTCTCTTCCATTCCTATATTTACCACTGCTGGCTTCTGGTAGAAAAGCCTTTCTCCCTGCTTCTGTTTAGGTGTGGGTCTGGGTTATCTGAGGCAGTGTTTCCAATCAAGAGAGGAGTGTTTGGGACGTGGGTTGGACAGAAGAGACCTTCACTACAATTTCTGCCTTCCAGGTGCATGGCCAGCACTGCCTGAGCAGTCAATCCCTGACTAAAGCACTGACATTGCTCTTTCTCAGGCACAACAGCCCCAAATTGTGCTCAGCATTGCCTTGGCTGAGAGTCTGGAAGTCACTAGTGGTTTAAGGGTTAAGCAGCATGGAATTAATTTAAAAACCACAGCCTTTATTTTCTCCTCCATTCTTGAAAAGCCTGTTTGGCTGATGCTGGTAATGACTCAACAGAATCTTTCTTAAGCAGAAATGTTGCTGCAGAGCAGAAACTAAAGCAGAACTAATGTATTGCAATAGGGTAGAAAGAAGTGTAGGCAGGGAAATGGGATCAGGCAGATGAAAGCTCTTTTGGGGCTTTCTTTTGTGAGGCTTTGTTGATTTTGATCTGCACTCTTTATCTTAGATAAGCTCTGCCTGCATATTCCATATCATTTAAACTCACTGTATTTCACTGTATTTTGCCAACTCAGTGAAAGAATGTCATGAGGAATAATTTTATGCACTCTTCTTTCCAGGACAAGAGGAGGGTGGAGAATATTCATTTGTAGGGATGGAAACTGAGAAATCCTTACACAGGGGAGTAGATTACACTACACTTCTGTCACACCTTCCACATGAGGATCAGTTACTATTTCCTGAACGCCAGCAAACAAAACTGCAAAGTTCCCCTGTGTCAACCATACACAGGAGGGTTTTCATGATAATTTTTGAGGTTAGAAGCAGGACCCTGCAAAATTAAGGGACCCATAGGAAGATGTAGTCAGCACCTTGTCACATTGGAGGTTTTTAAAGAAGGTTTGGAGGCTGGTTAACTCTGATCAGGGAGTGGCAAAAGAGCTGTGGACACTTGGCCAGAAGTCAGTAGGATGACTTGCAGGGTTAGAGGAATTTTCACGTGGGTGAAGGTTTTTTCCACAGGAGGGTCCTGGTTTCAGGTTTCTCCAAATCCACCCCACAGCTCTCACTTTCCCTAAACCCAAACAGAAGCTGCCTGTTTTGAGCAACGCCCCCAGGCAAAGCGCTGAGAAAGGGTTAAAGGGAGCAACAACGTGTTTTTCAGCTGAGTAAAGTGAGAAGCCATCCGGAGCTGGCCGAGGAGTTTGCAGGGAGATGTGATACGGCCCTCGCTGGCTCGGTGGAGACAGGTGAGCTTGGCAGCTGTCCACGGGCAAATGGCAACAAAACTCCCCTTCTCCCACATCACAATAGCGCTCCGGAGATGATCTATAAAATTGTTAAAACGCTTTTATATCCTTTCAACTGCCCTGTAGAAAGGAGACTTGCAAAAGCAGTTTAAAATATTGCCCTGTTGTTATTGGGGCTGTGAGGTGAGCTGAAGGCGTGTTGAAATGTGTGTTTATTCTAACATTCCCCCCCGCCGTGAAAGGGGGCTGGACTCCATGGTGACATGCAGGACTGTCAGAAAAAAGAAAAAGAAAAAGAAAAAGAGAAAAAAAGAAAGGAAAGGAAAG
>JBBMKD010000053.1:64336057-64351352 GCA_037834095.1 Argya squamiceps | reverse complement strand
AAAGGAAAGGAAAGGAAAGGCCAAAAAAACCAAAAAAACCCAACGAAACAAACAAGAAAAGAAAAAGGAAAAAAAAAGAAAGAAAAGAAAGAAAGAAAGAAAAGAAAGAAAGAAAGAAAGAAAAGAAGAAAAGAAAGAAAGAAAAGAAAAAAGAAAGAAAGAAAAATAAATAAAAGAAAGGCTCTGCCACCAGCTCCAGCAAGGAACAGCAACCCACAAAGTCACTCAAACCCATGGGGCTCAAGGTGTCCCTCCCCTTCACCCTGAGCACCAGGTTGGCTTTCAACACCAATGGGCTGTTTCAGGATACTTTGGAGCCTCTATTTGTGAGAGCTGGTGCTGCTTAAATACCTGTTTTTACCTCAGTTGACTCCTGCTGCAGAAATGCCTTGTGGAGAAAGACCCCTGGCATGGCAGCAGGACAGATGAAGAGGGCTGGGTTATACAAAATGCATGTATGGAAAACTCAGTCCGAGTAGCCACATGGTCTCCCCCAACTCCTGTCACTTTAGGCCAGAAAAATCCCTCCCCATGTTGGTTCAGTGACACTCCTAGGTTTTGTCTGTCTTTTTAATATGATTTCTGGAGGCTGGGGAAAGCCAGTAGCAATTATGTTCACAACACACTGGCTTGTACTGTTTCCAGAGAAGCAGCAGAAGTGGAAGATGGTCTGCTGGAGCACTGGGGTGAATCTGTAAACTCACAAACACACTCACGTGTTGCTAAGTCAGTGAAGCTTTGCACCAAAAGCTTAACCCCACATGAAGCTGCTGTCACCTCCTGGAGGCTCTGCTCTCTCCCTCCCTGCCTTGGTGTGGCGTGTCCCAGCTGCTGGTACCAGGGAGACAGCACAAAAAGGAGAGGAAAGAGGGGACAGCCCAGATTGTGTCACCAACCAGAATGTCATGGATCAACAGCAACTTCTGCTTTTGGTTGAGCTGGATTGGCTTTGGCTCCCTGTTTGCCTCACTCCAGTGCAGAAAGCTGTGAGGCCACAGGGCAGACAGCCCAAGGGGTCCTGGCAGGGATGGAGGATGGAAGAGTGTGGCTGAGCCCCATCCCCTGCTGCTCCCAGAGCTGCTGCTCCTGGGAGATGAGACATCCAGACCTCCCCTCCTTGCCATGTAGTCCTCATCCCACTGCAAACTGCAAACCTGAGCATGGACAACCCAGAGCCACCAGACCCCAGCAGAACCCAGGAGCTCAGCATGGGCATCCCCGGGGCCTTGGCCTGGTGGTTGTGGTGTTTTCCACCTGACACTGCAAAGTCAACCCCATCTGGGGCCATGCAAACGTTATATCCTAGCCCAGGGTTTCCAAACCACCAGAGTCCTGAGCTCAGCCCACTGAACACCCCAACTCTGTGCTCTTGGCTTTACCATTTCCTCTGCTCCCAGCCATTGCTGCTGCTCTGCTCCCAAGGTAGCTCCAATGAATCTGGATCCACCCTCTGCAGCTCTGACTTAAACACACCTGCCTGGAGGGTTTTAATACCAACTGCTTGGAAAAGGATCATTTGCTAGGTAGGATTTATTTTGTATGGATACAAGAGTACATATGAACCTTAGTCTGCCATGAGCTATTTCTACCTGTGGGTATGTGTTTCTGATACTCCCAGCTCGTTATTTGTGATAGGTCACCTAAGGTCAGTTTGTAGGAGAAAATGGTATTAATGCAGTAAAATCAGATGTGATTTAGTTGGACTGGTGCAATCCATTTTATGGATGCTTCCATTTCTGATTCATGTGACACATTGATTTAGCTTAAGCTCGTTATCCAGAAATTTGTACCATTTTCACATATTGACCAGGCCTGTCACATGATGTTTCTTCTCATTCCAGATGGTGGACTGATTTGATTAGATCCTGTAAAGCCTGTGTTTAGCTTTATATGCACATCTGGTCTTGTAGCTTCTCTCTGCCTACAGTTACACCCAATTATTCAAACTAATTGCCTATTGTATGCTTCGAAGCCTGAATTGTTTATTTTAGGAATTGCTTTATTTTTTAGCATGTGGATTTATTGCTGCCCAGAGACTGCTGATTCTGGGAAGGGACATCTTTTGTCTACAGCACTGCCTGTAAAACTGCCTTCCTCTCACCTTGCTTGTCCTGCTAGAGACATTGCACTGAGGTGGAATGCTGAATCCACAGAGGTTTTCTTTTTCCCTTCAGCAAGGCCAGACAATGTCAGTGTTGACACAGCCTGTTGGTAGCTGTGAGGAAGCACACCAGGCACAGAGACTGGGACTAGTTTGGGGAGATTTCTCTTGTGCAAGGTGTGGCTCTAGAGCAGCCTCTGAGCCCACTCCAAGTCCTTATGGATGTGCTTGAAGCACGTGAAGTCTTCCTGAGTTCACCAAATATTTAAGTGCTTTGCTGGAGTGGAGCCAGAATGGTCAATAGTTGCAGGATTATACCTTTAGGAGAAGCTTTTGGAGTCTCCTAAGTACTCATACACACATATGCCCACAGATATGTCTACACCACCATTTTTCAAGTCTCTGAGGAGTAGTAATTGTCATCTATCACAACATCCTTCTTGAAAAAACTTTGGCATTCATATTAGCAGAGAACTAGCAGCTCAGGTCTTTTAAAGAACAGGAGGGCATCGTGTCTCTTAAACAACAAAGGGCATCATCCTTTGAGGAACAGGATCCCATTAACTGCCTGGTTTTCGGATGAATTGTAACGGAGTTGGAACTGGCCTCAATTCTACAACGATGGTGTAGAAAAAAAGCAGCACTGCCAGGTGGCACAGACACAGAAAAGCACCTCAAAATGGGACATCAGTACCGTGCAGCCAACTGCCAGCACTCCCTGGCCCAACACTGAGCTGTGCTCCCCTTGCTGGGCTCTGCTGAGGCTGCAAACAGCACAGCAACACCATCTCCAGACCAGGAGCTCTTGGCAGTAACCTCAAAGGTCAGGTAAACAGGTACATGAGTGGAACCTAAATTAAGCTCCTGTTGTTCTGGCAGATCCAATTCCTCATCAACACCAAAAAAATATATGAACTACCAGACTGTCTTGTTTGACTTATTCCATGTACCTCTTAGCAGATATCTGCTGTTTATTTTCATTCCATGGAACTTATCTAGATAATGCCACGATTTTCCAGGCCTCCCTTCCTTTATCCCAAACATCCCCACCCATTCTTAGGTCAGGTGTTGCAACCTCTGTTGGCCTAGGGTATGGCAATCTTTATTTTAAGTATAGCTTCATTTATTTTGGTTTCCATCTACCTTTCCTGTTTAAATGAAAGCACAAAGTCTATCCCTCTGCCCTGTGCTCCTGGGGTATTTCCTGCTGGTACCCTCTGCGTGAGCATTTTATTTTTGTATTTCCCATGCCACAGTTGCACTGATGAAACTCCCCAGTAAGATCTGTGTCTGTGCTTGCTGTTCCTGGTGTAAGATGCCATTTGCTTAATTGCTAAGCAACTATCACAAGTTTGAGCCCTGGCTTTCTAAAGTAGGCCTGGTCAGCACACAGATTGTGTGTTTGTGCTTTGGGGAAGGTGTGATTTATTTTTTTAAAATGAATCCTTGCTTCCTAAACAAATGAGATGATGTATCTGTGCGTATATTGCTATGGCAGCTTTGGATCAAGTTGGCCATCTTCAGACACATTTGCCAGAAAGTCCTTACAGATAAAAAGTTCATAGAGATTTCTGAAATTCTGGCACTTGTACGGAAGACAGACATCCAAATTAGTGCCTCTTTGAAGGAAGGGCATAAGAGGAAGGTGAACTGTATTATTAGACCCCAGAGAATCCACACAGGATGCCCTGACCACAGGAAAAGCTTTATTCGGCTCTTGCCCCTTATTAGCCTCAGATAATCAACCACAAAATAGAGACTCACAGGAAACCAGGCAGCATGATTTCTACTGCTCCCAGAAGTGCTTGTTTCTGGCTCAAGAAATTCAAGTGGTGCCACTCTTGGAGTGGACACAAGGGTGACTTCCCACAGGTGCCATTCCACGGCTGAGCTGGACTCTGGTGAGAGCTTGTTCCATTCCAGCTCTTTGCACATGCACCTGTCTGTCTTTGTGTCTGCAGCCAGAGCTTTCTGCCATTTGGATTTTCTTCCCCCCCAGCAGGTGAATGAGACAGCAGAACTGTCTCCTCAGCCACGCACATAAATGGATTTTTTGTTTTTTGTTTGGGGACGTTTTGTTCCTCACCCTCCCGCAGATCCTGCTGGGATCCTCCCTGTAATCTTGGCCATCTCTCGGTGTGACATCGCTCCTCGGCCACACCCGGGATGACGCACTGCCATTTCTCAGCTCGTTGCAGTGTGTGGCTGCAGGTCCTGCTGCAAAACCAGCCGTGGAGGCAAACAACAGGCAAAAAAAAAAATAACAGAGCCAGGCCGGCCTCAAAGGTGGATCTGCAGCCTCTCTGAGTCACGCTGCAGTTTCACAATAAAGCCACCTTGTAGCTTACGCTGCAAGACACTGATTAATTTAATTTTTAAATCTCTAAAACAATAGCGGACGGAGAGGAACAATAAAAAGAAAAAAAGCAGCACTGAGTATTCAAATGGTGCCAAGGGAGCACTGAGAAAGGAGTGACCTTAAGCCTTTCACTAGATGGGTGAGATAACTCAGCATTTTAGATGGGTGAGGAACTGGGTGTTTGCATCTCACCTAACCCTTTGAATAGATGGTATCAAGCTTTCTATGCTCTGCCTTCACTTTGGCTTTTCTGAGCTCAAATAAATCCCCTCCGTGAGAATGACATCTAACCACACCAGCCTCATGGCTAGATAGGGTTCACCAGTTCCTGCCAGGGGGAGGTCACTTTGGGCTGTTTCTTTGCAGCTTAGTTGCAAGAATAACTTGCTGATACTGAACCCAGTGGGAGAATTCCCTTAATCCAGCCCTGCTGACCTGATGGACTCAGAGTGCCAAGGTAACTTTCATACACTTTATGCCTTTCACACAGAGGTGTTGATACACAACTGCCCTCCATTCATACACACACACACATAAAAATCCCTGCTTGAAATTATCAGCCCATCTTTACTTATAGGTTGGTGAGAAAGGCAAAGCGAGAGGGAGAGAGGGAGTGTTGGTATTGGGAGGAGCACAGGCATTATGGTGATGGAGATTTAGATACCAAGACATGTAGGCACTAGAAAAGTTCCAGGCAGTTCTTGTAGGACTTCATCAGGAGCTCAGAAACCCAAGATCCAGTCTACACCCCAGGCCAGTTTTTGGGCATTGAGCACAAGTCACTTCCTTATCAGTATTTGTGAACCACGTGGACCACATCATCTGTCATTTCCTGTCTTTCTGACATGAAATCACTTGAAATTAGATAGGTTTCAGTCTTGGAACAAAATAGAAGACACAGACCAACAAAAAAAAGTAAGAGTAATCTAATGTGGGGGCTGAAATGTTGGCTATGGGTGGAAGGAAGCTGTGTTGGAAAAAGATCAGTCCCTGTTGGCAGAGGAGAGGATGAGAGAAGATGGTGGTGGTACTTTGCCTTTCCTAGTGTTGCCTCTTTGAGGATTGACATGGACATGGCAGAAGAATGTTGGAAGTTGGCATGCTGCTCATGCCAGGTGGAAAAAAATGACCAGGAAACAAAAGGATGATTGTCTGGAGATCAGAGGGTGTCACTGGGATGCCACTGTCCGGGCCTCTCTTTTCAGCTCACACCATTTTAGCCAAACCCTGTAGCCAGACTAAGGGTTGGTCTGTGTGCAGATTTGTGCTGCTGTCAGAAAAACCAAGCTCACGACATGCCCTGGGCATGGGAGAGCCTGTCCTGGGCCTTCATTTTGCTGTGCCCTGTTTCTGTGAAAGCAATGCAGGAAGCTTGGGAGAAGCTAACTAGTGAGGATCTTGGGAAGTGAGAGCTGGGCTTTTGTACCATGAGCTGTTGAACAGGTTAAATGAAAACTTCTGCCCTCATTCCTTCTCTGCTTAGCATGGGACAAGTCCCTGGGGTTGCCTTTATACAACACACTCCCTGAAACTCCCACAGCCTCTGAAGGTGCCACAGGACTTTGCACAACACTCACGAGGTGATGGGAGGGAGAAGCTGCAGAAGCACAGGGTGGTGTTACGTCTTTAAGTAGCCAGGATTACAAAACACCATTGTTTCCTCATTAAAACACAGAAACTCAAAGCAAGTGAAATATTATCAGGCAGTGCTGATTGAGGGTGTAGCAGCTCTTGATTCTGACTGACTCAAACGTGCTTTGCTGAACCCTCTGGTTTTAGCCTGTCTGGCTTATCTGTCATTTGATGGATGTTACTGGCTCGCTGGGCTATTCCAGGCCTGATTAACAGCACTGCCACACATATTTTTAACGAGTTCTTGAAAAAGTCATGGCAAATGGGTGGACTCTGGACTGCCTCATCCAGATTTGGGGCCACAGTGACCTGGTGCTGTCTGTTCAGTCACACCAAGCCACAGCATTTGATCCCAGATCAGCAAAACCCACGGGCATCGACGGTGCAGGAAAAACAACAACACAGCAAAGAACAGTTCCCAACTTGATCTGGGATTGCTCAGCACCTGGAAGGGCCTGAGCAATGTGTGGGGTGGGACAGCAGAAACCAGTGCATGAATGGGGTGTAGCTGCAGTGCTGTGTGTGCTGGACAGCAGAGGAGGTTGCAAGGGACAATGAATTTGGCTGGATTTGTCTTCTTCTCCTTCCCAAGCTAGAGAATTTATTGCATAATATGTTCTGTAGCTAAAGAGATGTCCGTGGCCATTTAAAACACTGACTGAGAACAGAAGACTGAGCAAAGCAGATTGCCCAAACCCAGAATCTCAGCAGTGGCCGTTTTCCATTTCTTTTGTGCTTGAAAAATAAGCGAGAATTTTGAAAAATCAGCATGGCTACATCCCCAGGGGAGACTCAAATAAAGCATTAATTAAAGCAAAGAAAGGGAGGTGTCTTATTTGAACTCTGCTGAGCTGGATGGATTACCTATGAAAGCTGGCAGTGACAGGACAGCTGTGTGAAGAAGCCCGTGGCAGAAGCACTGGTGTCTTGCACAAACAACAGGAGACAGGGCGGGAGAAGCAAAGCCATAATTGCCAGATAGATTTCTTCCTCATGAGGCACTTGCTAAGTCAGCAGAAACCTGCCTCAATTTTCTGTTGCAAGGCACTGTGCTGTTAATTAAGGGGAAAAAAAATAAAAATTCAGCTATGCCTGCTATCGCTTTTACAGCTCTTTAGCCTTATCCTGCAGGGAATACTGCCAGGGGAGACAATTACATACCATATATATAGATATATATATATAAATTTATATTTTTTTCTCCTCCATATTTCTTCTTTTTTTCATATATCATTGCAGAGAAAAAAAGTAATAACAGCAATAATAAAAAAAATAACAGCAATAATAAAAAGGGACATGTATTAACATGAACATGGAGGTGTAAGAATATGGGAATGGCCTGGTGAAATTTCACTGTCCCAGCATTTAGTAGAACAATTTAAACTACTGCTGCAGTTTAATTAAGATTTTGGGTTGCTGGCTTTGTTGAGGTTCTAGAGGTAGAATTGGGAAGCTATGGACACCTTTATGCAACTTTCTGCCATGAGGAAAAGCATATGTTTTTCAGGTCAGAAAGCTAAAATCCATTAACAAAAGAGGAATAAGCTAAAATTCATTAGTAAAATAAGTAACACTTGTGATTACTGAGAGCCCCACAGATTTAATTGCTTACAATAAGTAAGTAGCTACATCTACTTATATAGAATTGTACAAATGTCCATGGCAAGGCACACAACTGCTTTTTTTCTAGGAATTTGAGCTAAGGTTTTAATTACTGTTAATAAGGATATGGATTTTCTGTCTTGCAGAAAGATTAAGAAAAAATTCTCCAAGCTCCCAGACTGTGCCGAGCCTGGGTATAAGCAAATAGTTTCTTTGCCATGCAATCTAATTTTCCCCCTTTATTTTTTGGTAATGATCTGCAGAAGACAAAAATTGCTGTGAAACACATGATCCCTTCCCCTTTCATTTTGAAAACACTGAACAACCTCCATTCAAATCTTTGTTTGTTTTTGCTTATTATTCCTGAAAAACTCATCAAAATCAATATGAGTCCTTGTAGCACAGCAGGTCCTGCAAATTTTTCCTGGGAAGGGACTTTCTGATGTTAGAGCTCCTGCCTGCTTTATTTCAGAGACCTGTGACTTGGCACATGCCAAAAGCACACGTTGTGTTGGGAAGTGGCACGAAATCAGAGAGGAGGGGAAAGTAAGAGTTGCCCCACTAACCATCCTTGGGCTGGTTTGGGGTTTCACCTCCATCCCCAGCCCTGGCAAGAGAGGCAGAGGGAAGCAGGACCTGGTGCACAAGGGGGTGATGGTGAAGGTCTGCACATTGAGGGGCTTGGAGCACAAACCCCATGAGGAATGACTGAGGGAGCTGGGGGTGTTCAGCCTGGAGAAAAGGAGACTCAGAGGTGACCTTATCACACTCTACAATTCCTTAAAGGTGGCTGTAGTCAGCTGGGGGTTGGTCTCTTTCTCCAGGCAGCAACTGACAGAATGAGAGGACACAGTCTCAAAGCTACACCAAGGGAAATATAGGCTGGATACCAGGAAAAAGTTTTTTACAGAAAGGGTAATAAAGTATTGGAATGGTCTACCTGGGGAGGTGGTGGATTCAGAATCTCTGGATGTGTTTAAGAAAAGATTGGATGTGGCACTTGGTGCCATGGTTTAGTTGAGGTTAGGGTTGGGTTGGACTTGATGGTCCTGGAGGTCTCTTCCAACCTAATGATCCTGATTCTGATCCTGATTCTGATCCTGATTCTGATCCTGATTCTGATTCTGATTCCCCAGCCCTGCTCAGCATTTCCCAGAGCCCTCCCCAGGGACTGACCCACAGGGATTACTCAGCTCACGGTGGTTTCAGCGTCGTGCCCTGGGTCAGAGCAGGATTTTGGTCATGGCTCTGTTTACCCACATCACTTGGGCATGGCCAGTGAATGTGGCAATCTGAAACACGGTTTGGAAGCCAGATGTGGTGCTCTGGAGTGGATCTGCTCAGGCAGCTGGGGAAGATTAAATCCTCTTTTCAGCCACAGGGCAGCATGGTGTGGCACTTGGTACATTAGGCAGAGCTGAGAGAGGCTTTTGTAATGAAACCAAAAATTTTGCTGGCCCCCAGAGTCTGCAAAGGTTCAGGAACCTTTCAGTAAACCTGGACTGAGCTGATTTATAATTTCAAGGAGGAACCTCTTAAAACATCCTGGTATGTGCATAATTTCGGGCCTAGACCGGGCCACACTTGGCACTTTGGAAGTTTTGCTTTGGGTTTTTTGCACACAAATCCAAAACACAATGTAGACTCAGCAGGGAGGAATCGATGCAGACCAAAACTGCTATGTTTTGCACAGTTCTAATTACAATCTCTTCACAATGCTGGTTTTATTTATTATTGTTTGTATGGGGCTCCTACCAGCTCTGGGGCTGCACTGTGGAAAAGGCAGGAGAAGGAGGCAGCATCCCCAGCCTGAAGAGTGTATATTCTAAATAAACAAAAAAAGATAAAGAATGAGGGAAAGACATAAAGCACATAAGCAGAGCAATTAGGGGGTGTTGGCAAGACAGCACTTTTCTCTATGTCTCTCTCACCCACGCACAAAATCGTGTTTATTTGTCTTGTAAACTCTTTGGGGTCAGGGCTGCATTTTCCAAAATGTGCAGGGAGATGGGATGCAAGAAATGTGTGGAGAAACGAAGGTGCTGAGGGCAGCAGGAGGAGATCAGCAGCCCATGGGGCTGCCATGCCAGATTTTGGCAGCAGGAGGAAGGTGATGGGGAGAGAGGGACAGAGGAGGAGACTGCCTTCCTTAGCTTGGGTCAAGTCAGAAAACCCCCTGTGACAACCTGGGACATGTCACCAGACCACTCCATGCTGCAGATTCCTCTAGGGTTGAGCAGGGCTAAAGTGGCGTAATTCTTTCCTTGGTGTAAAGTGCTTTGAGATACTCAGGTGAAAAGTGTTGGAGGAATGCAAAGATTTATTTTTCATAAACCTCTTCACATACTCTTTTCACTGCCAAGTCACGGCCTGAAGCCAGGGATTTTAGAGAAACGTACTTCTCTCTAAATTCATATATATATATATATATATATATGAATGTGAAAATACATTTGCAAAAGAGGCCAAGGTGTACTTTTTCAAAATGAAGCCTTAAGTTAGATTTCCTAAATCTATATATAGGATCTTAAATGAACAGCCAGATTTAAAATCAGGACAGTTCATTAAAACTGAGTTCAGGAGTCTAACTATAAGTTCTTACTTGAAGATGGTTTGCCACAAGGTAGCTGGGAGTTTCATATCTTAAAAGAAGTTTTTAATGTCTGGTTTTGTTTTTTATTTTTTTTCCACAAGGATTTAGGTGAAGGTTTGGGCCAGTTATTTTATCCCAATTATTCACCATTCTGCAACTATTAATTAAAACAAACAGCTCTCTGAAGCTATTTCTCACAATGGGGAAGATTTATATCTTGAAACTGAAGCTTGTTTTTGCACTATTTTCCACACTGCATAAACATCCAAGGTTGTTATTGCAGCAATCACCAACACAAGCTCTCAGAGCTCCTTGCCAGGCTTGTGATATTTATTGTTTGAAAAGCCCCAGCTCCTGGAGTGAAGTGATTAGATGAGAACCTCAGCTTTCAGTTAAAGAAAAAAAAAAAGAAAAAGTAATTTTGAGAGAAACGGGAAACCATGAGCAGAACGCAGAGTCAAGGGTCCAAACATCAGACAGGAAAGCAAAAAAAAAAGAGAAAACCCCACATGTGTTATTATTTTTTAAAGCCTAAGGACACTTAAACCAACCTCCCCCTTATAATTTGGCAGAGGGGGGCTGACTCAAGGCTTGTGGCTGCCAGGGCACGGCCATGGCAGGGGTTACTCATCGCCTTGGAGTGCCCAGAGGTTTTTCCCTGAGGGGCTGCTCACCCTCTGCTGAGCTGCACGTGTTTGTACTGCCAGGTGCTGGGCTCCAGCCACTTCTATTTTCATTTTATTTTTTTCCTTTTTCTTCCAAAGCAACTTTACTGAGGCATTCGTTTGTGAAAATATCCTGCATAAGGGATTAACACCTACTTGGCAAATAGAGACAATAGGTCAACTCCTGGTCTTTCCAAATCTGACAGAATCTTTAGCTTTAAAAAAAAAAAAAGAAGAAAACCAGAACTATTCAAAAGTCTTGGCTGCTAAATAGTCAGTAAGGCCATAACAATGTAAAGCAAATGTAAATATTATGTGATGAAATGCATTTTTCAAAAAGCCCTCTTTTCTCAGTGGTTAGATGGGCTTTATATACAATGGGAAGATTCATTCCTCAAGGTAACTCCAGCCTATGAAACAACCCCCTACACATCATGGCCTAAAATATCTATTTCATACAATGCTTTTACCTTGTGCAAGCTCATCCAGCCTCCTGATTTATGAAGGCTGTACTTCTCCCTGCTCTGCTCTCCACAAACCCTCGGGGGAGAGGAAAAAAATACAGGGCAGAAACCTGGCTAACTCCAATGTGACTAAGGGGCATTAATAGTGGAAAACCAACTCAAGGAGTGGAACAAAAACACGAGCAGGAGAAAAACAAGAATGTTTGTGCATGGCAAAATAGCACGTGGTGAAACCTTTTGTACACAAAAGGCAGGGTGGGTCCCAGAGGAGGCAGCAGAGAGGAGTGTGGTCTCTTCAGCTGGCTGAATGTGCAGCCCATACCCATGTTGCATTTTGTATGGTTTGCATTTATTCATTTACAGGGTTACAATTCCCACCTCTCTTCAGGGTGCAGTTAAACCTGACTTTGCCTTCCAAATGTGGCTCCAGGAATCAGGACAGCTCTATACCAGCAACAGATGCAGTCACAGCTCAGAGGAGAGATAAATCTCCTCTTGCAGGAGTGAATAGATGCCAGAACACTCTGAAATCCCCCTCTTTACCAGAGAACCTTGCATTATGACTGTGCCTCTCTACTGGGGCTCAGGTTCTGCCTGCAATAATGGCCCAGTATTGTCATAGCTGTTTCAGGCATACTTTGTGAGCTGGTGGAAGACAAATGTTGGACACACCAGTGCTGTCAGCTGCTCCAGTGCTCTTCAGGAACACCATTCTTCCTACTCCTGCTGTTGATTCAGCCACACTCCCTGCCAATAAACCATAGCAATAGCTGCCTAACAGGTCATCCTCACTACACAAGAGGGGGCAGTTTGCCAGCACCAGACAACTTAACCACTGACCGTGGCTGTTCTGGGATAACCAAATTCCCCAGGGTAATGGCAGCCCCTTCTGAACTGATGTGTTGTCCCACTGGAGTCCTGGGGCTTCCCAAGCTTCTGGAGTGAGATGAACACAAAGACGCAGCCTGATACAGTCCTACAGTGCAGTTCTGGGTGTTGTGGTCCAGAGCGAGCCAGCACCAGGGTGTCCACAGCTGGTGAAACCCAGGCCAAGTGTCTCTGCTCTGCTCAGCCTGGCTGAGCTGCTGGGCACTGTTTTGTCAAGGTTACAAGGCAGGGCTGAAGTGTCCTCCAGCCAAATCAGCACCTAGCCAGTGCTCACATCCAGAGAGATGCATGAAGGCAAACAGCTGGAACAGCTGGAAGGGAGGACACGACAAACCAGAGACTTCTCCTTTGCTTTTGCAGACAGATCGAGGGACAAAGGCAAGTGTCCCACAACGACTTGGCAAATACCTCAAGTACAATGCTCAAGTCTGTGGGATGTGGCTTCACAGAAGAGCTCACCACCTAATGCAGCCCAAAAAGGTTGGCACAACCCTACTGTTAACCTCGAGCACTGCTCCAGACTCTGGAGGTTGAAACTCAAGAATGCCAGGCCCTGAAAAACTCTGCCACAAAGACAAAAAGTCAAAGCAACCCAGGCAGATTTGGAGATTGGAATGGAAATGCCCTCTCTGTAGTGATCACTTAATGCCATTTTATTTCTTCCTCCCCTTTTGAAGAGAACTGTTGTGTGAGCAAACAGAGCCTCCGTTTTCTTGTTGGAGCTCCTGACGCCAGCGATCCTCCACTTCCCTGCAACCCAAAGCTATGTGGAAGTCATAGGGTCAATTTGTTTACCTTGCCTGTGGCAAGGCTTGGGTTCATCAGGTTAATTCCAGTAGTTGCTAAAAGGTCTTGAAATTTTTTTTCTCTGGTGTCATATGGCTTTTTGCATTTTTTTTCTTTCTTTTTTTTTTTTTCAAAGCAGGGGGTAACCATGAACTGTTCAAAACATACCAAAGTAAACAACATTTTTCTGCATCCAGCTCATCCTGTGGATTAATTCATTTGCATTTCTGGCCCTTTCAAGTGAGGGGAAGTCATACAGATGTGAGCAGTCATTTAAGGATTTTAAGGGTTATGGTTCACATCATCCAAAATTGATACCGGGAACTACTCATTCACAGTAAAAGGAAAGATTATGGTGGACATACTGATGTTTAGGGAAAAATGGGGGATTTTTTAATAATCAAAAAAAACCCATTTTACAGCTGCTATTATTTGTTTAAATTCAAAGCCTCTGGCGCATCCACACTGATCTGTTGTGAATTGCTTCTTTGTTTTTGGTGGTAGAAAAGTTGATTTCACATTGCTGATTCCACTGGGTTTGCATTACTCTTGTTATCCTTTCAGATAATGGACCATTGAGCCTGCAAACAAGTCTGCTGTCTGGTACCATCAGCTGATCTACATCAGATTTCTGAAACTGAGTAGTTCCAGTTCTTGGGGGTTGTGTGGGTAGGAAAAGTAAGAACTTCACAACAATCAGGGCAGCAAAACACTCTTTTGGTCAAGAACCAGCATGTCTTAAATATTTTTAGGGTGAACTAGGCCTGTAGAGAGGAATGAGTTAATCCTGAGATAACTGTCAATAATTTGCCATTAACCATGGCTATTGATTCTGCAGCCTGGCCTAAGTTGAAATTACTTTTTAAAATACCCGACAGTGGCAAGAGCAACAAAGTAGAGTGTTTTCTGGCAGGCTCTGTGAGCCCCTTCAATGCAGGAAGCAATAGATTATAAACAACTTTTATTTTAATCCCTGCAGGACTCATTGTGAGAGTCCAAAAACAAGACCTGTTTTTCTCAAAGCCTTCCAGAGAAAGAAAAAAGAAAAAAAGTTCTTGATATCCCAACACAATATCAAAGAGATCAGCAAGTAAAGAAAAACTATCTGTTCCTGGCAAGACATCAGAACAGTTCCCACAAGTTTATAGTTGTGCAACTGATCATCAAAAAAGGAGTTTTGCTTGGGTTCAGGACTTTTTAGTGCCAAGAGGTGTTGTTGATTGTGGTATTTTCAAGTGTGCCAGCCAAAGGACTGCTGAGGGATCATAAGTGGTCCTTACTATGTGAAATGTGTTATCTCGGGGCTATTTTCTGCATAAACTGGTCTTTCTGTGAGCAAAATGCTCCGTGGCGTGTTCAATGCAGGCAGCTACAGAGCACGCAGAAGCTTCTATTTGCACACCCTGCCATCCACTTAAAAAGTGTGCACAGATCTAATTCCTGTCAAAAAACCCTAATATCTAAATCTTAGATGTCCAGAAGTCAATCGATTTTTGCAGTTCTCACCATAAGCAAATCACAGGGGTTTATTTTCACAGATTTTTTGAGGGCAGGCTGAAGAAAACCAGCTTTTCCCTGGATATGTTATTTTTTTTCCCCCTGTCTTTCTCTTTCCTTCTCTCTGTTCCCACCTCCTGCCCGCTCCCCAGGCCAGTGACAAGGGGCTGATTGAGTGTCAGTGGCCAGGGGACAGCTGCAGGGGCTCAGTGCAGCTCTGGTCCCCCAGCAGCAAGGGACAAATGCAGCCAGCCCAGGGTCTGTGGTTTGCTCACAGCCATGGTGTGGGCTGGGCTGGGAGCTGGGCTCCCACACTGAATGAGGACTCAGAGAAAAGCAGCCAAAAGCATGAAAGGGTCTTCTGGCTCTAAAGGAAACCTGCCTTTGGAAGGTCAGCTGCAAATCTTTCCCAGCTCCCAGACAGTCATGAGGTCAAGCTGTGCTGGGGAGGGAGAAACACGATGTCTCTGGGAGCACAAGCACAAGGATTTTGGCAAATCTTCCTCGATGTCAGCTTAGGCTTTGACTCAGATGATGCTGCAAGGCCGTTTCCATCTTCACACACAGCCTTGCCATCTGATCTGAGTCATTTTACAGTCCCTGTTCACCCTTCTTCCAGACTAGCAGAGTAAATCACTTCTCTAAGGTGACCAAAGCGGTCACTTGCATGCTGATAATTCCCCCAGATGGGAAGGATGTCTGGGGATA
>JBBMKD010000053.1:64250130-64335957 GCA_037834095.1 Argya squamiceps | reverse complement strand
CTTCCTTCCTTCCTTCCTTCCTTCCTTCCTTCCTTCCTTCCTTCCTTCCTTCCTTCCTTCCTCCCTTCCTTCCTTCCCTCCCTCCTTCCCTCCAACCATCCCACAAGTCATCAGGAGAGCACCTCAGTTCCCAGAATCACTAAACCAATGCTGTCCTGGCAATTCACAGCTTTAATGGAACACCAGCTGGGGGCTGGTGCTTGCCCATGGCTTTGCAGAGCTGCTGGAGGCACTGTAACACCTGGGCTAACTATGAAGGAAGCTCCTTGTCACTGCAGAGTGTCCCAAGCCCTCCTGGAAGCTGGTGCTGGATGGTGTCTGTCCCCACAACTGCTTTGTGCACCCTGAGCTTCTGAGCCACCACCCGCCACAACCCACCCTAAATCTGTCCCAGACAAAATACTGGCAGTGCCAACATTCAAACCCTGTCACTTAAAGGCTGTGGCCCCACAGAAGTCATGTCCTTGGTGAGGCTGCAGCTCTCCCCTCCCCTCTTCAGGAGATTTCAGAAAAGCTCAGCTCTGAGAGCAGACAATGCTCACTTGAAGTGTTGCCAGCAATTTGGTGAGTTATTAGCTTTGCAGAACTCCTCCGCCATGGCTGCCCCATCATCCTCCTCAACACAAGTGTTCCTGTCATCTGTCACTGGGTCCTGCCATTTTTCTGCAGCAGAGGAAGCCCCCACTGCTGAGACAGGAGCTGGACTTTGGCAGGAGATCCCTGTGAGTGGGGAGTGAAAAGAAATCCCGAGGTGGAAACGAGCCAGCAGGAAAATCACACTGCACTGAGAAAGCAGAGGTGCAAAATTTCTGAGAGCAAGGGGGCAAGCCCTCCTCAGTGTCTGCTCCTCCCAGAGAAAGGGGGTTTGCTGGACAGTTCAGTGTTTGTTGTGGAAGCCAGTTCCCAGTGGCTGCTGCTGGGCATGGCAGGGAGTTTGGAAATAGCACCAAGTAAATTCCAGCTCTTAGAGCTGAGCATGGAGTTCTGGAGATTGCTGTGAATGCTGACACACAAAACTGATCTTAGCTGGGCTTCATCCTCAGAGATTCCACCTGCATTCCTTGTGAGCAAAATCCTGGGAGGAGAAATTCAGCTGGTGATTTTCACTAAACCATTTCCTACATCTTTGCAAAAATTGCCTTTGCGAGGGACTTAATGAGATTTTTGTCTTGCTGCACAACTTTTTTCATACATGCTAGTCGTTTGAAATGATAAATCACCCAGCTCTGGAAATATGATCCTAAAATAAAATGATAGAAGAGTTGAGAAATGTTGCTGTAAATAGTTTTGACTGAATTACACTGCTTAATGATTTTTTTTAGAGATATAAAAGGTATTCAGAATTTTTCTCTTTCCTTTTTAAAGCAAAGTTAACACCCTAAATTTCCAGCCTTTGATTTTTTAAAAAAGTCTTTTACTAAAAGGGTGTGTATTTTTAACCAAATCCTTTTCTAAGGAGTTAAAAAAAAATTTAGTTTCAAGTCTTTATTAAAAAGGAAGAAAATTGATAAAGATAAGGAAACCCTCCCCACTCCACTGTTCCATTCATAATTGCCTTTTTATTTTAAATCAGCTCAGCAACAAGGGCAAATAAAAGCCTGAATCCCAGGCATCTGTGACTTAAACCAACAACATGGCATGACAAAGTGTGCAATTACACTAGATTTGCACACTTTTTAAAGAGGCAAAAACTCCTGGCCCTTTGCCACATCTCACAGGCTGGGAGACGGGTCTGGGACACCTTGGGGTGACTGCTGGGGGTGCCCAACCTCTCACCCACCTCGATGGATGGACCCAGGCACAAATTACTTGTCTGGCCTTTCCACTCAGGCTTTAGGAAGTGGCTACAGTTTTCCCATTGTTGTTCAGGATCTAAAATGACATTTTTATTTGCCTGACCAAATTCTGAATGTGACTCAATCCTCCTCCACCCCAGAGCTGTGTCCTCTGTAACAGGAATAATGTTTAGGATTCGATTCATAGTCCACCAGGCGAGTATAATCAAAGTGACTCGGCAGGGTGTGGGGAGGAACGAAAAACAAAGGGAAAAAAAACCCAAACAAGCCACTCCTTCCCCCCCCCACAGCCCTTTCCTGGTACAGAACAGAGTGTCTTGTACTCCATTCAGCTGGCCTGGCTGCAATGCTTTTGTGCACAGGTACAGTGATCTGCTGCTGCTAAACAATCAGGGGAGGCCCTGTGATTTTGGGGATGAAATTCCCTGAGGTAGAGTGGATGGATGTGTCAGCCCAGGGTGACAGCTCCTCTCTGTCCCTGTCCTGCCATGCCGTTCATGCTCTGTGTGTGTGTGTGTGTATTTCTAGGGAAGTATTTAAAAAAAAAGAAAAAAAAGAAGAAGAAAAAAAAAGAAACATTTTCAGGGACTGCACAGAAACTGCTGTAGGAGTTGCTAGAGCAGTGTGCATACGCTCAAGAGGAATCCCTTTCAGTTCCTCTTTTCTTCAGCTTTATTTAAAAAGGGTTTGAAGGCTGGTTTAATTACGAAAACCAGCTCTCTAGACACCAAACAAAACGGCAGCCTAGCCTAAGTTGGCACCAGGACAGATGCATATTTTGCTCCCCTCTCCATGCCAATCGGCTGTAGCTCATCCAGTGTGTCAATCCAAGTTGGCTGTCTGAAATCCAAGTTTAGTGGCCTGAAAATATCCCAGTCCGGCTTTGTTTCATGTGGTAAACAGCTCGCTCAGTTTATTTCTTCAAAGCTCAAAACAAAAATCAACACACGCCCTCCACTCCCCCCTGCAAAAACCCCACGTTACTACATATTTTGGTAATAGCCTCTCTTTGCATTTCACTCCACTGCAGGATTTCCCTTTTTTCCCCTCTGTATACAGTGACCATGAAACGCTGGCAAAACACACTGCTTTTGAAAAGATGGGCCTGATCCTGCTGGGCACTGAGCTCTGCTGAATGGACTCAAAGCTAAGACCCAAACAGCAGAGTTCTGCAGCAGAAATGTTTGAGGCTGTTTCATGCTTGTGGCTTTGCCAGCTCCTCTGAGCTGCCTGCCCATCTCCTGGGTCCAGCTAAAATTGGATCTGGCCACCTGTGGGAGCAGGCAGGGCCCAGGGATGGTGGCTTTGTAAAAGCTGGGTCTTTGTGGAGCCTGGTGGCTCCTTGGGGTTCAGCTCCCCCCAATCCTGTAAAGGTTTGTAAGACAATGTGCATCAGGCAAGAATAGCAGGCAGTAGCAGGGAGGGTTTATCATGATTTACCATTGATGCAAATTCCCTCCCCTCCCTTCCCCCTCTGCCATTTTAGTACAAATAAAGGGGCCCAGGCTCCCTAGTCAGCCAACGGGATCAGGATTGCCAAAAGAAAACAAACCCAGTGTGGGGAGGCTGCCCACAAAACACTTTCACTCAGTACTGTGGGGATGAGGAAAAAAAAAACCAAACAGCCTCCTGAAGGCCAGGGATGGAGTAGGCTTTTCTTGGTAATTAAACTCAAGCAAGGACTCATCTCTCCGTGTTTCTTACTGCTTGTTTCCTCACAAAGGAAATTGGACATCTCTGAAAACCTGAAATTGAGTCTCCACTTGCCAGCTTTCTGAGCAGAAGCAGCAGTTTTCCACAGGGTACAGCTAAACCCTGGGAGATGATCAACAAGCCACTCGTCTAATATTCACCTTTCCTGATAGCTTTGCAATTGACCCAGTGTTTACCAATACATTTATGGGTCACTGAAGGAGAAAAAAAGAGAGATAGAATGTGGAGCGATGAAAGAGATATATAGCTTGGGGGAAAAAAAGGGAGATTAAAAATGTCAGGGCAGCTGGAGAAATCCCCAGGAAATCAAGAAATATCCCCAGCTGTCACCTTTCTTCTTCCACCTTCCTAGTGAGAAGTTATATGGTGTTCAAACAAGGCAAGAGTGTGCCACCTTCTAATTACATACTTATATGGATGCTTTATAGGGGTACTTCATATAGTGGAAATGCTGGGCAAATATTAACTTTGACTCTTTGGAACCTTTGGTTTAAAATAAAGAAGCCTGGGAGGTGTGGGGGAGCAGACACTGGGAGAAGAGGCTCAGTTCCAGCTTTTACCCCATCAGGGAGTCTGACTGCAGAAGAAGATGGCACTGAGCACAGAGGAGGATTCAGCTGTTCTGAGAGCACTGCAAAGCCAAATGTTCTGTACTGCCCTGTGCCTCTTGCCCCAGTGCAACCCCTGCTTTGTGTCTACATCAAGAGACCATAAGAACAGAACCTGACTGCAGGCAGCCTCTGTCCTGCTTGGTCTGGGCTTTCCTGAACACACTTTTCCTCTTCCAAACTGCAAGGCAGGGACACAGGACAGGCACTGCCTGTATTCCAGGGCAGTGTTGCTGTTAAACTTGGCAGGTTTGGTTAAAATCACCAAAAACAGATGAGCAGCCCTGCCCTGCCCTGCCTGCATGTGCTGGGATGGAGATGCAGCATGGCTTGGGAATATGCTCCCCCATTCCCTGAGAAAAGGGCATTTCTGAGAGTGGGGTCATCCATCCTGAAGCCACACTGCTGTAGGGGAGAGAGGGTTTTGGGGAACAGGAGGGGAGGGCACTCCAAGCAGCTCTGGGAGGCATCACACCAGGCACAACCCAAGTCCAGCAGAGCCTGGGCAGCACGGGCAGGGTTAATCCTGACCACAGCACACACTTCTTCTTTCCCCTCCCCGGAAAGAAAATAACATATTTCCTGCAAGGGGATGATGACTTTGCAGTGCTCATAGCAGCTCTCCCAATGGGCAGGGGATTTTCCAGGCTGGGAGGCTTCAAAATCTTCTGTTTTCCCACCAAAAGGCACTTTCAGTATCTCTTGGGTTCAATTTCAAATTGCTCCAGTGAGGAAGACATGGATCCATCTGGCTTCTGTAGCAACCCAATAGGATAAAGGCACAGAGGGTTATGCTCCCAAAGGGCATCTGCCTTTTTGCAGGCAGCTATCAGGAAATGCACATCAGCACATGTAGGCAGACACATGGGTGCATTGAGAAAATGCCTGGTTTTCTGGATAAGTCTGGTGGAGCTTTTATCTCTTGGGAAAAAAGATTCATGATATGCTGTGTGCTGAAACTCACAGGCACTTGATTTCTTCTCTGCTTCCCAGGAAAAAGAGCAGAAGCTCCTTTTAGATAGCTGAGGGGGAAGAGGAGAGGAGAAGCAGGAGAAAAAAGAAAGGAGGAAAGGAGGGTGTGCATTATTTGCTGGTGAAATCTTAGCACGGGAACTTGGTGTTATTTCACTGAAAGTGGAAATTCCTTGCTCTTGGAGGGCAGAGATCTGCCCTGGGTGAGAGGGGAGTTGCTGTGTCACTGCCAGGCAGCCCCACTGACCCCTCAGGTGTAGGCAGCCTGGCTTTGGAGGGCTGTCAGCAGGAGGGTGGCAATGGGAACGTGTCTCCTGGAGAACCCCTCAGGGATACAGGCCCATCCCCAGCTCAACAACGTTTTGATACCAATGGGGAACAAAAGCAAAAGCCACTTGCTGCCCCGGGTGCAGCAATGCAGCTGTGTTTAATGGAGGCACAGACATCCAGAGGACAGGGAGGGTTGCCAAACCCAGGCTTTTTTCTTTCTCAGCAATACCTGGCTTCTTTTTTTTTTTTTTTTTTTATTTTTTTTATTTTTTTTTCCCTGGATGCTGTCCATCCACAAAGTCTGGCCCCCTTCTCTACTCTCAAGTTTCCCCCCAGGATTTAGATCTTAACACCTTCAAATGCAACTTGGCTTCCTTCCTAGAAGGAGCAGGCCTGTGGGAAAGGGGTTGCACAAAGGCTTGGTTCAGTAGGGACAACAAACTTGCAAACCTTTTCAAGCCCAAAAGCCAGGGTGATTTGCCTTTATACAGGAGGGGCAACCCTGTTTCACTGGAGCAGCTTCCATTCCCAGAGCTGAAGGACTTGGGCTCCATCTCTGTTGCACATCTGCACAGATGGAGAGAGGGCACAGTGTTCCTACTTTGTATAATAATGTCTTATTTGCACAGTAATCTCAGCTGTGGAAAGGAAATGTCTTCTCTGGCCCAAGTTGTGAGCTGTTAAAAATCTGGCAGATCCCATGCTGGAGGTGGCTGCATTTCAGTGGTGGGAAAAGTGATTTTCATATTGTTCTGGCATGGTTCTTGTAAACTGAACTTCTGTAACACTTCTCTTTGAGATCCCTGGGAGTTTTTGCCTTCTCTAGGCCTGTGGTGCAGGACCATCAGTTTGTAAAACCAACTGAGAGGAATGCTATAATAAAGTTTGTTTGTCAGAGGTTTTGTTTTTGCCCTTGTGTTTCATTTCTCTTGAGATAACCAGAGTTTACTTTTGCATGTCACACTTGAGCCTTTTTCAAAACTATCTGCCCTCAGCAGGACACAACTCACTTGTACAGTTATGTCAGTGAAGTGTGTTTTTGAAACATGTGCAGATGCCAATGACTGTGCTATGATGATTGTCTTGGGTGAATGACAATGACTCTGCCTGCTAACGAGGTGTGCCACTGGGTGCTGTTTAAAATCAGTTCCTTTCCAAGGTTGAGGTGAACAGTCAGCAGGAAGACTTCATGAACCAACGTCAGCAGCTCTTTTTTCCCTGCTCCTGCATTTGTGGGCACTTTTTTTCTGCTTGTCACACTGTGGGCCCACGTAGCTATGTGGCTCCACAGGAAACGGATAGAGGAAACCGATGCAAGTTAAAGATAGTTCACAAAACAAAAATGGTTATTATGGTTATTATTCAGCAGGATCCATTCCCTGACCTGCTCCATTGCACAGCCCCACCAGCAGTTTTGCTGGCACAGTGCAGGAGGTGATGCAAGGGTGGAACAAGGTGATCAAAACTTCACAAAATCTCAGGATGGGTCAGGTTGGAAGGCATCACAGTGGCTCATCTGGTCCCACCAGAGCACAGGATTGTGTCCAGACTGTTCTGGAATATCTCCAGTGAGGGAGACTCCACACCCTCTCTGGACAATCTGTTCAGGGCTTGGTCACTTCCCTTGGTCACAGGGAAGAAGCTCTTCCTTCAGGTGGAACCTTCTGTACATCAGTTTCTACCTATTCCTCTTGTCCTACTTCTTGGCACCTCTAAAAAGAACCTGCTCCATCCTCTGACCCCTCCCTGCAGACACTGACAGACATTGAGAGGACTGAAGCAGCTGCAGCCAGCCTGGGCTCCTTCTCAGATATTCCCATGATTTATTTCTGATAATCTGTTTGCAGGGTCTTTTCCAAGGAAACATCTCACCCTCAATGACCTAACAGAGGACCAGAAGCAAGCATTGACTCACCTGGACATGCCTGAGGTTGCAGCTCAGGCAGTCCTCAGGGTGATGCCTTGTTCTCAGTGCAGGCTGGCAGAACAAGGGCAAACAAAGAGCAGCCTGTTTCCTCTGGCTTTTGCTTGTACAGATTAAACCATCCATGCCATTAAGGACAGGCTGTTGTGGTGGCACACAGTAACTTCCCAGTTGGTGTGTGAGATCTACTGCACAACCTTGTAAGATCTGATGGGAAAACCATTTTGTTTGATCCACATTTTGTGCTGCATCCTGTCCCTCTTCTTATACAATTCCAGGGAGCAGCTGAGTTTTTGCTCGTATAATAATACTTAAAAAAAAGAAAACCAACCCAAACCCAAAAAAACAAAATCCAAAGGAAATTAAACCACAAACAACTATATTCAAAAAAACAAAAGGTCTGGCCGCTGCCCAAGAAAACAAGGAAATTTAAAGATAAAGCAAAGTGTCCTTATTTCACCCTGTTGTGCCTGAGGATGGCTGGGCTTTCCAAAGAAGGCAAGACACGGCTTGTCCTGCTCTGCCAGGGAGTGGCCAGCAAAGGCCAGGCCCTCCCAGCAGATGAGCTGGACTTATCCCCACTCCTTAATGGGAAAGTCATGCAGCAATGTTGAAATCCAGGCACTGGAATCTGCAAGACCTCTCAGCCACGTGTGCAGCTGGGATGGATTAGGGCTAAACGAGCCCAGGCTCACTGGGGGACATGGAAAAGAGTCAGATCCAAATGAGATGGATGTCCCTCAAACCCACTGATGGGGGTAATGTTTTGAAGGAGCAAGTGGGCCCTTTTTAAATTTTATTCTTTTGTGATATCAGTCTAACTACTATCACAGGCCTCCAGAAAAACAAACTCTTATAATTTCTATTTGTAAGTCGTAATTAATTTAGCAAAATCTATTTGATTTATTCTTGAAGAATTTGACTATCAAAGGATTTGATAGTTGTCATTAATTTAGTAAAATCTATTTGATTTATTCTTGAAGGATTTGAATATCAAAGGATTTCCTCTATCCTCCTTCGGAGCCTACGTGGCCCTGGTGAATGTCTGTGCTTTCATTTGTGATGAAATTAAAAGATATAGGCAGTGGTCTAGAATGGGAAGATGTTCCAGACCACTGGGAAGAAATATACCAACCCCCACCCGTGACATCTGCATTCCTGTGAATGCTTCTTGCAGGTGCATGTCCTGGGACAGGGTAAACTGCACACATCTGATTTTGATGTTCACTTTGCTTGCTGAAATCACATTATTTGATTTGAAATCAAATGAGCTACATACTTATTTTCTGTTATTTTCTCACTGTCATGTTTAGACTCTGCTAATTCCCCTGTGCTCGGACCCGTCAGTATTTTATGCCATGAACTGAAAGACCAGCAACAAAGACAGTCCTTTCAAACCTCCTGTGTCTTAAAGACAGAAATTGTTTCCAAGTGGTCAGAACATTTTACCAGCTTTTCTTTTTGATAATGCCCTTTTCTAATCCAGGAATCAGAGGTGGACCCAGGTCTTAGACTTGACTTTTTTATAAGAAAACTTCCTAGAGATAATGGGGTGCAAAAGCTACCTTCTCCTTGAAGCTCCATTGGTAGAACCAACTGCTCTGAAATCCAAGATTTTTGGCAGTTTGGGAACCTAGAAGGCCTGTCTGAGGAAGCACTCATTGCTCTGAAAAAACAAGCTCCCTCCAAGGTTGCCAGCCAAGAACTTCTGGAGAACCTCCACTCCCCAGCAGGCTGGGAATATGGGGAGCTGAAATTGGGCCTCCCAGGTCCCAGCTGACTGCCCAAATGTCACACCTGCTGATTATTTTGGGGTCTGGATTTCTTTTTTGACACATAACATTTCAAAAGGCCTCACTTTCAACTCAACATGAATGAGGGAAACTTGTGGAAGCTTGGAAAAACTTGGCTGGATGGAAAAGCTCTTTCTCACCCATCTAAAGTCTTCTGTTTTCTCCTGGATGAGAGTAGGAGTTTTCAAGCTTATCTAAATTTTCCCAGTGGAAGCGAAGACTCCTGCCCAGTGAAGTAATAAGAATAATTTGCTTCTCTCACTTATCTTTTGTTGAGCCTTCAGAAGTGGCACACAGACCTCCCTGAGCTGCATACTGTTCAGTGAGAGGGACTAATGCTGATATCCAGCATGGGGACTCCTATGTCCAGTTCCTCCAGAGGCAAGGAGGAATTGCCTCCTTTACTCTGCCCTTTGAAATGTCTCTATGGTCAGTTATTTAAAGCTGCACCTTTTCTTATTCTGGCCCTGAGGAATCAATGCAGGAGATGGTAGCACCACTTCAGAGCCATTTGTGTGAGATACTGATGTCCAGATTTAACAGCTCTTACCAGCTGCTAAATAAGAACACCTTTCCCAGTGATTCCAAAGGACTGTAGTGCTGCCCAAGCCTTTTGGCAACTGGGCCCTCATCTATATTTTTCAGTAGTCAGGTTGCAGTGCAGGAAGCTGTTGGAGAATTAGTTTGAACTGGACACACACAGAGATAACGCTGCTAAAAAGTGCTTCCTCTTCCAAGGATTTGTGTCTGCTCTGCCTGTTTGCTAGACAGTTTGCAGCATGGACTTTCTCCAAGGAAGCTCCTTCCAAGCCCAGTCTCTGTGGGAGCTGGCAGGGAGTCCCTGCTGTGGGTGACTCAGTGAGGAGTATGAACACAGCTCCATGTTCCCAAATGTCATTGCCTGCCAGCAGCATCCCAACTGCATTTCCCAATGAGAAATGAAACAGGATGGGCATCTGTCTCACCCTGACACTCACCAGCAGCCTGAGAGGCACAGCTCCAGTGTGCAAAGAGGGCTGCAGCTCTCCTCCCCCGTGGCTGTGACTCAGGGCACCCCCCTGCAGCGGGGTGGTGGCTGCGAGCTGGGCTGGGATTAGGCAGCACAGGTGGCACCACCTGCTGCAAAGCTGTCCCTGCCCCAGTTCACCCCCCAGTGACTCCCAGACGGTGAAGATCTGGCTCAGTTGCTCAAGGGGAAGTGGCCAAGTGGACAATGGGCTCCTTGTAGCTGTTCAGCAGCATCACTGCCTGTGCCACAGGGCTGGCATTTGGCACAGCTCGTTGGGCTGGGTGCAAATGGGGCGAGTGGTTTTGGCTCTGCCCCCCTGGGAAGGTGTCAGGAAGAGGCAAAGGTTTGAACACAGAGTGGGGCTTTCTCTTTGCCACGGGATCCACAGTGGTGTGAACCACTGCTGGCTCTGTCACATCCACTACAGGTCAAGGGCTTACAGCTGCTGCTCTCCTTTATTCCTGTGCTTTCCTTGCTGTGCTTTCCACTCATTTGGATGAAGGCATGTTTCTTTGGGGGGAGCCCCAAGCACCCTGACAGTGCTGCTACCTCTGCCTGCAGCCTAAGGATTTAAACCAGTGGACTCACCTATTGATAAAGCCACCACTGAGTGTCCCTGTCACTGTCATTGCTGACCACAAGACCTGTTTTGAGCAAGGGGACAGGCAGTGGAGTCCAGCACTGCCAGGTGACACACCCAGAACCTGCAGCTCTATTGTCCTTACCATCTTCTGTGTTGGTAGATAGGAATTTTGTGTGGCATTTTTAAACAAATCCCATGTAGAGGCCAATCCAAAATCTGTGAGCATTACTACAAACCTCACCTCTGGGCATCCTCTCCCCTGCGTCCCTCAAGCACACAAAAGGTGGGAGCCCCCAGGGCCAGACCCCCTGAACCCCACCCTTTAGCTGGCTTGGCTGCACTGCAGAAGAATCTTGGTGTTCAGAAGATTGCTAGGAGAGCCTTTTGTTTTCATTCTGATGCAGCTTTGTATTTTTTTACCAGGGCCCCAATATCTCATGCAGCTAAATGCTGTAGGCTCCATGGGCATGTGTTGTTTGGCTTGGCTTTAATAGCCAATAAAGTGATTACAGAAATCACTGTGGGTGTGACTTCCTCCATCCCATGCCACAGAGGTCACTGCCACAGCCACCTCTCCTCATGAGCTTTGCCAGAAAGCCAGGTACCTGCAGGCTGGCCCCAAAGCAAAGCACAAAACCTGCTCTGGTACACCACTGCCCTAATTTCTTGTACTGTGCCATCCCACAGTGCCAAGATTACACGTGGGAAACCAAGATTAAACTCTGCTTCTTGTGGAAGGGCCCTTTGATATCTCCAGGAGGAGGTCTGTAGGCAAAGTACAGAGTGCAAACCTGAGAGCCCAACCCACCACCAGGAAACTGAGAAGGGCTGACAAATTTACCCATATTCATAGCTTCAAGCTTCCCCTTTAATTAAAATAAAGTTCAAGTGACTTTCACTCTACAGCCCCCAAGTGATGAGATTTTTCTTGTTGTAGCTTGTCCTCACACACTGTAGATAGGATTTTTATTTGTAGTCTAAAGAAAGAAAGGGTTTGAAATTTTTGAAGGGCAATATATGTTAATTTATGAATTGCAGAGTATGCTTAAGTGATGGGTATTCATAGTAATGCCAAAGTCAGGAGGAGCAATTGGCACCATTTGTCAGAGTTCATCCTTCGGACAGTTCACCTGGAATCAATCTGATTTCAGGTAAGGCACCTGAGAAAAAAAGAACTGTGTTCCCTGCAAGTCCATTTCTAAATACGAGGACATTCTGATCTACATATTTGTGTGAGTCTAGAGAAAGTTTCATCTTGTGGGGCTTTTGTTCATTTTTCTTCACTTCCTGAGAGCACATCCTGCAACAAATGCTCCAAAACCTAAAAACCTGATGACATTAAAGTGCTTAGATTCATTTACTTCCCTGGATGTCATGTGGTGGGAAGACAAGACAGATTTTCTTGCCTCTGGCCTAATCTCTCCCTTTCTGATCTGGAGATGTCGGCACCGCTGAAGCATCTTGGCTTGGCATTTGCTTTATCAGTTGTTTGCACAGATACTGCTCTGAATAGGACTTTATTTTTTTGTGGTACCAGACGGCTGGATATTAAAGGAGGAAAACACTAGTGGAAGAGACATTTGTCTTTTCTGAAGAACAACAAAGAGTGGTGAATGTTGACCTACAGCCTCCAGCTGTCTGGTGGGGTGGCTGCCCCAAGCTGCAGAATATCCATCCTTACTGCAGCCAACCTCCCAGCATTCCCATGCATCCACACACTGCCATTCACACCCCACAGCTTGGGTCATTTCAGTGCTGATTCCTCAAAATTCTCAAAAGTAGTGCAAAATAATGAAAATCATAACAGTGTTTTCAGGCCTTGATTGAGCTGCTCAGTTTCTACAGCTGGTGTGTACAACTTCTTGGACTTGTGTGTGCTGTAGGGTTTCTTAGAGTGTCACTGAATTGACAACAAGTGTTGACAACTCGGCCTAAACCTCCTCAGCTAGGGAGGTAAGAGGAGGAAGAAAAGGTTTCTACTGTCACACAAGGTTTAATTGAACAGGAACAATGCATGACTTTTAAATTCTCCTATCCTTAATGCTGCATTGACATATTAATGTATCTTTAATACATTAAAGTTAAAAAAGACAGATTCCTTAAAGCTCCAGCCATCCCTCTGCTGTCTTAAAACCACAAGAAGTCAGGAAAGGGAAACTTTTATGTTATGCATCTTAATATGTCTTATGTTGCACATCTGATAGCAATCAATTTTAAAATGTTAAGCATTAGTACTTTAAAATTATCTTTTATTATTCAATCTATTTTTCATTATTCATTGTTATTAATTATTATACTTTTAAATTATGATTTATTTTTATTATTTTTTTCATTCCAGCTTGGGAGTCTCCTGAAATGAGCTGCCAACCCTTTCACATCTGAAGGACCTCACTAGGACCATGTCTGTCATCAGAAGTAGCTGCCCAGGAGTGCAGCAACAGGCTGGTTGTGCAAACCCCAGTGGCTGAGGACAGGTCAGTTTTTCTCCTTTTTCCAAGGGATGCAGACTCACATCTCTAGTGGTGACTGCTCTCACAGCTGGAAAAGAAACTGTGCCCCTACTGACTCCAGCTAAATGCATCTTTCATTGCTGGCAGTCATGTGCAGTGGGCTGAGGAGGAAGGCTGGGAATGACCTTCCTCTCTCAGGACAGCTCAAGGAGTGTGACACTCAGAGGGGAGAAGTCTGTGTCTGGCCCCCCAGCCCCAGAATGTGCAGACAGACCCCCTGTGCTCCCCAGAGGAATGCAGGCATTGTTGGAGCAGGAGTCACGCCACCCTGTCACCCCCTGGCCTCAGCAGGAAAGCCACCCTGGCCACAGCAGCTCACACAGAGCATCATTCAAGGGGCTGCTCAGAAACTGCTGAATGAATCGAGCCATTTGTGTGAAATGTGTAGAAAAATGCCACATCTGTGGTCATGGCAGGGCCCAGGACTGAGGCAGGCACTGAGCAGCACAGTCCAGGGCCACTGCTGGTCACACCCTGAAGCACAGACTTGAGTACATTTGTACACTTTCGTGCACAGAGCTGTGGGTGCTGGGGATGAGTGTTGAGTGTGAGGTACTGAAGTGTTATTTTGGGTGCTTAAAGCTTCATATAAGTTCTAGGTGTGCCCACAGAAAGCCCATTTACATCCACAGAAATGCCTTTGTAGTGACAAGGAGAGGCTGCCAGCGCTACACTAACCAGGCCCAGGGCCAGAGTGCTCTGTGTCAGAGGAAGGAGCCCAGAGAGAGGGCTGGGATGACACTCCCTGCCTTCCCTGGGACACTCCCAGCAGGCAGATAGAGCACACAGAATTCTCCAGCCTGTCTCCACCTGGCTGAACACACTTAATGGAGAGGGGACAGGGGCGACAAGGCCCTGCTCAGCACAGCAGACATATCTCCTTTGTGACTGCCCCACCTCTCCACTTAACACATCCCAAACCCCAAAGGTTTGTGATTGATAATTTCCTATTCAAGTAACAGGATAAAATTGCTTGCTTTTTATGTGCAGAGGGAAGGCTTAGTTCCATTAATACTTTCCTACTGCTGGTGTATTCACACTTGAGTTGCTTCCAAGTGCTCCTGCCTGCTCCCTTGGATGACAGAGGCAACCACACGGTGCCCTTGGACAGTAGGTGACACTGGAACTGAGCAGTGACAATGACAGTGGTTCTCTCTTCTGGAGGTTTTAGCCCATGTCCCACCTCAAAACTGCTTCCAGAAAGGAAAAAAGGCTGGATATTGGTCATGGGAGACTCTCTGTTCCTGAGGGAACAGAAGGGCCCTTATGCAAACTGCACCCACTTGGCGGGGATGTTTGCTGTCTCCCTGAGGCCCAGATTAAAGATGTGAAGATAATGAAGATAAATCTTCCCAACCTTGATGCAGCCCTCAGATTGCTATTCATTACTGATATTCCAGCTGGACAACAATGAAGTTCCTACAAGAAGTCTGAGGTCAGTCAAGAGACTTCAGGGCCTTGGGATGACTGGTTAAGGGATGTGGAATGTAAATAGTGCTCCTCTCTGTCCTTCTGGTGACAAGGAATGAGAGAAGAAACAGGAAGACCCTGCAGATCAATACCTTGCTTTGAGCCTGGTGCCAGGGGCAGAATTTTGGGGTTTTTTTTTGATTGTAGAATCACAGAATCATTTAAGTTGGAAAAGACCCCTCAGATCATGTTGGCCACGCCGTGGCTTATCTCTAGCAGGTCCAGTTTTCTCTCTTTCTGCCTTCAAGTCTAGTGCAAAGCTCTTTCTGTGAGCCCTGCTAACTCCTGCAGAAAGATCCTTTTCCCTCTTCAAGGCAGATGGACCCTGTCTGTCACCAGCAGAGGACGTGTCACCCTCTGAATTACCCAAGAGAGCTGGGGCCAGGCTCTTCTCCCAGGTTACAAATGACAGGACAAGAGGTTTAGATGGGATACTGAAAAAGCTGTTCACTGTAAGGTTTGTCAAGCACTGGAAGAGTGGTCAGTCATTGGAATAAGTTGCCCAGAAGGGTGGTGGGGTCACAAGAGATGTCTGGATGTGGCCCCTGGGGACATGGTTGTGGGGTGGTTGTGGTGATGCTGGTTAATGGTTGAAATACGTGATTTTGAAGGTCTCTTCCACATCAGTGATCCTGTGGGATAACCCCAGGATCAAACCCCACTTGCTGTCCAAGCAGCACTTGCCCAGAAGGGCAGGCAATAAATGCAGAACACTGTGTTCAACCAAAATTAAGGGGCTGCTGCAGACACGCTGATATATCCAGCCACTAGTACAGGATAAATTCAGCGTAATGCCTTGTAAAAATCTGTTTGTCACTTCCAGATGCTTGTGCTTGGTTACTGAGCTTGGGGGGGCTCAGATGTAAGTAATTAATGTTCTGGCCCTGTTAACATTCCACTTTCTTCCATTCTGATGAAGTGTCCCATTGTAAAGCAGACAACAATGAAAAGCATGTCCATTTTCAAATTGTTTAAATATATTAATCACACAGGCTGGGGTGGATTTTCATTAATCATTTTTAAAGTTGTGTATGGGGGGAGGGATTAACTGACAGAACTGTGCAATGTCACTGCCAAAAGCCCTGACTCTTTTAGTAACTGTGTATGAAATTAGAGGGAAAAAAAATCTTTAGCTTAGTGACCAGACCAAAATATATTTTTACAGCTGCCAAGGTTCTCAGTGCAGATATAAACCAGAATCTGAATGATCCTGTGTATGTGTGTGCTGCACTATGACATCCTGCTTCCAACAGCCCTGGCATTAGTTTGGTTGGAGGCTCAGGGTGGAAGGGGAGGGCAAGGGCTTTGCAGCAGCTGCACCCTGGCCAGCACTGTGTTGTACACCCAAATAAAATCATTTAGGGAGATGAGTTTCATGCCATGAGCTGCTGTTGTATTTAGAGTGTTGTAATGGCTGTGGAGGGGCTGGACTGGCTCCTGTGTCCCACAGGTGTGGGGTGAGGCTGGGCTGTGAGGAGATGCTGTTCCTGGGGGCAAGTGCAGAATCAGAATCACAGAATCACAGAATTAACTGGGTTGGAAAAGACCTTTGAGATCGTCGAGTCCAACCTATGACCCTACCCCACCTTGTCACCCCCTGACAGCCCTGAGTGCCACATCCCATCTGTCCTGCCACACAGAATCACAGAATCACAGAATGTGTGGGATGGGAGAGGCCCTCAAGATCATCGAGTCCAACCCAGCCCTAACACCTCAATGAGATCATGGCACCAAGTGCCACATCCAGTCTTTTTTTAAACACATCCAGGGATGGTGACTCCACCACCTCCCTGGGCAGATAATTCCAGTACTTTATCACTCTTTTAATGAAAAACTTCTTCCTAATATCCAACCTATATTTCCCTTGGTGCAGCCTGAGACGGTGTCCTCTTGTTCTGTCAGTTGCTGCCTGGAGAAAGAGACCAACCCCCACCTGAGCACAGCCACCTTTCAGGAAGTTATAGAGAGTGATAAGGTCACCTCTGAGTCTCCTTTTCTCCAGGCTAAACAACCTCAGCTCCCTCAGACGTTCCTCATAAGGCTTGTTTTCCAAGCCCCTCACCAGCCTTGTTGCCTCCTCTGGACACGTTCAAGCATCTCAATGTCCTTCCTAAACTGAGGGCCCAGAGCTGGACACAGCACTCAATGTCCTTCCTAAACTGAGGGGCCAGAACTGGACACAGCATTCAATGTCCTTCCTAAACTGAGGGCCCAGAACTGGACACTGCACTCAGTGTCCTTCCTAAACTGAGACACCCAGAACTGGACACAGAACTCAAGGTGTGGCCTGACCAGTGCTGAGTACAGGGGAAGAATGACCTCCAGGGGTGGTGACTCCTCTGCCTCCCCAGGCAGCTCATTCCAATGCCCAGTCACCTTTTCTGTGAAGAAATTCCTCCTGATGTCGGTCTAAACCTCCTCAGGTGCAGCTTAAGGCTGTGTCCTCCTGTCCTGTTGCCTGGGAGTCACCGTGGTCTTCAAGCATCTCCCTCCCACTTCCCACCTCAGCCCAGGCAGTGCAGGACCAGGTGAGCTCTGCTGCAGTAACCACCTCTCTAGGCTGTCACATCTTTTAGGGAGCCTCTTCTGTTCCCCACTGTGCCCCAAGAACAGCCTTTTGCTCGATCAGAAAATGAGCAGGCAGCCAGGAGCTCAGGCACAGGATGAAGCTAAGTCTCAGCACTCAGCTGGTGGCTGGTGCAGCTACAGGTGAGCACTGCAAAATTGAAACTCAGCACACAGAGAACTGTGCTTGTGCTTTTGATATGTTTTCTTCTAAGTTCACTTAGTGCTTCTATTGCATACGCTCTGAAGGTCTAATGCCACAGTTCATAAGTACCAGAATGCTGTTTCCACTTAACTTGAGGGTTTTCAGCAAAATTTACAAATAAATAAATGGTTTCATGACATGCATTAAATTCAAACTGAGCAAGATGAAGACACCTGAGAAAAACAAAGTACCGAACAAAGGAATAGTCACAGTAATATCACAGTAAATAAATTGTAAATCACAGTTCATAAATTGCAGAGAGAATAAATCACAAATTATAAATCACATATTATAAATCTCCGTTGCCCTTCAAAATCTCCCACCCAGACTTTTGAATTTCTTTTCTGATCCTGATGGCCTAATCTGTGTTCAAGTTATCACTTGGCACTTGCAATAAATTATTAAGATGAATGCAAAAAAAAAAGAGTTTGTTCTATTAATTGCATTAGTAAATGCTGTGAACATTTGAAACATACCCTCTCAGATGAATAGAAATCAGATACAGCCCTGTTTTCTTACATTCTGTTTCCCCCACTTTTAACAAAAAAGTGCAAAGAAACATGAAATGGGTGTGGAAGGGCAACTAGTTTTGTAACATTTTCCCGGAGAATGGAATAATTCAGATTTTTTTTTTTCCTTCAGACTAAATCTGAAGCACATTTGAAAAATGAGCAAGAATCATATGTCTGAAATCTTCAAGGGATATTAAGGCTAAATGTCTGCCTCAGAGATGCTCTGGAGGATGCACATTGGCTAAAATGATGTGCAGCCTTTGAAAACCTGGATATGCTCCAGCTTGGGGAAAAGGGCCTTAATGAGCCTCCAGTATCTGCAGCTATTGTTCAGCAGAACATCTCGGGCTGGGTGAAAGATGGATGCAATTTGTGGGGATCTAAACCTAAGGCAGCAGCTCCTGCCCTTATTTGCACTGCTTCAAAGACTTCCTGTGAAGTCTGGGAGATCAAGGAGAAGGGAAAGATCAAGGAGAAGGGAATGAAGTGTCTCAGCCTGACCTGCCCTTTGGCCAGGCTGTCTGGGGAGGTGGCCTGGCGGGGCTTTTGAACCATTCTGCTCCCCAACCCAGCGACCTTGGGCTCAGGAGAGGCTGGGATTGTGTCTGCCTTTGTCCACATCATCAGCTGTGCCATCACATGGACCTGAGGGTTTGGGTGGCCACGTGCTGCTGCTGCTGCTGGGCAGTTCCACTCTTCCCCTCCTACACATTGAAAAGGGAAATGTCCTTGAAGGTTTTCCTCTTTTTTTTACCCCCTTAGCTGGAAGAGAATGCCAGTTGCTGAAAGAAAACATAGGGCAGGATGCAGGAGTGAGAAATAACTTAGATGGACTCAGTTTAGGTTAAGTGTCTGGAAAGCCACAGCTCTATCAATTTTCAAACTATGAATCAGGAAAAAAGATGTCATTTGTAGTCCATCTCACCCTTGGCTCTCTGCAGTCTGTAAAGGGTGTTTTTAATCCCAAGCAGCCTCACTACTGCTGGCAGTCCCAGCTCTGCTCCTGCTGCCAGGGGAAAAAGTGGGGAGAAGATGTAAAGTGACTGAATGGCATAGGAAATTTTAGTGACATATTAAAAAAAAATGATTAGCTAGAACACATTGGACAGATTCAGCAAACACCTAAAATTCCCATCAGGTTGGGTTTGACAATGAGAGGGTCACCTTGAAGAGAGACAGACTAAACAAACTTATAAAATCCTCAGAGGATTTTAGAAATTAGTATTTAGCCTTGGTGCAGACAAACAGGGAAACAAAAAAGTCAGCTGTGCTCATGCCTCAGGACATCCTTGTCTCCAAGAGTGCACTCTTCCTGCCTACCTTAAATATCTTTGGACTGTGTTGTTCCTTGTTTCTATTTTGCTTCACAATTGCCCCCAAAGTGAAAAACACTTCAGATAAAACAGAAAAAAACTGATTAGCAACTTCTACCAAGTGTGCAAGGTCCAGACTCCTGAAGTGAGACCAAGCCAAGAAACGTAATGGAAATTTTGACTGCGCTTGAAAATGGTTATTGTCACGACTTCAAAGCTACTCAACCAGTTTTCTGCATACTTAATCTGCTTTTAGCATTTCACCAGTGTAATCAAAATCTACTGCCTGTATGTCCAGCCATCACAATAAACATGCAATGTTGTTGTTGGCATCTAGGGCCCAGTTATGCATTTGCTTGTTTGCTTTTTGAAGCACGAGCAAGCCGTGCCAGTTTTCCTGATACCCGAAAATAAACAGGAAGGACAATTTTGATCCAGTAAAATTTGGTCATGAGGATCACGAACAATTAAAAAGTTGTGTTCATGGGTGATGGGATGGAAATTGAATTAATGTTTTGCTGGTGTACAACCACAATTAAACCTCGTGAATCAGCTTTGATGGAAGATGCAAGTCTGTTACTCCAATTAGTTCTGTGGGGATAACAAAAAGCCTTTTTCTCAGATGGGGAAGGATCACCAGCATCCTTTCTGAACACCACTGGCCCTCTAAACTAAACACACCTCTAGTCTAAAAATCTTTATGCAGCCATGGAAAATAGAAATGAAGGTGCATGGCCAAAATCCCTATCCTGCCCTGGGAAAACATTTTAAGAAAGCTCATTATCCATGGGCAACACTTACTGCAATCCTGTCGTAAAACAGGTGAAGTCTCAGCTTATGATAGCCCCAGATGTGCCGGGCCTCTTAAAAAGGTAGGGGAAGACTTGTTCTGTTTCCATTAGGCTGGAAAGAACAAGAGTGAATTATCCTGCACAGGGCTGTGCTGCTTCTGGTACCCAAAGCAGTTCACTTAAAGCCAGTGTGGCTCTCTCTGCCCTCTTCTGCCACTGATTGTCCCTTTGGGTGCTCCTTAAATAAACAAGGAAATCAGTCTTGAGGTTCTCAATCCAGCTTTCCCTTCCACGAGGTGAAAAGATAGAGCTGTTGAGGTCAGGGAGGCTGCATTTATTTTGCTATTTTATATTTTATTTTATTGAAGGAGGGTGGGGGCTATTGTCCAAGCAGAGGATGAAGGCAATGGGTGCCTGTCACAGGCCCTGCAGCCCTGGTGGTGTTTTGTGCCATCAGAGGGAAGCCAGTGGGGTCTTGTTCCCATTTGGCCTTAGGAAGAAAGTTTTAAGCACCCCCATTTTTTTGCCAGCTGGGGAGGCACTGAGCCAACAGAAAACTGGGAGGGGAAGCAGGAGACAACCAGCTTTTGGGAGTGGGAGGGGAGAGGGGCTGCCAGGCCTGGCTGTTTGCATTTCTATTTCTGTTTTAACTTCTGTTTTGAAATAAAACACATTATTGCACCTCTGCAAACTGTTGCATTTTCTAAGCCAGCCCAGAAACACAGCCTGTGATCTCATGGCAGCAAAAGCTGGGGGTACACATAAGAATACAAAGGCAAAAGAAGACAGCCTGTGGTCTCAAGCAGCTCCTTGTGCTGGCAGGAACAAACCTCTGCAAAAAAAAAGCAAACCTAGGAAAACATCCATCTGATATCCTTTCCAAAGTGCAGCTCAGCTCAGCCACAGCTCTGTTTTCCAAGCTCAGCTTCTTTGTTTCAGCCCTACTGCCACCGTTTGTTTCTCAGATCCACTATTTGCTACGGGAATTTTGCTTTTAATTTCCCGGGCAGCTGGAGCTTATTAAATGTGATTTTGCAGAGCAGTATTTTATATCAGTACCCGATAATGGCTCACCTGTAAACACCCCCTGTAACGAGCACCTTTGGGTTCCCCTGGCCATGGTGGGCACGGGGGGATGCCGGGTAACAAGTTTAAGCTCCAGCTTTCTTCAGTGTGTTTTTCCCCCTGCCTGCTAATCTCTCCTGACATAATGTTGAAAGTTATTACTTAGCTGCATAAAGAAAACCATCTGTCAATTATTCACCTGCTCACATGTGGATCCAGGTACCAAGAAGCTGTTTGTGCAAGCCAAGGCTGCCACTGCCCAAGTTCTGAGAAAGCAAAAATCCACTTTTAGTCCTGATTCAATCATCTACGTAGGGTAAGTCAGTGAAAAAAATCTGTTCACCCTCAGAGAACAACTGAGACTCTTCCAAATACTCTTTTTGACATCCAAGTCACAGCTGAGGAGCCTTTCAACTGCTTTTGAGAGCTTTTGGCAAATGAGACTTTTAGCAGCTGTACATAAGTATTTAAGTGCACATCTGGCTGGAGAGATGTGTGGAGGCTCCTTGTGCTCATCTGTGAAGTGTGTCCTCACGTTGTGTGGTAAAAATGCAACACCCGAGCTGCAGTCAGCATCCAGAGTGCTCCTGTCAGAAATGACAGAATTTACTGCTTCTCCAGTTTCCCTGTCATGGAAACGGGACTTTTCAGAGGCACTTGGTGTCTGCTGGAGCCTGGTCCTGTCACTATCAGTTTAACAACAATTTCAGTTGAGGTAGACTCTGAATAGAGGGCTTTGCCTATGTGTGCCTTGACTAAAATGCCCATTTTTTTGCCTTCCATCCTGCAAATAACAGGAAATTGTACCAAAGGCTTTGTGAGACTGCTCGAAAAGAGCATCTGGGAAAAAAGTCACTCTTGAAGAACCTCCTGACCTGTAGGCAGACTTTTGCTAATGTTACTCCACAGTGGATATTTTCTGCTGTGGTTAGCAGAATCACTGGAGGTCTGTGGATTTCTTATTGGCCTCTCTGGAGCTTAAAAGGAGAAGAACAGGACTTCTTGTTTTGGCCTTGTGTGCTTGAATTTGCTGTAGCATAGTCTTCAGTGGACACTGCCCCCCTGGGTACATAGAGTTGGGGAAAAGGCTGAAAGCCAGCATTTAAGAGAATCCTTGCTTGAAATCAAGAGGTATCTTTTGGTAAAGAAAGATTCTGCCATTTAAAAATCTGTCTCTTTTTGTTAATGTTTTTATTGTGCTTGTAATCTTTTTTTTCTTCTGGTGATCTCCAAGGAGAGGCTGGGAGTTCTGAAACAGAGTTGTCTAAGTGGATCTTCACTCACACCCTGAATCCAAGGTAGGTAAAGCTGGCTGGGTTGGTAGGAGTGCCTCAGCTGAGATCTACTGAAAGAAAAAAAAAGCCTAATTCCCAAGGAATTTATGCTATATTGCCAGCAGCAGTTTTGCCAGACCTGGGGAGGGTTAAAATACTTGCTAATAGATAATACCAGGCATATGTTACTCACTTCCCTGAAAGCTTCAGGAAGATATTTTTCCTCTAAGCATCCAAACTGGATGGAATAATAGAGCAGTTTCCTTGAATTATACACTCACAAATCATAGCAGTTATAACTCGAACTCCCAGAAATAAAGCTTTTGCAGAAGATAAACTGGGATTACATTTGCTGTAAATAGCCAGCATTCATGGAGCAGTGTGTCAGCTACTGGAATAACCATGCCTTAACTTTGCAGATGATCTGCTATTTGTGGGTGCCCCATTTTTTCAAGAATAAAAGGAAGAGGAAAACAAAGCACACTCGGGGTTGGTTACAGTGGGATCAGTGAGGTCAGTGCTGAGCATTTTCAGAAATCCCAGGCAATGGATGCTAAACTGCTTGTTGTGCTGGCTGGATAGGAAAAACGTGGAATCTATAGAAGCCAGAAGCAAAATGGCCAGCTTAAGGCAGCATTATCAGCAGCTGTTTTTTTGGTCTTAAATAGAAAGTGCTTTTTAAGGAGGTCTGCTGGGAATACTCCCACAACTAAGTGAGCCCACAGCAGCATGCTGCTGATGACTAAGTAAATGGAGATGGAGCAGAGTTGAATGGTTCCCAAAGGAGTTGCCATATTTCTTTCCAGGATTTCTTGGACAGGAGAATATGTCTGAGCTGTTTGTGATGCCTTCATAATAAGCATGGTCCTTGTGAGACCTGGTATGCACAAACTGCTCCAGCCTTTTGGTGTGTGCAGTGTGTCCAAGGCACTGGGAACACCTTGGGCTGTCCCTGCACCTGCTCAGCCCTGCTGTGAAAAGCAGCACAGGGCTGGCTCTGTTTGGGCCAGCTCTTGTCCTCCCAGACAATACCTGGGGATAGAAACCCTCCTGTGTTGGGATGAGTAGGAACTGAGCTCGGCCTGCTGTGTTTCATGTTAAAAACAGGATCCCTGTGCACAGGCTGCAGAGTTGAACCTTTTGCTGCTTTACAGAGGGCCTGTCTGAGATGTGCACAGGGGGATGGATGTCCAGGGAGTTGTTCAATATCTCCACATCTCCAGGTTTTCCCAAGACAGACACAGAAAACTGGAAAAATTTGCATAAAGGATATTTCAGGATTTATATCTTCCTCTCAACAATATTTGAACAATTTTGCCAGCATCCAGTGTTTCTGTTGCATACAAGATGCTGCAGTCAATGTAGCAATGAAGAAATCACTGCTTTGCTACAGCTTCAGAGAAATGTGTTTAGAAAAAAGCATGTCCTGCATGGAAGAGGAGGTGGTTTTAAGAACCAAAGAGAGGAGGATCTAGGACACACTATCATCTATGGCTAGGTCTGAGCATCCTTGGACTGTGAATTGTAATTTTTTTCTAAACACATTTCCTTGTCAGTTTACAATTTCTATTTCAGAATACTTTTGCTTTTACCTGCAGTGGCAGCAGCCTGACAGCACAGAGGGGACAACTGTCAGGGGCACACACGCTGCAGATGCCATTAGAGGCAAGTCAGCCCTTTCAAAGACATTTTTAAAATATCATCTCCACAGCCGGTGTGGCCATTTGTTAATGACAAATGGCACTTGGGGGGAGCCTGGAGACCAGGGTCAGCCATTAGGTGGATGTAAAATATGTGTCATCTGTTTGGTGTTGTATCCCTTTACACGCTGCCTTTGCTCAGAGGGCCTCGAGGCTGGGGAGATCAGAGGGAAACAGGAGACCCATCTGCAACGTGGTGGTGAGGCAGCCATCAACAGATTATCTCTTCTGAGGGGGAGAGCCACGGGCTGAGTGCCTCTGTGGCAGTGGCAGGGCCACAGCCATGGCAAGGACCAGCTGATGTGACATCTGGGGAGGGCAGCTTCACCCAGGCAGAAAAAGAAGGGTGGGATTGTTGGGAGAGTCCTTGGCATGGGGATAAAATCAGTGTGGGCTCAGCCTGGCGCTGTGGTTTCCTTTCTTTCTGGGCAGGGATCTGCACAAGGCAGAGGAGCTGCGGGGTGGACGGTATTTGCAACCGCTTTATTTTCCCTGGGCTAAAAATACTCTGCAAACTCGGGTTTTATTTTCCATTCCTAACAGCTGAGCCCCGGTCTGCAGGGAATGAATGTGTTATCCCACTGTGAAAACATCTAAACAGGTGGAAAGGATGAGGGAGGGTAGAGAGAAAGGGTGGGGAGTCTGGTTTTAGACAGAAATCCTGTTTCCTTTCTAAAAACAGACTGAAGGCCCTGGAGGTAATTTTAAAACTAAAACTTGTATTCACCTTGTCATCTATTTTCTTGTGTGAAAGAGCCTTGTGTTGGAAAACACCAGGAGGAAAGTAGTTATGGAGTCACTGTCAGAGGAAAGAGAGAATTGCGGGCACTGTGCTGCTCTTTCAGTCAGACCCAAACATTCTGCCAATAAACATCTTTTTTTCACCTGTAACTTCTGTTATGCCAGCTGGACTCTTCCATTTAGCTTTACCAAAGGGCTTCCTTTTATCTTCTTCTGAGAAAACTCTTTATGAAAACTATCCTAGCTCTGAGGCAGCCCTGTGGAGGCATCCCAGAAAAGGCTCTCAAACAGGTTGAATTGTGCTAAATGCTGCATTTCCCATTTTTTCAGTATGGAAATATTTTCCACTAAGAAGTGTGATCCTGCCTGGTAAGACTCCCTTCATCCAAATCCTTTCTGGATTGCAAGTAAGTCTGCAAAGGCAAGGGCTAATGCACTAATCCATTCTGGTACTGTGTGTCTTTATAGGAGCTTTTTAAAAGGGAAAAATAAGAATAAGAGTCCAGAGACTTGTGCTATACAGAATGTAATCAATAAAGTTATTCAAAGTTTTACACAAAAGCACTCACACAGATCATTAGGGCAGAAACTTTAATCCACTGAGGTTTAGAAATGAGGAATTTCTTAAGTAGCACCTGAGGTTTTTTTTTCTTCTACAAGTCTTTAGGGCTTTGTGGATTGTAAATCCTGCAAAAACACTTTTTTTTTTTTTTTTCCAAATAAATATTGTGGAGGGAAAATGAAAAGAGGAGGGATTGTGGGACGTGATGCTCTTGTGGTAACTTCTGCCACTGTTGACATTTGTGTGGCCTCTTTGGCCCAAAGCAGAGGGAAGCCTGGGAGGTGGCCTAGCCTGTGGGAATTATGGAATAAATGAATGAAGAGGCACATCTAGCTGCTGCACTCTACTGAGATAAGGCTGTTGTACATACCAGCTGTGTATTTATTGCACATGTTTTATTTGCAGTGCTATTGGATCAATCTGCAAGCACTGTCTGTTTGAGGCCACCACAGCAGCTCTGGTGGAGATGTGAGGGTTCTCCTCCTCCCCCAGGAGATCTGTGGCCTTTACAGTGGAAATTTAGGAATCCTTCTGTTGCTGGATGAGTCTGGGTGCATTACCCAGAGGTGCCTTGGACAGCCACATCATCTAAGGACTTGTGTGCTTGTTAGTTTTATGTGTAAGACTAAAAATAAATTCATTTCAAGGCTTTCAGAGGGTCATGGCTGGGGATAGCTGATTTAGGCTTGTTTGGGGGGGACCATGTCTGCCTGAGGGTAAAGGAGAACATGTGGGAGAGCTCCTCAGAGATTTCTTCTGCTCTGTATAAGCCACTGGAGCAAAAGATAGGTGGAGATTGTTATGATTAATTCAGACTCCACAACACTAATGGCCATTACAATGGACTCAATAAGAGAAAAAAAAAACAAAACAAAAAACAAGACAACAAAAAACAAGCAGAGCCAGAAGAACTGGTTGGGTCACCACCAATGGAAAGATTTTTACTTCATCCTGGTTACAAATAGTCACAGTTCAATACTGAAAATGTTGTGATGCAGGCACTGGGTGTTCCAGAGAGCACCCCTGAATTGGAAATGCAGCCTGGCCAAAGTCAAACAAACCAAAAGCAAGTGCCTGAGGGAGGAGAATAGAGAAAGATGACTGAAGGAAGAAAACATGAGCAGGGGAAAATGATTTTGCTGCCTGATTGCTGGTTTCAAGGTTAAAGAGAAGAGATGAAATCAAAGTGCCCATTAATTCTAACTATCCAATCTAACTTCGTTTGCTAATGCTGCAAAACCACTGGTTCACTTTTATCTAAAATTGCCAAAGTGTAATTCAAAGCCTGTTCAAAGAGAATAATGAGATAGCCTGGAAGACCATTACCTAAAACCCAGTTACAATTATACGTTATCTGTGTGGACTCAAGTTTTTATTAGCTCTCATTTGCCCTCGGGGGCATCAGACAAAGGCCATCTATTTGTCAGGCTCTGGAGGAGGGCTGAGCCCCGGACAGGGCTGAGGGCAGGACTCCACCTCTCTCTGCCCGGGATTTCCTGGAGGGATGTGAGCGTGTGTGCCTTTACCCCGTGCATGTCCTGCACCAGTGATCTGCAAACGCATGGCTGCATCCCCCCGGGCTCTGGTCTGCAGCAGGAGCCCTGGCTTGGCTAAAAGACTTGCAATCTTACTCCAGGCAAATGATTAAAGCTGATTTCTTTTTGGGCTGAGCAAGATTTCTGGACAGAAAACTGGATTCAGAGCTGGAGGAAGCAGGAGGGGGGACTGCTGTACCTCCTGTTGGTTAAATACCCCTTGCTCTTGCCTGCTGGTGGCTGCCTGATAATCTTGTCTGAGTTGTGGTCAGAGTGTGGCTCGTGTAGAGGCAGAGGAAATATGTTAAATTCAAGTAAATACATGATGCACTGGACAGTTGGGAGCAGCTAATTCTTATTTTGCCCATCAGAAGCCCAGTCCCTCCCTCTGCAGCTGTGATTTAGTAACAGGGCACTGTTTTGCAGCCTCAGATTAGTCTGTCTTTGAGTACAAAATTAATTCCTTACATAACTCAGCTATGAAATTAATAGATTGATACTGATGATTTGATGTTATTCTGTTAAGCTGTTTTTGTCAAGGCAGAAAAATGTGTCATGATATGTTTATCTGTATGCTGCAGAGCACAAATGAAAGAGTTGATTGAACTGCTTTTATTAAAAAAAAAGAAAAAAGGATAATAATATCTTGGCTGTCAGTACTCTCTTGTATCTTTATTGTCTTTGATTCTTTATGGCCTTTACTGGCTTCAGTGGACTTTGGATCAGACAGTTGCTAATTCATCTTCAAACCTTTACACAAATGACAACGGCAAGTTTGCCATGTGTGCAAATTCCTTTATCTGCTGGGAAAATGTGAGGTTTGCATCATAAACCAGAGGCCTACGGTAAGTTCTGAGGCCACTTCTGTCACCCCTACAGAAGGGTCATTTATATCAACCAGCCAAAGTGTTTCCTTGCCCAACTGCCAATATGAGGAAAAGTGGGTTTGTGTTGTGATGCTGTGTGTGATGTCAGGTAGCTGTGGGCGAAGAGTGATTTTTAGCACTTTTCTAAGCAAAGAAATATCCAAGATGTCTAGCAGAGAATGGTGGCTAAAGGCAAAGGAAAAGGATACTCAGAGATGGAAAAACTGTTACTTCAGTGTGCAGTGCTAACATGTGACAGTTCTGGTTTCTTTTTTTTTCCTGCCAAGGTCAGGATGAATGACATGGGAAACGTGGATTTCGAGTTCTGTCTTGAATGTTTATTATTTCTTATCTGTTTACAGTATTTATGGATTCATGAGCTGGGAGCTCTTACTATCAAGTTAGAAAAGGAAGGTAAAATGGGGTACTTCTAACTCTTTCCAAGGTTATTTAAGAGATAATTACCCAATAACAAGGTGACACCTATATTATTTATACTTTTGACCCAATAATGACCGCCCAAGGCCTGCAGTGAGGACTTTTTTCCACCCAACTACAGAAAACCACCTAAACCCATGAAGAAGAAGGAAGAAGGTGAAGAAGAAGGACTTAGACAACACCCCAAATCCTCCATCTTGACTCACACACATTACTGCATACTAAAATCCCCAAATCCAAGTTTCCAGATTTCCAACAGTAACATACCCCATGTGAGCAAGAAGTCTAAGGCCCCCCCTTACTTAAAGTGTTTAGGACATGGAGTGATGCAGAAGGAGACAAAAACCTCTCTGAATGCTCTCTAAGACTTGAAGACAGCTCTGGAAGGAACCTCATGCAGAAAGAGATTTTAAGAAAAAAAGTGGAGAAGCAATGGTTGTAGTCTGGATTTGGATCCAGGCAAAGCTCAACATCCATGGTGGATAAGGACAACTCCTTTGGCAGGTGACAGGGAATGGTGTGACTGTCCCTGACTGTGCTGAAATCTCACATGATCTGGCTGATGTGATCAAATGAATGTTTCTTCCACTTGACTGCAGCTTCTCTGAAAGTATCCAGCCCCAGTCTCTGGTGTGAATGTAGCATTTTGCTCCTCGTTATTACAGATTATTATATTTCCTGTGCCAGTCACTTGAAACCTGCCTGAAAAGACAGGAGCAGCAGCCAGAACCTGGATCCCAAAGCATCCCTGGAAGGGCTGCACCATGGTAAGTGCTGGGTCATTCTGAAGCACTTCCAAGCCATGACTGTTATTTTTCTCTGCTAAAAACCATTAAAAAACTCTGAGGAGTAACACAAATAACAGGGATGAAAGCCTGATCTTTGTCAGGGATCCAGACACTGACTGCATTGTAGTTTCAGCAGCGGGCATGTGGCTGACTTAAAATCAAGGAGGCAAAATAATCTAGGAGCATTCAATGTGGCCATGAAGAACTGGGATTTAACCCTTTTTCAGCTTGGAGTGAACAGTAGCCATGTATTTCATAAAGGAGGGGCTGTTTTTGTTTTTTTGTTTTTGTTTTAAAGAGAGCATTCAGATCAGCTGAGTTTGAGCTGCCAAATTTATCATTGACCAGAAGATTTGTATGGGGCCAAAGGAGGTTGGTACAGAGAGATTAGAAGCAGATTATCAGCATGCTTTTAGCTTTATCAGTTTCTAGAAGCAAATAATTAGCCTCAGACACAACCTCACCTTAAAATAAGTTCTAAAATATAAATTATTGGTGTGAGAAGACTGATAAAAGTTTTAGGAACTGTAATTTTTGCCAGGAGAAATGAATTCCCCCAGGACTTAATTTCCATCAACGTGGTTCCCGTAGCACTGCTATGAAAAGCTAATTTCAAGAAACTCATTTAGTTCCTTACTTCCTTACTTCCTTATTTCAAATCCTCCCTGCAGCCTGCCTGAAGAAGAGGGGAAAAAAGGTTGCATGACCCCATTTCTGTCAGTTCTGATGACAGAAATGGGGTCATGCAACCTCTGGAGCTTTGTTACAAAATGGAGAAAATTGCTGGTAATGCTTTTTTGTTTTGTTTTCTGAACTGAGTGGCAGGAGCAGCTCCCAGAAGGAACATTGGGCTTATCTTGTCCAGGAGAGATTGTCAGCCAGGGAAATGAGCATAATCAAGTTGAGAAATGGCATTAATTTGTGCTTGTGCCATGTGTGGTCCCGATAACTTTGGAAATGAGGGAAATGCCCATTGTTTGTCAGCAATACCCAGGTTTCCTTATGCTCTCCTGGGTGTCTGATGTCACCTCTTACAGCTTAAACAGGCACGTGGAAAGCATTATAGGATTTTTGGCAACAATGGGGAAAAAGTGGTTGGTTTAAAACTGGTGTGTTTATATGTTTTTCAAAGCAATGAAAATTCAAGCAGTTTCCTTATGTCCTGTTCCCTTATGTTTCTTTGAAAGCCTCCCTTAAAGAAATTATGGACCTTTCTGGAGAGCAGACATGAGTCCTTTTTCATATTTGAAAACTTAAAAAAATCTATTGGGAAAAAAATAAGCTTAAAATAAAATATTGTCCCATATCTCAACGTAGGCAAAGTGATGAAGGCAAATGAGAAATGAAAACTCTTTGTACACTGGTCTAGACACTAGAGAGAGTTTTTATAAGACAAAACTTTGTGCTGCTGGTACTTTCACAGTGATAATTAAGAAAGCAGACCTTTCCAACTAACGTGATGGGCTCTTTGGCCAAACTTGAAAACTGCTGATTTTGTCCAGCCTCCTTTTTCCCTGGGAAAACATCTTCCATGCTGTGCCTCCAGCACTGTTAAATTCTCTTCTGCCTTTCCCCACCTGGTGAAATCCACATTTCCAGCAGAACAAAAACCCTCAGGAGGCCAGATCAGAAGCTGAGGCTGAGGTTTGCAGTGTGTCTGTGCCAGGAGACCACCCCTGACCTTCCCCTTTGGGAGGGAGAGCTGGCAAAAGGATGGACCTTGCTGCAGGGTTAGGACTGGCACGTGTGCATGGAAACACTTGTGCCACTGGAGATTCACCTCCAAGGCTTTTAATTTCCCCTATGACAGTGTCCCCTGTCCCCCTCTGACAGCTGGGTCACTCTTGGTGACTTAGAACTTATCAAGTTCTTTCCTAGGTAGTTTTAAATCCAGGAATCCAGTTGTTACCAAGAAATCCAGGACAACGCTATACAGACAAAGCAGATTCTCAATAAAATACCTGTTAACCCCCAACTCCTTCCAAGTCACTTGGTGAATAAAAAGCTGCAGTTTTTTCACAAGGATGTCCTGATTTCTCTACTCCAGGCAGTTGTGACAGTGCTGCAGGGAAGGTGACAGTCCCATGCCTGGTGGGAGATGAGGGAGGAACAAAAACATGCAGCCCACTGGAGGTTCATGGTGACCACTGGCCTGTCCAGGCAGTGATTTTGGGGAGGGTGTGATGCCTGCTTGGATGGCACGAGCTGCCTCACAGCACCCTGAGGAGAGGGTGAAAATAAACCTGCATTTCCTCCTCATGGCAAAGGTGTTTGTGAACCTGTGCTTGAGTTGGGGAGGTGGTGGGGAAAGAAAGAAAAGACAAAAATGGAGCCTGGCATGTGCTAAATATATGAGCTGTTCTAAAAGTACGATGTGTCATGGGCTCATTATTCATCAATGCTTCATCACACTGAGTTTATGGTGGCATTAAAACTGGAGGGAAAAAGAAAAAATAAAAAAAAGACGTCATTTACATGAAATGCTGGAGACACTCCCTCCACCCTTTGATTCCTTCAGTAAGCGGGAAGGAGGTTTGTGTGTGCATGAGAAAGTGTGCTATACAATGCCAGCCTTTATTCTCTCCTTGAATTACTCATACTGTGCAGTATGTAGCAAAAAAAAAAAAAAAAAAAAAAAAGGAGAAGAAAGAAAAAAGAAAAAAAAAAAAAGAAGGAAAAATGTTTGGGGCTTATTTTGCTGTTAAGAAATAACAGTGAAACACTGGAGCCAAGCTACAATGTGAGCAAATGCACTGATGGCTTCTGGAGTTTATTTTTGGAGGGGCTTTTTTGAATGCTGGTATCTCTCCGTGCTTCAAGCTGCAGTTGCTACTTTCCTCTGCACGCAGGACAACCCAAATTCCTTCCACAGCCCCCTAAGTCCTGACCTCAACAAAGGAGTGACTGTTGTCCCACTGCACGAGGTTCTGCAGGCTGTTAAACCACAGAGGTGGAGAGCTGCTGCTGGGGCAGGGGCTGGAAATTTGGGATCCTCAGTGCAAGTGACTGGGGCAAGGTGGAGAGTTCTGCATAAGACCCCAAACCTCACTGTAAAGAGGCTGTCTAACAGAGGTTTTGCCAGTTCAAGAGCTGACCTCCTTCCCTGGGGTTTTTGGGGGTTTTTTTGAACCTTCTTGGTCGTCTCTCCTGACAGAAAGGGGCATGATTTAAAATCCCAGCCACGGGACAGAGCAAGGAGGGATGTGGGAGGCTGAGGCCAGTGATCTTGGAATGGGGCAGTGCTGCCTCAGAGCCAGGGAAACAGAGCCAGAGAGGGGCAGGAGACCCTTGGAGGGACACGGGAGACAGAGCAGGGGGTGCAGGGCTGCGCATTTACGGCTTGTGCTGACGTCCACCCCAAGGAATTCACAGGGGTGTGTTCTCACTGTCTGGCCATCAGCTAAAGTTTAAGATTATTTGATGGCTCATTTTGGAGGCTCTTTAGTTTTTAAAAGTTGATTTCCTAATTTAGGCAACACACCAACCTTTTTTCCCCTACCTTTTCCGTGTTTTTTGCTAAGAGGGGAGAGTCAATTTTTACTACCTATGGCATTATCCAAGGTTTCTTCAAACCCAACATAACAATAGATTGGCCTGGCTCCAGAAGAGTTTGTTTAGTCCCATATATAATTATTACCTTGTAAACAGGATGCACCTTTAAGTTATAATTTAAATATGATAAATGGGCCAAACCCAAAGATTTTTATTATCCCAGGACACAGTTATTACCAACTTAACAGGAAACACCTGCAAGTTATTGTTAAAATTAGAGATGGCTGAAAAATGGGGAAATCATTTTTGTGGAACAAAAAAGTAGTATTATTGAAGTTATTGCATTCTAAAAGGTTCAAAAGTATCCATTTGGGCAAAATTTTATGCATTGTTTTTATTGAAATCATGTCTTAATGTTCTCATTGGCAGACAACCATTACAATTTTCCACTGAGAACTAGTGTTCAGATAAAGGAAGGGTACCAAAAGAATACTCGAAGCCATGTAAATTTAAAATCTCATTCAAACAGTGATCAGAGGTTGGGATTCAGTGAGGAGAGCAGTCTCAGCAGTGGGAAGCATGAAGGCCATTGGAAAAGGTTTTAGGAGAGCCACAGAGCATTGGTGAAAGGTCAAGTAGTGTCTGTCAGCAGTGTGGTCATTATCTGAGTGGGTTTTCCCAGAAATTCAGTGGGTTTTTTTGTTTCTTTGTTTTTTTTTTAAAGAAAGTGCTTAATTTCAGAAAGTTCTAGAAAACCATTTGAAGGTTTTGACTTTAAGGCTTTGAAACTGTTGTTGTTTTACTAGACGTCCTTCTGCTGATGTCACGAGAGATAAAAAGAGCATTTTATATTAAAAATCAGGAGGGAAAAAAAAGATTTATTATTCTGTCCTCCAGATTAAAATCATCTACTGCATGCTGTGTTTTAAATGCTGCTGCTACATTAATGTGCCACTGTCAGATGTACAACCACAAATCTGCATCTGTTTGAAATGACACCATTAGGCTAAACCTTTCAGGGGTGTCATGAAACCCTTAATGAAAACAATTTTCCAATTTTTGAAACAAGGCGGTAATAGATCAGGGGACCATTACTAAATTAATTAGCATGCAAAATGCACAAAGGTGTGTTATTGAACAGACCATCAACCTGAATAGGTTATTGCATTGTATTGGTTTATTCTGGCTTTTTAATGATACAGTTTTTAGCGCTGCAAATTTTTAAATTTAATAATATTTTTTCAGTAGGAAAATGGGCATAGTTGGTGAGCAGTTTCATGAAAAAAACTTTTTAAATGATGGAATATGTCTGTAAGAGATGGTTTTGAGAGTCTGTGAGTCTCAGGAGACTTCCACAGGCCTGGATCACTTAAATATGGGAATGGGGTCACCAAGTCAGGAGGAGGCTCTAGAAATGTTACCTGACACACACTGTCTGCTCAGTCTTCCCAGACCAGATTAGGAAGAGTGTATTTTGTAAATGCACTTTTCATGTGAAATGTGCAACACTAATTTAAAGCAGGGTGCTGCTTGGATCAGAACACTTCTCCTTTTTGCAACAAGAACACAAAGACAGAGAGACCAGAAGGCCAAACAGACTGGAAACTGTGGTAAACAAAAATGAAATCGAGGTATTGCCATCCTTTACTCCTTGACAGTTTTAACCTGTCATTTCCCTTTAAATTCAGATTTGCCTTCTAAATGTGGGAAGATGAAATATTTCATTACTCAGCCTCGTTGTATTATAATTATTGGCTTTTTCCTTTTGCTCCAGCGACGTGGTGAATAAGAGAAGTGACTGCAACACATGCTGCTCCTCTTTCCCCTGGTTCCATCAGACTTTCCCATTGTGCACGCACAAGGAGGAGAGGACATGACTGAGTAATCAAAATGAGTCACTTTTCTATCTTTGGTGAAATAACTCTCTGTTCAGCACTCCCCTCTGCCAAGTAGCAGGCAGCTATTGCAAGTAGGTAATTGCCCTGCTAACACATGCCAGGGCTCAGATAAGAACCAAGCTGGGTACACGCAGAGTATTAACAAATTCTCCAAGCCCTGACTCTGCAGAATAAGATTGAGCATTTTCATCCAAGATAATATGCTCTAATTAACCAGTGCACGGTACTTTACACTAAATACAGGGCTTGAATAGAACTTTGGGAATGGGATAATGGAGGCTTATTAGGTTAATAAAGAATCATGTGTTCCAAGGCTGACTTAAAAACACAATTAGACTTCATTTAAAATAGGCCAAAGTATTTCAGATTTAATCAGTCCCCTGGAGGTTATTGAAATTATGAAATAGGTTTGGCAATCGATAAGTGACATCATTTATGCTGTTCAGAAAATGAAAATGCTCTAAAGAAATACCAGGAGCTTTGGTGGCTAAAAGCCACCTGAAAACAGCTTCAGAGACTGGATGCTTTTTGTCCAGCATTTGGATAGAAAACATTTTATTACAAAAGTGGGAACCAATCTCTAATACTATGTGAGATATATAAGATGTGTATTCAGGCACTTTGATGAGTTAATGGTGGCTTATAAAATGCTTTCACAGTGTTCCTTTCTCCTCAAACCTCGGGAATATCACAGAGTTTTTCCACAGGGCTTCCACGGGGCCAGTTTTGGGTCACCTGGCCTACAGCCCTGGCTGTCTTGAGTGGTCCATTGCCTGTGCAGCACCACTACAGTGGTGTCCCTGCCAGCCTCTCCTGAGGCCCATGTGGCATCAGTGGGTGCCTTCAGGTGGCCACAAACCTTGGGCTGCAGATATCCAGGCTCTGGGAACTGATTTCAGAGCTCTGGGCTAGACCTGCAGGACTTCCTTGGGATGCTGGTGGATGAGGGGCTGGACACGAGTCAGGACTCGCAGCCCAGAAAAGCCAGTTGTGCCCTGGGATGCATCAAAAAAAGCAGGATCCTGCCCCTCTGCCCCACTGAGCCTTGGGGCCCAGCACAGGAAGGACAGTGAGCTGCTGGTGCCAGCCCAGAGCAGGGACACCAAGGGCATCAGAGGGATGGAGCAGCTCTGCTAGGAGGAAAGGCTGAGGGAATTGGGATTGTTCAGCCTGGAGAGGAGAAGGCTTTGGGGTGACCTCATTGTGGCCTTGCAGTGCCTGAAGGGAGTCTGCAAAAAAATGGAGAGAGACTCTTGACAAGGGCCTGGAGTGACAGGACAAGGGGGAATGGCTTCACACTGACAGAGAGGAAGTTTAGTTTGGATATCGGGAAGAAATTGTTCCCTGTGAGGGTGATGAGGCCCTGGCACAGGTTTCCCAGAGCAGCTGTGGCTGCTCCATCCCTGGAAGTGTTCCAGGCCAGGTTGGATGGGGCTCTCAGCAACCTGGGACAGTGGAAGGTGTCCCTGCCCATGGGATGGGATGAATTTTGAGGTCCCTTCAAACCCAAACCCTTCTGTGATTCTACAACTCCTAAATGGACACAAACTCTTGGAGCTCTCAATCTCACAGAATGGTGGGGGGTTATTCTCTGTTTTTCTCAGCAATTTTCTCTCACCAACTGCTCTCAGCAACTTGAAACAGTTGCTGGGTTGGTCTGACACTTGACAATGTTGTCTGAATCCTTCCTTGAGTCTTCTGTTGTGAATACATAACATAGTATAACACAGTAGCACACACGACATTCGTTGCATCTCTACTTGGTTTTTTGGTTGTTTTTTTCTGTTTTTTTCTTTTGAAGGGGTGATTTTTCTTCCACATACAGCCTGAAATGTCTTTGTTCTGCCAGCAATCTGTGCCATTATTCCTGCTTTTTATCAATTCAAATTTTCCTTAGCTGATTACGTAGCGACTGATGAGCCAAACACCCCAGGGCCTGATCATTAGGCAAAAAATCCTCACCTGAAATCAAAGGGAGTTTCAGCCTAAAGGGTGGGACTGTCTGTCATGAATATTGAAAAACATCATCCAAATGGATCACACCATCATGTATGCGTAATCAGAATAGCCAAATGTGTTTTAACCTTTTTAGTGGAAATAATATTTAAAAAGAAACACCAGAAGGGTGGGAACACATCTAAGGAAAGAGTCTGCAAGTAAAATTTAGCTCATGTGACTGGTTTGGTACATTAACAAGGGATTATTTCTAGGACTGGTGCTGGCAGAATTTAAGCTTTCCTTTGCAGATCTTCTCAGATTAATTTGAATTTTCTCACAATGAAATTAAAAACAAAATCAAATATTCCCCCAATTTTTTCCAGCTTTTCTCCACCCATCTTCCTCCATCTTAGCTGAAACTAAACTCCAGTGGACCCATAACTAATACATGAAAGACTAAAACTCTCAATAGCAAAATACTCTCAATAGGAAAAAAATATTTTAAAACACTTCAGCCTGTCAGGGACAAACTGTTCTCCTCCTCCAGCTGTCCAGTGAGTATCACTGTATTTCATTGCTATCTCCTCTAAAAAGTGTCAAAGAGAGTTAAGTACATAGGACAAATTCAGGCTTCTAGGAGGACTCCCACATGCTTTGCACTGAACCCTAATTTTGGTGCCTATCATAAAATACAGTTATTTATTCAGTCAGTTCAGTGCCAGCCCCTCCCCAGCCAAGTGATTTGCAGGAAATCTTTGCAGAACTGACACCAACTCCTGAATGCCAGGTGAGTTTTATCTATGGATCTCTTCTGATGTGACAGAAGGTCTGAACAGAGCTGTCCTTGGTCAGGTCAGGCCATTAGGAAAAATATTTCCTGAATTCTGTGCAATTTCTGGAATTCTGTGCAGATTTTCCAGGCCAGTAAGAGTTATGTTTAACCACAGAGTGCAATGCTGGCTGCAGAGAATAATTAAAATAACAAAGCCCGTAGCTGTAATTTGTTTGCCTCAAGTCACATTAGAATACAATGAGATAAGAAAGCAAATCTTCCTTTCATGTTCTGGAAGTCTGCTTCCTGCTTCCATGTGGATGTGCATGAGGAAACAGCAGGTTAGGTGTGTTTGGGAGTGCACCTGTCAGCCACTTTGCTCGTGTACCCCTTGTGTGATATTTGCCTGGAGCAGGGGTGACTCCACCAGGCTCTTGCTGTTTTTCAAGGCACCAGCTGATGGTCAATCTGCCACTAATTTGTCCCCAAAAAGGCAAAAGGAAGAATTTATCTTCTTCAGTGGGTTAAACACAATTTCAGCCCAAATGCTGGGCACATGCAACTCAGCACCCATTTCTCCAGTGGGAAGCTGGTCCCTTTTCCTTTCAGAGGAGCAGGCACATTGTCAAAACAGGAGAATCCAGGACAGCTGATGGAAATGCAGTTTTGGGTACCCTGGTGACACTGCCATTGTTGACATGCCATGCCACCAACACAGAACAAGATTTTACCCTTTTCTTGTCCATAATTCTTCATCCTGACTCTTTCCAGCTGTGGCCAAGTCAAACACCCCTAAAATCTGAGATGTCTGCAAAGCTGCATGGAGCAACTTCTTAGAGGTGCCACAAGCCTTTGCCTTCTCTCTCTCCATTGTGTGGCTGCACTTGGGGCCCTCTTTGTTCCTGCAAAGGTTCAGTTCTGCACGTCTGGAGTGCCCCACCAGGAAAGGAATAAATACATTTACAGCAAGTGTAAGGATAAATATTTACCAGAACTCATCTGTGACAGCACAACAGGAAAACTATTTAAAAACAACAACAACAATAAATAAACCAGCCAAGAAATAAAGGAGTGGTTAATCCCACTGCCTGGACTGATCTATTTTTGCACAAGCAATAACAAAGAGACTGGCAATGAATTGCACTTATTATCTTCATTACAATAGCACTGAGGACCCATGTTCAAGAGTCAGTCTGTCCCTGACATCGCTGGGTTTTATATCAAAAACTAAAGCATTGCTTTTTATAGCATATAATGCCAGTGTTCACAAAACATCCGAGTGCTCAGGTTTCACTCCCACTGAAGGGAATTTAAAGGCTCCTGCTGACTTATGTGGGAGTTGGGTCAGGCCCCATAGCAACTGCTTATGCCCACATACAACCTATGGCTGCTGCAAGTAGGAGCAAGCCTTAGGTTTGCATGATGATGATTCTATTTTAAATTTTGTGCAGGGAACACAAACACACACACACACAGATACAGTTGTTTGTTTTTCAGAACTGCTTTTATCTCTAAGTTATGATAACCTTTTATTAGGCTCTAAGCTGGCACTCTGCAGGTTCAGGGAGGAGTGAATGCTCCTGGTGCCTCTGCCTAGGAATAGATCTGGGATTTATGGGTGCTTGTGTTTGGGTTGCAACAGGCTTGGGAAGGAAAAAGGAGTAATTGCTCCCTGGTTAGAGCCACTTTTCTGAAACTTCTCTGTGGACAGCAAGGTCTCCAGGAAGCAGGTGCCTCCCAGGAGGGAGGAAAAGGAGCCAGTACACAAACCTGAGAAAGACCTGCAGACAGAGGCCCTAAGGAGGATGGAAGCAGAAATGGACATACAGCTGTAGGGAAGGATCATGCTGGAGCTATAAGAATCTCATTGCAAGGCTCAGACAATGTAATTTGTGGAAATCTGAGGTTACCTGAAATCTTGAGAAGAATCTGGTTTGGTGTAACACAAAGAAACAGGAGCCAACGATGAGGGAAGAGCACCAGAGTGTGAATAAGAAGGGTGCCTAAATTTACCCAGATATGTACAACCTGTATGTTTCTTTTAATTAAACAAAATATCATCATAGGACTTTTTTCAAGTTTGAAAGATGATCCTTTTAAAGGTGGAGAATGCCACAAGAAAGGGAGGAGGAGATGTAACGCAGCACAGAAAATCGAACGGCCACCAAGCTTGTTCTCTGCTTCCCACAGCAGATGTTTACGGCAGAGTATAAAGCTGAGGTTGTGTAACATTATTCATTTCCTTTGTTGGCCTCAGTAATCATCTCCTCAGGGGCTTCCTGAGGTGGATGTGCAGCACGGACAGTCGTGTCCTCCTGTGCTGGCCTTCCGGCATGGACGTGGCCAGTGTCTGCTGGAACCTCTTGGAATTTCACCCTCCTCACTGTGCCATGGCAAGAAACTCTGCAAAGTCACTCCCTGCTGCCCAATAAAACAGGGAGCTCTTCTTTCCCCCAGCCTCTTAATATCTCTTTTTGTGCCCTGTCACTTTGTTATAACACTTGGTCACCAGTGGTTAATTGGTGACTCTGTCTCCCCATTTATGAATTTGGAGACATCTCCCACATCCCTCAATCAGATCATCTAGATATACCTTTCTTATGGTAAATTCTTTCCTTTCTCAGTAAACTAAGATAATACTCTCAAGGATGAACAGATAAAATCTATACCCAAAAGTATTTCTGGTTTCAAGAAAGTGTCCATGTGAGCTGGGGTTAAAAATCACCTATGGGGAATCATAGCATATACATTTGAAGATCCCAAATCACCCAATCTTTGGGTGATTATGGAGAGACCTATAAGACATACATTCTTAAAAAACGGGTCATGATTTTAAAATTAGGTGTTTAAGAATAATGCACTGGCTGCTGAACACTCATGAGATTTTTACTGTTTGGAGCATTATTGTTAATTTATGTAAAGAAGGCAGATAATTCAAATAATGGGAAGACCACTCCTCTCTCAACTTTTACAGTTTTTCCAGAGCCCTAGCCCTGTTTTCATTCAACTGTCTAAATATTCATCTAAACTATTGACCGGATGCCGTGTGGAAAAAAATAACTTGAAATAAACAGGCTTCTCTATTTATACACATTCTGTTGTGCTTGTGCTGGGGCTGATCAAGAAGACATGTGTTACTGGAAATCAAATCATCCTGTACAGAAATGAAGATTAAAATGAAAGAAGAGGACAACGCAGTGTAACATCAGTGGACAAAGCCACATCTCAGTGAGTTTCCCTGTCCTCAGGGGACATGATGGCATATAATACTTTCTCTGTTGTGGCCATTTTAATTCTGTGTTTTGATTGAGCACATGGGTGCTCTGATGAACGACACAGCCATATCAGAGCCAGTGAGTAGCACACCTGGCACCTGTAGCATTTATATCAGTCTAAGTCAGCTACCTGAGTCACACTAATGGGGGGACACCAGTTCTCAGGTGCTTTTTTTACAACTGTTAGGTTTAGCTCTCCATAAAAATAGAGAGCAGCAATGGAAACAAAGTTTCATTCACTGTTATCCAGAATTTTATCAGCATTATATAATTTTTTAATCACAGTTTATCATTTCAGAGCAATAAGAAAACACTGAGCAGAAGGCTTATTGCCCACTAAACCTTATCTCAAACAGAAAGTCCTGGCAAGGCACAAACCATCCAAGGCAAGTTCTGCTGGCATGAGAGTTATAATATCCAGATTAAGTCGGTAGATATACCTGAGAAGGTATGAAAAAAGCACTATAATTTTAGGGCTATTGCTGGCATCTTGACAATGTTATAAATGATATAGTGTCTCATTCTGTGCAGCAATGTGACCTTATTGACTTCAGAAACGGTTGGATGAAAATTATTTGCAGGGTAGAAACTGAGTTGGTGCTACTGGAAAATAATAATATCCCCCAAGTTTAAGGTTCTGCAACCACGTAGCAATGCAGACCACTCAGAAATAGAGAGCTCCAAAGAAACATAAAAGAGGAGGACACAAAGTTTTGGCAAATTATTTTAAAAGGGATTTTTCCCCCTTAATGAAGTGATGTACCATTAACTGATGTACTTTTTCTTTCCTAGAAGGTGTATGAGCAGACTCTCAGCATTGAGAAAAGAGAATAGCTTTGCCCTCTTGGATTGCAGACAGCAAAGCAGAGGAAAAAAAGGTACTGTGAGTCTGAACATGGGAAATATGAGGCAACACAGACATACACAGAAGTAAGTAAGGTGTTATTCTCTATACAGCCATTTTTAGCACTGAGGATTGGTTTAAAGAGAGAAGACAAAAGATGCCCAAATTCCTTTAGAAGTCAGTTGATTCAGGATCAAGCTCTAAGGACTTCTTAAGAAAAAAAGGAGAGCATCCCCAAACAAAGAAAATTCAGTGAAACCCAGCCTTGGACACACACTAAATAACAGCATTGCCTGGAGAAAAGAAGGTGTTGGGTGGAAACGAGAAAGGCCATAATTCCTAGGGCTTTATTTCCACAAAATTCCCAAACTTTGGAACACACTTTAACTAAACCTCAGCTGGCTCTCAGCTGATTTCCCTCAAGGAAGAGCAGGGGTTAACGGAGAAGGGGAACACATAAACAGGTTGTGTGTGTCCCACGTAAACAACAACAAGCGGCGCTCCTGGAGGAACGGCTGCGGATTTCAAGGAGACGTGGGCTCATGCAGGATGTGAGTAACTCCCAGAGACTTCCCACTATCTTTCCAGTGGGCTCCCACTGACGTTGCTGGTATCCTGTGGTGAGAGAATAGGACCAATATTTTTAGATGTGTGTGCTGGCTGCTCTCTGGGGTCCTTGCAGTGCTGGTGTATTTTTAGTGGTTCGTTACACGGACTGGAGGAGCCTTTGCGTCGTGTTGTGTCACACGCAGCGTGTGAACTTCCTGTCCCTGGTCCTCCGTGCCTTTGATCCTGCCCATCCAGCAGAGCTGACACACCAGTCTGGGCCTTAATTCTTCCTTAATAGGACTTCCCAGGTAGGTGGAAATGTGCCCAACAGGGCAGGGTGTCACTGCGCTGACACGAGAGCCGCTGCAGAAGGACCCGTCGGAGCAATGCCAGAGATATTATGGATATTTCATCCTTTTGCCTGCCAATATTCTCTATTCCATCTCACAGTATTCTAAAATTCTATATTTTCCATTCTTTGCAGCTGTAGTAATGTCACCTTGCCAGGTACAGCTGCCTGTGCTATTACATGGTTTGTTAGTTGCTGACAAGGCCTGATGCACGTTTAGAACTCATGATTGAGTGTATCATGACTAACAAATTGATCTAGAGAGGTCGTTTCTGGTGTTTTTTTCTGGTGTATGTTTCTAGGGAAGAAGTTCAGTTTTCCTTTGTAAAGTTTCTTTGACTTTCCTGTTATGATTGTTATTCAAAATAACTAAAAAGTGATATTCTACTGAATCTATGTTTTTCTTACTGCCTTCCTTTTCATCAATGAATCCTTAATAGGTGTTGTCAGTAACACATGCTGGCTGTTAGAAAATCCAGATGAAATTATACAATGCCTCATGACAGACACACTGTTTCCTCACTGCTATACACCCAATCCATCATGACAGCTGTTTAAAATCCACAATGCCAGTTTCATATGTGAATTTCCTAGAAAAAATAATACAATATTCCTTTTCACTTTGAAAGCATGGGAGTAACTAGATTCTTATTCCTCAGTATTTTGAGAACAGTTATATAAGTTTAACTTTCTGCATTTCAACAGAATTTGCAAAGCACTTGCATTTGAATTAGAGAACCATACAATGTATTTGACATATTTTCATGACAATTTTCTGTACTGGATCTTCAGTCTTTCAGTAGCTTATCATGTTTGTAGGGACAGAATCTTGCAAGAGAGCAGTGGCTTTATTTTCAACTGCCTTGCAGAATCTTTACCTCAGCATGAGAGTGAAAAGTGGGAGCCAGGAGATAAGAGAAAGCTTTTGAGAAGAAATTCTGCTGCTCCTGTCCCAGGCCTCTCTGTGCAGGGTTATTGCCCCAAGCCACAGCTCAAAAGCTGGCTGCTGAGACTATGAACGACAGAGCTTCCCTGCAAAGGGTGCTGGCCCTTCACAGAATAAAAGAACCAAAGTTTTCATTGGCCCTTTCCCCTCCAAAGAATCAAAATCCAATGCGAGTGGATTTTAAGCTCTCCTAAAATATCCTGCAGCTTCTCTAAGGGCATCCAGAGAGTACTGAGGCCCTGGTTGCCACCTGAGTTAAAAAAAAAAAATATTGGGCTCCCCGAATGCTGTGGGGTGCACAGGAGCTGTCTGTCGTGAGGCTTTTTCTCTCCTTTGGGTTGATTCCCAGGGGGTTGACTGAAGTGCCCTGAGCTGATACTTGTCCTCACAGTGTCTGTGCACACACATATTCATATTACACATTCATATATTTGTACACATAAACATGGACACACGCAAACCCTTCAGGCAAGAGAGGAGGGACAAGCTGTTGATTTGCAGAAATTCAACCACTATATGTAAGGTAAAACTGAGTGGCTTAGTCAGGATATTTTATTATTATTTTTGCTCTGTTTTGGTAGGTGGAAACCCCAATGAAAGGGAGGAAGAAAAACCAGAGCTGTGCACAAGCTGGTGATGGGAATGGAAACATCTCTCTGTTCCTCCCAGAGGTGATCACCAGACCAGCCTTGCTTCATGCTGCTCCTTCAGGCAGCAGCACTTTGGAAAGCATTTCACAGCTCCAACAGTTTTCTCTATGCTCAGGAGAGATTCCTGGTCTCAGCTGTGTAAATGTTTTAACTGAGATTCATGCTTGGCTATTCAGGTCACTGCTTTCTCTTCCGGCCCACACAGGCCAAAATGCATCTATATAAGCACAAAGTGTCCAAAATCAACACAGTATTTTTCACTTGAACACACCCATGGCACGTGGCTCCCTCAAAGTACAGGATACAATGCCAAGCAGTAGATTTGTACATTTGCCTGACGTGAACTTAGCATGATTTATAAAAAAAGAGGCAATAGGCTGGTTGTGTGCCTGAGCAAATCTGGCTTGGCAAAAACTGTCATTCCAAAGAAGGAACTCAAGGAAATCAAACTCTCCCTCTGGTCTTGAGAAAGGACTTATCTAGTGTAGGAAGTGTTCTCAAAATATTTAATTTGTATTAAGAATTACAATGTATTTATTTCTGAATTCAAGTAGCCATCTATGTCCTTTGCTGGAAGGAATAAAATAAACTCCCTTCTGCTGTTTTGAATTTATTGTTTAAGGGGTTTAGGGACACCTTGAAGCTCAACAGCATTTAAATGATTAAAACACCCTTAGTTGTAGAAAGATCCAGATAGCTCTAGACATAGATTTAACCAGTGCCCAGATTTTCAGGGATTGTGTTCCCACATATTGTCATCCTGCCTACAACTGTACATCATAAAAAACAAGAGTTTTTTCCACAGCTGATCTTGCAAAACAGGAGGAGGGCTCTCCCTAAACTTGGGAGAGCAACAAGAAGAATCAAGGCTCTAGAGCCAAGAGATTGATGCAGCTCCTTTAAACTGTCTCCTCTGGTGCATTATTGTCATTGTCACCACTGTCACAGATTCCCCTTCTCTTTGACAGGCTGTGGAGGGAGATGCTCCCCATGAACCTTCCCACGCCAGAACCACCAACATGTCTTAATTACAGCAGAGGAATGTTCTAATTGCCATTTGACAGTCATCACATCTTTTCCCCCCACTTTTAAAATCTATATCCACATTCTAGCCTTGTATTGCCTTCCAACAATGTTTATCTCCACAGATTTGGGTCAAAGTTAGCAATAGTTCTGGTACAAGAAAGTCACTATCTTTGATAAATCAGTTTTGGCAGAAAAAAAAAATCAAATATTATTCTCCTTTTGCTCAGGGCAAAGTTATTCTGGCCTCTAGATAGCCCAAACTACAAATATACCTGTGTGCATCACTGTAAGTAAACAAACTTCCCCCAGGAGGCAGAAGAATATTTATTTGTGCTGCAAAAATGCTTAATGAATCTCCTCCCAAAGGACATGTTGCTTACAGTGTGCCTTCCCAGCTACATTAATTACAGGTAGTAATTAGGCCTGGTTCAGGTAAAGCCAGGTGATTCACATGATGGGCCAATGTAAAAGGTGTCTTAGAGAGGACAAAAGTAAAAAACAATACAGAAGTCAAACATATTTTCCCATAGGTCTCACTTCTTCCTATAGAATCAACGGAGTTGTTACACTGACACTTATTTGTAAAAAAAATGTATTGACATGGCCTAATGCTGGGATGGTTTCAAATTCATATACCAGTGCAGATTTACCAGACTGAAGCAAAAATATGTTAAGTTCCAACTTAAGTTTGAGATATACAAGGGGAAGTGTGTACTGGTGAAATCTGAATAGTTGTAGGGGCAAATATTGTTCTGTTCTCAAATTCCACTTTGTTCCACTTGATTATTTTTTGGGTTTTTATAGCCACACATCCACACCAGTTGCCACCTCTGCTCCCCACGTGGTACCAGGACAATAAGGAGTAGCTCCAGGCCAGGTTAGAGCTGCACATTTAATTCCCTTTCAGTATTTTGGGTGGCTTTAGGGGAAAGCAATAAAGCCACCCAATGACACATAAATCAGAGCCCAGCATGAGTAAACAGGACCATCTATCCCTGTTTCCCCCACACACCTCACTTTGCATTAAAAACTTATTTAAATGTCTGTCTGAATGTAAGGTTTCTTTTTGGAGTTTTTGGAGTAGAGAGGAGGCATTTTTTGGTTTTTTTTTCCCCAAGTTTTCAGCCACTTCCCATTAGTTTCTGGTCAGTTTATGTAATTCTGTGTTACAACAAGTGGCCTAGAAAGTCATGGCATCAGAGTTTTCCTTATGGCAGCAACCAGTGATCCATAACTGCAGTGCTGGCTGCTGGGGAAACACTCACTTGCCCTAAATGTTTTACAGAGCCAAGATTAGTGAAGTGTGAAAGGAAACACGAACACCCTCATTATTGATTGGAAATAAAAAATGGAGAGCTATTCAGAGCTTTTCCCAAGTTCAGGCAGGAGGCCTGAATCACAGTTTCAGCCCCCTCAATGCCAGACCCACACTCCAGTCACCAAAACTACACTTCTGTCAGTAAATCTTTAAATGAGGTGATTCCTTCTCCGGCACAGGCTGCTTCCAGATGCTTCCAGCTTGAATGATCAACTAAGTGAGTTTTCTTGCAGATTATGTCTGAGTCTTTATAATTTCAGGAGTCTATTGTGTTAACTTTGATTCGATGACCCTTTTAGAAGCAAACTGTGAAGTGGGAATCTCAGGAGACATGATTTGGTGGCAGCAGTAATGCCAGATATTCCAAGCCTGCACCTTGTTTGTTCCTATACCCTGAAATGTGCCAGAAAAATCTTGCATGTGAAGAAAGAAGGCCAAGGAATTTGGTAGATCCTCCCAAACCCAGGTTGTTTTGTTTTTCATAATTTAAAAATAAGGGAATTATTTTCTGTAGAGGCAGGAATGACAAGTGTTACACTGGAAAACCTGAATCCACTGCTGAGCAGTCTCTACTCTGGAATCTGTGATGCAGACATGAAATTGCAGGAAATTTCATTTAATACCTGTGTTATATAGCCTGACCAACACCATACCCACAAAAGATAAGTGAATATGCATCTTATAAATGAGTCACCTTTAATGAAATACAGGGACTGAATCCCCCTCATTCTGCTCCCCATGTTTTGTTGGGCTTCATCTTAAATTGAGCTGTGAATATTTCCATGCAACAAAACATCTATGAGGGACCTTATTTTACTTATGATCCCAGGGGAAAATGTACTGCTACCATGTTAATTTGGAGAAGAGGGTGCCCAGATGGTTGCAACAGACTGCAGAATGCATTTGGAGGGTTTGAAGTTAGGATCCTGTGTAGGATGTGCATCATAAAAAACTTTAAACAAAAAACAAAGAGAAAAGAATACTAAGTCTATAGCAGCCTAGGTGTGCTTTATCAGTCATGCAGTGCATATGAGTAAAATATTGTTAATTAATAAGGGTCAAGATGTGCTTAAGGAGGAAAAAAGAAGAATATGCCTGGTACAGAAGCTAACATAGCCCACTCAGCAAGCATCCACCATGCAAGCCTGAAACAAATCCTAGTACTGCTGATAAAAAAAAACCATGAGAGTTGCCAGAGGTCTTGATCTAAGAAATAAATCTAAGAAAGAAAATACAACAGCATGCTGCCTGTTCCATATAAGAATATCCAGGTCTATCTATACACAACATCCTGTATCTGACAGCACCCAGGAAGAGACAGGGAGTTTGCTTTTCCCAGTGAACTGTGGCCAAAGGTTGCAACCACGTTGTCAGAGCACTTGATGCACCCTACTTTTGTTAATTTGTCTACATTACCATTTTGGATCTGTTTATGCATATCTAAACTAACCTACCAAGGTGCATTCAACATTCATTCAGCCACAAACAGGGCATTTCCTTTGATGAAGTTGGTGACTGCTGTTCTCATTTGCTGCCCTTTATTTCTTCTGCAACTGGAAGGAGGGAATGGCCATTGCTCCTTCTCCTCCCACATGTTGTGTTTGTCTGATGGACACTCTCCAGTGACTCTTTTCTAGGCTGAATAGTCCTGGTCTCCTCAATCTAAAAGGGCACAGAAACCTCACATGCTTCTGACTATTCCTACTCCCCAGGCACAGCTCCTTTCTAGTTCTGTTAGAGCCTTTCTGGAGCTGCACATAGGGATCCACAGAGTGGGGTCACTAGGAATTTATATTGCAGTAAAATGCAATGTGCCTTCTCCTCACTTTTCATTTCTTTCCCAGTAACTCCCAAATGCCTTTTCCACTGCTGGTCTCAGAGAACTGCAGGAAAGGACTCCAAATCTGTCCTTTGTGAGTGCTACCTGCTCCTGCAGGGCCTCCCCAGTACAGAAATTCTTAGGTTCTTCTCTTATTATCTGCTCCTTTGCAGATACTGGCTCTGAGTTCTGTCTACTTTTTTTATCACCCTGTTGGCTGAAGCTCTTCACAGTCATTACAGTTGTGATGCCTTGAATAATTTTGTGGCAACAGATGACTGTGGTCCATGAAACACTAAATTCTTTTAAAGGGTTGGCTTTTGTTGCCATTGCTCACAGGTCTCATGAACACTTTGGTCTTGGGTGTCTTTCACATTAAGGGTGGGTTCAATCAACCTTCACACAATGCAGAAAAGGAACAGAAACACAAATCCCAAAGGTACTGGCACAAGAACTTGTCTGCTCTGTTGGAAGGGGTTTGTCTATTGTACCTCAAGTCTGTGTGAAGTGAAATCAAAACTATAAAAGAGCCAATGGTGCAAGTCAATTATATCAGAAGTGTCAGTGAACTCCAGGGATCTCTTTCTCTGCCTTCCACAAATGTTCAGAAGAGCCTGATGTCTCCACAGCCCCCAGGGCATTGCTTTGGTCCACACACACAGAGCTGCTGTCCCAAACTGAAGTTAATGAGGATTTATCCCCCCTCAACATAATGATCCTCCTTAATCTGTAAACCTGGTTGCTGGACTCTTCCTGTGCATTATCCATTGTGTCAGAAGACAAATGTTTAACTCCAAAATCGTGGCAATCCTTCAGAGATCCCACTCACAGAACATGGCAGAGGAGCTGTGTGTGGTGTTTGCCTCTGATTCCTTTCTGCAGTTAAAGGACATGAGAATTTCTCTCAGTTGTTGGATCAGCCCCCCCCTTTCTTATCTTCCTGACCACTGTTTGCAACATCTGTCAGTGCTTATTTAGGAGGGCTCCAAGACACAAAGAGCACCAGGACAATTACTCTGAGCTCTGTACTCCATTGTCAGGATGCTCTTGTCTTGGCTTGGAAAAAAATATGTTCAATGGGAATAAGGTAAAACCATGTGAGTTTTTTTATGGTTTAGAAAGTATATGTTGGCAAAGGCTTGTCTCTAGCAAATGCTGTTTCTTTTTTAAATAACGTCAGGGGAAAACCTCATCATAACTCTTTTTAACTATTGTAAGACAATAAACTGCTCTACCCAAATAACATATGGCATTTTTTCTCATTTCAACCTGCACTATGTCTCTTTGGCAGGCTTCAAAATGTCCTCATAGTCACAGGGGGACAGCACTGACAGACACAGAGCTCAGGAAAGTTAAATGAAAATTTTCCAATCCTTTCAATGGGAATCTTGGCAGAAGAAGGAAAAGGATAAGACAATGGAATTTCAGCTGATGGGGATAGATGATCCTTCTGCTGCCACAGAAAGCCTAATGGATCTGCTGACAACTGTTGAAAGATGCATTTCCTCCATGACTTTTTTGTTAAATACTTGTATGTTTAGGGACAGTTGTGTTTTCATGCCTACTCAGTGTTGAAAAAAACAAAGGGCAACTTGTGTCCCTTCCAAACAGTAAGAAAATTCAATGCAAAACTTTTATTTTCATTTTTGAAAGCAGCTCATGGCAAATAGCATCTAAAAGCACAAGTGAAAGCAAGCAATTACTGCTGAGCATCACAGGAGCCCCAGTCCTGTAGGCATTTATGTGGCATTTCTGGGACTGCCTGCTGAAATAAGCACAGAGTAACTCTGACAGACTTACACACCTGAAGCACATCTTTACATGGAAATATCTGCACAACCTGGGTGCTAACGCACATCATTTCACAGAAGGTTCTAAGGCTTGATTAAATCCTACTGAAGTTGATGGAAAGGCTCCAGGAGCCAGTAGGAATCAAATCAAAAGGGTGCTCGTTGTGCCTTCCACCCAAGTCTGCATTAGCAAAGGTAACTTGGGTATCTCTCCCACTGCAAAGCCATGCCCAATGTGCCTTTGCTCTTTAAAGATCAGATTTTCCTTTTATCAGACCCAAAGCTCTTCCCTTCCTATGGACAAAAACCCACGTGAGGAAAAAACTCTGCAACTCACAACTTCATGCTGAGAATATAGGCAGAGCAGAAGAAGGAAAACTGCTCATAATTATGATTTCTCAGTAGGTATAAAATAATTAGAATATATGCAGAGCAGAAGAAGCAGAACTGCTCATAATTCTGATTGTTCAGTAGGTATAAAATAGTTCCTCCTCCTCTCCTTCCTCCAACACTCTGATGAATTAAAGAGAAGCACAAACAGCACAGTGTAGTTTAGATGAAAATGTTACCAGTTGAATTAAACATCTCAGATACTAAATTACTTCACTTGCCCACTTTGTTAATTGACTGTAAGGGAGGCTTGGTCAGTATGTGGCCAGGACAGATTTCTGCTCAGACTTGTCATCTGGATGGCTGTGAAAACCTTCTGTGTACCCTTTGTGACTGACTGGGATGTTCCATGTGGCAGACCAGCTTGAGAAACTGCTCTGCACCTAAAACTAAAAAGGAAGCATTGCTTGTGCTTATGGATGAGACTTTAGAGAAAAATAAATGATTTCCAGTAACTAGAATAATCTGAAATATGCTGTTGGTGCACCCATCATAACTGCAATCATCCTCCCTGATAGCCTTAAAGACCCCAGAATATATTTCACAGTTATAACATGAGATATGCAAGTATTTTGTGGAAAGACTGACAATTTAAATAATTTCACAAAATAGCGTTAAGTGGGGAAGGAAGTGGCTGCATGGTTCTGTAGGCATGCATGTGTAGAAAAATTATTTCAAAATCCAGATTTTGAGAAATTAATTACACAGTAATTTTAGTAAGTGACTGGCTGAAACAGGAAAAAATGAAAAAATAATCTTGCAAAATTTTAGTCATTTTATAGATAAGTCATTTTGCAATGTGAATAGAGCTTCCTGATGTGCTTGGAAGTGGATTTAATGCCCAAGAAAAGGAGGAATTAACCAGCAATCACTACTCCCTGGATTCACCCCTCAGCACTTTGAACTCCTCAGTCCCAGCTCTACAATCCATCTGTCTCTTTTCTTGAGCTGTCCCTCCCAGGGTAACTGTTGGCTTCCTGGGAAGATGATTTTATATTGGATGGCTCCAAAGAACTCTAAGAACAGCTGCCTCGGGGCTGAGAGTGATGTGGTTCCCTGACTGCCTCTGCTAATCTGACCCAAATGGATGTGCAGCTTGAAAAATCAGCAGAATGCCCAAATGCCCAAAAATTCTGCACCTGAGCACACGAGCAATTCCCCCAGGTTTGTGGGAATGTCTGGAGTCCCACCCACCACATGATGGATTTTCTCTTCTATGGTGTTAGAAAGGCTGAAGATGATGTCAACTGTGTGAGACAGGGATCATCTTCTTTGCACGTGCACACAACATGCAGAAACCAGTTTATGACAAATGGCAGAGCCTTGGCTAATGCCTTTTCCAGGAGAAGGGGTCTTTATTCTCCAGGCCTTTCCACTTGCCCTGTCTCCAGCCATGACTTCAGCTGAGCTCCCCTGTGCCAGCTTGCTTCCTTCATCCCTTGATGGCATTATGAGGAAAACACAGAACATCTGGTGATCACTTGAGAATGTTCCTCTTGGAAGTTTTGATTCTTGCTAGCAGGCTACAGAAAATGAAATGCACACATCTGAAAATGAAAATGCATGTTGGCATCACTGCAGAACTCTTCCATAGCAGCCCAAAGGCACCAGAAGCTACTTACTGGGGCAAAAATGCAAAGGGATACTCTGAGTCTTTCTTTAAATGCAGGGTGTTAAATTCTGCATTGCCCTAACTCCTCATCACTTTCTTAATCTGCAGCTGTGTGAAAAGCTCTCACCAGAGCAGCAGAGCTGCCTGTGGGAGTGGGCCATGGGTTATGGTAACAGGAGCCACCAAACTGATCATCTCTTTGCCTTGGAACATTTGCAGCTGGAAGGAGGTGTTTGCTCACCTTCTCAGTTGCTTTTTGCTTTATTACATGAGCCCAAACACCAGGAAAATGATCTGTATATTGGTACCTATCTAGGAAGAACAAATAATCAAAAGGAGTTGTATAAGGAAGGCTGGAAGAGAAGATACTTTCAGGTTTGTGAACTTTGTGTAATTTATGGTCCATAAACTCCACTTCTGAAATGAAATGACTGGTGATTGTCTCTTCAGACTGTCAGACAGTGTCACCTCCCAGTTTTGTGTGAGAAATCCTCAAGGGATCAGCTGGAGGAGGGACCCTGAATCTCCTTTGACTGAGAACACCTTCATATGGGGGAATCCCTCATCTGACTCCATCACCAGAGAGAAAAGAATCAGGCTCCACGTGCAAATTCACAAAAGTTTTCTTTCAACAGAAGATATCTGAGATTCCCCAAATCTTCCCTCTCTTCTTGCTTATTCCTTTGCTCCTTTGCCTGCATTTATGTTGCACTGAAGAAAAGTCCTTTTATTTTGAGACCAAGCTCCCTGGTGCCCAGATCCTAGCAAAATTGTGTTTCTCAGATCCTATCACTGTACTGAGTAAAAATAAAAATAAAGATTAAAAAAATTGGAGACCCTCTACAATCAATATCCTGTACACATAGTAAAATAATTAATCCTTAAGAGATCTGGTTTTGTTATCCAAACACAGGTATGACTTGGTGGCCTTTCTGAAGCAAACCTGTGCTTAAATTGTGTGAGACATTCGAAAGCAGAACATGAGTGCTATAAAATGCCTCCAAAATATTTGTTTTTATGAAGAGGACAATTTAGAGTTAGAGGAGATTGTCTTAATGAAAATGCAGTGGATAACACACCTCAAGCATGGACTAAACCAAAGCTTATCAACCATTAGGCTGGTCTAGGAGCTGGACTTTGATAATCCTAGTGGGCCCACTCCAACTCAGGATATTCCATAATTCTAAGAAATCCACTTATATTCTTTTCAGTCAGAAAAGTGTTTTAAAATATTATGTATCACCTCCACACAAAGCCAATGGGCACACACAGAAACACACGTGCACAGATTTGGGGAGAACAATAAATAGGACACTAAATCCACACATTTATATGGGAACTTCTGTGTGCAGTTCAGAAGCTGCCAAACAAAGAGAACTTTTGTCTGCTGACATTTGCATGTCGACCTGGGTAGGAAATAATGAAGATACAGCTGAGGCAGTAAAGGAGCAATTTCTTCAGAGCAAATTTACTCAACATCTAGAAAAATGAATAACACAACAGTGAACAAGCTGAAAACAGTCTCAACCTTTGTTGCTTCCCAACGGCCATGACACTATTTGGAAACCTCCTGTGAAGCACACACAAGGACTAGCAGAATTTCTTGGGTTTTGCTGCTTACTTTTTCCAAAAAAAGGCACTTTCAGACCTGTGCACCTGGAGGACACCATATGCAGTAAAATAATAATAAAAAAAGGGAAAATACTCAGAAATACTTCTTTGCCTCCAACCCTAACAAGACTTCTTTGGGGATGTAAAAGTTCTCTAATATTGAACAGATGTTAAGGTAACCCAAATACAATACCCAGAATCCTTTTTCCAGCCTGTTATTTTATAATTTATCAAAATGTTTAAATGCTCCTTCACTTGGCTATTAAAAAAATATTATTAAATGAAAGTAAGACTCTTGAGAAGGCTTTGAGCTTTAATGCATTTCACAGAACACCCAGTCAGAGAGGAATGAAGGTGCAAAAACCCTGCCAAGGGCTCAGTGAATGGATAAAGTGTTAGAGGTGATGTGTGTTTTTAGAAGTTTTTAGACAGTATAATTTCAAAATGAGGACTGCCTCCTTAAAGTCTTATTCAGGTAAGATGTTCATGGGATGAAAGGGCAAATGCTCAGCTTGGGCTCCTTGAGGTCATCTATTCAGCCTGGAAGTTTCTGTTTAGTAGACATGATTCTCTTCTTTAAATGCTAAATACTCACCTATATCTAGCACAGTTTGTATTCTCACTTGTACATGTCAGAGTCCTTATGCATCTTGCATAAAAGCAATGACAAAACCATGAGTCCAAAACCAAGAGTCCATTCTCTGGTACCAGCAAAATTAGCTAAAAGTTGATAGAGCTACACTCATCTAACCCTGATTCAGAGGGAAATCAGAAACTCTAGAAAGGAATGCACTCAAATCCATATTCTATACTTGAAAATTTGGAAGACTGGTGAGGAAGGAGCAAAGCCAAAACCTAGATGTGAGTTTGGCAAGTGGTACAAATCTCAACTCAAACCACTCGGGAGCTTTGGACACTCAAGTTCTGCTTCCAAATTGGCTGCTGGGCCTTGAGCACATCTTGAATGTGGAGTGGATAAGTAAATCACAGCACCAAGAGGATTTATTTTTACCTTCTCTTATATGCAGTGAGATTCTTTTTATATTCATTCATTTTTGATGCCTGCCTTGCCTACAGGATTTACAGATGTCTGTTTCTTGCATACTCCACTCAGTCCATTGCTGTTTTCCTTCTAGCCAGCAGGGAATGCTGGTGTATGGAAGTAACTCTCCCTCCCTGTCATAGGCAGAAAACTCTTTTCCTCAGTCAGGAAAGCATAGAAAACATTCCCTGCACAATCTGGAAGAGATTTGTTTCTGGAACAGTGCTGTTCAAACAAAAGGCCAAACTGGCTTTCAAAGGCAGAGTACTCTTACCTTAGTCCACCCTGCTTTGCTAGTGCTTCTAGCAGCCTTAAAGCAGGATGTCCTATTTCACCTAGCTTTCCTATTTGTCCTATTTTAGTGTTTGCTACTGAGGCTTCAGCCAAGAAGGAACCTCATGCTGCAGCCATAGAAAGGCCAGCTTGTCTCCAGGCTGGAAGAAATTCTGATCCTTGAGTTGCCAGCCTTTATTCTTAAATACATGAACGGTCCAAAGATATCTCAGAGTTGATGGGATATGACAAAAGCAAAGGTATTTATGTTCCATGGCTATTTTCCCTTGTCAGATCCAGTGAGGATAACATACAGATGTACTCTAAGCCTTTCAGTATTCTCAAGAGAGAAAGCCCCTTTGGCAGGCATCCTCACTTTCTCAATAAACACAAGGTTTTTCTCAGTTTTGATTTATAGCACTGAACGTGTCTCTTTTCCATTCTGCAGTTGATGATACTGAAAGCTGGAAGTTAATAGTGTCATAAAAAACCCCAAAGCCTCATTTCCAAAACCTGCACTTATTCTTTAAACTTTTGAAGCAGAGGATATTTGGTAGCAAATTTTCCTAAGTAACTGAGCTCCAAGATAAATTTCCATGGGGACATTCTCCACTTTGCACTCCAAACACACAGTCCCCAAGGAATAAGTTGCTCCCCACTTACTTGTGCCCCTTAAGAGTACCAAATGGAAATGTCTGCCAAAGGAGGGAGGAAAGGAGGATGATCCCATTCCTGTTCTGCAAACCTGCTGGGATGAATTGTTTGAGAGCAGCTCTCTAGAGAAGGGTTTGAGGCTATTGGTGTGTGTGAGATTGGATATGAGCCAGCAATGTGTGTTTGTAGCCCAGAAATCCAGGGAGACATCCAAAGCAGTGAGGGCAGCAGGGGAGGGGGGATTCTGCAGGTGAGACCCCACCTGCAGAGCTGCCTGCAGCCCTGGGATCCCAGCACAGGAAGGACAGGGAGCTGCTGGGGCCAGGCCAGAGCAGGGACATAAAGATGATCACAGGGATGGAGCAGCTCTGCTGTGAAGAAAAGCTGGGAGAATTGGGATTGATCAGCCTGGAGAAGGGAAGGCTTGAGGGTGGCATTTCAATAATTAAAGGGGGCTTATAAGGAAGGTGGAGAGAGTTTTTTTATCAAGGACTACAATCACAGAACCACAGGATCATGAAGCTTGGAAAAGTCCAAGCTTAGACCAAATACCACTTTGCCAACTCAACCACAGCACTGAGTCCAGTCATTCCTTGAACACCTCCAGGGATAGGGACTCCCCACCTCCCTGGGCAGCCCCTTCTGATGTCTGACCACACTTCCAGTGAAGAAATTCTTCCTGGTGTCCAACCTGAACCTCCCCTGGTGCAGCTGGAGGCTGTTTCCCCTGGTCCTGTCACTCCTCACATTGTCTGTGAAGGAAGCCAAAGAGCACCAAAAGAGCAGTTTATGTCAAGACAGAGCTGTTTGTCAGTTTGTGACACAGGGCACCAGGATACACACTGTTCTAGCTTTTCATTCCCTGCTTTCCTTCCCCTCTGGGCCTCCATCCTTGGAGCATCTTCCTCCCTGGGATTTCTGGAGCACCTTCCCTGTCACAGCCATGGGGGAATGACTTTCCTGAGTGCAGGCTACCTTCCTCTCCCTTGGGCAGGCTGCCCACCAGTGATGGGACATCTGCAAGTTCTAGATGTGAAGGGTTCCCAGGAGCTAAGGCTGGAGTTCCTCCTGCTGCACAGAAGCTCCTGAATCAAAAGAACAAAAATTGTGGGGTTTTTTCTTTTCTTCCTTTTTGTTTTTTTGATTTTTCTCTCTCTGAATAGGCCACATTTGCACAGACAAGCAGTGACCCAGAAAGAATGCATTCACTGCTACTGCTTATTGCTGTTTTTAAACACTAAGCTCCTATCCTGATGGAGGTAGCTAGGCAGAGATCATTCCAAAGAGCAGTTCCTGTGAAACTGTAGCCTTAACTTTTACAACAGGACACTGTGGAAAGAGGTGTTATTTTTAGAGCCCTGGCTTATCTGGGAAATTTCAGCTTGCAGCTGAAATATTACTTTCATGATCCATACACATGGATTTTTATGAATGGTTCTTGAGGGGGTTATTTTTTTGCTTCCAAGCCAGTCTTTGGTGACATGTAAAGATGTAATAGCTGCACTGTGAGGAGTGACCTGCTGCAAGAGCCCCTCAGGTCCACGAGCACAGGGAGCAGATGTGCAGCATCGACGTGCAGCTCTTCCTTTCACCACAGTGTGCAGGCTCTGCACAAAATCTCATGGACAAAACTGCACAACCAGCAGGTCAGCTGGGCTGTTTGGGCTGCTCCTCTGCTGCCTCACAGCCTCACTGAGCAGAGCAGAGCTCTGCCATGGCTGTGGAGAGAGCTCCTCTCAGAGATCACAGCCCTCCCTGCTACAGCCGAGACACTGCAGAGGCTTTGCACCCCAACACTCCCCTGCCCTCAGGAAAATGAGCTTTATCCAACAGCTGAGCCCCCAGTGTCTGTCTCTCAGTGGGAAACACCTGAAAAATTCCCTCTCGTTTATGCCAGGCTATCAGTCCATGGTGAGATCTGCACACACCCACCAGGGCCACTCTGAGCCCCCTCTGTGGCTTCCAACAGTGGCACTCCCCCCACATCTTTTTTCTCTTGCCTCTTTTTTTCTTTGTTTACTTTCCAGGAATTGTTGGAAGTGTTTCCAGTCTGCCTTTACCCAACTTTAGTTTTGATGTCTCTTTTTTTTTTTTTCCTTTCTTTCTTTCCTTTTTTTTTTTTTTTTTCCCCTGGGCAGCCTCAGCTGAATCTTGTGGCAGCTGAGCAGCAAAGTCTGCTGACTTGCAGCATCCCTGGGGAGCTGATTCAGACACTCTCTGTCTGTGGGTCTCTTCAAAGGGCTCCAGCTCAGAGCTGCAGCAAACTGGCAGCTTGCTCTGCTCTAAAATGCATCATGGAATGAGCTGAATGTCAGGGCAGGAGGGCTGGGAGGGAGGGTGGGAGCACAGGGATGGATTCCTGAGGGAAGTGGTGCAGGAGAGGAGAGGAAAGGCCTGAAAAATATCCTGGCAAAATCCACAGGGAGAGACCCAAGGTGGGAGTGCAATCTGAGAGGTATTGAGATTTTATGAATTTTATGATGAAATAGAGGAGCTATAAAGTTTTCTTTTTGGTTTCCTTGAAATGAATCATTCTGCTTCTGGAAGTTTATTCCTTTAAAGCCCTCCTTCCCTTGCTTTTAATGAAATATGATTTTATTTTATTTTTTTTAAGGTCATCTTGGAGTAAAATAAAGTTTAATTTCAGGGTGGCTGAAACACAACATTTAAGCTTTCCATAAGCAACCCATTTTTTGAAGATATTGAACTGTTCTTTCGTGACACTTTCAAAACCCTTCCCTCCTTACTTTTGCTGGGACAGATCCCTAAGTTTTTAATTCACGAACTGTTTTAATTTCTCCAGAACCCTGTGTCTGGATTTACTATCTGTAAATGCAGCCATGTGGTGCTGTCAGCCCTCGTGTGGAAGAGCAGGCTCATGGCTCAGCCATCCCCCTGGGGCTCAGGAGGCCTCAGCACAGCTTCTGCTCCTGCCAACTCTCTTCACCCAAGGCCAAATCCTTGAAGGCACTTTGGCAAGTTATTTTTTTTATTTTATTTTATTTTAAAAGGTGCCCAAATAGGCTGGGCATCTAACACACACATTGACGTGATTTCCTGATAATTACAGCCAGCAGAAGCCCTGGGGGGATGCAGGATGGCAGAGCTGCCCTTGCACTTCTCTTCTGGGTCTTGTTGTGCTCCCTTTAGGGTGAAAAGCCACCCAGAGAGGTCACCCAGAGATGCTGCTGGACTCCTGGTCTGGCACCCAGATCTGTAAGAGACAAATCTAATCCATCCCTGATTACCTCATTACATTAATTGCTACATGGCAAACTGGCAGCCCAGTGCACTAATTAAGATGATAGCATAGAAAAAAACCATTGAGTGTGGAAGGTATTACATAATTCAGAAATATTCTGGTGAAATGAATGCAAAGCAAAGCTAAGGAAAGGCCACAACATCAGAGTTAGTTTTCTGTCAGCCTCTCTTGCAATCTATATTCCAGCCAAATTCTCCTCATTCCCCCTGAGATACTTCACTCCTGATAGTTAATCCATCAGAATGATTTTTAAGTCCAGGCGGTTCTGGGATGATGGTCTTTTCATAACTTAGAAATCAAAGGTGGTGGTGGCTCTGAGGGGAGGCACTTCCCCTGTCACCACACAGACAGGAAAGGTGAGGGAAGTGTCAGAAGAGAGATTTGTCCCACATTACACTTGGCAGCACTACAAAGAAGTGACTGTCACACAGTATCATCATTAATATTTTCTGTTTTCTGCAGGTGCACCAGCAGTGGCATGAAATTCAGGGGACACTAACTACAAAGGTGAGCAAGAGGAAGAGGCACTTGATATTGGTCACAAATAAAGCTAAATTCAGCTCAGATGCTGCAAACACAACTCCAGGTTCCACCTGAGATGCAGCTGTGTGCATTTCACTGATCCCCTGGGTTGTTTTAGGGCATTGTACACATTCACCCACCATGTGCACTACCTTATATACAGATTGCATGAATTCATAGTCCAAAGTGATAGCCTGACCTCTGCACTGCTATTGACACTCCTCTGTGGTTCCTGGGAATAAATCACTAAATGTGGCTGATTAAATTATTAAATGTGGCTGATCTCTGAGCAACTGGACTTTTCAGAGCTGACACAATGTATGTTTTCCTTATGCAAAACTTTTCCCTCCAGTCAGTTACGCTCACTTGGAATCACCTCCATGGTTAAGGCCTTTAATAATATTTCTGTTCAATGATCATGCCCAAGATGATAAAACTCCCTCCTTTGTAAATGAAATCACATCTTTCTTAAGGCAAGAACTCAAATGTGACTCTCCCACACCACAGGGAGATGCTGCACCAATTTCTCCCTCCTCTGGCACTCCTTCAATGCCAGGGCAGGGAGTGACCCAGAGATTTTTTTTGCCACCTCTGCTGGGGCAGATCTTGCTCTCTTGAGCTGAAATCCTTCCCTGCCCTGAAGCTGCTGCCAATGACAAATTCCAACAAAAGATCATGTTTGTGACAAGTCAGTCAAAACATCTTTTGCTGAGCAATTCTTTATCTGCTGCTGCCTCATCACTGCCCAGCCCTGCAGAGGGAAATGTGGGTAGGCAATGAATTAATTCCCTCCTCTTTTCCAGGAGCTTGCAACTCTGGCCTGCAGGTGCCTGCATGGACCCACAGAGCTGCACCCTTCTAAACTCCCATGCTGCTGTAAAAAAACCTCAAGATGTGAATTTTTTACTGGAGTTTCCTGCAAAGAACTGAAGAAAGGATCCTTGGAGGGTGTACCCTGGGTGTACACAGGAGTGATGTGTTGCTGGAGAAGGAGTTCCTAAAATAAATGCCTTTTTCTGTGCATAGTGCCTGTGAAATTGTTATCCATAAGAAACCCTCTGGGATCAGACACTTGTACAGACACGTGTTTTCCTAGCTGGCACTGCATCTGTTTGTCCAGTTCTGTAAATCATAGAATTGCCACAGTTGGAAGGGGTTTTTAAGATAATCAAGTTGAATCTCCAGCCTTGGAGATGGATAAGGAGGTGGATTTAGTTTTCAGACTGTTAACCTTTCACATGCAGCCACTTCTCACTTAAAAGGCTCAGAAACTCCTCTCTGGTAAAATGGATGTAAAAATAAAGCATCTCTGCTCTGACAGAGGAGTGGACCATGCTGTCTTACAGTGCAATTTTTTAAGTCCCAAAAAGAATTGAGAGAAGAGTGTATGCATGAAAAGAAGGATTCTGACTGCTAAGGAATCATCAGCATGTGAACAATAAAAATAAGCAAGTACTGCTCATTTTGGGAGCTGGGAGGTGCAAGCCTGAGGGTTGTTTGTGCATCAACTTGTCATGGTGGCTTTACAAGTGTGTGCCTGCCTGTTTATTCATGGCTGCAGCCAGAGCAGCCTGCTTTCCACCCAGTCTGTACTGTAAGCAAGAAATATAATTTGCAGATAAGTAGTGTTGTGGGGAGACAAAACACCCATCAAAAAAAACCTGTGGGAACTTTGGTGTCTTTATAAAAGGTGTTTTGATGGGGAAAGACAAGTACAACAACAAAGTCATCTTACTGGTAACAGTAGTTAACATTTCTCCTAATTTCATTAACGATTTAATTCTGAAAGGAAGAAAGGCTGGCATAGTTCATTTGGTTGTAATTAGAAGGGTGAAGTAATAGGTGACTAGGGTTTGCAAATCACTCAGGTTGTGTTTTGAGAAACCAGTGTACAAAAATAATTTTTTGCTTATGATTTGCTTTCTTAAAAAAAAAAAAGAAAGAAAGCAAATCTATTCCAGGTATGTTTCCTAGCTTAAATGAGGCTTGTCATAAGTGCTGGGGTAGAAGCAGAAATCCAGGGGTACTAGAAATAATAATTTTGAAATAGTTTTACCCTGCCTTGAATTTATATTCAGACTTCATGAGCTCTTTTCAATGCATGTCCTCAGTGCTTCTTACCACAACATGCTCTTCTCAAACATAGGCTTGTTAAGCTCACCAGGGGACAGGCAGTCACCCACTTAATGATCTTCTGTAGTGTGGTTTTTCACACTGCATGAGCTGAGAGCTGGGTTTTGGGAGGAGAGAAGTGTTTGTTTTGCTGTTGGAGACCTATTTGCCTGAGCAAAAAAAAAAAAAAAGGCCAGATGAAATCTGGATTCATTGCAATGATCACAAAGAAGGCCATAAAGTGATTTTTACTAGAGTTCAGCTCTTGGTCAATGAGATTCATGTTTGCATATCTATGAGAGAGCCGTGGGGGTCCTGCAGCAGGTGCTGTGTGGGGAAAGGCTCAGCACCCCCATGGCACCTGTGCCCAATAAAGCCATCACCTACCATGGCTTGGTTGGGCTGGGAAGGATTAGTGGCACAATCACCCTCTTCCCCTCCTTGGGGACACAACTGGCAGTGCCACACTTCCCTCCTGCCCCTGGCAGGACAATGGAGAGGTTTGGCTGCAGCTGTGGGGACTTGGGGCTGAGCAAGCCCCAGCTGAGCCTGGCAGGGCTGAACTCCTCCTGTCCCAGCTGCCAGCACCTGGGAATGATGCAAGGCCAGGGATGGAGCCCCTGGAGGTGGGGGAAACAGGGGGTTCAGCAGAGACCCCTTTGTTATCTGGTTTTGCTCAAATACCCTTGATTTGCAAAGTCTTTCTGTGCAGAGGGAGTTTCCCAGAGCTGTGCAATGTGTGGAGGAAACCACTCAATGTGCCTGAAGAATTAAGTGCCTGCTGAGGAACGTCCTCTTGAGGGGAAGAAGAGGGGCAGGCCCTGAGCTCTGCTCTCTGGGACCAGGGACAGACCCCAGGGAAGGGCTGGAGCTGTGTCAGGGGAGGGTTAGGTTGGATATCAGGGAAAGGTTCTTCCCCCAGAGGGTGTTGGGCACTGCCCAGGCTCCCCGGGGAATGGTCACGGCCCCGAGGCTGCCAGAGCTCCAGGAGAGTTTGGACAACGCTCTCAGGGATGCACAGGGTGGGACTGTTGGGGTGTCTGTGCAGGGCCAGGGTTGGACTGGATGATCCCTGTGGGATCAGTGCATTCTCTGTGTGTGGGGAGGCCCCTTCAGAGACTCCTTCCCTTGTGTCACCAAGTGTGCCCCAACACCTGCACGTGTGTCTGACTCCTTCTAGGGCTCTGCTCAGTGCTCCCACTTCTTCTGACCAGCCAAAACAGGTCATCAGAACAGTTTATTCAGTCAGCTTTTTTTTTTTAATTTTATTTTTTATTTAGGGATGCTTGGAAATACCTAGGGAACAGGCTGGAGGCCTGCCAGCATTCCCGTGGATGCTGTGATGTCTTGCTGGGTGTGACAAAAGTTGGGGTCTCTGGGGCCCCAGCAAACAGCCAGAGACAAGGCATGGGGTGGATGAATTGTCTTGGTGACTGCATATGTCCCATGAGTGTTGACTGGACAGTGCAGGACTGTCTGTTTTTCTACTGTTGCTTCAGACCCTTAAATAAGTTGGACTATCTAGGCAGAATATACTATATATACACTAGGCCATATATATATATGTATATGTACACTAGAATATACTATATATATATACCAGGGCAGAAATATGAGCACAGCTATCTTTTTTTCCTGGTAGGAAATTGACTGTGGGGCTTCTAAATGTCCAAGTCAGTCTGAAAACGAAAATATTTGCTGTGTTTGTTCAATTTATTTAATACTTGTTTAATATTTCCAGTCCATGAAGCTGTTTTTTTGGTGGTTTTTAAAATATATTCAAAACAAAAGGAATTAAGAAACCTGAATTTAACGTGCCAAGGTGTTTTTGGAGGGTCTGTGTTTACTCTGTTCTCTGCATGGCAGCTCAGCTCAGCTCAATTCAGTAAGAATTGGTGGCTTTTGGGGAAGCTGTCACCAATGAAAAACAATCACCACTGTTTTTCTTTCGAAGAAGTCAACAACACAAGGAAAATCATTATTCAGCCAAGGCACCCATCCACTGATATGAACAAAAATTCTAAAAAAGGAGAACCTATGCCAGTTTATGGGAGATATTAAAAGGGTGTTGAGTTTTTTATGCTCCCTGGGAAATGGACAGAGGCCACCAAACTCATTTCACAAAGGCTGCTACAAATCCTCCAGTCAGTAAAAACCTTCAGTCATCCACTGGCTGGATTTGAGCTGGCAACTGCTGCAACCCTTCAGCACTCAGCCCCTCCTCCCCAGTTTTTATGGTCAGCAGGTGTGTGTGTGTGTAGGAGAGACTGTGGTCTCCCATTTAATTTGTTGCTGCTGATTTATGGCACAATATCAGTTAGGCAGGCTTCATAAAGCTGGGGGCCAGGAGGGACAGCTCCATCATCTGCCCTGTCCTCCTGTGCAGCACAGCCCATTAAGCCTCACCCGGACACCAGTATATTAAGCTCACAAATGAAATTGAGACCACAGCACTTTTAAGTACACAGGGGATTGAATCATGTGCCCCAGATGGAAACAGGAGAGACAGGAAGTTGTTGCTGCTCATCATTTAATCCTCGATTTAAAAGTCTCCTTGAATATATTTCCCTAAAAAACTAATATAATATCAAAACCCATAGCAATCTTAATGAAGAAGTACTATTGGTATTAAGTTCAGCACAGAAGTAATTATATTATATATTATATCAAGCTCATTATATACAATATTAGGGGTTTTTTTTCTGATTTAGAAATACCAAGCAGAAAAACTAAGAAAGGTAAAGAAAAATTCTAAATGGAAGTTAACTTCCATTTAATATTTGGTTAAATATTACCAAATCTACCAAATTTGAAAGTCTCAAGGAAGAAGAGAGTTGAGAGAAGTCCAGCTGATGCCAGCAGAAAAACCCATCCCTGTCATGGGGAAAGAGGGGAGAGTCCTCAGATAAAAAACAATGAAAGAAAATCTAGACTGAGAGCAAAACAACAGCCAGAAACTCGTGCCAACCTGATCTGTGAGCAAATCATATTTTAAAATCCAGATATGAGGATAGGCAGAGCCCTGAGTGTGACAAGAAGGAACTGCAGCAGGAATAGAGGATAAAAACCTCTCTGTCATCACTTTCTTTTTCCTTCTCCCTTCAAGTTTCTGAGGAAGACTAAAGGGAAAAAAAAGGCAAGAGGTTTCCTTTATGGATAATGTTAGAATTGCCTTTTATGCAGGTTTATAAGGGCACCCAGAGACACTGGGCATGTGATGCTGAGGAGGGATGAGTGCAATGTCATCTCGCAATGAGATGTTCCAGCATGGGGAAAACCAACCCTTGGGACAAGCCATGACACCAGGGCAGCTCTCCTGAGGCCTGACTTTCCTGACTAGGAAACAACTGACTAATGGGGAACACACATGGAATTAATTTACTGTCAGACCAGTGGGAAAAATGATCGTTTTGTTTTATTCCATCAGAGCAAAAGCATCACTGGAGAAAAGTCAGTCTGAGCTCCACAGTTTCTAAAAAATTAAGAATGAGATGAAAGAGAAGCATTGGAAGAAAATACAAAGTTAAAACAATATTTGGTGGACTTTGGCATCTTGTTGCCTTCAACAAGTTTCAGGGAGAAAACGTGAAATATTTTCCCTGGAATTATTAGGTGAAATATTATGGCTTTTTAATGGGTCAAAATCCTCACCCATCATCTCCTTTCCAGTTTTATTCTTCTGTCTGTTTCAGCACTGTCTGTTGCTGCCCAGCAGCACGTGTGACTTCATTTGTGTTACTAATCTTGCTCATTTTAATGGTATTTCTCCAGCAAAAAACCCCAAACATGTGTGCTTGGGGTTCCTTTTGGGCTCAGATGAAGGCTTTGTCTTTGCAGAGAGGGAGACAGAGAGAGTCTGTCTGTCCCTGCACTTGCTTTCTTCAGTTCATCCGTGTCATATTATTGAATCTGATTCAAGGGGGACTTCAAGAAGTAAAACTACAATACAGGACATGTACTGGGCAAGGATATTCCACAGATCAGCTTCTCCACTGCCCTTGAAATAGTTTTTTCTGCTGATATTTCCAAGTTTCCCCTTCTGGTTGTTTTCTGAACATCATGGTTTTAAGGAGTAGAACTATCCCCTGTCCTTGTCTATCTGACATATTTCTCTTTAGCTGCACTAAATTCAGGAAAAATACACTCTTGTGGACACCATCATTAGCTTCTATTATGAATAACTACAGGGCAAAAAAGCCTTTGTTATTAAGGGGAGAAAAAAAAAAAGGAATCAGGAATATCAGAAAATACTGGCATAAACTGAAGATTTTATAAGATTTTGGGTATAAGTATAAACCCAAGTTTTCTTGTGCAATGATGTCACCTGCACTTACAATGTGATTAATAAAGCCTCTTTTGATAAAGCCCCTCTTGCACCAAACCCTCTCTTGACTTTTTCTATGCACCAAAGAGACTTTGGGCTCCCTCCACAAGGAGGGAGGGGAGAATTAAGAGCTATGGGGAGAGACTGGAAGGGAAAACAAGAAAATGATGAAGGTTGTTTTAATAGAGAGAAGGATGCAAAGTGCTGGAAAATATGTCTAGAAGGAAAAAGCGTAGAAGTGGAAAGAGGAAATTCAACAAAATATGTAAAAGTCAGAGATCAGCAAGCCAGGATTTCAGCTGGGGTAAGCAAACTCCACTAAAGTGAGTGGAGCTGAAATGAGTCCCAGTAATTGAGAATCTATCCCATTTTTTTCCATCAAAGAAATAAAGAACAGGAAATTTACTTTATAGAGAACGTAGAACTCATGAATGAAGTGTGATTTAGCTGGTTCCCAGAAAAAAAAATCAGCAAGAACCCTGCTAAAGCCTGCTGTTCTATAAATATTATCTGATTAGACCACTTAAATTTCAGAAAACCTGGTGTTCATACACTCAGGAGATGCTCAAGAAGATCCAAATGTGATGCCTGGGGTCCTGGATGTGTCCAAGCACAACAGGGATTAACTGAAGGCAGGCTGAGATTTGCCAACTGCACCTACACATTCAAAACAGGTCACTCCACTTTCCCTGAGCCTACATATTTGTATCCACGGGTTCATCACAGGAGGCAAAGAAGTCAACAAAGCACAGCCTCTTGTTAGTGATTGTCAGAGCATCAGAAAGTTCTAGAGAGCTCCTGGCCCAGCTTTGGAGGACAGGGCTATTTGATTTGACACAGAATGAATAACAAATCAAACAAGCCCTCCACACCCCCATAATTAACCCTCATGGAAGGCTGCCCTGATTGAAAAGCTGCAATAGTCAAGGCTAAAGGCAGAGGTGTCTTTTGGGGTGGCAGGGAAGGCTCCAGAGCTCCCCTCCCACCCTCAATCCCTCCCTGCTGCACTGTGGCAGCCCTCCATCCATCTGGAAATGCTCTGGAGTTTGGAGGAAGCCGGAGAGCAGCAATGTGCAGCGATCCCTCTCCCAGCCCGGGGAGCTGCGCCAGGGACCGAGTTCAAGACCTGGACAATGCCCTGCTTGGCCAGTTGATTGGACAGAAAAATTAATTTACAGCCACAGTATGGAGGAGGGCCCAGATTCCAGAGAAGGCTGAAGTCCCTGGAAGTTTGGCTGAAAGATCAGTAGTGCTGCTGCAGCAGCTGAGATTTCCACTTGTTGCAAACAGGGATGAAATTGGGATGGCCACGTACGCAGGGAGCCTGAGGGGTCCTGCACCTCACCCTGCAGGCCCCAGCCAGGAACAGAGTCCAGCTCCTCACCAGGACCACAGGTAAGGTCTGGGCTTCTCACCCATCCAGCTGGTGGGTGTTGGAAAAGAAGGAAACACAGAGAGATGCTCAGAGCTGCAGTGCCTTGTACCTGAATGCATCCCGTGGAAATGCTCCTCCTTTGTGTTAAAACACCAGAATGGGAGCAAGCAGATCTTTTCCTGGAGGCAAAGAGCAGATTCCCCACCTCCTGGAGAAGAGCCAGGATTTCTTCCAGGCCAGCAGGATTGCCTGGTTCTATCAGCTGCCACATCTCCATTTCAGTGTCTTCCTGACTCTGTCGTGTCAATATATTTAGACAGTGGAAGGATTTACACTTACAGAGGAAGGATTGCTGAGTTGCTGTGCTCAAGAAAAGGCCTGCACCAGTCTGGAGTGAGGGAAACCATCCAGCACTGGCATGAAAACTTCTGCAGCAGACTGTGACACCCAGCCCTCCCCACAGGAGCTGTGGCTGCAGAGATGTGCAGCACTGGGAGCAGCAGGAGAGGAAGATGTTGAAGATTTCTCCCTAAATCAATGGGAGATGTTAAGGGTTTCCTGGGGAAAACAAGACCTGTTTCAACAACAACAACAACAACAACAAACCAGTGGGATTTAAAAAAAGTGTAACATAGGTCATGGGTCCTGTTTTTAATATGGCCAATGAATAGTTCTGAAGAACTTTCAAAAGCTTTATTTCACATTTTCACTTGAACACTCTATTACCATAGAGAGAGGATGCACCTTCTGGCAGTAAAACAAAGCACAATAAACGTTGCAAATTTAATCTGACTTCCCACATTCTGGGATAAAAGAAGAGGTTTTGGATCTGATTAGAAGGACACATTCTTGTCTCTGAGTGAGTGGCTGCTAGGAATAGATCTTGAGTACCTGCCTCATTCATTGCCCTCAAAACACAGGGAGCCATCCCTTGCAAAAGGTGTGCCAAGCCTGTTCAAAGGAAGTGGCTCGTGAAATAAAACTTTACAGCTAAAAAGCTAAAAATGAAACTTCTTCCCAAGAGTCTGGCTTAACAGCCCCCTCTGTTATTCTTCTTATTCTGATGATTCTTCCTGTTATTTGTACAGCTGAGCCAAAGTTTCCAGGCAATTCACAGAGTTACTCAGAAAGCTCAAGTGGGACATGAGGTATTACAAATGGTAATTTTGACTCTTGTTTACATTACAGTTTCATTTACACCCATTTGTAAATCTCTTCACATTCAAAGAGGTATGAGGGGCCTTCTTTTTTGGCTTTATCAAATAAATATTTGGCACTATTGGATAAACATTATCAGATGTATTCTACATGTATCATCAAACTATTGTTGTTAATTTAATTATAGTATCTCCTAAACAAGTTTTGGGGTTTTCCAAGAAGAATTCGATGCTTGGTAAAATTTCACAGAAATCAAGGGAATAATAAAAAGAATTGTTTTGCCTATTCCTATTAGATTTAATAATTTTTCTACTACATGAAAGGAAACTGGAAGAGCAGTAGAGTGTAAATCAGGTTACTCAAAACAGGTTCTTTCTGCACTTCTTATGCAGGAATACCGTCAGCTTTTGCAGCTTTGTTAAAAAAGAGAAAGAATTCTCAATGATAGTGATTCATTTTATAATTAATCAATCATATTTCTCTCAGGTAAAGTTAAGAATATTAGAAGACTTTTCAGTACAAAGACAAGGTTTTTCTCCTACAGAAACTGCAGAGTTTTTTAAGGGCAGTTTTCAGTTAGTACTGTAGTTGCAAAATTAATCCAGTCAACTCCTCAATACCCACAGCCATCCCAAACCTGCTTTCAGCTGACCAGAGGATCATTTATTCTTTTGTCTTTCACAACAATTAGGAATAACACAGGAAGGTAATATTTAATGTAATGAGATATTTATATATATACTTGTAAATAAAATAATTTCAGACTGTGTAAGGTATTTTTATACTTGAACACTGCAGTAGTATTTTTTAAAAAACCTTATACTATAGATTAAAAAGAGAGATATTTGAAACTGAGTAGTGCTTTTTTTTTCCATTCAATTTTCATAAGCATCCTTTTATTTCTCTGCCTTTTCTGTCTTCCTCCCTCTCCAACTTTTCTTGGCTGGTGCAAATGTACATCAGAAACTCTCTCAATGAAAGCTCATGTAGATTTCTCAAACTTTTCTTTCCACAGGGATAGCTCAGGTCCAAGGAGCATGCCTGCACATGTGGGGATTTTTTCAAGACATAGTATGAGAGACTTTTTGATGGTAGTCATAGGCTGGATTGAGCTCACCCCACATAATCCAGTAACGTTTTTTGTTGCATGGGATGACATCAGCTAAAATTGGCTTTTGATAGGGGGAGCAGGGCTGGTTCAGAGCATGCTGAAGGCAGTAGGAGTCTCTCTACTGACTGCAGTGCACTTATGATTAAGTCCTTTGATACCATCTGTAGAAGGCCTTCCTTTCATTTAAAAATCTCCCAGACCCTCTGGTGCACAGCAAAGCTTTAAGAAGCTGCCTGCATCCAGTGGGGCTGCCAGCCTACCTGCTCCCTTCATGTTCCACAGCCCTGCAAATTGCCCTCAGTGTTTGTTTGGGTCAAAAAGAGCATCATGCTCATTGTTCCATCTTGACAGCTGAATGCAGAGATCCCTTGAATCAATAAAGTATTGCTGATGTGCCAGGGGGCTGAAAAGCCTTTGCTTCACTTTAATTCCTAGCAAATTGCCAATCACATTTCAGCAAAATTAAATATCCTTCTGTTTAGGTGCCAGCAAATGATGGGTAGAAGAAGTTAATTGAAAGCTACTGGCTGCAATACTCAGGCAAGATTAAAAAAAACCCAAACCAAACCCAAACACAAACAAACAAACAAACAACAACAAAAACCCAAACAAAACCTAAAAGAAAGAAAAACTCATTGCTTCCTTCCTAAAAGCTCTGACCTAAAGTTACTTAGGACTGTGAAATACAGAATGTTCTATTTTTGGAATGTTCTATTGCTTGGACTCCTTTTGGCACTCAAATGACCAATCCTGGCTTTGCAGCAATCTGTGAGAGCCACACCTGGTGTCGGGTGGCTCCTGAGCTGTGCAGGTCACTGTCCCCAGGGCCAGGGGACATCCCCACCCACAGAAAGCTCTTCCCTCCCAAGCATTCCTGCTTGTAGAGCAGCCCAAGGGTGAAAAAGAGACAGAATCAGGCCTGGAGATGTGAACAGCCCCCATCTGAGCATGGGCAGGAGGTAGAGATGAGGCTGCAGCTGGGCACATCTGGCTGCCACCAGCACTGATGCTCCCCACATCTGGCACGTGGGACAAAGGTGCTGGTGACAGCCACAGTGCTCCAGGGAAAAATGGGAAGCACACGGGGAGCAGGAGGGAGAAGGAAGCACAAAACCCCTCCAGCCCCTTCTCAGGAAAATGTGAGCTGTGGGGACTGTAAGGTCCCACAGGCAGCGGGGTGTGGGCAGCTGCTGTGCCTTTGTGGGGCACTTTGTCTGAAGCTGGGTGGGCATGGCCAGGTCCAGCATCCAGCCCCCAGATCTGCAGCCCATGAGGTTAAATGCTGAGCCCAAGAGAGCACCATGCCCACTAGCCAAAGGATACAGGATATTTTGTCTCCAGAGAAGATCAGGGCAAAGGGGTTTGACACCAAAACCTTCTCAGGTCTTCAAATGAACTTTTTTATTCATAACAAAATCTGTTAAAACCATGCATTGAAGTACTAAGGGCACATATCAATGAGACACCAGTGGCAGATACCCAACTTGCTACATAATTCCATTTTAAAAATTACTGTGAATATTGATCTAGCTGTGTTCCTATAGCTCCAAGAGTCCAAGACTATTTGGAATGGCCTTCCAGGATATGGGACTGTAAGGTCACACAGGCATTAGGGTCCAGGCAACTGCTGTGCCCTTGTGGGGCATGTCTGAAGCTGGGTGGGCATGGCCAAGTCCAGCATCCAGCCCCCAGCTCTGCAGCCCATGAGGTTAAAAGCTGAACCCAAGAGAGCACCATTCCCACCAGCCAAAGGGTACAGGGTCAGGTCCAAGGTGTATGCAATTTTACTGGAAACCAATTTATACTTCACTGAAAGCAAACTCAGGTGGACTTGATGCCTCCTTCTGCTCCACATGTTTTTGGGGTTTCCCCACAAGTTCTGCCTGACAGATTGTCCTGCTACTCTGAGTCTGCCTTTGATGTTAATCAGCATCAAAGCTGTCTGAGAAGAGCTCCAGAAATGCTGCAGGAGGAAGCTGTGCTCGGGGTTTTCTACTCTTTTCACTCTTTAGTTCTGTCTGCAGAAATTGCAATTGGCCACATATAAACACTCATTCCTTCTCTGGACAGAGCCAAAGTCACCTTAGCAGCTTCCTGCAACCACAAAACTGTAATCTAATTACACAGCGTCTGAGAAAATGTTCTTCTTCATCAGTTTTGAATGTGCTACTTTTTGGTCTCATTGTCTCCCTTTCCCAATATTTTTAGACAGAATCCCATTCTGAGCAAATAACTTCGAAGCCTCAGATCAATTAATCACTTGCAATATACACACAGACTGAAGGCAGATTTCCCTCTTTCTTCTCTGGGGCTTTTCTTTTTCAGTGGCAAATTCAACATTGAATTTTAGTTTGTTCTGGCAGAATCCACTGTCTGCTGGGTGAATTGTCCTCATACAATCTGGTCTTCATAAGAGCTTTTTTTTGTTTTGGTTTCCTATGAATTCAATACTTGGCTGACTAAAACAGAGTAGAAGCAGGTACCTGGCATAGGATGGACTGATCTCACTTCTATGTACTCTGCTTTTAGAATTCAAGACATCTCTGTCATCATAATTTAGACTTGCTTTTTAAAAAATTTCTTTTATTTTATATATATATAAAAGAATTAAAGCCTAGAAAATTTAGTTCCTGGTATGACTCCAAATAATCAGGCAAAGCTGGTTCTGATGTTTGGATAGATGGTCTCCAAAACCTCTCAGAGGCCACTGTAACTTCCCTTTGTAAGAGATGAGTTTTCTAACAGGTTCCACCCACAAGAGTTGTCAGAAGATCTGCAGTTTCCAGTAAGAATCAGATTTTTTGTCTCCAAAGAAGATCAGGGCAAAGGGGTTTGACACCAAAACCTTCTCAGGTCTTCAAATGAGCTTTTACTATTTTACTTGTAACAAAATCTGTTAAAAACATGTATCAAAGTACTAAAGGCACAAATCAATGAGACACCAGTGGCAGATACCCAACTTGCTACATAATTCCATTTAAAAATTACTATGAATATTGATCTAGATGTATTCATATAGCCCCAAGAGTCCAAGACTATTTGAATGGCCTTCCAGGATGTGCATTGAAATGCCCAACATGGCACTGAGGGATAAGCTTCTATTACAAGGTAAATTCATTGTGTGAACTTACAGCAACTGTGGTGCACATGTGGCAGATTTTTTGTCTCTCCATTCTTAAATTATCAAAGATCAGCCTAATTAAGTGAAGGACTTTCCCAAAAAAAGCCAAGACAAGCTGTGCAATCCTTTATATAGAATCAGCAGCCACCATGGCTTTCTAAAACGATCTAAAAAGATAATTTACAAACAAACTAGAAGATTATATTTTAATTCAACTTAACTCTACATGTAATTAATTTAAATAATAAGTTATACTCATTCAAGTACACTGCTACTTCCCTTTTTGACTTCTGCAAATACTAACTCAGGTCTAGATGGAATATTCTTGGGGTTATGAGATATAAAAAAAGCATCTTTTCAAGTTGGATTTCTTACTATACTGTAGAGAAAAGGGGGACAGGAAAGAGGAATTGACCTGTGAATTTCCATCTGTGACAATGGAAAAGAAAACCTCTATGAATTTACTTGCTTTTTATAAATCAAGAGGCAAGGGCTGGAGGAGACCTGTGTGGTCCCCAAACCTAGACCCCAGCACATAGAATAAAGGGCATTACAGCAGCTGAAAGAAAAAGGGAAAACAGATGGACAGAGCACAAGGATGAGAAGAGCAGCCAGGCAGGTGATAGTGACAAATTCCTTCCATGGGCAGGAGAAATGAAACTTGGTCCAGAAAGGACAGGATGGATCTTAAAATGAAGAAACTGGAACATCTGGTGCAGGACATCACTGAAGGAATAACCAAACTCCAGTCTGACTATGGCTGGAATGGGGGTTGTGACCAAACACAGTTTTTGCTGTTCCCCAAAAGATATCTAATGATAAAAACCATTGGTAATCCTGCACATTAACACAGAGAACATGGATAAAGGAGACAAAACTCTGATTATCTGCTTACTCTCATTTCAAATGGAAAATAAAATTTGGGCTACAGATGCATTTTGGTGTGAGAAAAGATCTGTGGAATCCCAATCCAGACAGAAACATTTCTGAGCATTGTACATTACTGTAACTTCGAGTAAATATGTTGGAGAACAAATTCTACCAATAAAGTTAGAGACCAGAAATTCCTTTCAGGGCTTCCTGACAGGTTTTTTTCACTGCAGCTCTTGTGGAGGAGGCAAAAGGAGATGAGTTCTTTTAACTGGGTTTGGAAGGTACTTGAGGAAATGACAGACAAACTGTTCAGAAAAGTAACCTTAGTTAGAATGCTTATGACTCAATCCACCTTAACCTCAGGACATTGAAAAACCAATAAAAACTATAAATAATAAAGGAAAAAAATTCAATGTACTTAGGGCAACAGTGACACAAGTTGGTCTGAGAATTTCTAGGATTTGAATGTGGAGGAAACTTGGGCTATCTTTGAATTAAGGTACACAAATTTATCTGGAAAATTTGTGTCAGACTGGTGTTTGAAGAAGGATTTCACAGCTAATCCTATCTCAAAACAGGATTGCAAAAATAATGAGATCTTCCTAACATGGGAAAAGGATACATTTTCAGAAAAGATCTGTCCAAGAAAAGCTCAGTCTTACAACTGGAGATTTGTAAGACTATCGTGACAATTGCCCAGACAACTTCTTCCAGAAAATTCAACTGCCTTAAAAGAAGTGGCAAAGGGCTCCTCAGACATATAAATGGAAAACAGGAAAGGGAAAGTAAGTGTAAAACAGAACAAGAACTTTGCCATATTTTTCAGTAAGTCCAGTTGCATGGGCTGCAGTGCCAAAAGCAGGAGGGGGAATGGAGCACAAATGCAGACAGTAAAGCATGTGCAGGTATTTTCTAAATTGGCATGTTTGCTGTGCTTCCCCTTTCAGTGTGGTGTGTGCTGGATCCAGGAGTGGGTTAAAGCCCTGTCTCGGGCAGAGAGGCAAGAAATTTGGAGATAAGAATTTGGAGAAATTTGGTTTCCTTGGGATGGGACAAACCTTCAGGACTGAATAGCACATAACGTGATAGAAAACACTTTTTTTCAGACACAGTGGCAGCACCACCCATCTGGCAATAATTTTCAACAGTGTGTCACCAGAGCATGGATGAAAAGAGTCACCTAAAAAACAAGGAGGAGGAGAAACAGAGAAGAGCTGAACAAGAGGTTGTGACACTGTGGAGCTTTTCAAGGCAGACACATAAAGGCCTGTCCTGTTCTCACCTGGGAATCTGCTTCTTTGTCAGATGACCAGCAAATGTAAATGCGTGAAGAAAAAGTTATCTGGCCTATATACAACATCATTCTGATCTGTCTTGAGGGACAATCTGAGTCAATTTGGGTGTCTCCAGTGAGGCCATGGAAGCAGCACGCTCTTGTCAGGGCTGGGAGCAAGAGAAAGATTTGTCTCTGTCACAAATGCACAACAGGGATTTCCACATTGGAGGTGGAAGCAAAAACATTCCTGTGCTGTAGTGAAAGGATTAGCTTTTGGACTGATCTCTTCAATTATTTTCATGAATGGTCTTGGCACAATAATAGGAATGCACAGGAACGCATTCATCAAAGTTTTTGATGAGAATTTGGGATATTGCCAGTGCAGCAAAGGATCAAACTGTCATACACTAGGAACTGAACTATTAGAATAAAAGAAGGGTAGTAGGTCATGCACTTATGAACTAATGATAACAGTTTCTGGAAAAAGCTGGGAACTGCAGTTGGAAAAGTTCAGGGGAAAAAAAAAAGCTTAGGGAATAATGAAAATGCTGGTCAGTGCAGAATGATTGGGAGTCAGGGTGTGAGGCAGCTATGAAAAAGATTGCTGTAATCCCATTATAACTATTTCCACTCAAAACAGGAAAGTGCTCATATCACCAGAAAGGGCAGGAACAACTTTTCCTGGAAAACTTTGAACTGTTCTATTCACCTGTGCCTAACAGAGGAATCCAAAGTGGGAAAAACACACAGACTCTTCAGTGATGCAGATTTCATGTCATGGTGAACTGACGCTGTTTTACACCACAACAACACAGATTTCTACTTCAGAAGGCTGAAAATGACTCTTTTATTTTTGTCTCTTTTTTATATTATTCTACACAGACCGATTTGATTGGTGAAACACAGACAAACCTCTTTAATCACATTGGTCAGACCAGAGGGACATCAAGAAGAAGTTCCTCTTAGGGAAAAGGATGAAAACAAAGCACAGTTACAAAACCACTTTTCTTGTTTACAGAAAATTCCCTGGGAAAAGAATTTTAGAAAACCAAAACATCTCAGGCACGAAACCAGGGCTACAGTGAACTGAGTTCCATTTGGTCTCTCACATTTCTTGTGTTCATGCAACTGTGTGGTGAACCACAAGACAGGAAAAAACCTTTAGAAGCAGAGATTACCCTTGTAAGATTTGAGGATGTAGTTCTTGTAGAACATGCAATACTTGAAAGTCATGTTAATTCATTTTTAGGACTTTAAATACATACATGGATTTTTACAGATACTTAGCTCTTATTTTAGTAGAAACTTCAGGAGTTCAAAGAGCCATTTTTCCAAACCTGCTCAGCAGTTACAACCATGGGCTATCCAAAAGCTATCCATCAAGGAACTGAAAACAACTGGGTTTCCAGAGGTGCTCTTTACCTCCCAGATTTTGTCTTGAGATGGAGGGCTGGAAGGAGTAGAGCCAACATGTGACCCTTTGGCCTCTTCAGAGAGCTGGGCTGAGAGTGCCTTTATGAAAATCTGACTTTTTGTCACTACTACAGCCGGAGTGGGAACTCCTGGTCACTGCTTTCTTATCAAAATTCTGGTGCTTTTATGGGTCATGTGTGTTAATAAATCATCAGTAGTCCTTAGGCAAAGCTCATATGATGTTTTGTTTTCAAATGCTGCTGTCCTAAAATAACATAGAGTAACACAGGTCACAGGCACCAGGGAGGCTGAGCACTACAGCAGAGAACAGGGCAGGGAGATTTGTCCTTACAGAAGAAAGGCAAGGATTTCTGCCAGGGTATTTATAGTTGTCTTCAGAAAAAGTGTAGAAAATGAATACCCAAATTCCTGTGTGGAGTCGAGTGTTCATTTTGGTTGGCCCAAGCTGTGAAGTCAAGGCCTGTCCTGGCTGGGTTCATACCCCAGATGTGCCTCCCCATGCAGAGCACCTCAGATCTCAGCAGGATTCTTTGCTGTCTTTGAAAACACAGACCTGTTCGGGGACCTCCTTCCATAACGCATGATGGTGTTTGAAGGGTTGAGCAAGAATTGGCAGCTTTGGGATAAGGATAAGGGAGAATTGGCAGGTTTGGGATAAGGGTACCCCTTCAACCTGCTGCCTTGGAGAAGGGTTGGGCACTGCCTCCCTCCATGCCAGAGCAATGGGGCATGAAATGAAATGAAATGAAATGAAATGAAATGAAATGAAATGAAATGAAATGAGATGAAATAATGAAATGAAATAATGAAATAAATGAACTGGAATGATGTGTTTGCAGCACAGAGAGAGCACTCCAGGTGGCACCCAGAGTGAGACCCATTGCAACAACTCACCCTTGATGCTAAAATTCAGCACAGGTTCAAAAGGTGATTGGACAAAGACATGGAAGAGGAGTCCAGGAAGAGCTTTGCTTCTAAAAATTTGTCTTTCTTGGGAAATTCCCTGGGACATATTGCTGCAGGCTGGGAAAATGCTGTGGGGAATTTCACTACTTGTTTGCCATGCACTGACTGTCTCCTCCAGACATTTGTTACTGGTCAGTGGCCTATAGAACCTTTGATTTGACCCAGAACTACCCTTCCCATGTCCCTTCAGAGCATAATTAAACTAATTCATCTCAAAGAAAACAGTAAACTTTCTTTCCTTCTCTTCCTTAAAGATAAATTCCTTTTCCTTCCTAGAAAAAAAAAAGTCAGTCTGTATGGATGAATATGAACTTCAGGCAATCAGTAGCATCAACATGGTGATAAGAAACTTGTAAAAATAGTTTCTATGAATAAATCAGTCACTTCTAATGATGTCTAAATCCTTCAAGGAGATCCACACCTGCAACAATTTAGACATATTTTCCCCCATTAAAGTAGGTTCCTACAGGCTAATTCCATATTTAAATATGGAAACTAATTCCTAATTCCATGTTTAAGTATATACCTTTTGTTTAGAGGCAGCAAGAACCCAACTATTTCTGTTTTTTGCCTTTTCTTCTGTCCAATAACTGGTCAGTTGTGATCTGTATTAATAAAGTTTGGTCTATACTAAAAAGTCTGGATGAGTCTTGCTCCCTTGAGAATATCCTCAAGGGTTAGTTACATAAATGGCTTTTGTTCCTCAAAATAGGACAACAGAGAGATTTAAAAGTCTGGGCAATAATTTCTAGTGTGCAGCAAGAAAAAAAAAAGAAAAAGAAAAAGAAAAAACAAATTGTTCTATTGCAGTAAAAAAGTTAGACGTCTTTTCTCCCCTCAAAGCTGATAACTCAGCTGTTTTCCTCTCAAGTTATGAAATAAAGCTGTTGCTTCAACACTGATTAGCTGTGTACAACTGGCTCTCTCTAGCCAGATTGTCTGTGTGAACATATCCATGGCAAATAAACCACTCCTACAAATGAAATATATGTTTATAGGCTTGATTTTATCTTAATGCTTCATAAATAGTACCACGTGGACAAGCACTGACAAGATAAAACAAGTGTCCCTAAAAAGGTTTGGCCTGGGAAAAGTCTGCTTCTGAATTTCAAAGCTACCTCCAGTCAGAGCACTGGACACAGACCCAGCACCAGCCACACTTCCCAGACCACCACTACGCAGCCAAGAAAAGTGAATTTTTAAAGACAGTGCAACTCCAGTGTCAGCACTTGAGTAAATGCTCACTGCAAATGCTGACAGCAAGCTGGAGGTGCCAGCTCTTGGGTAACTTCTGAGGGTCTGGCTGCAGCATCAAAGATAAGCAGAGACCATATAAAAACACAGACAAATTTATGAGTTTCCAGCACTTGGAATGGTAGCTCTGTATGTGAACTTTGGCAGTGAGCAGCTGGAATGTCCTTCTCTTCAGAGACACTTCAGAGGGGGCACTGATGTAGAGAACAAAGAAAACCAGACTGCCTTGCTTGTAGATGTTCAGTTGATTTTTTTCCCCCCTGCTTGTTTGTGTAGCCCCTCCTTTTGGGCTGTAACATGTTAACAACAAACTGCTCTGAAAAATGGGCTTTGAGCTGCAATAGTTACCCTGCATTTGGTACTCCATTTATTGCAGCACCCAATTGAGGTTTCTGCACAGCCTGCAATCCAGGCTGGCACAAGCCTCAGGTTCTGGACTGTGCTGGGATAGCAGAGCCCAAGTGTTTTCTAAAAGGGTTTCCTCTTAGCACAGAGAACACCTTGAGCCCCTCTCATGGTCACTGCTGCAGATACTCAGCATGGCAGGGAGAGCCTGGGCCTGCCTGAGCCCAGCTGGAGCAGTGCTGTACAGAGAATTGGTAATGCTGGAAATCAGAGACATCACCCAGTGACAGCCCAGCCCTGTTCTGGACAGGGACACCACACAGGTTGCTGTAATCTGAGAAGGAACATCTGGCTCACAAGCCTTCCCTCACTCTTTTTTTTACACAGAAAGAAACTCCAAATTCACACTCCTCTGTCAGCCCGTGGAAATGCCTGATAATTATCTGCCTTTTCAAAATTAGCAAAGTATCACTTGGTCGTGATTAAGCTCATTTCAAACCTGTTCCTCAGGAAATGCCACTACTAAATTCCAGGCAATTCTTCATGTGAATTCATTTAGCACACAATAATAGAGAAATACATTTATTCCAGGTGCTTTCTGGGCAGAACCTGACATTTTTGTCTGTTTATTCTTCCCTCTGTCTCCCAAACTCCCTTTGGATTTTGCTATTCTGTAATTGTCCAGGTTTTCCTGTCTCCTCCTCATGTGAGAGATGGCTGGGGAGGAAAGGAGCTTTAACGAAAGGAGCATGGATCAGAGCCACAAAATGAACCTAAATATGGCCCTTGTTTTCTTATTTTGCAGCTGACCCACATGCATTGTAAAACATACCCCTCCATAACCCCATTAAAATATTTTGAGTCTCAAATATTCTGCATGTTTTAAATGGAATTAATTCCTTTGTCTGCATGCTTTGTTTATTAATTAACATTGTGCAGGGAACTGGACAAAGCAAAAACAACAATGTGATATTTTCTTCAAAGTCTCGCAGTCTAAGTAGACAGGCAAAGAGCAGAAATCAGTAAAATAAAATGCTGGAAATTATGGCCAGAGCTTCCAAAGTAATTTAGACACCTGTGTGCTTGGTTTTGAGAAGAGATCTTGTATTGTGTTTGGTCATTTTCTGTGAGTGGGGATGGGATAAGTGGCAGTCACTGAAAATTAGGTGCATATTGGAAATCTTGAGCAGAGCCACTAAAAACAAATGTGCTCAAAACACTTGACCACTTTTAAAAGCTCTATACTGGAATTTTAAATTTCTTTCTACATGGCTTGAGCTTCGTTTGCCATTTGATTGTAGGTTTCCATTATACTTTTATTAGATGGGCTGGTATATATGGAGCTCTCAAGAGAAATAAGCATCATCCAGAAGCAGTTTTTATTAAACATTAGCTTCCTCTCAACCTAAAAGTGAATATTAAAAAGGCTTACAGCCTGGGGGTTTTTTTCACCTCTGAGTTTGAAGAGACCTTTGGCAGGGGCCAAAGAATCCAATAAAAAGGGACTTGCCACAGAACACAAGAGAAAACCAAGAGAGAGATCCAGAGAGGAGAATAATATGTTTTTATCAATAATGAGCTTAGAATTTTGTATGTGGAATCTCTAAGCCTGAGCCACTGGGCTTGCCTTGTACCTGTTGTATATTTTATTCTACCTCTTACCTTATTTATCACTGAGTCACTTCAGTGCAACCTCTCTCTCCAGGTTACAGTCATATCAGGTTAAGACACCTGCTTGATATTCATGGCAAGGTTTTATTACTAATGTGCTTCCCTGAGCTGAACTCAAGTCAACAAGGTAATTGCATCTAGAAAGAGAATACTGTGTTTCTTCCTTCTGTTATTCATTTAGTTAATTTGTACTGTGGACAGAACCTGATGTGTGAAAACCCCCTTTCCTCCCATAGTTTTGCGTGATTGATGAAGGCAGAGCTTTGCTGTACAAAAGCAGCAATAACACAAATCCCTTTTCAGGCTTTCATCCCTCAAAGCACTGTAAAAACATATCCCATCTATTCCTTTAAAAAGGGAGATGTGACTCTCCTGTTGTACGTAACAACTGGAAAACCACTGGTGTTAAAGGAATGTAAGAGACCATTTTAGAACACAGGCTCTTCCCAATGACAATTTTTCTTTCCTTATTTTGGAAATCCTGAAAAAACAAAACAAATAAACAAACCACAAAAAAAAGCCCCAGCCAAAACAAACCCCAAAACCCCACAACAAATGGATATTTGAAGAGACATCAATTCAGAGGAGAACTCTACATTCCCTCTTAGCAGTTAAAGGGCTTCACAGTGCCAATCCTGCTCTTGAGCAAACAAAATGCTGATCATGCTGGAAGATCCTGGCATTTCTAAGGTTGGAAGTACAGGAAGAGATGATACTCCAAAAAAAACCTCAAAGAAAAAAAGTCTTCTCACAGATACTATTGCAACACTCAGTCTGTGAATTACGACATTTAAGGAGGCGCACAACCACTGGAAAAAGAGTATTTTGCAGTTTGAGTAGAAACTGTTCAACACTGTGAAGGATGTCATTCCATCATGGAATCATCGCAGTCAAAAAGTGGTTTGCAGCTTCACAGAACAGTTGTCTCCTTCATCCTTCACTAGGAAACTGCTTTTCAGGGCTAGGCCCACATAGAAATGTGCTCTGTGCACTGACAAATTGTCTACAGGTGAGCCAGAGACTCTTCTTGAAAAAGCTGGACTCCTAAAGTAAATAATCAGAGCTGTCTGCCTGCAGACATGGTTTGCTTTCCTGAAGGGCTGACCAGGCAGAAGTTCCTGCTGATTTATTAAAAGCCCAGACTTTCTTCCTTTAGCAACCTTGATGTAAAATTAGAAAGCTGGCTTTAGACACCAGGGTTGGGAAATGTTGGTGGCCTGTAAATATGATTACAGGTCAGACAGTGCAATTAAAGTTCCCAGGAAATAATCAGTATTTTCTCTCTCTCTCACTTATAACTCACACTCCCATTTATCCCTGATTTGCCTCCCAGCCCTGGGACCATGAAACTCATCTGTCTTCCCTTAACTCTGGCCCATTCTTTCAGAATGAAGTGACCTACCTAAGCACACTTCCTGCTGAGGTACTTGCCCTAAAACTGGAAAATAAATCATATGTGATGCTATTTTGCCCATCCTTGGTTACCTCACCGAGAAGTTCCCCACCCATCTTGGCATTGCCTTTTTGAGGCAGGAAGCATGAAATTGTGACCACATAGGGTAAAGGTGGTGCCCCAACAAACCCACAAGGACTCTAAATTTACGCCTGCCATAAAAGCTTTGAAAATGATGACACACAAAGAAGGAGAAACTATGGGGAATGAAACACCTTAATTTTGAAAAACCACAATGATCCACCCAGCACTTTTAGATCTTTCAGCTCTGAGGCATGAATTAACCACAGGCAGAGTTTTTAACCTACCAAACACAAGCACTCATTCTTTGCAACTTTACAGCTGCTACAAATGAGATGGATGTGTCCTACAGACTCAAAAAGGCAACTCTCAACATGTCTATGTCTGCTTAAAACAACCAACAACACACACTCACAGTCCAGTTGACTGGGATTCCCAGAGATGAACTGGTGACCCCTCATTTTGTAATGGGAAATTCAGGATACAGGATTTGTACCTGGCTTTAAAACTCCAGGGCATCCTTGTTCTGCAAAAAAAACCCCCAATCTGCTCTGCTCTACTTCCTCTTGAGCTTGGGTTACCCCCAAAAAGGCATCTGAAGTAAGCGTTATGAAAATTTTGGTGTGGAATTTGTGATTTCAAAACTCTTGTGGGCTGGCCACGTTCCACATAAAGGTGCTGACATGGTATTTAACTGTGACTGTAATTAAATTGCATCATTCAGTATTAATTTGTAATAATTAGTTAATTACCATTATTAATTAGGTGCTTTTTGGGCTTCGCTTTCATCTGAATTACACTTTTTAATGGACATGGAATGATGTGAGGTGTCTTCTCAAACATGACACTGTCCAGAGCCCGTGGTGAGTGGAAAACTGTTCTGTGCATTAAGCTGAGCCCTTCCCTGAATCAGGGAAATGCTGACTAGAGTTTCCCCTGAAGTTATGTTTTGGGGGAAACTCTGAGTGTTGGTGAACGTGCATATCAAATTAAATTGAAAACAAACCCCTGCCTACTAGGAAACCTACTGCCCCTCAAAGCCTAATCACTGCTTTTCTTGGAGAGATGCCGTGTCCTAAGGTTTGGCTTTGTTTTTTTGGATTTTCTTTGCACGAGCTGGAAAGGCAGGGTGAAATTATAAGAATAGAGGGATGGAGGAAATTCAAATAGAAACAAAAGATGTGACAGGGCCAAGGCACAGTTTATAGCCTTCTGCAGGTTACTGCACTTGCTCTCTCAGCCAGGATTTGCCGAGAGCCCTAAGGTGTGTCTTTCCTGAAGAAATTTTAGGAAGAGTCTATTGCCTGGAGATGTAGATGGATTTAAAAATCAGAGCCTGGAATTGCTCCGAAATTTCTTACCAACATTAACTCTGTGTCCCAAGTAACTCTGAATTCCAAATTTGAGGTGATTTCAGTAGCATTTCCAGAAGAGCAGCTTCAGGCTAAGATCCAGGCTTTACTGAACTAAAGAGGGGAAGCACCAGTCTGAAAGTTTTAAAGAGTTTTCTTCTGTGTGCACTTGTATACATGCACGTGCAAGCATATTAAATCAGATGATATCCAGAAACCACATTTACTATTGGCACATGATGTTTCCCCATCAGTCACTCTGACAACAAATGCAGGAATCCCAATCCATTACAATCTCAAGAGATCACCAATTCACTGAGACTACTTTAAAATGCACAGTAAAATAATGGTTTTTGTAGAAATGAGAAGTTGGGGATATCATGCAGCAGTGGAGAAGGCTGAAGGAGTCTTGTGGTTGCAATTAGCCCACTGCAATTATGGAATCTGTCAAACTGCAGGGGAGAAAGTGAGTCCAACTCTGCCAGAGCCAGAGATACACTTTTGAAATAATGGACAGGAGCATTCTCATTATTGGGATCTCATTGCTTGAGAGACTAAAGATGATGGGTTATTTTCCTCTCTTTCAAATTTGGGACATTGTTCCTTCTCTAAGGAAGAGGAGAGGCTGGAGACAGTGGGTGCCACAGAGAGGCAAAGCCACCATGCCTTCCACGGAGTCCCTGCCCACTGCTCTGCCTCGAGGGCTCCCTTCCCAGGAGGAAGAAAGAAGGAGCTCCAGGAGGGCAGATTGCCTGGCCTTAAAAGGAGGTTTCCAGGATGGAAATGTTGTGCACAGCCTGATTTTGCTGGTTGCTAAATGAAGGGGAAAATATACAAACGGGCAGGCACACTCACACAGATGTTCTGCAGGGAACCTTTAAACACCCCTCTTCTCTGCTCTGAAAACACATTACCACTCTTCCCCTCTCACTTACAGAAAAGTCCTCATTTTTATGACTTCAATAAAGAATTATATCCTGAGACCAAACTGCTGAGTCCTCTCTGGAAAGGGGGGGTGGCTGACTCTTCTCCATCATGCTGTGGATGCTCTGTTTTTCCTCTGTGCACTTTCTGAAGGCGGGGTGTACCATTAAGAGGCTTGTCTGCAGACAGAAGGGCAATAATCTGACTGGAGCCAGTCAGTCCATGACCTCAAGTGCACCATTTGAAAACTACACCTCAAGCCTTGCCCTCATTCTCACTCCACCCTTTGCAGAGCAAATCACACCACTCCAGTTTCATAACTCTGGGAGGCTACTCACCCACCCTGGTTAGAGTGCTGTCAGCAGCTTTTGGGAGAACCCAGTTAGATAGGGACTGCTTTAAGACAAAAATATTCCTTCTAACTTTTCTTTTACTAATACCTTGAGTTCTCCTTGCTGTTCACGTTGCCCTTTCCTAGCTTGCCAGCATGTCTGAATGAGTTTGCATGGTGTTTATAAAGAACAGCATTATGACTAACATACTTTCACAGGTCACGGAACAACTTATATCAATCCAGCTAATTAGCTCTTTTTTGTGGGTTTTTTTTTTTTTTTACATGAAATATTTATTCAGTTTTCTTATCTGCTGGAATTTGTGATGTGCAGACAAAGGCATACCACAAAGCGATTCGTTATGAAAACCACAAGACACTGATCTTTATTTGTTCACAAAAACAGTCAAAATTAATTTATCCTAAGGGATGAAAGAGGCAGGGAGAGCAAACTGAAAGATGAAGATAAGGCAGTCTGAGAGAGACAGAGCAAAGCTTTGCCCAACATCTAGATCTGGCACCTCACCCTACAGACAGTCAGCTGAATTTTTCTACTTTCAGCCTCTTTATTTGCATTTTAGGTTGACTCTCATCCATTTCCTACCAGCTTAGAGAAGCCAGAGCCTGCCTGGTGGCACACCTCCTCCTGTCAGGTACATCTCTACCAGCCCTTGGGAGGGGTCTTTGCTGTGTATATCCCCTCCAGGCTGGTGGCAGTGGGCTGAGAATCAGGGAACATAACCCTGCAGGTCATCCAGCTCATCCTTTGCCCAAGGCATCCCTGTGCTGCATCCCTGTCCTCCCTGGCACATGCTTTCCAAGCCTGTCCTTAAAGGTCTCTACAGCTCACCAGGTAATCTAATTCAGGTCTTCATTTTTCTCTGCCTTTAGAAAGTGAAGGTGCTTTAACTGCATATTTCTCGCTCCAGTTTATCTTATCTACCATGCAAATGGAGCATGGAGCATCCCTTCCCTCCTTTTAACTGTCTTTTATGTACTTGTGGGATCATGCTCCTCCTTCAGTCTTCCTTTTTCATACTAAATTACCAGAGATGAGTCACTTTCCTTTGTAGGCCATTTCTCTAAAATCTTTGATCATACCCTCTATTCTCCTCTTGCTTCCTCCAGTACTCCAGACAACTATACCAAGCACAGCATTTGATTTAAAGACTGATGAATGCTAGGAGAAATAAAGAGGAAGATTTTACTAGTCCCAGACTTTCCTCAAAGTATTTTTCTTTTACCTTCCATTGCAGACAGGACTTCTACTGCTTCTGAAAAACATTTTGCCAGAAGGGCTGATGCTGTATCCAGATCTTGAAAATAAGACTTTATTATTTTGTTCTTCTCCTCGTTTGCCATTTATCTCAGTGGAATTTCCACCTGCTTCTGCCAGATGCTGCCAACACAGATTCATAGGAGCTCTATTAACTTTTAAAGTTCAAGTTAACGTCATTCTAAAGGCCTCTTGTTTTCATCTTACTGCCATCAGCTGAAAAAAAAAGCAGCAGTCCTCTTTTCAGCAGCTCATTAAATCTTATTAAAATACATGCCTGAAAAAATAGGTAAATGAACTCCACAAATCTGCTGTGACAGTGTCCAGCCTGCCAGTCACCTTCCTTCCTTCCTTCCTTCCTTCCTTCCTTCCTTCCTTCCTTCCTTCCTTCCTTCCTTCCTTCCTTCCTTTCCTT
>JBBMKD010000053.1:64218343-64249887 GCA_037834095.1 Argya squamiceps | reverse complement strand
TTCCTTCCTTCCTTCCTTCCTTCCTTCCTTCCTTCCTTCCTTCCTTCCTTCCTTCCTTCCTTCCTTCCTTTCCTTCCATGACTCACTAATATTTTTTTCCTTCACACAACTCAATGAGGAAAATTAATGCTCCAGACTTATCCTGAGGCAAAGCTTTTCTGTTAAACCTAGCTGATACATGTTAAATGTTTTTAGGTAAACTTACTTTCTTTCATTTTTCTACATGTAGACAGATATTGCCTGTGTGAGCCAGCAGGACATTCACAAAAAAGCAGCTTGTGTGTCTCTGGTTTGGAAAGGACAAACAAGAACCACTGATTCCCTAAGCAGCATTTCTGATAAGAGGAGCTGATTAAGTGAAATGCAGATGGAATAACAGACTGCCATCTGCTTTCCTGTTTTAATTTTTGTGGTAAATTCGGAGAGCCTGTATCTCTCATTTATGCATATACACACTCATGAATCTTAGCTGCAGGGCAAATGGGGAGTACATGGGCATTATTAATTTGATAAAAAAAACCCCAAAACAAAACATGAAAAAAGAAATTCCCTGTGTTAGTTTTGAAGGGACCTTTATCTTTTGTTTGAACTTCAAACAGAGCTAATGCCAAGTAACCCAACCTTAGTTTACCATGAAAAGTACTAATATCCAGTCCTTCACAGAAATGATCCACAATCAGCACTCCCTGCAGGATCTTTACCACAGCCAGTGGAGATTTTTTTGTTGCTGTTTCCTACTTCTGAATCTACTTTACAATCAATTATTCATCCCATGTTCTCTACCTCCATAGCCTTTCATCATTATCTCTGAAAAGGTAATCAGGGCAAAAACCATAATTGCTGCAATTTCATTAATTTATAACTGTCATTCCCTTCTGTGACTTGACCAAAAGAGCACTTCACTCGTTGCTGGCTTGCTCAGACCATTTGTAACTTCTAAAAAATTATTGCTACCTAACAGTTGCTCTGTTAAGTTCAAGTTTACAAGGAAAGGGGGAAAAAAAGCCAAGAGAGACCTCTGGGTTTAGTCCCAGCACTGGTGCAAAAGCTGCCAGGTGGTCACTCTTGGTCATGCTGTTGTCCAGCTTCCCACCTGTACTGGCACTGAATTAGCTGCCTTTATCCCCATCACTGCCTGTGCTCTGGTTTGCATAGCTGCATAGTTACCTCTTAGCTATAAACAAGAGGAAGTTTTCTTGTGGAAGGAAATATTATGAAGAATATTCTGTCTTATATTTCTAAATATTTCAACCTTAACATTTCAAAATTACTTTTTTTTTTTTAAAGCCTGAAGTTTAGTGTACTGACATCCTTTGGCCAGAAGGTAACATTTGGATCGAATTTTATTAAAAAACAGAAAGAAAAACGTGTATATTGCTGTAGTTTTAAAGCCAAGGCGTGATTTGACACAACAATAAGGAATCTTTGACAGTTATATCAATTTCCCCATTAAAGAGAGAAAAAGGCCACAACTGAGAGCCGCCCTCTGCCAGCTCCTTGTGCAATGGTACTCAGCAAAGTGCCAGCTGAGGGTGAGTAAGAGATCTGGAGCTGGATGGAATGCCAAGTACGAGCTCAGCTGAGTGGAAAGAAAATATCTCCCTCTGCAAGAGAGCAAGAGCCCATTGTGGCTTTTCATCTTCAACTCCCCAGTGTCCCCATGACTACAGAGCAAAGTGCACAATCTTTGCTTGGATGGCAAATCCAGCAGCTCCTGTCTGGGGCTGTTCTCTTTGCCCTGGCCACTGCTGTGGGTGGGAGCAGCCCTGTGACAAGATGAGGAAAGGCTTGCCATGCTGTTTAAACTCCAGCTTTAATTGTATCTGGTTGCTGAGATGCACATTGCTCTTAAAAAACTGGAAGCAGAGGGTTTGGCTGCTCGAGCAGGAGCTGCAGAAGCCTGCTGACAGTTTCATCTGGTGACAGCAGCTGGTTTCAAAGCAGTTCAGTCGCTGCTATTGAGAATATTAATTAAGGACTCGCTCTTTCTGCCTGCAGATCACAAAGGTTTCCTGGCAGTCCCACCTAAACAAACCAGGCTGGTTTAACCATCCAACAATCTCCCCATGTCCTCTGGACCCGATTTACCACCAGCTTCTTTTCTGCAGCAAGTTGCAGAAAGGAATATGACTCTTTTAAGGCTGGATTTAGCCAAGAAAACTACGCTAAGGAAGAGCTACATCATACTTTAACTGGGATTTCCATCCAGTTCTAATTCGGATGCATAAAAATGTCTCCAAACATATTTAATTTGTATGCAGTGGCATAACATTTGAGGCTTAAAATTTTAATTTATGGGTTTGGGTGGGTGCCTGATACTTCTAATGTTTAATGAATCTGTCCTCACTTGGCAATTTGCCATTGGTGATCACAGAGTTTGTGTATGCCCCTAGGTATTTATATCTGTAAAATTGATAGTGTGTGAAATGTCTTATATTTGACAAAACATGGCTGTTTTATTTTCTTCTGAAATGACATAATTACTCCTGCAGGATATGTGGTCAGTTGAAGATTTGCAATTTTTCATATTAAAGAGTTCTATATATTATTCCTGACAGGCAGTGTTTTATTTTTGTGAAGGATTCAGAGTCTGTTTAGTTAGAAGCTGCATTTTGTTTAAGTCTCACACTGGAAAGCTCTCTGGGACAGGGGCTATCTTTGTGCTGTAACACAATTGAAACAATAACTTTAAAAACCTCTGTAAAATGGGATTTTCCTTTAATTGTGCAGATGGTGGTTTGTTAAAAATACACACAGAAATTAAAGTGGCACAAAAGCTAGTAAGAGTAAACACAAAAAAAATCTCTTAGTCTAAGTCCAGAAAGAAAGGAACAAGAGACAACAAAAAGCCCATGGATGTTAATAAAAAAAATAGAAAAGGAAAATCCTTTGTTATCCAAGCAGGACTTTTAAAATGTCTTTATTTTTTCCTTTCAAATACCACCAATGACATATTTAAGTAAAATTTCCACTCCCATACCAATAACGACTGAAAAACTCCAGTGCTAAAAAAAGACAGGAAAACAAAATCAGGATGGCAATCCTGTATGAAAATAAAACCAAACTAAGGCCCACTGGATACAGTCTGAGGCTTCAGCACTGGTACAACAATAAGTCTTTTGAAGGTCTCCCAGTTCAGCTACAGTTAAGGAAAATGATGGTGTTGTCAACCCCTCTGAACTGCTCTGGCTTTTGTAGATGTGCCACCATAAAAATATCAATGCACCTCCACTTTCAGTGTCTGCCCAAGTCCATTCAGCTCTAAAGTAAACTTGCTGTGTCCTTAACACAGTTGCAGTGACAAATCCAGCAAATCCAAGATTTATTTCTCTGTCACCTGAAGTCTCCCTTGTACCCTCTAAGAAAGGAAACAATACAAGGAAACAAAAGGAAACAATTTCAAGGACAGTCCTTTTAGAAATTGCATCTACCAAGGTAATTTTTTCCTGGTAGTTTCTGACCCTGCCCCAGGACTGGTCTGGGAAAAGCCAGCAGGTAAAAGGGCTGGTGTGTTTTGATGATAATGTGGAGCAACAGTGGTCAAATAGCTCTTCTGAGTGCCTACATGCCTGTTATTTGTGCTATGCTGAACATCTTAGCAGAAAATCATAGGTAATGTCCTTCCTTTGCATTCTTCAGAGTGTCAGGAAAGGTCTGATAAATCCAACGTTTAGGGCTCCTTTTTCTAACAGCTCTGTTTGCCTTCCTCCCTGATGGGCCACTTCCTCAGTGCCACAGAGCCCTGGATATTTTTAACAGCTTTTTTCTCCTCCACCTTCCTTCTCCTCCATAGCTGCTGCTCTCCAGGGATCCTCTCTCTGGCTGAAGGGTGTCTAGATTTGCTCAGAGCCCAGGAATCTTTCTGGGAGGTCAGTTTTGGGGAGCACTGCTGCCTGCTGTGAAACCCCAGTGAGGAAACAACTCCCTGGGCTCACACCCTGGCACAGGAGTTTCTCTACAGAAACCAGGCATCATCTGTCAGCTCAGATCAGGGGTGATGGCATGTTTTCCTGTGCAGCAGGGTTTTTCTGGAGGACGTTGTGTTTGTCAAGATGGAGAGAGAAAGGTTTGAAAAATCCAGGCAAACTTTTTGGCCAGCTTGTTCTCCTGCTTCCTCCTGGCCTAACCTGCTGAATCATCTGCTATCTCTGTTCTCAGAGCTTGCTCCTAAATTTCTATTCAGAAGTTTTCCCTTTTTGCTATGACCTGCAGCAATTTTACCTCCCAGAAAGTGATTTCTTTCCGCAATGCAAACTTGTCTGCTGCACTCTACCTTTGGCCTCCTTTGAAAGTTTCTTTATGTCAACTTTAAATGTGTTTGTGGCCCCAGATCACAGTTTATCCTTGTAACTCTTCAGCTCAGAATAACTGAAATTGTGGCTTTAACTCATAATATATGTCCACTGAAGTTGATATTCTGAATTAATCTGGCCTCTTTACTCATGAAATCTCCTTTTTTACAAGGGATCAAATGTCTGAGGTAATCACCACAGAGGTGATGGAGATATATTTGCCTGACAGCTGTAACTTATTTCTTTGCCCCACTGGGCCAGTTCAGTCACCTTGGCAGAAGAGTGACCCATTTTAGCCCTGAAGATGAGATGCAGAAATTGTACAACATTTGCAGCCTCTGAGAGAGTTTTACATCTTGAGCAGAGCTCAGAGATACCAATAACACACAGAAGGGGAAAACTGCTGGTGTTTCTGTCTGTTTCAGTTCACTTAATAAATGATTTAAAAAACATCAATGTGCTTTTTCTCAGATCAAAATTTCACCTAAATAATTCTGTGCAAAAGGAAAATAAGAGAGAGAAAGTCTACAAACAGACATTCCTGGCATTAGAGCTTAAAAGAATCCCTCAGTAGGTTCCCAAAATCAGAATCAGGAAGAAAAGCACACAAACGTGTGTGTGGACACACACAAACTTCTTCAGGCCCCAACTCTCACACACATTTGTTTGAGGTTTTAGGATTATCAGAAAATGCTACAAAACCAAATGAGATTACAGCAAAGAGACTCATATTTTTGAGATTCTGTTTTCCTAGAATGACACAGTCACTTTCTGAGTCAAGGTGCTTCCCATCCCCAGGGTCTGTTGGGTGGGTGGGTGGAGGGGGGAGGAAGGGGAGGGCAAAAAAGAGGAAAGGCGGTGAAGTCTCATTTAGTTTGATTAACTGAGTGATACTTAAGTTATGATGTACATTGATACACATTTCTGTGCAAGAAAAGGACACTGGAATAAGGATTATTTATTAAATTCTACTGTAAAAAGTGGCTGCATGTTTGTGTCTCTCATTAACTCCTCTGACACAAAATAACCAGTGTTCCTGGAATATTTCAGTTTAGTAAAGAGGTTTCACTGACGAGCACAGCTTTTTTTTTTTTTTCTCCCTTTTTTTCTCTTCCCTCCCCCCTCTTTCTCTTTGAGTCTGAGGCTAGGATAAAACCTCAGTGATTAGCTTCATTGCCAGCAACAAGCCTGATTCTTTAATGTAGCTGCTCTGCTCCTTAGCTTTGTTTTCATTATTATTTGCATTGTGCAGCAGATGACTAAGAGATAGTCAAAAGATCAAAGGTTTCCTTTGATGGTTTCTATCACGGATCCCTGCTGTATTAAAAAGGATCTCAGGTCAGGACATTCTTGTTCACACGCAGATCTGAACAAGGGGCTGCACGGGGTGATCAAACTGGATGAAGGCTGAACACATCCATCAAAGGGCTGCCCACATTGGCCCAAACAGAAGAGGAGGTTCTACCTCCACAACCATGACATTAACTAGTGACAGATGTCTCCCCGTGGCTGCTGCTTTGATGTGCCAGGACTAAGGAGAAGCAGAGAACACGGAGGGGTTGTGCTTTCCACATTAGTCTAGAACCGTTTTATAAAATACAATACGATTAATTAAAATAAATAAAATAAAATAGTAATTCGTAACAAGTGAATTCTGATATCAAAGGTTTCTGATATCATTTTCTCTTCACAGAACAACACAGAAAAACCCAAGCTATGCCTGTGTTAGGTCTTTCTCACACACTGCATTTAATCTTGCAAACATTTAGTACACAACAACAACCGAGTCTCTGCAGCCCCTCTGTGGAGTGAAGCACCTTCATGCACAGGAGGGAGAAGGGGATACTGAGACCAAAATCAAGACTTGATCTCTGAAAAGTGCACTGGTGCAGACTGGCCTCATGCACTTTTCAAACTCCTGGCTGTAGGCTAAAATGATTTTGGGGGTTTCTTTGTGAGAGAGGGTGGTGACATTTTTATGCCATTTTGTATTTATCAGGTGAAGACTGCTTTTGCAATTTTGTCAAAACCCCTGCTCTGAACTTGCTCCTGGGTTTCCCACCACACCAATGATGGTGCCATTCTCCTGCACTGAAGAGACATTTACTTGGAAGGGGTGTCCAAACAAACTACACCCATTTCCTGAGTAAAAGGAAAAAAAAAGCAGTGACGAACCCCCACTTTTCTATGCCAGGCCATTTTTGTTTACATTAGGACTCTTGCCAGGGTAAATGCTGTCATGTCTCTAAAGAATATTAATCTACCATTAAAAGATTTCAGTGTGGACTTGCCCTAAATTTCACAGACATCTCCAGCTGTCATTCACTGCAACAGCAGCTCAGTTGCACCTCAAGGGGGAGGATTCAGCTGTGAATATGTCATGTGAAGAGAGGTTTCTAACCCAAAGTAAGTATTGAAGCCACCTGCCTCATGTCAGCAGTGAGCTCAGGGCACTTTCATGGCTCCCACAGAAATCCCACAGAGCAGTTCATTCTATCTAAACCCCCATCTGTGTTATGATGCTGCAAAGAGAGTTCTCCTGGGTGTTAAGACATCAAAAATGAAGCAAAATTCATCCTACCATAACAACAAACGATGGCTTTTATTGTGTGGCTGATGCCAGAGCCAGGATTTTAGAAGGAACCTTGGCTACTGGTTTTCAATTTCTTCAGCAGCTCCCACTCAGATCATCCTAAATTGGTCTCTTTATTAGGAATCTACTGGGCTGATTTCACATTTTAAGCAGCATCCATCTTTGAGATGACTTTGTTCAGTTGGGTTCCATTCTAAGCTTTAAAAGAACAACTCCCAAACCAACCCTTCCCTGATGCCCTCCTTGTTGCAGTCAGCAGATACAAAACCAGAAGAACATGAAAATTAAAGGGGAAGTTAGTTTAAATACAGAGCCCATTGCTGAGCAGCTTTTTAGCAGTGTGTGTAAGAAGGTGTGCATCATTAAAAAAGTGAAAAAGGAACTTTCTCCATTGGTAATCAGAGCATCTTCTCCTACTGAGCAAGGAGAATACAAATTGGCAGGAACCTCCTGATCTCAGTGTGCTTATGAAGCAATGGGAAAATTCCACTCTTGGTCTACAGTTTAAGGGAGCCTTTTTACTAATAACCATATTACCTGTAATAGCCTCAGAGTTACTTGATTTAAATTCCAGAAACTTGACAGACTTACAGCCCAGATTTTAGCTGTCCTCCTCCTCTTTGCTGAGAAATTACCTGACATCATAACACAGTTTTTCTCTCTTCTCAGAACATCAAATATCCTGTTCCAGTAACAGAAGGTTATTTCTCTGTCAGTTCAGCCTTTAGCTTGGTGGAGAAATGGAGCTGATTCTGCCTTGCTACACTTTTGATACCCTGCCTTCTCTTCCAAAACCATCACTTTTTTTTCATGTTAGCTATCAATCATGTTTTGAAACACTTCACAGTGGTGAATGTTTGTGCTATAGTTTTAGTGGTGGTAGTGTGAATACCTGTAAAGTGGAAAGCCTCCCCAAATTTGGTCTTGAAGGTGTTTTTTTAAAGCACAGTTTGTTGCAATTCTATTCAATTTCTTGTCTAAACCAGGACCATTTTCTTGATGACTAAATCTCCTGGAAATGTTTCAATCAATATTCCCTATTTGCTGTTGATTAGGGGAAGCAGGATGGCCTGTGTGTGCAGGATTCTGGTACAGCATTCTCATGGACTGCTTTTTTTGTGGCTGAATGTAGGCGCCAGAGTTACACTGCTGCTTGCAGAGAGAATGCCTGGCAAAAACGTGAGGCCAAAAGCACATTTGTGTATGCACAGGCCATATCCCAGCCTGTCAACGACTTGAAATAACATGCAAATAGGTGCCAGTACATCTATCATTCTGTTTATTGTCTTTACTCACTTTCAGTTTGATTTCTCATACAATTCTGGCTCTAAGCAGTTGATAAACACCATTGGACTACTGGATTTTGTTTCCCACCAACATCACGTCTTTATCTTTTGGAAAGGTTGATGAAATACAAACAGTATAAGAAAAACTTTACTGGCAAGGGCCTCTGTGTCCTGCTCCACCACAGCAATGTACTGTGGTTGCTTTGTATCTGTTGCATAGTTTGTTTGAGTGACACTCTGACAAATGGTCTTTTTAGCACTGAAACTTAAACAAGGAGTGGATTGAGTAAAATCACAACCTGGACTGACTCAAAATGACATATCAGGAACATTTTTCAGTGGTCAGTTTCCTGATGGTTGAATTAACTGCAGTTTTATCTCGCTGTGTATTGGCTGCTTTACCTCACTTTCACCAAATTGCTTTCTTATCGTCACAAACACCACTGAATTACTGTAAACTGCCGAAGTGGCAGAGCCCTGCTCTCCAGCCCATGGGTGCAATCACTGCATTTCCCTCTCTGGGTTGCCCATTGTGTTTGAAATTACCTCAAGAGAAACAAGCCCACAGAGCAATATTGCCCAAACTGTCACACAGAGTAACAGTTCTGTTGTCCTACACCTGGAGAGGAATTTCATGGGCAAATGTGTGCCAGACACACACATGACAGAAAAACAGCTTTGCTCAAGCTTCTGACAGGTTGGGTTATAAAAACAACCACGTTTCCATGCATTTCCTTTCATTTTGTAGTTGCCAAGATGACATCCAAAGGAGGCTGAAGGAAAGGCAATGAGACTGGCATGGCTGGGTTGCAATTCCCTCTTCTGAGGGTGAGAAGTCTCACTGAGGAGAGGTGTGAGAGGCCAAGATATTATATTCTGCAAGTTGGGGATGAAGTGTATGTATGAATCATTTTTTATTTCAAAGGAAGCACAAGGCACCGAAGATTCACCAAAATTCAAGATTCACTAAAAGATCTCACTGATCAGCAACATTAAGGGAAAAAGCCCCTAAAGATCAGAATGAGGAGCCCAAAGTCATCCCTGCAGCCCCTAAGAAGTGCAAGGAAAAGTCTGATTTTTGAAAGTTTGAAGTCCTTAACCTTTCCTCCTTAATTTCTTTATGGGAGGAAGCAGGGTCCTTCTGCTCAAGAGAGAGAAAAAGAGTGTCTAAAATTTATCAGTAGCTAAGAGTCACTATTGCAGTCACTTTGTGACCAGTGCATGTCACTGGGCCACAAGAACTAAACCCATTTGCAGCTGCTGGGACACAGAGGAAGACAGAGGTGAGCCAAGGCAGACTGAAAAGTGGTCTGTGATCTGACCCCACCTCATGCTCCTGAGCCCATCAAAACCTTTCTTTGAAAATGCCAGGTCTTCCCAAATTGTCCCTTTCAAAGACAAAGCAAGAGCCATAAAGAGTAACTAGAAGGCAAAATTTTTATGTTGATTGGAAGCTTCATAAGATAACATAAAGATTTTAGGAAATGGCAGTTTGTGTCCCCAGCTTCAATTCATTTCACTCAGCTTTAGCTGAAACATCATTTCTGCCCCTTTCCTTTGTTGCAGAAGATCAGAGCCAAGAGGAAAACGTGTCCAACAGGAAAAGATCCATTTTGCTTCTGTCAATAATACATTGGGAGCTGTCAGGAATGTCTGAGCAGGTGTGTGTGGATATGATTGGTAAGCAGTTACAAGCAGCTATCATTAAATGTGTAATAATAGCAGAGTGCCAGCAAAATGAGACAACTAGAGCAGTCAGGGATACTGGATTTATAGACTACTGCTCTGTGCACCATCCTTAACTCTGCTTTCTAGGCTGGCTCTCCAACAATCTCGTGTTTGTACTGCCTGTGCTGTCATATGGCGTCCACATTTTCCTGGGATCTGAAAATACAAAGTCATCTTTGTATAAGCACACAGTTTACCTGCTCTGGTTCAAGGAGGTTTAATATAATTTGTGAAGACTGTTTCCTTTATGAGCCTTTCTGACTCACCCCTTATCATCCTTTGAGATATAGAGAAAAAAGTTAATATCTCTTTATTATGTGATTTTAGGATTCAGGCACTTTGTTGAGTTTTCTCCCTTTCAAGACAGGACAAGCAATAAGCTAAGAAAGTCATCATAGTTTTATATCTATTTATACCTATTTCCTTTCATGGAAGTGTCATCTTTTGGAGGAGCCTCTGCCTCTCTCTAGTGAGGTCTGCACAGAGAAATCAGTGTCAGCGACCACAACATTATTTTCAAAGGTGACCTAAATGCAAAATAATGTTCATGTTATGAGAGTTAAAAAACAAAAAGAAAAAAAAAAAACCAAGGAAAAAGGCATGATCCAGCTACCCAAGTGGCAGCACACTGGGGACAGAAAACTTCTCAGATATGTTCAGTGGGGGTCAAACCACCAGAGCCACCTGAATTTGTCCTCTTATTTAACATGACAGAAACTGGACTGGATGCAGAACAAAGAAAAGTGTTTGGGCCTTACTGTAGGTCATTCCTGAAATTACCATGGGTCAGACACCTTGCAAGCTAAAAAGGTGACTGCTGATAATCAGAAAGGGTAGAAATAGTGGTATTGTACAATATTTTAGGCTCCAGTAATGTGGAAGGGAATTTTTTAATCCTTCTCTTTTCCCTTTCCCCTCCTGGAAAGCTGCATGCCCTGATGGTGTAGACGGGGTGGAAGATTAAAAACAATGAGCAACCTGTAGCAGTTAATCTGCCCCACTGGGAGGGCCTCAGGCTGTGCTGGACACTTGGGATTCATGTCAGCTGTCTTGTTTAGGGTTGCAGCAGGACCACAAAAGGTTTCCTGCTCGGAAGTGTGTGCACTGAAGGCTCACCACAGCAAGGTAGATGGGGCTGCAGGGTTGTGAGAGTGGTTCCAGGCAGACCCAGGAGAGAGGCAGCACGTGAAAAAACCACGGGGGTTACTGCAGAAAGGTGCCCAGCTCCAGGGATCCCAAGTGTTCAGATGATTTCTGCATTATTGCAATGGCTGAACGAGTATTTTGTGACTTGTAACATCCAATGCTGGGATGCCCATCTCAGGTTTTGGGTAAAATTCTCCCTAAAATAAAGGACCATGCTAATCCATATCCACTTGGACCTGCCCATCTGCCTCTGACAGCCAGACTCTCTAGAGCTTCTTTGGATAAAATCAGGTTAAATCCCTTAAAAGCAGCTTTTGTTAAGGGAAAAGGAGAAAATCCTGCAGGTCCTAAGAGGATAGCTGTGTTTTGGGCACAAGTTCCAAGCATCAGAATAGTTTGTTTTCTCAATTCTGCCTGTGTGGCAGCCTCCAGTTTAACCACATCTCTGGCAGCCCTAGATAATGTATGAGATCATACCCATCCCTTGGATAGCACAGCTGGGCTCTCTGGACAGGAATACAGTGATAATTCATGTCTTTGACACCAAAAAAATGCCTATGTGCATTATTAACTGAATTAGTGCCCCATGGAACTCTTTCTTCATGGCATTTCTTTGGCCTGTGTTTATTATATTAATGTACATGTAAATTCATAGATTTTGTGGTTTCAGAGCATCTTTTTTTTTTTTTAAGATGTCTCTTACAATTGTTTTCAGAATGACAGCAAATTATTTCCCCCATCTCCCAAATAAAATAGCCTGTGATTTATCTACACTTTTGGAATGAGCCAGGGAAAAAAAAAAAACAAACTAAACCTGCTGGAATAAATTAAAAAATGGTACAGTGATATTATTACTTCCGTTCATCCATCCAGAACATCCTGAGAGGATGACTAAAGGTCTTGGTAGCCCATTAATTTAAAGCACTGTCAACTTTCTCAGTGCAAACATATATATGAATACAGGGAAGGAAAAAAAAAAGAAGACAGAAAGATGAGTGAATCACTTCTTGCAGATACCTCAAGGTAAGGGTGGGATTTTGTGCTGGGGCAGTATTTTATCTGCTTTTAAGGGTCTCAGGAGAAACAAAAAAGGTACCTGGAGGGTGAACTCGTACACAGCTGCACAGCTTGTTGGATTTTCTGCATATATGTTTCAGAAATCAGTAAAGGAAAAAACTGATTCCTCAGCCTTACTATAGACCATGAGCCAAAGCAAAATCAACTTAAAGGACTCAAAAGGTTCTACCCGGGGTTTTTGAAACACTGGGAATATTTTCATGTTTGTAGAGGTTGTGGGCATCTAGCTGGTGACTTTCTGGTTAAATGAATTATTCCATATAAATAGCCCAGTTTAAAACTTAAAATGCCAGCCAAATGAAATGTGACCAACCTAATTTTATAGTCCATTTGTATTAACCCTGCAATTAATAAACTAGTTTTTTTAAATTAAGAAATGAACTTAAAAGTCATTACTGATTTATAAGCACTCTAACTCACAGCCAACACATTTTCATTTTGTTTGCCTGGATTTACACTAGAGGTCAATTAATCCTGATGAGATTAAAGTCTCGGTAATTTTGAGAAACTGCATCTCTGAGATCATGGCAGTTTAGCTTTAATGCATCTTAATCCACTTTCATACCTCCAGTTAATTTGCATTCATTTTCCTCAGGGTCCGTGTAGGTAAACACCAAAACGATTTTAGAAGTGTTTAGGCAGGATCCCTGATTTATCCCCGTTTTCCTGGCAGGAGTGACACAGGATCAGAGCCCTCACTCTCCAGTGGGGAGAAAGGCAGAGGAGGGAGCTCTCTGTGTCTGCTTTTGGCAGAGAAGAGGAGCTGTGTTTTCACTGTCCTGCCTTTTATTAGCAACTAGCATTTTTTTTCTCCTTGCAGCTGAAGCCCCTAACAAAAGGCAAAGAATAAAATGAGACAAAAAAGCATCTGCTCCAAATGGAATTGGGCCAGTCCAGTCAAGTTTAAAGACTCTGAATCATTTGAGGGGTATGAGACTGGCAATTTACTAATGACTACAACTTATTAAAAAGGCATGAAAAGCTCCCTAATTACATATTTGGATGCTAAGTAGCCATTCTCAGCTTCACAGACAGCATGACTTTCCCTTCCAGTCTTGTCCCAGACCACACATTTAAAAGAAAACAGGCATCATAAAGGCTCAGGCGTTTTAGATGCTAGAAACTTAAATATTGTAAAGGACTTAACCAGACTTTTACTTGGGGCTTTATGCTACTCTTTTGTTTTAACTCCTATTGAAGGCTGAAAAATTTTGGTCATCTTATAATATATGCATTTATAAATAAATTACCATACATCCCAAATCTTCCAAAAACAACATAGCACATTAATCCCAACCACCTTTTTTTTTTTTTTCTACTCTATCAAGCTAATTTCACTGGATCATTAGTTTTAACCATCTATTACACTGTAAACAAATCCTGAAAAGCTTACAGACACAAAGTCAGACATTCAAAGGGTTGGAAGTGCCAGATTTCGTGCAAAAGTTCTGTGGGGCTCAGCACAGGGAAATCTATTTACAATTCCTATTACCCAAATTGCTCCCTGCCTTTATTTGCTGCATGGCATCCAAAGCCAGCATTAAATATAAAATTGTTCATTTCCTGATGAGCGTTTTGTTTTGTTTTAATAATGTATTGACCTAGAGTCGGAATGCTCCACAAACATTCTTTGAGTTTATCTGCAAAAGACACCCTCCAAACACACTATGAGTGTTGTTTATCCCAGTTTTCCAGGATTCAGCCTTTTCCCTCTGTGTCCATGAAGCAAAGCCACTTTTCTGGACACGATGGGTTCAGTGTGTGGATGCTGCACAAGGCTGCTCATCACACAAAGCCCAGCCCGTGTTGGCTCTGCAGTGTGTGACACATCCCCTGCTCAGCAGAGGTGCAAACCTGCCCTTTTTGGACACCCCCACCCCAGGCAGAAGCTCGGGGATCCTCCACATCCCTTTTGGATTTCAGATTTTGCAACCAGCAGCAATGCACTGAATAGATTCTCCTTGTCTGACAGTAATGTTACTCTCTGTACTCATTTCCTTTCCTGTAAAACAGGGAAAATGGGTACCCCTGCATTGCTGCTGGTTGCAAAATCTGAAATCCAAAAGCTCTCTACCAAGCAAGCATGCAGTGAAAATCAATGGTTGTCTGTGCAACAAACATTTAAATACAAGGTAGGTGTAAAACCCAGCAAAACAAAACCACTTTTATATCAACAGCTCTACAGCTGTGTGAGTACTTAACACACACCTATTTATTTTGCAAAACAACAGTCAGGTAACAGAAAATTCTTCTGAAAGCTGCTAATCCCCTATGTAAAATTCATGTAAGTCTTGTTCTGCTCTTTGGATGGACTCATGCAGACAGGTGTCTAATCATTCCTGTGAGTAGCACCCAAATCACAACCAGGATTTCACCACAAAACGCTGTGCATGAAACACATCTACTCTAGGAGTTGAAAAGTGTTGGCTTTTTTAAAACAACAGAGTAGTGAGTGCCTCAATTGCCTTTGGTCCAGAAGAACTCAGCCCTCCTGCCAGTGCAATTCCATGCCTGAAGAGGGTGACTGACAAGGCTCTTTGCTGCACCATCACTCACCTTTCAATCCTCACAACAAATGCAGAGCCAGGCACACTTAAATCCTGAGAGTAGGCTGCAAGTGCAATTTGAACCACGGTGACTACACTTTACTTCATTTATAGGATAAAAGGATTGGGAGGGACTTTCTGAGGAAGCAAGATTTTCCTTGAAACAATGGTGGCCACATTATATTAAAAAAAAAATAGAAAAAAGTAATACAGTATTGAGAAAGGGTTACTCTACACAGAAAAAAAATCCCTTGCAGCTTTCCCCACAGAGACAACTTCAGAGCTGGAAAAGGTGGGTAAGTGGCAGGTGGTTCTCCTAACTTTGTCACAAAAGCAGCCACTGAAGTTGAGGCAATTGTCAGCCATGGAATTCATGTGACAGAGGTGGAGCAATGAAATGGGGCTGAGTTCCAGCTTTGTGCCTCTGAGCAGAGAGGGAAGACATAAGAAAGCCAAAGCCATTCACATATGGCCAGGCACAATCTGAAGACCACACTCAACTTCTGGAGTGTTCTTCAATAAACTTGAACAAAAGCCATGTACTATTAAACCAACAGAGGCATAAACACCAGGTTCTCTCTCAGCTGATAGAAGGACAATGGAGAGATAATAGTACAACTCACAAGTGTTGGAGGGAAAAAGGCTAAAGATTATAAATGTATTTTTATTCTTGGCTGACACATCTATCAACCCAGGCCAAAAATCACAAGAAAAAGAATAGCTGCTTTCCTTTATCCACATAAAAGGATTCTGTGCTGAGCAGCACTTAAGAAAAATGATCAGATTGTGATTATATAACCCTAGCCTGAACTTGGTGACCAGTATAGTCATGTCAAATTAGGATGCATTATTCAAGCTGCAGGGAAGGATGAAAGTGTTTACCATCAGATATAAACCCCCTGCATTTCCCTTTCTTCCAACCTGTCCTCTTCTTTTTCCTTTGCTGGCTATGTTGGTGGGCTGGCTCACTCCCTACACCAGCTCTTCTTCAAAAACAGAGAAATTATCAGTAACAGATGCTGATGGTAACTGAAAAGAAAAAGAAAGACATCCACTCATTATTTCTCCCCTCTGCCTTTACCAGAAGCTCTCATTTTCTCCCCCTGGTTTATTTCTTGCTCCTCTTGTCTCCAGACCTTTGGCCATTCTTTCTTCTTTTCCTTCCAACCAGGGTCCCTATTCTGATTTTTTATTTTGCTGGGGCCCCTTCACCTGACCCCATTCTCACTTTCTTTGTCATCTTGTCTTTAACTTCTTTTCATAAAAAGGCGTAGGATTCTGCCCATCAATGACTAGGCCACAACTTGTCCCTTTTTTTTTTTTTTAATCAGATTTTAAAAAATGAAAAGGCAACAAAATGAAAGAAATAAATGCTGCATGGATAAGACAAGGCTGAAGCAACCATAAGCAATGTAAGTTTTTAGATGCCATTTACTAACATCTAATTATTATAATGCAATATTAAGGTATATTATTCAAGTATATTTTATGCACAGTCATTCTTACTCTCTGAAAATTCCCAACCATATCACAACTGTAGCAAGTTTAATTTTTTTGACCCCTTTACAGCTTTTGAAAGCCATCAAAAGCCAAATTTAACTGCCCAAGACTCACAAAACCAGAATGCTAAAGCCAGGGTTGGTATTTCTAAATTGACCACCACAGAACTTGTTTACACTGCAGATTTATTTAATTTATGCAGTTTCTCCTCTCCATCTGGAGGTCACAGTAAAGGATTTAGAAAGTACAGTTAAATATTTTCAACAAAATTTAAATTCCTCTATCAAGCCAGTGTAGACTGTCTCATTCCTTTTCTCAACCAGTCATCAACAATAAAGCATAGAACAGAGAGTTGATATCTTGATACCATGGAGCTCCATGTGGACACTCAAACACAAAAAGAGAGAAAAATTCCTTTTCACGTTTTTAAAAAAAAATATTTTATTTTTATTTTTTTTGTATGAACTTGTCAGTAGAAATGGGTCAAGCCTTGAGTAAATATGTTATTCCAGTAACAAGATTACTTGATTCTAGAGGTGCAATAAAAGGCTTTTCATAGCAGAGACCTGGATGCTTCTGAAAGATTCACTGGCCTACCATTAATATATGACAGAAGACAAGTAAAAAAATTGCATCCCTCTTCAGGATAGTATGGTGAACTGGTGACCATCATTACCAGAGACATGGCATGAAGCCATAGTCCTGTTAAGAATATTGCAGTATAACCTCAGCTTTCCATTGGAAATAATCTTGCTCTTTACACTAATCCATCCAGAAATCAGAACCACCGAAACGAAAGGCTATTGTTGGGATGAAATATAATTAATTCTTCCTCTCACTGCACCAATTCTGACAGTTCCCCAAGTGTCTGGCTTCTTCCTCTACTCTCTCAAAGGCAAGAAATGGCTGCTTTGGGGGGTGAATTTGAGCACTCAGCCTCCTGCTCCACATCACTCTGGGAAGGGGCATCCACCTCCCTCCTTGGGCACTCCACACACCCTTTGTGCCATGGCCTCACCACCCTCACAGTGGAGAATTTCTTCCCAATTTCTCATGCTAACCTACTCTCCTTCAGTTTGGGCCATTTCACCTGGTGCCCTTTGGATACTGGAAGGCTGCTGGAAGAGAAAGAAATGCCATAACAATTAATATTCCAGCACACCCTTCTCTTTGGAACAACAGGAGGATAAAACCAGCAACTGCTCTTCAGCCTGGAAGCAGCCTGTCATCTGCTTGGAAGGCATTTCTCCTCCCTGCATGCTTTTGGGATGTTTCTCATGGATTCCACAGCAGGTCTTTGTGCAGACAGCAGCACACAGGACACTTGTGCAGCAGTTGGTCCTTCAGAGGCAAAGCACAGCCCAGGACAGACAGAACCAGTGCAGCTCCAAGGAAAAAGCCTGAGCATTTTTGCCTGCAGAAGTAGCCCCTTATTGGCCAGGTCTAAAGGAAACCTTACAATCTCACCCTTCTTCCTCCCACCTTTCTTTTTATCCCTTTTTTTTCTTTCTTTCCTAATTTTTAGGGGGGATTTTTTTGGATTTTTTTCTGTACTTGCAATGCTTTTCTTGGCACTCCCTGCCATTCCAGCTGAGCAGCACCTCACTGAGGTATTACCTGATTACCCTGAGCACTTTCACACGCGGGATTTTGCACACACCCAGCCTTCAGCCCGTGACAGTAACAAATTGGGAATTAATTAACACCGCGGTGATTAAAGGCTCGGGATCCCGACATTTGTAATGAATGTTCCAAAGACAGTGTCCCTGATCTGTAAATCAGGGTGCTTGCAAAAGGAGCTCTGCTCTTTCTCAGCTCATTGCCATTCTCTGAACGCTAACGAGGGGAAGGAGGCAGAGCTGAAGCATTCGAATAAACCCTCACTTTTTCAGAGGACTTAATGAATCATGAGCAGACCATTCTGTCGTGGGTTTTGCAGCAGTGAGGGGACGTTGGTGAAGCCCTTTACTTACCCCACAGTGTATGAAAGTCACAGTGCATCAGAAGGAACCCAATCAGTTACATTAGAAATGGTTTTATTTCCTCCAACATCCAATTTGATTCTCTCCTTGTGTTTCACCCCACTTTGTCTAACCCAGCAATTTGCTTCTATATAATTTAATTTTTCATTTTTTTGCTCACTGTTAAAAAACAGGGACAGGTCAGATGGAAACTCCTTCTCCAGTAGGCCTTCAGTCAAAGATGAAGTTGATTAAAATGTCATATATGTAATAAAAAATGCTGGCATTCAGTCAAAATCTGACAAATTAGTTATGGCTTGTCTAATCCACATTCAGCTATAAATCATGATTTACCAAATACCCTCACCTAACAAAGGGTATTGGGTTTCTTACTGAATTCCCTCTATTTGACACTCTCATAATATGCAAACCTATATGGATTTAATTTTTTCATTTCCTTCCGGATGGAATATTGCAACCTGTTAATATTTACACAAATCCTGGTAATCCTGAAAACTGTTTAGGCTTTATTTTTCTTTCAAATTATATTTTCTCCAGTTTTCTTTCTGTTACATCCATCCTTGTGCAGGGATTTACGAGAGCAGGCAAAAGATGAAAATGACTTTTTCAAAGAAAAGAGTGGAAGTAGGCAGAAAACCAAGACTGTAAAAAGATGTATTTTAAACAAAGTTATTAACTACCTAATAGCAGCTAATAACTTAATAGTTATTAGTATTAGTTAATAACTTAGTAGTTAATAGTGGGTCTTAAAATTCTTTGGAGAAATGGCTAAGATAGGCCCCTCACCATGCCAATAAAGGTTAAGTTGGCACTGATTTGAAACAATCACTGAGAGGCACTTCAGAAACGTTTTTTCCTTGGTGTTTCAACCAGGCAGGGAGTGTATGAACCCTGGAACTGTCACCCCGTGGAAGCACCAGCGCCTTTGCATCTGTTTAGGGCCACTTTGGGATTCGTGTCCTCTGCACAATGGAGATGTGAAATTCAATCTGTGACATTAATAGGATCAAATGGTGATGCTTAATCCCATGGAACAGGCACAGACTGTTGGAACACCCTCTGCCACCTTCACGGGCCTTGCTGAGGTCCTGACCTTTATCTTCTCACAAGAAAGTTCGCTAACCAAAGGCATCTTGTTTCTCTCTCTAGGTATTACAATAAACTAGATACATATTAGTTTCCCTGTCAGGTGATGTCAGAACCAAGAAGGTGTGATGAGCAAAAAGTGTCTCTTTTACTCAGAAATTTGGGTCTTTTTGAGGGCTACCAATTTTCCAAGGAAAAAACAGCAAGCACACATCACTATTTTTCGAGGTAAAGCATGCCTGAAAAGAGTTTTTTTATTTTTTTTTCTCTCAGGAGACCCTGTGTGACCAACTATATTCCTGAAAATACATTCTTTTGTACGCAATGGATAAAACCACAGTATTCAAAGTGTTATTTGGAGAAAAAGGTTATTTGCATAAAACTCGTGCACTTGGGCTAATATAAGAAAGAAAGCAATGAAAAAATGGGTGTTTGCATCTTTCTGATGGGGCCCAAAGACAATGGAAGGGATTAAGAGTTAACAATTCAACTGTGACTAAACAACAGGTTTGTTAAGGAAGTTGACTAAAGTTTCAAGACAACTCCTCCAAAAGTCTCTTCAACAGGCAGATGTTCAGTGAATGGAAAACTGCCTGGCACAAAATAACCATGGAGCAAGCTATGGGCCAGGGGAGAGAGGGGGTGAGAAGCACAGGGAGGAGGGCAGAGAGCCCAGATCAGTCAAGGCACCTCAGAGAAATCATCCTTAGCTGCAAACACCTATTTCCAGGAAGCAGTAGCAGGGAGGATGCTCTGCCAAGGAAATCTTGCAAAGACAAGTGGAGAAGCAGTGCTGACAACCCAATGTGCTTCAGGGAACTGTTGGCACAGCCCTGCCCTTGGTACCACTTGGGCCAAAGAGTGAGGAGTTTGAACTGCAAGCTGTGAGGACAAGGCAGGCAAGGAGCAACGAGAAGTAATACACCAAGGGGAGAGTTGGGAGGAGCTCATTTCTTTGATTTCGATGTCAATGGACATCAGAATTTCTTGCCTGTGCCAAGGAGAGTAAATGGCTTCATAGGTAGCAGAAAATACATTGTCTATTTGAGAGACACCCACTCCTGCCAGCTTCTGAGTCCCTACCTGCACCAATAAATCCTAATTTGAGAATGGACAACATAAGCTGGCCCACGTGTGCTCAGCAGATACATCACTCCCAGTTCAGCATGTGGAGTCCTGGGACCCAGCAGCAGTGACCAGCAAAGGGAGCTGTATTCAAAATACACAGAGCCCTTCTGAAAAAGTTATTCTCTCTTTTCATGTGGATCTTTTTGTGACATTTCTCTTTTTATTTTTTTCCCTGGGGTGCTATGCCTAATCAATGCCAAGTGAATGCCATGATAAAAAAATCTCCCATCTTAGAAACGAAGCCATTTCAGGATAAAAAACAAAATAAAGAAGAAAATATCTTGAGGTGCCCAAGAGTCAGAGCACACCAAGAGCTTATTCAAAAACCTATTTTTTTTTTTTTTTGCTGTGTGTGCTTTGTTCCTCTTTAAACTCCATGGGACAAACTCCCTGATGTGGATGAAACAGAGCATCTCATGATTGGCAGCTGGGAGCATCCTCTCCAAGGCTGCTCCACACCCACAGAAAGCTGTCAAGTCACCCCTGAGAGGCAGCCCCACCAACATCTTGGATTTAGGCCAGTGTTTCCCAGCTGTGGGTCATGACCCCACATGGGCCAGGGTCAACACAGGGTTCACACAGGGTCACAGAGAGTTGGAGAAAGCTAAAGAAATATTTAAGCTTAAGGATTTGTATTCAGGTTTTTTTTTTTTTTTTTTTTCTCTCATTTGGTGGGGGAAAAGGAAGGAGTGGAGCTGCACACAAACAGATGATCCAAGGAGGCTGATTGCTTCAGAAATCCTGACTTAAAAATATTGGGAATTCCACACTGGAGAGAAAGAAAGTAGTTCTGTGGCTCTTGTCTATGCACCTTTTTTTTTTTTTTTTTTTAATGTGTTAGTTTGAAACTAGCCAGAAGTCTGGAAAGATTTCAGTAACCTTAGTAGACACACTAGCAAACAAATACAAGAGACATCACCATGAGCATCCTTGTAATAGTACCTGGCTTTCATCAGAAGGATTTGAAAGGGTTCTCAACAGTGAAAGCATTTATATTTCCCGTGGAGTAAAAGGAGGTTTTCATCATCCCCATTTTACAGAGGAGGAGGTGGCTTGGTGACTTGCTCAATGTCATGCAAAAGTTTTGTGACAGAGTTAAAAGCTGAGTCCAAAATGGAGTTCTTAATTAAGTCAATGCCCTTGTCACAGCACCACTCTGTGTTCAGACCCCCTCCCCACAAAATGCATTTTCCATCAAATGGATATCACCAGCACCTATGTAATTAGAACTTGTGCAATCACAGGAGCATTGCAACAGACCTCAGGGTCATGAAAGGTGTGAGAGGGATTAATCCAACGACTGTTTTTTTTTTTTTGATCTTACACAAATAACACAGATAGAGTCATAGACAGTGATTTGCCAATATGATTTCATCCCTAAGGGGAATATTTGCAAAATCTTGCCCACACTTGATTAAGGAGATCGAATTTGGTGGCTGCTTTTGTCTTTCAGGAGCAGGATGGGAGGCAAACAAACACCATCACCACACAGCAGTGAAGATGCTGAAGGTCTTCCCTGCAGCCCCTGGGCTGGTTACTGGAGCTTTTGACAACCTGGGAGAGGCTGAAATGTGGGAACTGCCATAGTGTGGGACAATCCCAGAGCAGTGAAGCCAAGCTGGATTCAGGAGCAGCTCCAGCACTGCCTTCCTTGTGTGCACAACCCAGAACAGCGTGGGCCTTGTCCATGAGGAGACAAAAATCTCTTCCCCAGCTTTGCTGAAGTTGAGTGAACTGCTGTGGCAGCCAGACTGACCCACAGGGGATCAGCTCACCGTGGCCACAACCCCCTGGAGCAGGGACAACCAGCACCAGGAGCCTGCACTGATGACATTTTACAAGTCAAGATACTTCTAGTTAGCTGATATTTGGCACTGGTTCATTAACCCAGCTGCTGGCACAATCCTGCTTTCTTGTGTAGATAAGAACTTGGCCTCACCCATTAAAGACTGATTTGTTAGCTGGGAAAAGATCATTTATTGCTTTCACATCATTGCTTCAGCTATCCCTGGATAAACTGGCTATGCAATTTAATGGTTGATAGCTTTCTGCTTGCAGTATTTTCTTCATATCTGCATTCTATATAGTTTCCTACTTTCTTCCCCCCTCATTTACTTTAAAATATTTTAAAAAATGAAAACTTGCAGCAATTTTCGGTGTCATTTTCTAGTGAGGGAATCAGTCTTTTACAAATACATCTGCATGTAAGAATAAGCCTATTAAAATCAACAGATTCTTCCACTGTTTCCTCCCTTGAGTTTGGGAAGCTTATCTGTTTACAATCATCACCTCTGTTTCTGCAGGGGAAGGTTGGGAAGCCTGGGACTTTCAAAAAATATTTATGCATGTGCTGAGTGGGGTGGAGTAGGAATGGATATACATTGGGAACGTTTTGATTCCAGAGCTCTTAGAAAACTGCTAATAGGATGATGAAAGCTTGATTTCACAGATCTGTCACACTCCACCAGCCCATTTTGCAAAGCTCCTTTTGTGTAGGGCAATTACTAAGTTCCATCAAAATACTCATAAAATTTTAACCTGCTGGAAGCAAAACCACTTCTCGTTGCCCAGACAAACACGATGATGAAGATGTTTAAAAACCTCTGCACAGAGACACTCTGGACTCCCTTGGTGTCTGAGATCTCTTACCCTTGTAGGCATGACCCAGGCTGCGTTGAAGGCATGTGCCCTTCTGGAAAAGAGCCTGAGATGTCCTGGGGCATCTGAAATGGCACCACGAACTGCTGTTTCCATGGTAACCAAATCCCACATCCATTTTTTTTTTCTTAAATAACAGAATGAAAAATATTATGGCTCTTAATTTCATTGTTGTAGGTACTTGTGTGCCTGTACATTTATAAACAACTTTAGGGCACTGCACAGCAGCAGCAGCTTGAGTAAAAATGATGGCAAGTCAAGGAGGTTTGCCTGGCAAGAGAGAAACTCACAGGACCTCTTCACTGTTCATTTTCCAAGATCTGGAGTTTTTTAAATGTGAAATGTTGTTTAGAATGTGTAATATCAAGAGCTAGGTGTTTGAAAAAGACTTAGTGTTGAAGTTTGAGCTAATTGTTTGTTCTGGAAAGTGCTAGTAACACATATATATAACCATAGATATAACTTGATATATTTTTATGTATACATTACATATATTTCAGTATGGCAGCAGAATCAGCTGAGTTGCACTCATCTTCTGGAAGGGGGAGGATGGCTATGCACAAGCTCAGAGTTTCTGTTAAATATCATACCTAGGTAGTCAAGACAGGGAAAATACAGTACAGCAATAGAGAAGCAGCAGAGGACTAAAAGTAACAATTTCAGCTCATGCCACTCTCTCTCCTCTGTGACTAAATAGGAAATTGTCTTTATTTTCCTTCATCTGGAAGGAAAGGGCAGCTCAGCTATCTTTGCTGGAGTCTAAACAGGATCTAAGAAGAGGAGTGGTCAATTCTCCAGGTGGGCTGTTGTTTTTCTCTGTTCCCTCACAACCTGGTCCAGGAATTGGGCCGAAGAGCAGATTCCCTGATGGAATCCCAGCCTCAGTGAAATCAAGGCAAAAGTCCTATAAGGTGGAAGTATCAAAGGTAATCTCAAGTTGTTTGAACAATGGAAGGGACTCCAAACTCAAGTATGGTATGAAGGGTTAAGGTTTTCTGCAGCTGTAAATGGAAGGAATAAAGAGTAGATGTACCACTCAGCAGAATTTGGTAGGTTTTTCAAGAGTTTTGACAGCCTTGTTTCTGCAAAGAGCAGAGTTAGCACAATTATAAACACAGAAAATAAAGGCATCCCAAACTATTCCAGCCAAAGCCACATGTTTAAAATGCATTACAATGGGTGTTAGGCTCAATCAGCAATTATCTGGATCGAGGCAATAAATAAATACTGATAACTTTAATTATAGATCCGTGATAGAACTCATAGAAGGAACATAAATATGATGTCTGGAGCTAATTAACTCTCAAAAATTAACAAATGAGAGAAAGATAAACAGAATGAGATCATCTTCAAGTACTATGAGGAGCTAAATTGTGGTGTATTTCCTAGGCAGGGTTGAAAACAGTGACAAATCTAAATCAGTTTTCCTGGGAATGCTGAGTTTCTTGTGGGGCATATGAAACACATATTGCATAAACATCCCTGATACCTAATTCCAAGGAGCTCAGTGCCAGGTATGGTGATTTAAAACCCTTCATCTCCCCCATGTCAGCAGAATTCTCATAAACACTGGCATGCCCAATATATTGACTGTGTGATTTCACATAAACCCACGATTATCCCCGCGCTCCCAATCTGTAAACAGGAGTTATATAAATGGGACAATTTCATGCAGTGTTTTTTATCTGAAGCAGCTGCCAGCTGTGCCTTTACTCACACCAGCACATCTATCAACAACTCCAAGCCTTCTCAAATACAAGACTTGCCCCCACAGAAAACACAACTATTTGAAACCTAAAATTATCTCTGTTCTTGTGGCTGTGTCGGTGGGTTGGTGTGAGCCAGTGCTGGCCCTGTGGCCTGTGCTGTGGAGCACTCACTGCTGGGGCACCGTGGTGACAGCACAGCTGCCAAAGGCACTGGCCACCTCAGGTACTTGCTGTCACCAGTGTGTCTCTGTCAGCACCCAGCGTGGCTCTGGTGAACAACATTCAATTGTCACCTCGCCTCTGTTTGTCCCCAGGACAGGAGCTGAGAGACACAGGCAGCATTTGTGCACAGTTATCCCTACCATCTCTGCAAAGGACAGTGTCCAGAGGGCACCAAAGCCCCAGGAAAGGCTGTGTCTAACTCCAGGGACTCTTTGGTTGGTCTGCAGTCACTCCCTGCTGGATCCTGCTTCTGGGATTGCCAACCAGGATGCCGTGTGTGAAGGTGGCTCCTACATCCTGCTGCACACATGGGCACAACAGGAACCCAGGTGAGGCTGTGACTGATTCATAATTCATTGCAGGCAGACAACTCCAGACCTTGCTTTTCCTCAGTCTGAATCTGACAGCTTACAAGGCACTGATGCCTGAAAGTTTGTCCATCCATTTTCAAACACTCCAAACGTGCATTCTGCTCTGCTCACACCCTTGCTTTTCCTCTCACTGTATGACCCATGGTTACAGTTAATTTCTACGTGGAGACAAGCCCAATTACTGCAGATTGCTGTAATGTTCAAACTGGCTCCACGGTGAGTTCTTGAAGCTGCTAATAAAAAATGCTAAGCCAAGTAATAAAATCTTGTTTAATTCGAGTAACCTAAAACTAAGCTCAAAACACAGAGAAGGAAGATTCCTCTCTCTCCTCCATAAAACTGTTCCAGTCCTTGTGCTATCAAGGCAGATAAAGAGAACATATTTCACTCCCAATGTCTTTAATCCATTAGGACTTTTTTCTCTCGTGGAAAAAGCACAAGTGTACCTTCAATACCACTGAAATACAGCCATGTGGCAGCAGAAGAAACTCTGGTTCATGCTGCTGTCTCAGCACAACTGTATCTTCCTAAAAATGTTCCACAGAGCTTGCAATAGAGTGAGAAATTATTTTTCTATGATAAAACCTAATTATAAAAATGAAACCAAAAAGCTTTTGCTTTTATAATTAAAAAAGGAAATTCATTTTCCAACAGTCAACCTGTCAGATTTGTGGACGATGAAACCAGAAAAAGGATCTACCACAGAAGTTAGACAAACATCAGTTAATATAAAAATATCTATTGTAAAGAAAAGGCAATAAAACACAGGAGCTGGCTGTCCATTAATACTATTTCATAAGGTGCTCTTCAGACCTTGTCTGTGTCTTGTTTCCGTGTCTGTTACAAACTTAAAAAGGAATTTGCTGTAAAGTTTCAGAGAATTAAAGCAACAAAGCCTTAGTGGCAGCTACAGCTGTGGAGTAATTGTACAGGTAGTGCATGATCTGTCTTGTTTTTGCCAAGGCAGAACTGGCACATAAGAGTAGAGGGAACTGGGGAAAACCTGGAAGTCATACAGTATTTAAAACCTTCCACAAATTTTGCTGTTTTCTCTCACATGACTAAAGCCATAGCTGGTGTAAATCACCTCCTCAGGGGGAAGAGCAAGTATCACGTTGTACTTCAGCCTTGTGTAGAGTCAAGCTCTTGCAGCAGAAAAAAACTGAAAGCATGTTTGACAACACATTCTGCCACAGAGTCCCAGTTTGTTAAGTCAACTGATCTTCCTGTGCCTTGGTTTGAAATATGCAGAGTGTATCATACATATTATTACAAATTAACTGCAGGAGTAAAACCAGGAACAGCATATCTGTGGGATTTTTGACACTACAGGCAAGAGAAGCAGGTGAGACTTGTATAAATCATCGGGATCAGTGACTAGAAATGGGCCTTGGAAAGGGCTTTCTTCCTCAGGCAGAACTGCCATTTGCACAGCAGTTTTGGCTTGACTACTTTTCTTTGGGGTTTTGCATAGCTGGCCTATTGCATTCCTGGCCCTGGCTCTCTTCCACAGCAGAAACAGTTGATCATGCATAATTTGCAAGAGTACATCATGGTTTAGTATTCCTGTCTACCAGGGACAGTGTCTGGCAAGCCAAAAGCTCTGGAGGTGAGGCTCCCTGGACTGTGTGAGTGTGCACACGTGTGCCCAAAGGAGAAGGGGCTTCAGAAAATGTCAGCTCTTGGGAGTAGCTTCTGGAAAGGTTTCCAGGACTTGGAATCTGTCATGATTAAAACCAGTTGTTCACTTTCTTATCTTCTGTCAAACTTGAGAAGTGTAATGACAGCTCTTAAAGATCGCACTCTCCGAGGATTGGGAATGCTCAGAGTGGCACGTGAGCCAGAGAGAGGGAGGGAGAGAAAAGAAAATCAGGGGGGAAACTTTCCTTCTGCGTGTCACAGAAATATGGGCATGCTTGGCTTTGCCTCCCCCACTAATGATAGAAAAATGTATCATCCCCAAAACGTTTTTGGCTTTAGAGCGAAAGTCTAAAAGGCGTCTGTTGGTATTGATATCACAAACATTGCTCTGTGCTCCAAAACGAACTCTTTTGGCTCGTCCTGTGAAATGTCAGCTCGGAAAATAGGAGCTCTCTGTTGTGGCAGCCTCTGCTTGTCACATGTGTACACGCACCACACGCACACAAACAAATCTGTTTTAGGGAGGGCGCCCAAAGCAGGGTCTTTGGGAAGGTTGCTGCTGCACCATATGTAGGACTTTGATTTATAGTTATATTTTTCACAGCGTGACACATATTGTTGGTGAGCTGCGGCTGTGATAAAATCGTGGAGGTGTAAAGTTTCACTGGCTGGATGGTGAGGAGCAGGCAGGGAGGGTGTAATGCGAGTCGAGAGCTGCTCTCCAAATGAATGAACTTGTATTGTGGATCTGGTTACAGCCGGCACACTGCCTTAATCCATCAACAGCAAGTTCACTTACAAACCAGCCTTTGTTTTTAATCCATGAGCCTTTGGGGATTCACTATAATCAAATGGCCAATCACAGGAACACATAAGAGGGGAAAAAAAAAAAAAAAAGGATTGCTACAGTGAAGTTTACTCTCAACCACAAACTCTCCCTCACACCCCCCCTCAGGTAATGCAGATAACAGTATAATGCACAGCACTAAGCTTACAGGCATTAAAACTCCCCCAGGTTGGAAGTTAAGGCATGGCAAACCAGATCTCGTTACTTTCTGGGGGTGCTTCTCTGAGCCAGGGGCAGGCTTTGATTTCAAACCACGTGTGCTCGCAGCACAGACACAGCCTGGTGATGGAAGACAGCCACGGGGATTGTGAGTGCTGCAGCTCACTTGGAGTTTTCTCCTGTTCTGGACGAATGAAAAGAACGTCCTGGATCCTGCAATCAAAATGTGTCAAACTGAAATAACATATGCTCCTTGGCAAGGGCCTGACATTAAGCCTTGGGGTGTGTCTCTGTATATATAAACAAATGCTTTTCTTTAAAAATGTGTGTGTTTTATTCTTTGTCCGTTTATCATAAAACATAAACAAAGAGCAACCTTTAGGCTACTTTTTCCCTGCAGGAGACGAAGCCAAACATCTACTGCTGCCCAACAAGCCCACATTAGGATGGCAGACACATCCATGAGGATGGCAATGGGGACAGACCACAGTTCCCATGTCAGCACAGTAATATTTTGGTTCCTACTCCAAGCTCATGTCTCTGGGCTACCTGGGCCACCCTGCCAAGCTCCTGTCCCCACAGTCCCCCAGCATGGACCCAGAGGATGAGGATGACTTGGTGCCATATGGCTGAGCTCCCCAATGTGTGTGTGTGTGTGTGTGTGTGTGCTGGGGGGGAGGCACAGGGTGGCAGGGGAAGGTGGCAGGACATGCACGCCACGCCATTAAAGGAGTGACAGATGGTGATGAAAGTGCCATAAAACCACAGGCACTGACAGCTCAGGGCCAGCACTGCAGCAGCTGCTGAGGTATCACGTTGTAAACAGCCCCCCTTGCAGCCCCTGTCACAGGAGCTGCCACCTCTCACAAATCTGCCCTGTCCTCCCACAGACCCACCCCAGGCAGGGGTGAAAGTTGGGTGAAGGGGACGGCAGCATGGGGCTCGTGGTGGGGCTGGGAGAAACCCTTTCACACACTGGGCAACCTGAGATGGGAACTTGGGTAGGGAGACAAACACAAAGTCCCTCAGGCCAGAGCTTGGTGCCACCAAGCAGCCACTGCACATTTCCGGGCACTTGTCCCCAGCCTGGTCTCCCAGGCCTGCAGGTTTCATAGCCAGGTGGGCAGCTCCTTCCTAGACAAGCCCTCATCACTCAGCTCTTCAGCTACTGTGAGCTCCCAGCCTCCTCTAGAGACTTCCATCAGACCATGCAATGTCTCTTTAGGTCTCATTCCCATCATGGAAAAGAAAAATATCCAGTATCTCCTCTACATGTAAACTCTGGATGACCAGAAATCTGGAAACAAGCTCTCTGTTCTTAGGGAACTCCTCTTTCAAACCCCAGGAAAGGTGAGACACCACAGACTCTTCTCAGGAAAGGCAATATTGGAGAAAAATGCTCATGAGATTTCAGCTCAAATGGCTTTTTTTAAACCATTTTCCCCCCTTTATATGTATATTTACACACACACCCCCCACACTCTACCATAGTGTTGCCTGCTGAACCAAACACAGATCATGGGAGTGCTGCAGGATTATTTCTTGTCACCTTGAGTGTGCTGGGGCTGTCAGTTTAGCTAAGAGATCATCCCAGCATCCCATCTGCATAACTTGAAGTATTTTGGTGCCTAATTTGCTTTGTTTTCAGTCTGGAGAGGATGCAGCAGGGTCCCTCTTGTCACTTACAGCCTGAAGAGCCTGTGGCAGGTGCCCCTGAGGACAGATACCCAGAGAGTGCCTGCTTTCCTCTCTGCACTGGGAAAGGAACAGGGAGACTCCTCACTGTGGAAATACTGTACAACAAACAGCACAGTCTGCTGGAAAAATTTAGCTGGATCACTTGTCATATGAAAAGTTCTGTTCTCACCCAAATAAAAACCTTAAAATGCGCTGACTTCAAAAGAAATTGCAAGATATTACATTTTTCAGGTTTGTTTTTTTTTCAGGGAGTTATTTTTACCGGCTCGGTTCTGATTTGTCCTCTTTTTTATTCTTTCATGACACAGTAGGAATAATTTACTAATACCATGCCATTAAAATAGTTCTATAAGTTTATTTTAAGGCTTTTTTTTTCTGAAGAAGGCTTTTAGTATGTAATGTTGAGGAAGACATCTTGTTTCCTTTTCTTGACTCATTTTATGGAACATTTTATGTAAATAACATTTTATTTACATTTTATGTAAATAGGCTTGAGATGTAGCTCAAAGTACAGCTTTGGGATGGGGGGAGCCTGTCAGATGCTGTCCACTGATGCATTTTAATGAGAAATTTTATTTTGCCCCGCTCTCTCCTTCCTTTTCTCCTCCTTACCTGTGCTGGAAGTCCTGAAAAGTCCTTTCACCCTGTTATGCCCTTCCTTTCCACACATTTACCTCATCTGGACTCTGCAGAAATTAGCAGTTTATTCCAGCTTCCCTTTGGAGTGAACTCTACATGGCAAGCCTGGAGTTATTTTCCATTTGCACCAGAAGCAATTTAGCCGTGGCAAAGCCCTGCCCAAGGAAATGTCTTTTTTAGCAGCACCACTGCAAATCTCCATGTGGCTGTTCCTTAGAAAGCACCCACTCTTTGGCCTTGCTCATTTAAAGCCACTTGTGCTGTAGGTTAGGCTGCCCAAAGACACACCCATGGTCTCCTCACCACTGAGCCTCCTGAAATCCATTTGATTTTGAGTGCCTTCTCTGCTATTTCTGTGTCTTTCTTGGGATAAAGGTTTTCAAACTTTGCCAGTAATACGGACCACTATTTTTTCTTTGTATGGGTGTGGACTTCTGTGTAAAGCATTTAAGTCTTCTGATTGAGTGCTTACTACTCACCACTAGCTTCTGTGGCTACTGTCTAAGTCATCCATGGAGCTGCAGATCACAAGCTGAAAACCACTGTTCTGTGGTACTTCAGTACTTATGTCTATACTTAGTCATGAAAATGGTGCTTCTTTAGGAAAATGCAGACAACCAGGCTTACAAAATATTCCCTAGTTTCAGCATCTCTGCTCCTGAACCATGGTGTCAGTACAAGAATCTCTCTCCTTGAATATAAGCATAAGAAAAAGCTCTTCTGGGTGCTGAGGAATGTTTCCAACATGAACTCAATACCAGAAGACTTTGTAGAAGGCAGAGTAATTCCCTTTCCCTTTCCCTCATCCAGCCTCCTATAAGTGAGTTTATTCTCATTTCTGGAGTGGTTTAGGACTCACAACAGCAAAGAAGGAATGAGAAAAGAAGTTTGGGTGTCACCACCACCATTAGGATATTGGTGATATAGTCAGTCACCCACTGGAAAATAAGACTGAAGCTTCCTGGTGGCAGTGGAAGGACTGGTGACAGGGCAGGCAGACAGCAAGTCACCAAGGGCTCCCTGCCATGCCCCTGGAGATGCTGGGAGCTGATCTGCTGGAGAGCAGCTCTGTGGGGAAGGGCTTGGGGGACAACGAGGTATCCCTGAGCCAGCAGTGCCCTGGGGGACGAGAGGGCCAGTTGTACCCTGGTGTCCATCAGGGAGAGCAGTGCCAGCAGGTCAGGGAGTGATGCTGCCCCTCTGCCCAGCCCTGTGGGGCACATCTGGAGAGCTGTG
>JBBMKD010000053.1:64194182-64218161 GCA_037834095.1 Argya squamiceps | reverse complement strand
GCAGGGAGGGCTCAGGGCAGGGCCCAGGCTCTGCTCCGTGGGGCCCAGCAATGGCATCAGAGCCACGGGCAGGAACTCAGGCCCAGGAATAACTTATTTACTGTGGGGCTGTCAGAGTTTTGGAACTGCTGTCCAGACAGGCCATGGGGTCTCCTTAGCTGGAGATAATCCACACCCACCTGCACCTGGTCCCGTGCAACCAGCTCCAGGTGATTCTGCTCCAGCAGGGGAGTTGGGCTGGATGATGCACAGAGGCCCCTTCAAACACCCCCATCCTGTGATTCCCTGGATTCAGACACCAGACAGAGTAACACTGAAGACTGATTTGGTGTCTTAAAGGATACATGAATATTAGAGGCTTGGATTTACAAATGAATTTACAAATTTCCTTTAGAGATTTGGGCTCTTTTCGATGAATTTATTTCTTGGGCTACTGAATTTTTTTGTTATTTGATTTTGCATTGTATGTTCATCCATTGACTGAATGTGGATTGACAAGTTAGGTTAAGAAAATACACAAATATTTGACATTATGTTAAAGTATCATCATGAAGCCTAACAGAAAGCTGGTAATTACACACACCTCTGTTTCCTTGTGCATAGAAAACCAAACTCAGCTTGACAAAGAACTAATATTTTGCTAAGGTAAGAAAGTTAAAATCAGATAGTGTTATTTTATTACCTTATTATTGATAAACATGGACTGTTAGAATGTTTTAGCAGTATTCAGCCCAGCAATCCATTACTCATACACTCCCTGTCTGTAAACTCAGGCCCTTAAATGGCTGAACTATTCTTAGCCTTATGTGGTGAATACACAGGAATGTTCATGGACAGAATATTAAGGACAGAAGATGGCCTTAACAGTGCTTGGCAAAGGGAGATGGGATTTATGGAAAGTTTCCTTTGATGCTGTTGACTCCTAACTACTGCCTTCTGATGCTGCCCCAACATACAAAATTAGCATTAAACTTGCATTCCAGATGAATGACAGGGAATAAAAAGGAAGAGGGATTTCAGTTAAAGCCTATGGAACTAGATTCAACCCCAGGACCTAGCCAGGTTTAAAACCAGGCTGGATGTCTTTAGCTGGAAATTCTCTGACTGAGAAACTCTTCAGCCACTTCCTAAACAGTATCCTTCCTCTCCATTTTCACTGTAAGCAACACAACATACCTGGCCCAAGTGCTCTTTGTGGCTAGCATGATTACCACTGGATGCCACAAAGATGCTTTACATCTGCAGCCATTTTGCATTGAAATCTGACTTGGGGGTGGTTCTCCTTTCAAAGATGCTCAGTGAACACAGGAATCCTCTAAAACCCTGCCCTACAGTTGTGATTGTTTGTTATCACCAAAGTAAGAGAGAAGATTCAAAATCAAAATAAATACACAATTTAAGGAAAAGAAAAGGGAGGGGAGGGATGACTTCTATGGCTGTCCTAAAAAACGGATCCATATATTAATTTATATTGCCTAACAGCCATGAGAAGGGGCTGAACTGTGGTTGCACATGAGTGTAGTTTTTGGGGCTGGATGGCAGGAATTTATATATTGTAGAGCTTTGTGACTACCAGACTCCATATCTCTACAAGAGGATGACTTTTTTTTTAATGTTGACAATGAGTCTTTCCTGGATTGGCTTGTAAACCACTGTGATTCTCATTGCAGTAAATTAAACAATGCCTTTTGCAAGGCAGAGATGAAGGATGGCTGGGCCTGTGAGGGAGGTACTTGACCCATTCTTTGGAGCCTTTCTGGGCTGGGACAGAGCAGCTGCTAAAGTAACACCACAAAAATGTGTGATACTTTGAGGGCAAAATCTCACGACTCCCCTCTCAAACAAACCCAACCTGCCAAGCAAAAACATCTCATGCAGTGAAAGAGAGAGAGGGAGGGAAGGCTCGTCTCTGTCCTGGGATCAGGTGAAGGAACCAGCAGCCACCACTGCTGGGAGGTGGAACAGGGGGTCATCCGCCTTCACGTCAAAATGGGTATTTTTTTACAGCTCTCGAGCTCCAGATCAGCACGTCGGGTGTTGGTTTGGGAGTGACATAGAGGGGATGCTGCCACCTACTGAAATCAGGATTTTTAGCACTCGGGTTTCTCGACTGGGCTCCTCTCAGCCACAGTCTAAAGATACTGCAGCATCAGTATGGCATTCATCAGATTAAACAGCTTTTGGTCCTTCCTAATGATTTTCAGGAATTGAAAACAGCATCGTAAAAAACTCCACCAATCCAACCCTCAGGAGCCCCAAACAAGCAATAGTCTACCATCAAACTGTATTATTATAAAGCTATTAATTTGAGAACTGAAACCTTGCTGTGAGGGTGTATTTAAGCCCAGGCAGACTTTTAAACTAGATCAGAATTCTAGATCTGCTCTGGTTCTACTTCCACAACAGAAAAAATGCAAAATTATTTTAGTGAGAGCAAGTTCACTCTGGTTTTTTTTTTTTTCTGACTAACTTATTTAGTATTGGACCAATAGCCTTGAACTATGAATTTGAAATTAATTACTCTAGGGACTGGAGATGGCTTTAAAAAATGACTAAAAACGCTGATATTAGATTTTAATATCTCTCTCTTCTGTTTATAGGATGGACACAACTCTTTCATGGTGATAAAACAAAATCCCCATCCCCCACATCAATGAACATGCACAATAATGGCAGGCTGGAGAACAGCACTTTCTCTTTTCAGCAGGTGGAAGAAGTACCCCAATGTCCTGTTTTCAGATATTGATTATTGCTGCTGTGCTGCCACCCAGCCATGCAGGGTCACTTCACTGGCAGCTGCTTCCCAGCAAGGAGTGAAGTGTCCCAACATTTCCCTTAACTCCTGACTGAACAGTGAATGCCTGCAAACCGCAGGGGGGAGGCTGGCTCAGAATACTCCGGGAACACAGGGACACAACACTCACACCATGGGCTCTAAACCAAATTCACCAGAAGTATTCATTAACAAGCAAAGCCATAAATAACAACAATAAAACACAGAAACTCAGAAGTCATCTCATCTCAGGCACCTTCCACAGCAGATCTGAACTGACTCTGGATGCTGTTTCTGCTGACCCACCAGTAATTTGGTTGCTGCAGAGGCCGTGCAGCATGTCAGACTGTGATAGATTTGAGCTTTTCTGAAATCCTGCTCTTTGCTGTTTGTGTTGGCTGTTGCTGAAGTCCTGGAGATAATACAGGTGTTTTGTGCTGTTAGAACTGACTGTGCTGGAGAGAAATCTGGGCAAGAATGGAGTGAGGATTTGTCTGCCTTGGTGAGTAAGAGCCTGGTGAGTAAGTGTTGGAGAAGGAAGGAGAAAAAGGTCAAAAAGGCTTCTTTATGGTCCACCTCCAAATTAATGGAGGCCTACTGAATGAGTCTCCCTCTCATTAAAAAGAGTGGACAATATAGAAATTGAGATCTCTGTTAGCTGCTTGGTTGGGTTTTATCTCAGTTTTTCAGGTTGTTTGGATGACTTATACTCTTACAGCGAACATCTGATCACATCCCCAAAACTATGAGTATGTTTTCACTCATGCCTAGCTCACAACGCAGAGCCATCCTCAATCTACAGACTGAGGCAAACTGAGATGTTGACCAACTGACCATTGCTTCATCTCTTCAGGTGAGGCAATTTGTCCAGAGCTGGGGAAGAGCCTCAGTCAGGACACAGGTCACAGGGGCTTCCCAATCTGAGCAGAATGTTTGGATAACCAGCCAGAGCAGTCAGGATAGTTCCTGCTGAACACCAGCTCAGGTGAGTGCTATCTGTCCCCAGTATCAAGGAAGAAATACAAGATAATCCTACGTGTCTGTTTTTATAAAAATGCTCGACAAATATCATGGGCAAATAAACAGCTGCCTCTGAGCTATTTACAGTGCTGTTAACCAGCTTTTAGGCTTCAAAATTGATCACCAGAGTCAACAGAGGGTTGAACAAACATATCCAGGGTTGAGTATTTGTATTTGAGATTAGGTACACATATACAAGTGTGAATGCGTGTGCTCAGCCAAACTATTGAGGAACTGAGCCTAGACCACAAATGGCATTTTGGTCCAAAAGCAATCCAATTATTCATGCAGCCAACTCATACTTGTCCTTATCTCCTTGCAACTCAACTGAACACTTATTTGGGACCCTTGTAAATACTTTATATTAAAATTTGGACCTGATCTTTTCTTTAATGAGTTGCTTTTTGGTTTTCCCATTTTGAATTCTTTCTCCTCTACCAATGCCTAAAGCCTCAGTGTCCTTTGAAAAGAGTATTTCAATAGTAAAGGTTCCTTCCACACCCCTGGGAAAACAAGGAAACAGACAGTGCAGATTCTTGCTGGAGCTCCACTCAGGAGTGCAGCACCAGGAAAAAAAAAAAAAAATCACTGAGGCCCATTTCTATTTCAGGCTTAATTTTTCCTACTGCAAATAAATTAAAGCCCACAGGTGCCCCAGGGTCTGAATCTGCCTCTGCAGCAGTGATACGTGTGAGCAGGGAGATGTACTCAGATGGGTGGATACTACAACTATTCAGGAGGGACCTGGATAAACAACAGAGCCAGAAATAACCCAGTGGTAAACTCAAATGAAGGCAAACAGTTTGGCTTTTGCCAAGAGGTGTTTATCTTGTTTAACTGTCCTTTTTACCCAAACCTTCAGGGAGCTATGACAACTTGAGATCTGCTCTTTTCACAGTGCATCAGTCAACTGAAATACCAGGAGAACATCAACTACTGCAGTATTTCAGCTTTACAAACCCCTCCGTTTAGGCATTTAATAAAAAACCTCTGAAAACAAATCTGCCCAAATGTGGGATCATTACACCCAAAACAGTATCTTTGGGGAAAAAAACCCCAATAAATTGTATTACACAGTTATGGAACATTGAACTGGAGAGGGAACATCTGCCTTTAGGGAAAAGCATGACTAATCCAGGTTCCCAAACCTGGTGCTGGTGAGGGAACTCATAGTGCCTGAGTCCATCCTATTAAAAAAAAAAAAAAAAATTAAAAGTGCCTCATTTTCTACTAGTCTAGTACCTTTTGTCAGCACTAAATCTTCATGGGATGAAAAAGGAGATTAAACCCAACATCATTCTTCTGCTCTGTGTAAGGGATTGGAGGTACAGGGATTTGTGTCCTGAATAACAAGCTACTTGACTAGAGGCTGGTTTTTAACAATGCCACATTTTTTATATTAAAAAAACCCCACCAAGCTGTATGCACTGTAGCTACACACCCTGTTTTACTCTGTGTCTGTTTTAACAGGGTTTTAAAGCCATTTCACCTGAGTGCCTGCTGATTACCATGCTGAGTTTTTTAAACCAATCCATTGAATTCACTTCCTCTCTGCGTCCCCAGTGCCCATTCACCTATAGAAATATAGAGACAAACAAGGCCACAGGTGCAGAAATTGGGCCTTTCCTGCTGTTTATTACAATGTTGACCTTGGGGATTTGTTGAGGGGGGTGGAGGGAGAAGGAAAGAAAAAGAAGAAATACATGCTTTGCAATGGGATTCTGCTAAAATCCTACCTTCCTTTTCTCATGGAGTTTAAAAAAAAAGCCTTTTAGCTGGCAACAGACACAGACATTGAATTATTAGGAGGTGAAGTGGGGGCAGGGCCATTACTTTTGCATCTCTTTTTGGAGGGATTTTGGATGAATTGCTGCTGACCAGAAAGCCTGCTCTTCCTTCAGCCCCCCTTCCTCTCCACAGTTTGCCTTCTGGTTATTCTGGGGCACGAGAATTTGCCCTGCCTTGTGGTCACCTCTGTGGTCACCCAGCTGCCTGGTTGGTGTCATATGAGGGGACACAGCCACCTGCTTGGTGTGCCAAGGATGTGCCTTGTGCTGAGCAGGCAATCCTGGAGAGGAATCCTCTCACAAAGGCATGGCCTGCACCCAAAACTGGGTGGCCTCACACCTGAGGCTGCACTGCTGAGGGAGCTCTGGCTTCCCTCCAGCAGCAGAGTGGGACCCCCAGAGGAAGGGGGCTTTGTCCACAAAAAGATTTCAAAACTTTCTTGATGTAAAGTGGCAATAGTGAGTGGGTCAGGTGTTAAAAATGCCCCTGCTGGCTGGATGGGGAGGTTGGGTGGGTCACTGCCACCCAGGGCTTACCTGGGGCCAGCTGGATGCTGAGGCAGGGCAGCACACAGGGGCTCAGCAGGACAGGGGTGTGCTGGAGTGTGGCTGTGTGTAAGGGTTCAGCTTCCTTGCCTGTCTGTAAAGGTGTTTGCACCAATTTCTGTGGTGATCTCAGTGGAATGATGATGTGAATGCATCTAGTGAGGGCCAGACCCTCACTCCAAGACCTCACAGTCGATTCAAAAATCAGAGACCACAGATGGGAGAAAAGATGAGTTATGCTCAAGGTTAACAAGGTGGATTTAATGTTCAGAGAGTATAAACTGCATGTTAGGGGTGATCTTTCTCATCTGGAGACTGAACTAATTTCTACTGAGCACCAATTTAGTGCCTTAACTGGATGCCTGCTGAAAGGGAAGTGCTTCTTCTCTTGCTTGTGCAGATTTAACTTGAGATTAATGAGGTTTTTTGGGTGCTTAGGCCCTCTGGAAGCCAAGGTGCATCTGGTCAGACTGGCCTGGAGGTCAGGGTTGTGCTTGGTTAGGCAGTCTGTGTTCTGCTGTATATCTCAGCTCAGAGCTGACCAACCTGCTCCCCCAGAGCCTGCTCTGAATTTCACTGTCCTGTTTGCACAGGTACTTCAGGGGTTTTACAACACAGCACACCTCTTATGTGCTTGCTTAGGAATAACAATGGGGGCTCACCCATTTTGTGGGTGCCAAAACCAAAATCCCTCTGGGAAACCTGATCTGCAGGTCCTGATCCAAAGCACTTTGCAGCACTTTTGTTGCCCAACATGACCAGGAGGGTCTGGAGAGCAGCTTGTGCAATCCTTGCCTAAGGCTGAGCTTTGGTGGGCAGGGATGGCCATGTCATGGCTATGATGAGCTCAGCACTTGAGTCACAGACAGAGGATTCTCACTGGTTGCTACTTGATATTAAATTTTATCAGTGATAGTCAGGAGAGGTTCAAAGTGTGGCCCTGCATTTGATAGAGTTTTTCTCCTCCCTCAGCACTGTATTTCTCTGCCATGATAAATCACATGGCTTTGGGCCTGATGCCTGCAGCACAGCCATTCCACAGCAACACTTGTCTGTGCCTCTGCCATCAATAAATGCCACCAAAAACTGTAGGTGACAAACTCAGTGTAACACAGCCAAGGACAGCTAGCCCAGTGGAGAAGAGGCTTCAAGCAGGTTGAACTCTCCTGATAACATAGACCTCACTCTCTAGGGGCTATAGATAAGTTTTATCTATCATTTTTAAGGTACTGTGCAGCCACAGATAACCATCTGTGAGAAATTTTAATTTCCATCAATTTCCTTTTTCTGACGTATGACTTGGAATAGAGGTCCTGGAAGTTTAAGACTTGTGATGTCAATATGCCATAGTTGGTGTTAATTACTATTTTCTGCCTTCCCTGGCTTAGACACGCTCACCTATGACCAGTTGTGTTTAAACAACAATAAAATACACATGAGTTGTGAGAGTTCCCCTCCACCCCTCACGGTCACTTTGATGAGCTAAGCAAAAAACACAGTTTGCTTTGTCTGAGTTAGGAATTTAGGTTGTATTAGTTAACAAAGCTCAAGTATGAAAATTAAGCAAATCTTTTCTGCATTATAGACAGGACTTGATGTTAAGTCCCAAAATGAAATCAATCTTAGCCATTTTTCATATAAACTCAGCTTTCTGTATTTCTCGTTTTCATTTGTTCAATTTTCCGCCTTGGAATAATTACTGTAAGTGAAAAAGCATGTCAAAACCCCCAGTTATTACAAAAAAAGCACACTGGAACTCTCATTCTAGAATTCATCACTTCATAAAACTGTACATTATAGGACTGGCCATTCTGGGCCAAACATGTGCTCCGTGTAACCCAGTATCCTGTCTGGTACCATGATTAATAGGGGAAAGTGGAGAAGAAGATAAAAAATGATCTTTTCTCCTGCTGTTCTCTCCCACCTTCTAGTAATCAGTGGCTTACAGACACAAAATGTGCTGTAATAACAGGGGTATAATGCTTCAAATAAATCAAAATTGAATTACTGTTCACTTACAAAAAGTTACTTAATCTGATTTCATCACAGTATCTGCTTTTAAAATTTTTGTTTAAGTTTTAGAAGCAAATGTGTATCTTTATGCCAGTTCCAGAGAATGAAGCTGGAAATATTCCACTCATAGTTGTACCCAGGAAGAAAGAGGGTTCAGCTGGAAAAGAAATTTTAACTGAAGACATGACCAAGTCTGCCAAGGTGAAGGGAACTCTGAATTTTCTCCCATCCTGTTCTATAGAAGCTACCTGGAAGTGAGATATTTTAATTTTTTTCTTTTCCCCCTCTGCACATTCTTTCTTTATCCTCCTTTCTTCTTGCTCCTTGTATTTTTTTATTCCCACTGCCTCTTTTCTCAGCTACATCTTAGGAGAATGGAAATAAACACCCCATTTAAAACTTCAAACCTGTAGGTACACATTTGCTTATAAAACTTGTAGGGATTCCCCCCACCTCAAGCCCTTTTTAAACAAACACATCTATTTGGACAGTTTGTTTCTCTATCAATCTGTGAAAAGTTAATACAATTTTGTGTCATTTTTGTTATGGAAACAGCCCTGTAAAAATACTGTATGGCCCTCTGAGGCCTGCCCTTGTAACCCCAATAAATACAAATCACCCTAGAACTTATCATGGTAAGTTCAAATATGTAGCTAATGTAATCTCAAAAATCCTTCACCAAAAGAAAACAAACGAGCTCCTTTTAAACTCCTGACTTGTTGCTCTTGACTTCAGCTATTTGTTCAATATTTCAACAACACTAAACAAATGTGCCGGAAATACTTATCATTTCTGAGTCACCCCCTTGCTATCCCACACTCCAGACTTCAAATTAGGGACTATCTTAAAAAGATGGATGTGATCCATTCTCCTTGTTTCTTTCGTTTCAGTATTGTCTTCAGCATATCCCTGGAGAGTTTCTTATTATCAATCTGCTTAATTCTGGCTAATCTTTCTGGAAAATTAATTTCCCATCTCCCTGTCACAGGCTGCTTTGGCTGCTCTGTTTTGTACCTTTCCTAGCTCTGAAATATTAGTATTATTAATGGCAGACAACAGTGTATTTAATACCCAGCTTATGCCCCACATTAAGGTAGATTTTCCTGTTATTTATATCCTGTACAAAACTATCAATGAAGTTTAAACAATTTGTGGTGCAGCAGAGCATTACCTCCCACACCTCCTTTGTAATATGTGGCAATTAATTTGTACTTCGTTGTTTATTTACACAGATGTATTTCAGACAATCAGACCTGCCCTCATTCCTTATGACTTATAATCAAATATAATAAGGAGCTTAAAGCAAAATGCCTGTTCTCTGAACACACACTGAATAGCACTACTCTGGGTGTTATGGGTATCATAAGGAATGTGACCAGACAAATGGTGGCATCTTAATATTTATCAACAGTATTTCACTAATGAGCACCTAGAACTACCTTCATGTCATGGGACCCAGGAGAAAGGAGCTTGATTTCCACATTAAACTCTCATTTCAACAACTGCTCTTCCGGAGATGCACAAGAGTTCACTTCTGAGAGTGAGCAGCAGCTTTTGGGCCTCTTTTTCTGAGACATCTGCATGACGTCTGATTTTTTAGAAAATGTTTTTTTTCCTGTCAAGGAGTTACAACATAGAAATGTCAAAATTGAACGTGGCAAAAGTAAAATAATTTCTTTTGGGTAATTTCAGTCTTCATGGCTCCTATGTCTTCTTGAAGTGTGGTGAGTGGGAAAGAAAACCAGTGCTGTACGTGATATTTTCAGGGACATGAACTTAGCCTTTGAACCACACATATATATATACACATTTTTTTTTTTTTCAATTCTCCTCTTGGAATGGATTGGTAACAGTGGAAGCCAAACAACAGCAGCAACAAGCTACACCTTGCTCTTCCTAAGGAACAACTGACTCTGCCTCTCTTTAATTCTTGTCTTTTCCCTTGCAACTCTTCAACTGTTGGATTTGTGTCAGCAAGACAAAATCACATAAATGCAGTGACATTTGTATGAAAAATGTGTGCCTCTTTTTCCTTCATTTCTAGCACTGCACTAGGACCACAAATGGCAGAAAACCAACTTTGAAATGTGCCTGACAATTTGCTGTGTGTGTGCTTCTACTCTCACCCTAAAGAATGGAAGCAGTGCCAGATGATTGAGCTAATAAATGCCAATTTTAGAAAGAGCTATTTGGGATCAACTCATATGTAAACAGCTCTAAAAGCTGAGGGTAAATCAGAGGACTGGCTACATACATATAAATAAATCCCTGTTTACTTTTACTCAGAGGCATTGGACAAGTGAAAGATCAGAGTTCACTGCAATGCCATGAAGGAACTACAGGTCACAAGTTTTGATCTCAGAGGTTTTGGGGATTATTCCCAGACAGCCCAAATGTCCCCCAGCTGTCCCCACACCTCCACCTGTGCAAAAATCACACCCATATTGACCTCCAATATGAGAAAAGGCTGTGCCAAAGACTGAGGCAGGGACTGGTGAGGTTGCTTAGTTCTGCTTTTAGCTGTTCTTGGAGCTGTCCTGCCAGGAGCTCTTCAGGCTCTGATGCAGCCCAGACTCCCAACCTTAATGTGTTAAATACATTGTCCACTTTGGATTGCTCACTTAGCTGCAGCAAATGCCTTCTATTTTTTCCTGTCTGAGTACAATTAAAATTGCAGGATATTTGCCAGACAGGCTGAGATTCTTCCACCACTCTCAGCATCCCTTTGCAGTATTGTGGAGAATGATCAATCAAATAGCTCAGGCTCACCAATAAACAATGATTTTTAACTGTCCTGACAGGTTTGTTTGAGGCAGCTTAACACCCAGACTCGTGCAGAGAGCTGTCCTGCTCCCTGTGCCAGCCTGCACTTCCATTCACAAAGAAATACTGGGGGAGCCTGAATGAATTTATCAGTGAGCTAAATATGGCATCTGATAACAAATAAAATCAACCTATAAAAAGAAGAAATGGCCACTCAAGAATAGGAAAATCCTACATTTCTCTCTTGTAGGGGTTCACATGCAAGTTTTAATGATGTTTTAATCTTTTTTATATTTCTTATGCCTGCTGGTACATCCCCAGGTATGCAGAGGAATACCTGAGAACAGCAAACACGCAGCCTTTATGCAAATTAACTCTAATTAATTAAGAGCTGATATACTGCTGATTATATTCCAGGGAATTTCTTGAGTAGTGATTTTTTTAAAAACCTCCTTTGCCTTCACTTCATTTATGGATCCAAGAATACCTACCTAGTGTAAACATGTCCTGGGGACAAAAAAAATAAATGGACAAATAAATAAAGAAGGAAAAATTGATTTGTGCAGAGGCCAGAGTAACAATATGCTTCAATAACTATATCAATTCTGAAAGCATTTATGAAGTTTTTTTCACAGTAAGTTCACACTCAGCTTTCTGTACACTTATATTTCTGGCCTTGTGCAAAGGAAAAAGACTTTAATTATGCATCTCTTCTAGATTGTAAAAGCAAACCAAATACAATTTATATTTTATCAATATTATCTAGAGTGGATAATACTTAAAAAAACCCCAACATTATATACCATAACTTGCACTATTTTTCCTCACCTTATTTCTATCTCCTGGTTTTTAGGATGAAATTTGAAAGATAATTTTTCCCTGCCAGGTTTTGTTTGACAAGTCCACATCTTGGTAAAAAAATACTGGAACCCATTTTCTGTTGGCACTGAATTGCAGCTGCATTATTCAGTGTAGTTCCTGTCCTGTTCTTTTCTCAGTATCCATTTCTTTGCTCACAACTTGGCTTGTGCTGTTTCAATTAAATTAGAGGCATTTTTAGTTTGTCTGAAACCAAACCCTCTGGTGCTATAAAGCAGCACGTCTGTGTATGACAACAAGCACAGGAGGGGCCCTATCATTTGAAAGTTTATTTTAATGTAACAACCCCCAGTAGATTACAGAATTGGATTCAGCCTGAAGCCTCTGTTATGCATTTAATGAAAAGCTGATCTAAAAAAAACATATGAAATTTGGCAATTTTGGGGGAAAAAAAGTTGTTTGGACAATTTAGTTGCATAGACTTTCATTCTAAATGGTGAAAATCATTAATTCAGTGTCTTTTTATAGATCTCTATGCTGGTGAGCTTGTCCCAGAATATTTTTGTGTCTGTGTGCATTTGCACTCTCAACATTCTTTTGGTTCTCTGCATACCCCTCTCTGTGTTTGTCTTCTGAAAACTACTTGGGCCAAACAGACAAGAAATTAAGAGCAAGTTTTTTCCCCCCTAGATATTTTGGAAACTGTAATTTTAGCACTTGTGTATGTGAACTTATATGAGCCAGAACTACACCTGTACTTCTGCAAGAAACTAAATAATATAATTTGTTCTGCCTGAGAAAGTACAATTCACCAACACATCTCAGACAGAAAATCCTTCACAAGGAGTGCACAGGTTTTATGTTATCTGCCAAGTAACACACACATCTGAGGAAACCACATGAAGAACTAGCTTGCACTCTGGAAACCCAAGTTCATTCTGTTTTGTAAAAAGCAGATTTTTGTGTGTATGGTTCATTTGTTAAAATCAAATCCCCCATGATATGGCTGCAACACCTGAGTACCAAGGGAAACTTAAAGACCCTTCCCCAGCTTCCTCTTCCACTACATGATTTCAGTATGTACTGCTCTCGTCTCTCTTCTCTTTTTTTTTCTCCTCTCTTCTCTCTTTTCTCTCTCCTTTCTTTTTCTCCTCTTCCCTCCTCTCTTCCCTCTTCCCTCTCCTTTCTTTTTCTCCTCTCCCCTCCTCTCTTCCCTCTCCTTTCTTTTTCTCCTCTCCCCTCCTCTCTTCCCTCTCTTTTCTTTTTCTCCTCTCCCCTCCTCTCTTCCCTCTCTTTTCTTTTTCTCCTCTCCCCTCCTCTCTTCCCTCTTCTCTTCTCTCTCCTTTCTTTTTCTCCTCTCCCCTCCTCTTTTCCCTCTTCTCTCTTCTCTCTTCCCTCTCTGAGACCTCCTTTGTCTCTGATATAACCTTATTTACTTATTTCTTACACTAGGGCTCCTCTGATAATTTTCCATGCAGATGATTTGTGTGACCCACTGGTCACAGCTGACAGCACCACTGCAGCAAAGAGCACACACACTCAAAGGAGGACCCACTTCTGAGGAAATATCCCAATGCACACTTTTGGCAGGGATATCCTGCAAAGCCTTTCATCTGACAAATGCCCCCCAAGCCTGTGAGAAATGCAGGTGGCCACAGTGGCAGGCTACAGGAGTGGGGTTGCTGCCAGTGCAAATCCATCCTGAAGTCCTCAGCAGGGACAGGGTGAAGCAGTTCCATTTCCAGGTCCTGTTGTGGAAACACCTCAGATATTGCTGTGTTTGTGACCATGTTTACAGCCTGGTGGAAGTGTATCTGCTGGACACATCGGAGTGCTGCTGAAGGAAGCAGCCTCCTGTGCACTTCCCATGTCTCCTGCCACTCCTCCTGGCCCCCAGGGATGTGCCACTCATGTGCTGTCTGGTATTTTTATCCTCCTGCTTGGTCTTCTCTTGAATCTTTATGCCAAAATGCCACAGTAAAGTCAGAGCTAAATTTGTGACATTCCAGCTGGCAGCAGAGAAGCCGACAGCAAAACCATGCCATGGGAGAAAGGAGAAGGTGGATATGGAGAGAAGAGAGAGAGAGAAGCTTCACAGGAGGGCCTGTCTCTCCTTCCCTAACCTAAACATTGTGAGCTACACTGTATTTCTTCAGTTGAAAAACAAACAAACAAACAAATAAACAAAAGCTTTATAAATAAGGACTGAGCTCCAGGTAAAATACCTTCTTGCCCTGCCAGCTGAAAGAAGAACGTAATTTGGAGGTAAGATAAGGAAGTGATAATCTGCTGCTTGTATATGATTCACTTAGTAGCACAACTACTACTTTCTTTAATAAAGAAAAAGCCCACATGTAAACACCATTCCCTCCTCCTAACAATTTCATATACTATTTGTTTGCTTTTTTTTTTTTTTTTCTTTTCTAACAACTCCCTTTTCTGCTGCTTGAGCTGTGCAGTAAATGCCACCACTAATGAGATAATACCAGTGTGTTTGAGAGCAGACTGACCCTGCTGTTTTCAAGCAGTTTCAGCTCTCGACAGTCAGGAGCCTGCCTAATGTTTTGTGGCTGCCTCTGGTCACTGACAGGGTACAAACTGCCTTATCTCCCAGTGGGAGGGAGCTCATTGCCAAACCCACGGCTACTTGACTGGGGAGGCGTCTGCAGCCATTCACACACACGGCCTGAGCCAAGCCCAGGGCCTGGAACAAACACCCCAAAATAGCTCTGCTCTGAATGGGCTTCAATTTTTTCTCTGCGTGTCAACAGACGACGTGCATTGTCATGACTGCCGGGTAGGATTCGAGAGGCTCAGTTAAGCATATTCCAGTCAAGCTCCCATTGTTCAGCATTTCTGCAGCTCGGGCACTTTCTCAAATATTCCTCCTTTACTTTTTGCAAAGCCCTTTCAATGACCTTTTTTTTTTGTGTCAATGCAGAGCTCAGCTCACAAATCAATTGTTCTATTTTTATTTCCAATATTACGCTTCCTTCCCAGAGCGCTCAGAGGACGATGCCGTGCGTTTTGTCACCAGCTCTGGCCAATATCCCCAAGAACTCCCTCACTGGGCAGGAAACCAGGATTAGCAGGGAAGTGGAGAAAGCAACAGGAGTTCAAGCAGTGGTAGCCCTCTCACCATTAGGGCTGCTGGAAGAGATTTGGGAGATGGATATTCCCCAAACTGAAGTTATAGACCAACTGACCAGGGGATATCACACAGATGAGCCCACAAATGAGGGAAACTTGTGGCTTATGGAAGGAGGGAGGGGACACTGCTGCCCAGCACTTTCTAGGGAGTTCAGTTCATCCAGAGCTCCCCAGACTCTGCCCACGCTTGGCAAGGCTTGTCTGTGACTTCCCAGCCCTGTGACTCACCACGCATGAGCAGCACGACTCAAACGCCAAATTTCTTCCCAGGATCTCCAATTCACAAGACTTTCTAGAGCACTGGACAAAGTCTCAGGTGTACATTGCCCCCCCTCCCATCTGGCTGCTTCTGGTGCTGCTCAACTCCTCAGCTCTTTCTGGGGACAGAGGGTCCCTCAGAGAGGACAGAGACCTTCAGCATGAGCAGTGATGGCTCCTACAAGATGACCCTAATTTGTTTTGCATTTTAATTTATGTTAGTGAAGTGTCTTCCTGCAGATCTGGGGTTCTGGTGTGCTGCTGCAGAACAGAGAAGGAATACACTCCAAGAAATAGCAAGTTCCTCCTGACCGCTGTATAAGGGAGATATTGTGATTACAGACAAAATAAACACTCAAATTTCATACATATCAGACCACACAGAGCACTGTGTTATTTATGGATGAGGTCTGTTCCTGAAGGAGCATCCTGCTCCCATTTAAACAAAAAAAGAACAAAAGCAACATGGGAATCCCATGAGGCTGAACAAGACCAAGTGCTGGTGCTGCACCTGGCTCAGGACAATCCCTCAGAGCAATCCAGGCTGGGAATGAGCAGATGGAGCAGCCCTGGGAGAAGGACCTGGGGGTGCTGGTGGTGAGAGCAGGACATGGCCCATCCCAGAGACCCTCATGCCCTGGGCTGATCCCCCAGTGTGGGCAGCAGGGGAGGGGAGGGGGGGGATTCTACCCCTCTGCCCTGCTCTGCTCAGCCCCACCTGCAGAGCTCATCCAGCCCTGGGATCCCAGCACAGGAAGGACAGGGAGCTGCTGGAGCCAGCCCAGAGCAGGGACACCAAGGGCATCAGAAGGATGGAGCAGCTCTGCTGGGAGGAAAGGCTGAGGGAATTGGGATTGTTCAGCCTGGAGAGGAGAAGGCTTTGGGGTGACCTCACTGTGGCCTTGCAGGGCCTGAAGGGAACCCACAGGAAAGATGGAGAGAGACTCTTGCCAAGGGTCTGGAGTGACATGACAAGGGGGAATGGCTTCACACTGACAGTAGGTTTAGATTGGATAGTGGCAGAAAATTCTTCCCTGTGAAGGTGGTGAGGCTCTGGCACAGGTTTCCCAGAGAAGCTGTGGTTGCCCCATCCCTGGAAGTGTCCCAGGCCAGGTTGGATGGGGCTCTGAGCAACCTGAGACAGTGGAAGGTCCCTGCCCCCATGGCAGGGGGTTTTGGAACTGGAGGAGCTTTAAGGTCCTTTCAACCCAGACCACTCTATGATTCTATGACTCTGTGAGGGAAAATAAGTGAGTGCAAGGCTACAGGATGGGTGTGAAGGACAAAGGGAGTGCAGGACCATATCACTGCTCCAGTGCTGACCCCGTTTGTCTGGGTACCAGTCACTTGCGTCGGTAGAGAAGTGTCCTGGGTAGGGAGCTTGCTGAAGGGATTCTGATTTCCAAATAGCCATCAATTTATTTCAAAGGTTTTCTTTTTTTCTCTCGTACCAAAATTAGGTTATTCCCCTACACAAAGGTAAAAAATATCACAAGATGTGATATGGCACAATGATTTTTTCATTAGGACTGGCAAAGAGGAATTCTCACTCCTCCTCAGAAGTACAGCAGTACCAGCTGATGAAATGATTGCATCCTATGAGAAAATAACAGCCTGCTCACAAATGCATCTTCCTGCTAAAAAAATTCAAGAAAACCACTCCCACAAATAGCTTTTAAATCAGATTTACGTGAACAGAATGCAAGCTTACGTCAAATCTCAAGTCAGAGTTTATCACAAATAAACAGGAGGGATTAAAAAAAGAAATCCATCAGTAGAATCAAAGCTGCATTAACATAATGACACAGTGCTAAATAAATGTACTTCACAATACATTCTTTGAAAGAGAGAGAGAGAGCAAAAGAGTGCAAACTATGCATTTAACGTGTGCTTAAGCAGCTGTAACAACATGGTAAGAGCTTGTATTTTTTCTGGCACAGCCCTCTGTCATAATCCCATTGCATACTTTCAAATGTATTTTTAAATTGCTCAGCTTCTGTCAACAGATTCATTCAGGGCTGTGTTATTAAAAAAGTGTATGCAAAATTCACAACATCCACTCTGACCGACACGCCTATAACGAAGGATCACTAAATCACCCCCTTTCCACATGAAAATAAAATTAGAAATCACAGATATCAGAAAAGGAAGACAGTCCCTGTATTTAACTCCAGCACTCCAGGATTATGCCAAATATAATTCAAGACTCATTTCCATTAAAAAAGTACTGACCAAAAAAAAAATGTTAGAAGTGTTTACCTTGCCTGACTTTGCATGGGTAAACATTCCTGCATCCAATGTAAGAGCTATATTTAGAAATGTATCCTACCAGGAAACTAAGTATGCTTCAGGGGAACCAAAACAGTCCAGGGCTTGACTCTGAGGCAGATGAAGTCAACACGGACCCCACCCAGACCCAAAAAGTGCAGCCTCTCTCACCCCAGCGTGGACAAATCCTCCCTCCCCGGCTGCCCAGGGAGAGCAGGGCTGCTGGAGCCATGGGAAGCCACTCCAATTACTGAAAAAGGAACAGCACTATTGAAAAAATGTTATACAAGCAGTGGTAAACCTCAGTGGCCTGGGTTTGAGACAACAGAAAATCCCTTTGACGAGTAGTAAACACACTAAAAATAGTACTGGGTTCTTTTTAAAGTCAGCCTAAAATAAATCCCTTTGCTTTTTGTATCCTGTTTTGCAGTTTCATATGAAGGTGCCCAGCAGTCGTTTGCCAGCAGTAAAAATGAGCAAGGTCTTATTCCCCAGCCTGTCCTGGAGCATAATGCAAGCACAGAAGATCACAGGACTATCAAGCAAGGATCACATCTCAAGAGCAAAATTCCAGCCTGTGAGGGGTGGCTTCATCTCACAGTGAGATTTTAATTTACCAAATATATTTGGAAACAGACAAATACTGGCTTCAATGTCCTGGGCAACCAAGGCAGAGAGGATAAGGAATGATCAGGCTGCAATGTTCTTGCAAGTTGTCCAGACCATATTCTGAACCATTTCCACCTGGGTAAAGACTGAGCTCCCCTCCAGGTCTCAGCTGTCAGTGGGAGAATATCATCCTCAGCTGATAAGAGAAAGTGTGTCTCTTTCTACACCAGGCACAGGGTTTGGATGGATCCCCTCTCCTTTGTGCTTGAGCTTGAGATCAAGTCCCTTAGCAACTAGTGGAGAGAACCAAGTACTTCCAGAAAAGAGCACCTGTGTCAGACACGTGCTCTAAGATGAATTATATAGGAAAAGTTATTGTCTTCTCAATTTCCAATACAGGGAGTTAGCTCAGACTGAAATTTATATCTTATAAATAGATCCTGGGCTGGCTTGCTCCAGTAGACAATGCCATCTGTAAAATCACCATCATTTATTTTATCACCCATGTTTCTTGGGTGCTCAGAGTATGTATGATATCAGCACCTCTCCTGTAGTGATTGTGGAAGCCTCGGCCACTCACTGCCCTGGCTCTTCTGGGGGTGGATGTGGAAATATAAATTCTGTAGTCCTGGAAAGAGTTTCATTTTGACTTCCACAACAAGTGATTCCGTGATCACAATCTTCTAATTCAGTAACTGAATATCTCCAAAGTGTACTTGTGTTTCATTGCTGAATCTCTTGCACAGCTACAGCTATAGTGAACTCATTTCTAAAATCTGATGTGTTCTTTTGCTTTCAGTTCATCAAGGTTCATTTAGCTTTTCTGCTCAAAATAACCCCCAAAAACCATTCAAAAAACAAAAAATCCCCAAAAAAGCAGTGTTTCCATGGTCATGAAAGTAGCAGATGGGGGGGATAAAAATGTCTTTGAACATCTGGCACAGAAGTTTTATGATGCAGATTATGAGACAAGGATGGGAATTTAGTAACCTGTTACTTGTAATGTGCAATCATACATTTGGAATATAGGACAGAATTACCATAAAAGCCAAGACTAGAACTCTGAGCATCCTGATCTAGTTAAAGATGTCTTTGCTCATTGCAGGGAGGCTGGGTTGGATGATTTTTAAACATCCCTCCCAAGTCAAACCATGCTGTGACTCTATGACGTAAAGCATCAGAATTTTGGGCACCTGACTATATCACCACAACAAAATCTATTGTGTTCTTGATGGCAAAACATTTTGTCTGATCCTTGCAGAACTCATGGTCTGGATGAGTTGAGCTTATGGTTCACCCCAGACTGTTTTTCACTGCTGTGTTTCAGATGGGGATGTTGAGGGACTCATCTGTAGAAGAAAAGGTGTGGAACAGAAGCAGTGGAAGCAGAAGCAGCAACATCTCCTGCTGCCACCTTTCTGAAGGACCAGCGGAGTGGAACCTTTGCCATGTATTTTTCCTTACAAAGAAATAAGGAAGGGCCCATGCTGAGATATCTGAAGGTGTATCTTTTGGTAGAGCAACACACTAGCCCTAAAATTGTTTCAACGTTCCTTCTCATCTAGCAATTACTGAAGCACAAACATATAATCATGGGAAATGCTATAATTAACCATAAATCTCTGCTTCCAATCAAAAGGGCTCTGAGCTTTCATTTCAGCCTGAAGGACTGGAACAAGAGCACAACTATTAGAGAATCTACATTTGAATCAATTCCTGTCAGTGTGCTGGTGTTGCTTTTTTTGGTCTAACCCACAAATTTGTACCTGTATGGTTAGCCAAAAACTGTACATTATTTACCAACATCAGCACTAAAACTCAAGGTTCTGGCAATGCTCCATCTTGGAACTAAAGAGCTGATACTGTGCCCTCACTTCAAGAAACATCACATCTGTGCCTGAAATTACTGTTCCTGTAAACTACACATACAAGAACTTGAGATGAAACAGAATTTTCTACCAGCTTTTTACTTTTTTTTTTTCACTAAAATGTCCCAGGTTTGTGAGAAACTGAATATTCCCAAACACAAGGCCTGATGTTGCACAGCATTTCACAACTGTTTCCCCTGAGTACCTACTGAGGTTGCTTTAAAGCCCCACTTCACCATAGCCTATGAGCAATTAAATATTTTGAAGGAAACAGAGCAGTTTGCTTTGCTGTGTTGCTTTTTGCTTCATATTTTGACATAAGGAGAAATGCTGATTGTATCACAACTCTGCTTTTGCCATGCCTAAAGTGGGAAAGCCTTGAAACTTAGGCTGAAGTTGGGCTGATTTTAAAGTACCTAAAAAAACCTTGAGAGGTTTTTAGCTTACACTGCAGTTTTCTGGCATCATGGACAAAGTCCTCTGGGGGGACTGTTGGGGCTGGAAAAAACAGGAGTGCAAGAAGAGGTGGAGGAAGAGAAACTGGGAGCATGATGAAGTGACAGTCAAAGTCATTAAGTGTGAGTAGCCTGCCAGTGGTGTGTTCTTTTCTCTGAGTGTGTTAAAATCCAGTAGAGATGACAGTGAAAGGGGCAAATGCCTCAATTTCCCAAGTAAGACGCACACTGCTCATCAATCAAGCAGAGAACTGACTGCAGTGAAAAGGGGAGGGATGGCTCAAACATCTTTTTCTAAATCCTATCAAAATATCCCTCTCTGACACTGTTTAAAGTGCAGGGATTCCACTGCCAAAAACCCCAAGCAAAATAAAAACAAATGCAGATTGCAGCTTGCCTGCTGATAGCACATGCTGTTCTGGAGCATCAGGCTCAGAAAAACCTACTGCACTGAACTCATCTGGAGAGAATGCCAGTAATTCCAGGGACAGACTTCCAGGGGGTCACAGTTAAGGTTCTGCTGGTTTATGCCAGGATTCCTCATTTTCTGTGTTTTCAGGGGGGTGAGTTTTGCTGAGCAAGGCATTTTGGAAAGACATGAGAAACCACTGGGCAATTTTAACTCTCTGTTAACCAAGTTTTTTTTGGTCACTGAATGAGGTTAATAGAGGATTTGCTTTAACTGTGTGAAAATGTGTGTTGGAAAGGAGTTGCAAAGGGGAAGCTGCGTTTCTGAGAGAAATTCTCTCAAGCTGAAGTACTCTGAAGAACACTGGAGATTGAACTGCTTGATAAAGATGATAAACAGAAGAGTTTAGCAGCAGTGAGTTCAACTTCTGGTTTCTATACCTGTCCACCCTTCCTGCCATTCCTCTTCCTGGAGGAGGACAAATCCATGGGTAGAGAGGACTCCAGCACTGCCTGGACCTCAATTTTAGACACAGAAATCTTAGATATTCACTGAGACCTGAGGATAGCTGGTTGTTTTGTGAACAGGGCTCTTACAGAGACCACATCCCTCAGATCCTCACAAGCCACACACACAAGGGTCTGACTCTTCAGAGAAGCCTAAAGGATCACTGGCTAAACAAATGTGCAAGCTGGTTAATGATTTTGTTCAAATGGCTGAAAGTGAGTTATCTTTTTGAGCAGGGTATTCTCCTCCTTGTCCTGCAGTACAAAAAGCCCAAGCCAGCAATATATTTTTAACACCAAGGGTTGTTTGGATTGTGCTGACCTGGTTCTACTTTAGGGAGTTCCTTTAGCTACACACAGACCCAGCTGAAGCTTCTGCACCCTTCAACACGTTTTTACACCCACTGCTCTGTTGTTCAGAGACTGCTCTCAGTTACAGAGTGTAAATTCAGGGTACCTTGTCTTTGGCAGGCTTATCCTGATCTTAAGAGAATTTTTAGTCTCGTGGCATTTAAAATGTTCTGGCTTTTCTTGTGGGGCACTTTTCTGTAAAGGAAAACAGAGTTTAGCATCTGGGATGGATAAAAAGATGTCTCACAGAGAGGTGAGGGCATTGTTAGTGGACAGTTATAAGGGATGAGCTGGCCACAGCAGAAATTTCTTTCTAAATCCATCATGTGGTGGTTAGACTGAGGCTCTGAGGCATGGACAGGCATGGGGCATATGTTTGCTTTTGAGAAAATGCTAAATAATGTCTTCTAGCTACCTATAAAGCATCCAATCCTGCAAACCTCCTCCACTTGATAGTCTGTGTAGATTTCCACAGATGTGAGTATGTTTATTTGGGGAAATGAAAATACACTTAACCCCCCTTTGATTTTATTTCTTGTTTCATTTCATTGCATAATCCCTTCTGTCTATAAAAGCATACAGCTAATTATCTAAATGGGATATTATTACTCTGATTTTTTTTAAAAGACCATTTAATTTTGCCTCCAAGCACAAGAGTCTGCTTCTCAGAACCACAGAATTCAGTCTCAGTGCTGTACCCTAACCAAGATAGAGACCCACGTTACAGAAATGAACTCATCACCTACTGAGGCACAGGAACTGAAAGTAGAATCATGTAAAATGTCACGAGATTTCTCACAACTGGGCATATGCACATTTAAAAAAAGAAAAAGGAAATTAAAGCAATATACACAAGCTGAATGAATCAGAAAATTAACTAGAAATGGAACCTGGCTTCCTGCAGAAAGTGTATACTCTATCTATCTGTAGATATTTATAGCTACAAATGGAGAATATATATTTAGCAAAACTGAGTCTTACCAGAAGAAAGTGCTGACAGTCATCTCAACTTGAGATGTCTATTAAAAACTCAGAGAGAGAAAGAAAGCACTGTTCTGATGAAGGACTGAGAGAACAGTTCTAAACTGCTTCTGCCAAGCAGTCCCTGAGCTTAAGATCCTGGCATTACAGGTATTTATAATGTTGGTTTAGTACCTTGAAAATTGTTACTCTTCTCTGGGTGATTAAGAGTATTTTTCACTTAAAAGATGTATCCCATTCGATGTCAGCTCTGTGAAAGGTAAATACCAAATTTAAACCCAGATATCTGAGAGGTACCTCAAAGGCAGAGCCACCTTCTCCACTTCTGGATAAACACAACAGCACTTCCAAATAAATTCTCCAGCTCTGGAGAATTCACAATTTGCAGTGAAACCCCGAACAGCTGCTGGTAAGAGCTCAGCCCCATCAGCTCTGATCTCAGCCAGGTGAGGGCTTGGCTCCAGGCCCACCTGAGTTCCCACAATTGGAAACTGCTCTGTATTAGTTATTTCTCTGAAGCACATTGAAATAGCTGGAAATGGTATTCAGCAGTTTTAAATATCTGTAGTATTTCAGGCTGATAACATCTACCTCACACACAAGTTATAATACCTACTCATCCCAAAATCTCACTCTTTTGGTTGTATCACTGAAATCTAAAGAACCAGCTCAATGTATGTCAATAGGCTAAACAGTCATTTTGCAAATAGACTTATCTCCCTGCACGCTTTGAAAACACAGAAGTTATTTTCCAGGAGCTCAAATTTTCAGTACTCAATTCAATTTCAAGCTGCTTCCTTCAGAAAGGGTCAGTAATAGTCAAAATGTTCACGTGCAACAGCATAATTTTCCCTAAGTTTGGAGTTTGCCTTTGGAAAGTGCAATGATTTTTTCCCCCTATATATAAGGGACACTTCTGAAAACTTGGGGTCAAACATTTGTTACTATGATCAAAGCTGAATCTGTCAGTTTTGACAGCTTTACTGAGCAGAATGCAGCTTGCTGCAAGCAAGGGGTTTTATGGGGGAAGTTAAAATCTCACAAAATGTGTCTTTATGCAGCCCATAAAGGAAAAAGTCCAAACTAAAATATTCCACTGATATTAAACACACATATGAAGTATTATGCTGAAAATCAGAGAAAAGATAAAAAAAAATCAACAGCTGAAAGGCATCCTGCCTTCCTACAAGGTCCTCCAGCCTACATTAACATGGTGTAGTGATTTGAAAGCAAAACAAGTGAGAGGCTCCAAGTCAGAAATACAACTTAATAGGAAAAAGAAAAAAAAAGGATAAAATAAAATAAATGCAACAATAGAAAAGACCGCTGACAGAGTCAGAATACAACCTGAGTGGGATGATGGAAGCAGTGATCCCATAGAAAGGTCTGGTAGCTCTGATCCT
>JBBMKD010000053.1:64130187-64194082 GCA_037834095.1 Argya squamiceps | reverse complement strand
GAAGACACCTTAACAGAAGAGGGAGGGGGAACCTGGAAGAACACTGCTTCAACAATTGGTTTCAACAGTTGATGAAGGTGGTGATAGAATACTTTGTGCATATCTTATTCTACAACCCAGGACACATGGTCAGGAAAGGGACTAAGGTGGTGTTGCAATAAACCCCGTGGAAAACATGGAAGATACTGCTGGAAGGGAATTCTGCTGTTTGCAGTGGTCATTTGTGCTCCCTGCCTGCCCCCTCCTCAGAGAGCAAACAACTCAGGTGCAGCACAAGGCTTGGCTGAGCTGTGGCCCCTCCAGGACCTGTGGGGTCATTGGAGAATGAGGAACAAAGTTCTCAATTTTCAGTGGAAAACACGAGCAGAGCTGCCAGGAATCAGCACAGAGGCTTCTCATATTGCACTCTCAGTTACACTGAGATCTGTCCCTGGACATCAGGGATGCAGAGGAGCCCAGATTTTTGCACAAAAACCCCTAAAACCCTAAAGCTTTACCACTGAAGCTGTTTCAGTGTTGATGCTTTGGAGACATTTCCCCCCTTCCTGTACTCTTTCCCAGAGCTGGAAGATCAAAAAGTACAGTAAGTTTGCAGAGGATGTTTGTGCAAATTCTCTCAAAGTGATCCACACACTTTTTATTGCCACATTACTGAATAGTGGACCTGAAGCTTTTTTTTTCTTTATTTCTTTTTTTTTTTTTTTGTTCATCTGTATAGATCTGGCTGAAAACAGATTGCCTTTTTATCGTCTTTTAATTCAGACACTTGCTCTGACAGACCAGGGAAAGTTCCCTTTTTTTTTTTTGCCTTGTGATGCCATCCTTGTGCATTGGGGATCAAGAGGACTGTTCAGAACAAATGTGTTGTGGAAGGAAGTGAATGAAAGCACTACTCAGAGATTGATGTTTTCCAAGAGAAAAAAGGGAAAACAAGGAAAAGAAGACAAAAAAATCTCCTACACAGGCAACTAAAAAGACAAGCTCATGGTATTCTGAGGCAGGAACCATGAATGGAGGGGAAACCCATTCAGAACCAAGAAATCCAAGCAGAAGAGCCCTTCTCTCCTCTCCTCCCAAACTATTTAAATGACAAAATCATGTGCAGGCCAAAGTCTGCAGGAGAGTACACCTGTGTTGCCATAAACTTGTAAGTAAGTGCAGAGAATTTCCTGCTTTGCTCTTGGAAACCCTGTCATCTGTCAGCTAAAGAGCACACGGGAGGTTTGTTTCCCTTCCTCCCAGCCTTATGTGGGATTTGCTTGAGGTATGTACAAAATTTTCCAGGCTCTTTACACCAGAAGTCTTTGACCAAGTGCCTGCTAACTCTCTTAGTATAAAATGATTCCCCTTCCTATAGATATTTTGAATTTGCTGAGGTTTTTTCTCTGCCTGTTCCCAGAGTTTTTGAAGATTTCCTGTCATCTGGGAGAGACTGGCATGGACTCTGCCAGGGGAAGTATTAAGCATCTCTAGAACTGCAGGGATTGTAATTTTTAAACAGGATTGTGTTCAAAAAATCTCTGGAGGTTTTCAATGGAACATTATTTTTCTTTCCATACTGGATGATTGCAATAGAAATATAATGTTCCCACACATGCACAAATAAAATCATCAGCTTTGTACCTCCTCCTGAGCCTGAATGAAATGACACATTTTATGGGAAGCATATGAAAGGGAATTTTAGCATTTATTCTTGATGTGAATTCAGTAGTTGAATGAAAAGAGATGGGAGTTGACACCTTTCCTGAGATGTCAAAAAACCCCTAACAAAACACAACCCCACCACAAAAACTAAGCCTTCCCCCCTTCTGATCTGTGTCTTCATATCGCTATTAAAAATCCATCTGAACCCCAGCCTTTTTAACCAAAGAGCAAGATGAATAATAATGGCAAATCTATACCTACTCCAAATGATCAAAAAATGAATAAATAAACAAAAAATGAACAAATAAAATGCCACCACCAAGTGGCAAAAGGAATTTAGTTACTACTTTTGATGTGAGAGGTAACCTGCTCAAGCACTATTCCAGCTGCATGCAGCTCTGAAAGAGAAAAAGAGAGGGAATGAAAGAGGAAAAAAGAGGGAATAATCTACTAAAGAAGATGTTAAATCATCCACATTAGTCAAACCCTGAAATATCTTCACACAGAGACATGCAGTCTGACAAGAAGGCCCTTTCAAGCAAGAAAAAACATAGGGAAAAAAAAATCAAAAGATCTGCTGCATATTTTTTCCAGTTTATTTTTCCCCCCTTTTTTTTCCCTGCACTAACAATATTTAAGAGGCCAAAGATATTCCAAGCGAAATGTCACCATTCTTACAAGCTTAAATAAACTATTTATTAGCAGCAGACTAAGTACTCCGAAGAAATTTATTTGCTCTTGGCAATAATATTTATAAATGACCTATGAAATATTATGACATTGCAGCAGCAGCCTTGCAGTTGGGCTGTGAGGATCCAGTTCCAGTCAGCACAAGTGCATTCAGAGGGGGAAATATTTCTGCAGTGGGAAATATTCCTGCAGTGCAGCGAGCAGGCAGCACTCGGGAGGAGATGAAAAGCCCGCCAGCACAATCTTTTCTTTGATGCCCGGCAATAAATAAATATAGAAGCGATAAATAAATAAATCATTCAGTTCCAGCAGCCCCTTTGACGATGCCCATCAATGGAGCGTGTGCTGCTTGTCCCAGAGAGGTCGGAATGAAACGGGGAGCTGAGATCCTCAGCCACAGCCCCCCTGGAGGCTCCCCGAGGGGAACACAGGTCCCCATTGAGCCGGGGACACACGGGCTGCTCTTTACGGGGCTTTTTCTGACCAAAGCACCACAACAGAAACCCAGCAATTAGGTATTCCAAACAGAACGGCTATTTTGAGAACAGCAAACTTCATTAATGCCTTGGGGTGGGGGGGGTGGAGAGGGTTGAGAAGTAAAACTCGTGTGTGAACACAAAGGTGTAAAATTCAGGCTATTTAAATGCTAATAAATGCTGTATTTGAGCACTCGTTCCCCCCCGCCAAAAATATATTTGGCTTTGCACTACAAAGCTGTTTTATAAAACAGCTCAAATTGGTGATATTTGTCCTCCAATATAAGACAGATAAGAAAAAAAGGAGAGGAAAAAAAGAGAAATAAATCAGATTATTAATTCTAAAACTGGATGTTACTTCCTCAGGTAGATGGCAGTTTTGAGCATGGAGGGAAACATGAATCAAGGACTTCAGAGTTAGGTTTTTTGAGCATTTTCAGTTCAAGTCTTACTTGATTTGTTGGGGTTTTTTAAGTAAACGAGTCAAGACACAAAAAACAAAAGATCATTTCCCCCCCAGTATCAGGTATATCACAGGGAAAAGTCAATAAAATCTGCAGATAACAAAACCCAGCTTCTTGTATGTCCATCTTTGTTTCCATTGAGGAAACAGGATAACTAGCGGCACAAACACAAATGTCTCTTTGGATTTAAACACAGAAACCCGCATTTGGAAGACCAACAGGCATCATGTAGAACACAATATCTACCTAAAACATTGCAAGACTGGCACAACGATACAAAAAGCCCCCAAATCCCACCATTTTGGTGCTCTACCTCTAGACTTCAGTGCACGGTTTTAAGTTTCCTAAACATCCTTAATTTTTCACCTGGATTTATTTATTTTGCTTTTTTTCCCCTAACTGACCCCTAGGTCTTTGCACACCAAATTGGAACGTGCTCAAGGCAGAAAGCCCTGCTGAGATGTGGTCAGGAGCAGGTCCCAACAATGCACAAGGCACAGGGCGTGTCACGATTTTCATCTTGACAAGAACATCGAGCCTGAGCTCATCTCAGGGAGTGGTCCTGGACAAGAACCTCCACTAACTTGGCTCTGGTTTCCTGTTTATAACAGAATAAGGTGTCTTTTTTGCCTAGTTTGCAAAACAAGCAGGGCACTACCCACTGCTGATCCTTAACTTCTGCTTCCCAGGAGGACTTCTCACAGTGCACAGCCATCTGCTCTTCTGAGGGTGTTTGTCAGGCTCGTGGGACTGGATGGAGGTGGGTACAGAAAAGTGGGGTTTTTTTTTTTCCTCCTCAAAAGTAATGGCCAAGGAGAGAGACATTCAGAATTGCGGGACTGCCTACAAAATTTCCTTGGGATTCTCCTTATGGGTCCACTTGTGCTGCAGCCCTGTGAGCCTTTAGGATTTTCTCTGTGTAAGGTTCAGGTGACACGACCACGATTTAGACTGTGGGACATCCCTGTGAGCTGAGGAACGCCCCAGCTGCAGGGGAGGCGTGTGACAAACCAGAAAACCATGCCATGGCAGGTTCCTGTGGACCAGAAAACCATGCCATGGCAGTTTCCTGTGGACCAGAAAACCATGCCATGGCAGTTTCCTGTGGACCAGAAAACCATGCCATGGCAGGTTCCTGTGGACCAGAAAACCATGCCATGGTAGGTTCCTGTGGACCAGAAAACCATTCCATGGCAGGTTCCTGTGGACCAGAAAACCATGCCATGGTAGGTTCCTGCAGCCCAGCTGTGTGCTGGGGGAAGTGGGGAGCACACAGGACGTGGGGAGAAGGTGCTGCACAGCCACACAGCACCACATCCCACCCTCAGGGCAGCACCACGGCTTTTCTCTTGGGGATTGCTGTCAAACACAGATGTCAATGGTCTGATTGAGAGATCAGACCAAATCCAGTATCTGGAGCTCAAATCAACTCTAGAAAAGATCAAGACTCAGGCCATGGGGGTGAACAGGAGGTGAGGGTTCAAGAATCCAGCTCAGTGTGTGTGGGACTGGAGAGGTCTCTCCTCAGGCCGCACCGAGGGACAGTCAACAAAACCGCAAAGGTCTGTTTGCTCTGGGAGACAACAGGCTAAACAAATTCTGCTAAATAAATTTCAATAGTATTCCCTTCCCAGCTTTTCCTTCAAGAGATTATATTTTCCATCCTTCCTTCTTACTCTTCCCTCCTGCCCCCATTGGTGGTACCTCACTGCCTGGTCTTTGTGGCCCACGTGTGCTGTGACAATGACAAAATGAGAAAGAATCAGACACCGAGGCTGACACGTTAAAAAGGTGCAACACAAGATATATTTTGTTCCTTGCTGAATCCAACTTGGTCCACTCTGCCTGCTTATTCTAGTTAAATGCACATGTCAACATATAAAAAGTTATTTCAGACTGCAGCATTTGGCTCCCTGAGCCAAGCCAAATGAACACAGGAATAGCAACAGCACACACGCCAAGGAAAATGAACTTTTTTTTTCCTCCTACTGTGACATTTTTGAAGGCAGCCAATTATACATTAAAAACATCATGAATGAGCAGTGTAATTTTGGAGCCATAACTTAAAGTGAAGTATTCCTTTAAGTATGAAATTAATATAATCATGACATTTTAACAGTTTTTCATGGTCCTGCGCTCTTCTACAAGGACTCACTCTAAGTAAACCTATATGCTTTATAAAAAGACCACAATAATCTTTTCCCACTAGTAAAATTGCTACTCTTATGAGTGCTACATATATAGGAGTTTTTACATACATAAACATAGTCTGGTCACTTGTGGATTCTGTAGATTACATTGGGGGCATATTAAGGGAGTAATGCATGTGCCAAATTTGTTGGCGTGTTTTATAGTGTCTAGATTTTTCTATCCTGTGCTATTTTGTACATTTCCTGCCCTGACATAAATGACCTCATTAACAAGAAATTCTAATAAGTATACATAGGGTTTTTTTTATTCCAGACCCTGAACTTTGCTGGCTACAGCTTATTTTTATTTTGTGACCTCCCTTTGTATGTATAGTCTTGGAGGAGGAGAAAGAGGAGGAAAAAAATAATAAAATGAAACAAAATTCTGCTCACACAAGGGAGTTCTCTGCTGAATGACATAACCTGTACTCCAGTCTGAGCTATGGTCAGCCTGCTCAACCAGCCAGTAAAATTAAGTAAATTCAGAGAAGATATTTTGGGGATTGAAATTTGCCTTCCAAATACAAGCAGTGGGTTTTTGCCTTCCAAGCCAAAGAAGGAAATCACACAGCAGCATATGGAGTACTCTATTCCCCACATATTAAAGTTGTGTTAGCTTTACAGCAGTTCCTGTCACCATTCAGTATCCTACCCCCCAAGCAGATCTGTTTTACCACAGGATCAGAAGTCTATTTTTGCAATCCCATCTCAGGGTAAAACCCATTGGGACTCCAGGATCTGACCCCCATGCAGTGATCCCTGAGTAACAGCCCCTCTAGCTGGGGCTAGAAATAAATTCGTTCTCAACATCAGATATACTGTTCTCTTTTGGAGTTTTTCCCCTCTGGACAGCAAGTTCAGAATGTGCTACAGTAGGAGAGCTGAGAGTATCTAGCAAAAGCTCCAGTCAGAAATAATAGCAATAGTCAGTACTACTAGAGCAATCTAAATTCTTTTTAGACTCTAAAAAATGGGGGCTGGAATGCATAAAATGCAAAAAGTACTCAGAAGAAAAGGAGATGTAGATGCAAAAACTACAAAATATCAGTCAGAGCTCTATATGTTTACTCCACATCCAGTTAACACATCCAAAAAAAAAAAAAAAAAAAAAAAAAAAAAAAAAAAAAAAAGGCTGCCTAAAAAACTCCAGTGACACCTCGTCTGAAGTAGATTCTGAGCTCAGGCTCCAAAATCCTCTAAGAAAATTGAATTTGTTTGCCACTTCCACATCCAGCAAGAATGACTTCTTGTTTCACCTCCTTCCTTCTCCTCTGTCAAGCCACCATTTCCCAAGCTCCAGCTCCTGCCCTTCCCTCTCCCCCCATGCTGCACTGACACTGCTGCCCTGGGGCAGCTGCCCACTAATTTAATGATGAGGGTGAAGGGAGAGGTCAGAGCTAAGGGGGACACAGAAATGAGTGTCCTGAGGGCACTGCTGTGGCCTTGCCTACCCAGCCCTTCATTTCTGAAGATGGATATCCCGTTTATATGGTAATCATACTTATAAATTTGGCTTTATGGTGCGCATACTCTTTGGATATAGTCCTGCCCTCTGAAAAAATGGTTTCTAACTGGCTTGCCCAGATGAATTTCAGGTATGTGAAGTGCTTCTGGGGAAAGACTGCTGGGCTTCAGTTCCTGGGCACTCATCAAGGACCATCCTCTTTCTTTGGGCACTACAGAACTTTGAAAGCAGAGTGGAGAAAGCAGCTATTTCTCCTCTCTGGCTGCAAATCCTGAGGCAAGCTGAGCACTGCACAAAGGTATAAATGCTCTCTGCATGGCATCCACTCAGTCTTGGTATGAGTTCCAGGCTCAGCCTGTCACAGGCCAAGACTTGCTGCTGGTGGCTTCAGAAACTCTGCAGGCACCTACAGGGACAAGTTGTGCAAGGCTGCCCAGCCCTCGGAAGGCAGTGACAAAACTGACATTAACAGGCAGCTCGTGGTGAGGCTGAGGAGGAAAGTTAAAGACGTTGTTGATGTGTTTTGAGCTGCTGTGAAAGAACGTGGGCTTCTGCTGCCTCCTAGGGTATGTCCTGATGGCAGAGCTCGGGAGAGACCTGGACTCCTGCAAAACTTCCCCAGGGCAGGGAAGGTACCAATGGATTTATAGGGACACAGAGGTCAGGGTGATCGAGTTCTGAGCATTGATTGGCCTTTTCAGCTGCTTTTTCTCCCTCCCCTGGACAGTGTATAGAATATAAACCAGAGTCTGCAGCAGCTACTTACGGTCACTACAATTAAAATGCCTTAAAAAGCCCAACATTTTAAATACACACTCTGCATTTCATGTTCATCCTCTCCCTTTTGGGAGTTTTGAGGCTTCAGCATTTCTGTTTTTCATGGTATCTCCAGAGCTAGGGCTAGAAGTCAGCAATTTTGAGAATTCTCACTGTTGAGGGACACATCTGGTGCAGGCAGCTGGGCTCACAAGCTGCAGATGGAAATGCAGGTTGAGAGGAAGATTTAAATGCAGATTGAAGTACAGGCTGAGCTCTGTGTGGGAGCCCAGGACAAGAAGGTGAACTGCTGACCTTTGGGATGACAAAGGGCACAAAGGCAGGTGACACCCAGCCAGAAGAATGGACACTGAGATACAGCAGCAGCAGCAATGACATTTTGGACAAGAAGAGGGATGAAAACGAGTGATACCAGCAAGGTGGATGGACATGGAGATGGGACAGTAGCCAAAGACTCGGGAGGAAGAGTGAGACTGGTCACGGGGAGACTGTGATGGGATAAAATCCCAGGGCTTCCTTTGCTGGGGTCCTTCCTTGGAGGCACCAGCTGGGGCTGTTTGTGTGTTACTGCCCCAGGAATCAATGGCTTCGTGGGATGGGACATCTGGGACTCTGCCAGCTCTGCCTGGCAAAGCTGGTGGGATGTGAGTGGGGTGTGCAGGGAGCCAGGTGGGGACCCATCAGTCACTGGAGCCAAGGAAGGGCCTTCAGTCCCAGAAAGTCTCTGAGCTGGGGAGTGCCACTGCCAGAGAGTCCCGGGAATGGTCTGACTGGGGAGTTTCCTTAACGTCCCATAACTGCATGACTTCAAACACAGAAGCCTTAAGAAATATGCAGGGTAGTAGGAGACTTGTGACAATATTGCTGATAATCTCTGCAGTTTCTGCTCCTGAAGAGGAAAGGCAGCTGTGTGAGCCAGATTCTGAATCCAGATGGAGATCTGGTCAGAATCTTAACCTGACCTGGCAGCAACAGCCTAGCCCTGTACTATCCCACACTTCACATTACACTGTTTTGGCTGTATTCCACATCTATTAAAGTTTCTTTATATGCCTTGCTGTATCCTTCACCTTTTGAGGAACAGTTCTTTTTAAGTCAGTTATAGCCTCTTATTTTTGTTTTTAAGAAGAGAAAATGTGACTGAACTTTCAGTATTTCTAGATGTCAGGTTTTGAAAACACTGAGGCCCACCGAGGCCCACTGAGGCTATGTTCCACATCTGCCATTTAACTGTGGGATGCAGGTCTCAGAAACAAATACAGACCTGCCAGTTTGGTCCTTGATGATTCCTCCTAAACCAGGGCAAGCAGGGGAGATCTTATCTCTATCCACAGCTACCTGACAGGAGGGTGCAGCCAGGTGGGGGTCGGGGTCTGTTCCCAGAAAACAAGGGGACAGGACAAGAGGAAACGGCTCAAGTTGTGCCAGGGGAGTTCAGGTTGGACACCAGGGAGAATTTCTTCATGGAAAAGGGTGGTCAAGCCTTGGAAGGGGCTGCCCAGGGATGTGGTGGAGTCCCCATCCCTGGAGTTGTCCCAGAAGGCCTGGATAGGGCATTCAGTGCTCTGAGCTGGGTGACAAGGTGGGATCTGGCACAGGTTAGACACAATGATGCTGGAGGTTTTTTCCAAGCTAAATGACTCTGTGATTCTGTGACAGCCTGTCAGCACATCTGTAGTGGTTTTTTGTCCATCTGCAGCTTGTCCAGCATTCCTGGAGCAGTGTGCCAGGCCCACAGCAGGGATGGTGGATGCTGCAGTGACTACACCACCTCCTGAGGTGCCCTGCAGGCTGAACTACCCTGTGCTCCCAAGGCACTTCATGGCATCAGAGACACAGAACTCAGACTGCTGGCTCTGGCCTGATGTGACAGCACACAGTTTACTTTATGGGCGTTTTAGCCTGGGAAAAACACTCACTCATAATGAAGAAAAGCACAGTTCTTCAAATGCAATGCCATGAACAAACCCCTGGGTAGAGTGCTCAGTGATTTAGTAATATTTAGTTTTATTCTGACACTGCATAAAAATACCAAACTGGAGGGTGGAGCCTGTAATAAACTAAGCACTGTCCCCACATGATCAGAAGGGATCTGAGGTACTCTGCACCACCTCTCCTTCTCATGCTCAAACCCACTCCTCCTAGTCTCAAAGGACTGCAGTCTATAACAGACACATTGGCTAACATGTGCTTTATTCAAACACCCCAGAACACCCAAACTTCTCAACAGGAAAAGCAGGATTTTAATTTATCTACACTATTTACTAGTAGGAAAAGTAATTATGCTGTAGAAATATGTACTATTGACCTACTCACTTTTTTCCTGCTCCATAAATTCAAAACCATGCATTGAAAAGGACAACCTGATTGGTAAATACAGGGGGAAAAGAAGAGTTTTTCAGTTTTTCTCTCCCTCACCTCATAAGCCTTTATATGAAGTCCTTTATATAATTTTTCTGTTGAGTGAAAGTTCTCCTCCCTAGATACCGTCAACACATCAGGGAATGTTGTCATATTACTGCAGTGTCTTGGTGAGTTTTTTCTGGTTTTTATTTTTCTTTTCTTTCACAGAGTCCTGTCATCCTGTACCTTGCCTTGTACAGTACTGCTCTTCATACTGCTTCTTACATAGAATCCATTGCAAACACCCAGAGACCAGTTATAGCAAATTAGGCTTGAATTAATCCATCCCTCAGCTGCCATCAGTGGATGAACAGCTCCAGGATTAAACAGATGCTTGCTCTGACTCAGCACCACAGTTCTTGCATGAAACAGAAATCCAACTATTAGTCTGAGAACTATTTGAATAATATCAATCTGGGGTTTTTTTTAGTGTACTTTCCCTGATCAAGAGGAATTAGAGGTCAATATTACATGGCATTCAAACAGCAGTAAAATTGCCCTATGAATTACTGATCTGAAAAATGTGGTAGGTGAAATAGCTACAGTAATTCTGAGGTAAGGAATAATAGAGGAAAAATCAATGTTTTTCCTATAAGAAAATTTATCTGTGTTCTCTGTGAATTCTTCATGATGCTGGAACATCTTTAATTCAATCATACAAATGAATTAAACTTGTTCAAATGAAATGCTTAGGAAATCAAGAGTATTTCACCCCAATTCTCATTTTCAGAAAGCTGTTCTGAAGTGGAAAACTGGAAACACTTTCCTTCAGTGCATGATTTAAAACACATGAACGTGACACTTTCTCAAAAAAATGTTCCATTGGAAACAAATTGTCATTTTCAGATGGAGAAACATTCCAAACAAATATTCTCAACCTGTCTGTAGGAAGGGCAGCACTTGCAGTGCACAGGCATAACCAACAAAGAACAGCTATAATATTTATTTTTGAAAAAAGCTTTCCAAATTAAATTGTTTAATATCTGCAACAACTGGGGGTTGCAGAAAGTGTTCAAATGACTTATTTTTCCATCAGAAAATAACAATTGCTAAAATACTGCTCATAAGAAAAGGCAGGCTTAATGAATTGACACTTTTTTTTAAAGAGGATTTTTAAAATACTCCATTTTCACATTGCCAATTAAAGACATTTTGATTTGGGGCTCAGGATCATGTAGAACATTATGTTTATTTTGAATAACCTATTAAAAATTACAAAAAGCAAAAGCAAAATACTTCGAGGTGATCTGATTTTTGTTATTTTTTGGATGTTCAGGTCAAAGCTCTTAGTGGGAGGATCTGAGTTATTTATAAAAAGAAAAAGGTCAAAATGTCGAAAATACTTTAATTTTTTTTCCACCCAATAATAGCAAATAAACTACTTTATTGCATCATAAGCAACAGAACCAGCAGAGCTGTGACTCCTCTCCATTTGTGGCTGGACTTTCTGGCACCTGAGAAGAGCTACACTCACACTGCAGTCTGTTCTGGGAGCAGGGGGATTTCCAGAGTGTCTGTCCCCTACCCAGGCAGTGATTTTCTCTAAAACTTACAGGAAATCACCAAGCTCAGGACCGTTTTCTCTGTGTAGGTTAAAGGCAGTTGTGATGCTGGGAAGGTTTTGGTGGAGAACAGGAAGGCACAGACAGGGCCTCCCCATCCACAAACTTTTCCATCAGCACTGCTATTTCCAGGACCTTTTCCCTGCAGGTTTAACAGCTAGGTGCATCAATATGGATCAGATTCCCAATGTTCTAACAGTTCCCTTCCAGAGGCTGTGGTATTTCTCATCAGTCCTAAGTCACTCTGGTGTTTATCTCTCCCTTGGTGCTCACAGTTACTCCATGTCTTCTTCTCCAGGAGCACTTGTTCCTCTTCTGCAAGTGACTCTCCTTCTTCCTTACTACAGAGAGGCTCTGAACCCAGCTGATTCCAGCTGCTCTGCCACATCTGGATGTGAACCCCCTGCCCTGCATGCTCCAAGGTGTCCTGGGCAGCATTGGATGGGGGGGTTTGCTCCCACCAGCAAAGTTTCACCCAAGAGAGCAGAGAAGCAGCAAGACTGCACCAAGTGCCTGATGAGAGCAATCCTTGAGTCTGCTGTAAATGAGATCAAACTGCTGGGGTTGGATCCCAGTCAGTGCAATCCCTGGGGAGCAGACACTGCCATCTGCACGCTCATTTACTGGGCTTTGGAATTATTTAGTGTTTGATTTATGGCGGTGAATTGCGTCCTGGCAAACGTTCACTGTGCAAAACTCTCTGTTCCCTCACCCATTAAAAATCAAAAAATCAGGGCCTGATCCATGTGAAAGCTCCCTGATGAGTTCACTACGTTTTGGATCAGGCCTCTGGGACCCGAGACTGGCAGATAATATTCCATTTCTGTCCAATTCTCTTGCTCAAATTTAGAAGAAGCTCAAGTGTTTTCCATCAATGTTTTTTATGTTTACTTTTGGGAGAATCCTCACAGTGGGTCAGGTTACTGTGATATAGAAAGGATGACCCACTCTGACATATAAATTTTCCAAAGGATCTCAGCCTGAGGCAGACATCTGCCTCTGAGAATTTCAGCCCAGATGGCTGGATTTTGGCAAAGATGGAAGGAACTGAAAATAGAGCTCTGTAATGGAAAGTGGTGTAGTACCTTAATAATAGGAGGGTGCTACCAAGTACCACATATGCTAAAGCTCCACAACAAAAAACATAAGGGAAGCATTGAGGGAGGATTCTTTCCGTTATGCCTCAGAATATATGATCTGTCTCATCTCTTACTTGAAAGGGTATCAGAGTTAGCTCTTATTTTTGCCTGATCCCCCAGAAATTACCATCAAAACCATGCAGCTCAAACCCACCCTTTCCTTCTCAACTGTATTAAACAAGGCTTATCTGAGAAGCATAAACCCATCCCAGACAGTCAGAAGAAGTCAGGACTTACAGTAGGTCCTCTCTGCTCTGAGGAGTCAGTAGCAGACTAGAAAAGTTGAGTGGCTGAGATCTAAGCAGTTAAATTTTCATTACTTGGTTTTGTAGATTAAAAGCCCATTTGATGTTTCAGTACAAGAACACAATTTCAGTTCTACAATACCCAGCACACCACAAAGATTCCCTTAGTCATAACAGGTGAAAAACATGATTTCACTCAGATTCATTCTGAAATGTTTGAGTCTCTATTTCTGCTTTCATCTCACCTCTGTCAATTGATGAGCAATGTCTTGATGAGCAAGATGTGAACAAAAGAGCTGGAATCTTGCTAAAGCCATTTGAGAAATTTGCTGCCATTTACACCTGCATAAATCCTGAGTAACTTCACTGGCATAAATGGAAGCACAATTTGGCTTGAGGCATCAGGGCTTTCGTTTTTCTCTTAGTTTTGTTTTGTTTTAATTCAGCAATGGATTAAAAATAAAACTCTAATGACATCATGCTTGTGGCACAGAGTCAATGGATTTATGCTGGACTGCTCCAGAGTAAATGAGATAAGGCTTTGACCCAAGAAAATCCACATAACACCCATTTGCAAGCAGCCTGCTGAAAGCTTTCTGTTATGGGATGACTCCATCTTTAAGGAACAACAAAGGGGCAAACAATCCACAAACACCTTGGTGCCAAAACATGGTTTTGTTAACAAAGGGGTTTATTTCACACATATTCTTTAAGCCTCAAAAGTGTAGCATGCTCATATTGCAACTGACTCATCGTGCACCAATTTTCAGCTTTTGTCTTTCTGTTTTTTCCCTTTTTTTTTTTTAATGCATTTCAGTTGCCCATCACCTCACTCACAAATTAGGGGTTTAGAATGGAAATTCTTACCAGCCCTTCACGCTGGTGGTACTTGCAGGCACTGCCACGATAAATAATTTACTATTTAATGACTCCTGATGTAATCACAGCAGGAATCAGATTCACCAACATCCATCTCTCCGTTGTTACCACTCTTCTCTAAGCCCATCTTTTTAGCTCCCAACTCAAAAACGAGTGTTTAAATTGGTAAAGAGAGAGTTTACCACCACAATCCAACCTCTACATTTGTTTATGTTGGATGACATTTTTGTCCTGGCTTGCATTACTCAGATGGATAAAACTCAGAAGGGTTCTGCTTTACTGCCCTGTTTTCTCTTAGTGTTCCTGCATTTTTTAAATGCTACCAAATGGTTGCTTTTGGCTCTCAGCATTATCACATGTTGTCTATAAGTATGGAAATAGTTATGGTAATATGGACGTAAATCATAACTGTAAATACCACATAAAAAAGGCTGCCATATAATTATAAAAATACCTAATAGATTTCTTGTTCAAAGACAACACAGCTGTCCTTTCTAACCTTTCATTTGCAGATTCTTTTCTCTCCTGTTTCTATTTATAGGTTGCCGTGCAGTTTGACATAGCACACCATGATTTTTGTTTCTAATTTTGAAAAGAAAAGGAAAAGAAAGAATACTCATTTCATCATAAAGAAGCATTAGTTTACAATTTTGAAAGGAAACTAACGCCAGCTCTAGAACATCATCTTGGAACCAATCTCCCTCTTAATACATTTCAAAAGGATCTGTCAATGGCTACATACCACAAAATAAAATTAAACCCTGCCATGGAACTGAAGGAGGGGTCGGCCAAATGGCACACATCACGTGTTGGGAAGGAAGCCCCATTCTTTCTCCAAACATCTCAGTGGGTTGTTTTTGGTTTTTTTGTGAAAAGAACCACACTAGGTTATTACATGGGCCACAACAAAATAAGAATTTTATGCCCTACTCAAGGGAAAAACAGGTTGAAAAGTGTTCCAGGCGAACTCACATGATGCAATGTGCCATGTCAGTGTAGCCTTGCACAGCACTAATGTTGCCAAAAAGGGGTTGGGATTTTTTTTTTTTTGCCTGAGGCTACCACCATGCATTTTGCCTGTTTCTAGTCAGCTTTGCAGTGCTAAAAGGCAAAAAGGAGCAGATTTTTTTTCTGCTTTCTGCTGGAGTTGCATGGTGCTTCATCCTCCACAAATTGCTTCTTACCTCTTTCCTGTCACTTCAAACTTCCAGAAGGAGCCTGTTTGGTCACAAAAGAGAGGCTGCAGGCAGTGCTCTCATGCCACATGAATGGAAGCCTGTTATCTTTGTGTCTTTGAAACATTTTTGCCTCACAGCCTCTACCTATCACCAAGAAACCCCTCCAGAGACCTGTGTCTCTGCCCTTCTGTACAGCAAATGTCATGTTTTAACTGACATAATAGCAAACCTCTCCAGGGAATGGAGTTCATCTTAACCATCAGAAATGTGTGCTTCTCTCTCCCTCACTTTGCAAAAAAAGAGTAGTTATGGCTTTATGCAGAACAACACACAGCTCTCAATAGGTTTGTTACACTCTGATTCCCTTCTGGAGAGACAGCTAAAACAAATGGACTGCAAAATGTTGGTGGGGAAAGTCAGTCTGGACCAGAGGTGTGCTCATTGCTTATTGATACAGCTCATTTAGGCAGATAAAATTCTCAAATCCACACTGCATTTTTATCAGTCTGCACCAACTGGCCTTTGTCCAAAAAATGTGTCCTTTTATGAGATGTGTCACTCTTTTGGGAGGCTGCCATCACTAGACTGGGTGACTGAATGCTAAAATAATTTCTCCAGGGGGAAGAGGTTGATTCCAAAGGTTTCCTACTTTCAAGGGGGAGGTCATTTTTCACCACCAGCTGGAGCCTCATGTCAGACAAGTCTTTGCTTCATTTATTCTCCTCAGAGGTTGAAACTCAGCTTGTCCTTCCTGATTCCAATATTGTTTCACATTTGGGCACACAGCAGCTACTGCACAGTGAACTGTTGGAGCAGGAGAGCCCATGAGACGTGGGAAAATAATTTAGGGGAAGCAGTTTGACAGCAGGACGCAGTAGTTTCTATTGTCCCATTAAAACAGAGATAGCTGGGAAGCCTGACTTTGTATTCATTATGTAAACATATGGATTTTAGCCTGATGTGCCAAAAAGATGCAAATACAAAAAGAACCCCAAACAAACCAAAAATCCCAAACATATGCCACCAAAACCTCAAGCAAACCAACACAACAAATATTTGCCCTTTTTCTGCACAACGTCTACTTTCTTAGCAGGAATATGAGACTGGGGCCTTGTACACCTGAAAGAATAATAATTTGTACTAAAAGATCAAATGCCCTGGGTTCTCTCTGAATCTGGTATTTATTTTACATTTGCAGTTAGGTTTGAGAACAAAAAAGAAGCTGCAATGATTGATTCATCTTATGAAAACATCTTGACATATTTTTATTCTTTTCTATGTGCTTTCTCCACAACAGTAAGTAGAGAGAGAGTAAAATCACCAGTTCCCATACAAAATTTAAAGTTTAATTCTTCAAACAAAAGAGCAGCTTGGTCTTGCCCACTAATGGCTTGAGCTTGCACTGACTTTATTTAGATCACGCCTAAATTAAAGGCAGAACATGAGCAGGTATCTGCAACAGAGATCAGTCACTGCAGCATTTCCTTCATCTCCTGTAATATTCCTCTTACACCAAGATGCCTCTGCAGCACTCTAAGTCAGGCTTTGAAATAAAATTGATCAAATCCACAGCACATTGTGCTAAAGCTGGACCAAGGCCAGACACACTAAAAACTTTCTCACCTCTCTCCTTCATAAATATGGAGCAGTCAGGAGACCATGAACTGCTGCTTCCAGAGGTATTTACAACACCAGCAGTATTTCTCACTCAAAGCACTCCAACTACTATCACAGATACTTTTATTGCTAAATTTTCAATCCGTATTGGGGGTTTCTCTTTATATGCACATTCAAGAAGTCTGAACGAAGCTGTGGTATGAATTTACTACAGACAGCAATTTATCTCTTTCAAAGTGAGTAAGGCCATCTGAATGAAAGCCATTTTCACTTTGCACAGCTGTGGCAGCACAAGGGACCAATCCACTTTAAAAGTTAGCTCAGATAATGTCTTTATCTGTGAGGCCGATTCTCTGACACTGTGCAAGAAATAAAAAAAACAAAGAAAATCTGTCCTTTGACAGTGCAGTGTCACATATTTCTGTTGTTGTCCTCACAATGATCATTAAAAATTAGGCAAGAGATTGTATTAGTTTAATTTCAATTTCTGCTCTTTGGCAAGATGCACAGCTCTTAAGAATTATGAGAAGTTTCCTTCCTCTTTCCTTCTTGCCTCACCTCCCCAGAAAAAAAGTGAAAAGGGAATTTTCATGACAAATTTGAGTGAGACAAAGATACCAATAGGCAGTGGATACACCAAATTCGAATGGACTTTTGTCTCTGCAACATCACACCCCTCAGCAAAGCCAGTGTGCTGCTCCTGCCCACTCAAAGTACCCTGCTGGAGGGACACCAACTTTTAGGGGTAGGTAAAAGAGCTGACTAAAACACTGTTAGAGAAATAGAGTCTGTGTTTTGAGCAAACCTGTATTTTTTGTTATCATTTGAGTGGAAAAAGCTCTGGAGGATGTTTGGAAGAGGTCTAAGACAATAGAGCCTCACTGAACTTTGGCCTTTGGGCACACTGCTAAGTTACTCTAATTAATAACAAAGATGAACATATTCCTGGAGAGAAGACAATGAGGGAGGGACAGAAAATGTGCAAGGGTAACTGCACCGGGGGAAAAAATGCAATAAACATTAAAGAATCTCAGGATTTGTAACTCAGATGTCAACTGTTGCTATTCACAAAGATTCCTGACACTAACATTTCTGTTTAATCCACCAATTCTTGTGTGACAAACACCAGCCAGTTCACAGCACTTGTGTACAAGGTGAGTGCTTTGACTTCAAGATGAAAACATGTTTTACATGCTCCTTTTACAATCAAGAACCAAGACTGCATAGCAGGTAAATGGTTAATGCTGAACAACATGCACATGATACTTCATCAACTCCCTCACAAAAATTAGGATATTATTCATTATTATGGAGCCCTGTAATTCTAAAGTAAATCATGCCAAGATACTATCTAGCAGGTCTCTAGATCAGATATCATTGCTCAGAAAAAAAAAAGCAAGCTTTCATGCACTTACCTTATCCTCCAGCCGGATCAGTCTGGCTCCTATACTGTAGTATCCTTTGTCTACCCCTTTTTCTAAAGAAAGAAGAATAAAAATGGGACATTCATTAGGTGAAGAATAAATTCAAACTATGAATTATATCTCTGGTATTCAAAGCAAAAAAAAAACAACAAAAAAAAAGCTGGTAATAGTAGGGATCATAAAATATATGAATATAACGAGACAATGAAACAGAAGTGAAAGAGAGTGGCTGGAAAGAAGGGAATTAGTTTGTCAGACTGACAAGATTAAGTTAGTCTAAAGGGCAACTTGGACCTTGGTAGAGGTAGTCTGTGGACATGAAGGGCTATAGATGGAGTCTGGAGTAACACTGTTTTGTTGTTTAATTATTTTAGTGAGCAGCACGTAGTTAGATAGAATGGGCAGGGCACCTGGGCACACCTCCAGTCTTGAATATCACTGGCCTGAGCAAGGTAAACTTGCTACACACAAAGAAATCAGAATAGTTTTCAACTGAGTTTGCAGGTCTAGGAGGCAGCACTATCCAAGGGCTGGAGTGGCAGAGATTTATCCATCCATCTATCCATCCTTCCTTCCATCCATCCACCCATCCATCCTTCCTTCCATCCATCCACCCATCCATCCTTCCTTCCATCCATCCACCCATCCATCCATCCATCCCTCCCTCCCTCCCTCCCTCCCTCCCTCCATCCATCCATCCATCCATCCCATTCATCTCCTCTCTGCAAAGGAGTGACAGTGGGAAAAGCTCTTGCATCCTCATTTTCCCTCCTGCTCTTTCTGAGGCCTGGTTAGTAAAGCCCAGTTGCACATTCCACTGCAAACGGTGGGATTGGGAGCCAAGAGTAAAAACTGTGGGAAATGGGGTCTATCCTTTCTGTTCACAGGATCTATTGCTAAGGAATGCCATAGTTTGAGGGTGTTATTGCACAGGGAATGAAGCACAAACCCACACATACTCGGAGCTGGGAGACAACATTCACAAGTTAAAAACCACAGCCCAATAATGAAATAACTTACAAGCTGATGCCAATGGAAGTTGGATGGTTTTCTCTACTAAAGTGTATTTCCAATACCTGGAGTAATTACTCCTGGATTTTTTCATACACTGCTCCATTTTCATGAGTGATTAAGGTCTGGTTTTTAAGGCTATCTAAGTGAATTTTGCTTAGGGCATGAGCAGGGCTGAGATATGAAGGAAGGTAGGCTGAGATATGAATTTACACTTTGTCAGAGTTCACGGCGAGTGCCTCCATGTGCTCATCACGTTCCTGGATTTCTCAGGGAGTTGAGTTGATTTACCATTTATATTTGCAAATGGGATATGTTTAGTGATCTGTTTGTAGCAAAATTCACCTCGAGGTAACTTGTGCTGCACGCACCACAACCCCAGAGGAAGATTAGCAAAAGTAGTGCTGGCAAGAGCACTTAGTGCTTTCCTTCTCCTCCACACACCACCCAGAACCTTTAAAAGGTCCTGCACCCTTGGCAGCTCTTTGCAGGCTTAGAAAAGAGAAGTGTTTCCCCAGAGAACCTGCAGGAGCAAATAAAGTCAGGAAAGAAAATGTGGGACAGGCAATAAACGACACAGCTTGGCTCATACATGTGTACTATTCATCGTTCACAACCTCAGAAACTTCTTAAAATATAAGTGGCTGAGGCTCAAGTTTATCTCTGTGTTCATCTCTGCCTGAAATGAAATAATTGGCTCTGATGGCTACTTTCTAGTTAGTAAATCTATAGACACATATTTCAAAGTATATATCAGGAAAAAACCATGATTTTAAGGATTTCTAAATTGGGATGTGGTTTGAACAGTAGTGGGCAGGCAGTGTTTTTGTTTAGGTCTAACTCCAAAAAGTCCCCTAAACCTGAAGAAATACTTCAAAAATATTTTTCTTTCTTTTTTTTTTTTTTAAATAATAAATTAATAATTTCCTCACCAGCTCTAATTCCATCCTTCAGGTAGTCACCAAGACATCCCAAACCCAAACCAAGTTAATAGTGTTTCCTATTTAAGTTATTCTTGAAAGCTGTGTGGAACAGAAAAGAAAATAGGGAGCATATAAGCAGTAAGAAGGTGTTATGTGGCATGTGGCACTGCTCTAAGATGTGGAAAACCAGAAGGGGAAGGAAGGATGCACATGGAGGGAGCTGTGTCTCATGCACCCCTTTGCTGGCATGCAGGCAGTGTAAAGTCACAAAATGCTGTGGTCTTCCCCAGTTTCTTATCAACCTCCATGGGGAACAGCATCCAGCCCTAATTTACAAGCATTTCCTCCTAATAGACACCATCTTTAAAAACAAATGTGGTGTGTGTACAATTCATCAAACTCTGGGGTAAGGAGGGAGAGCACAAGTTCAGATAAAGTCGCCTCTGTGATTTCTGTCTCACGTTCATGATTCTCTCTCAAGTCTTTCCTAGATAGGTGATTTTAGACTTCCTACATCATTAGATTGTTTGTTTTTACAGAGTTGAACAGATTGCATGGCCAACTATAAGTCTGAAATGTCTAAATTTCTCCAGTCTTTGCTTTGTAATCCAAAATTACTTTCTTTTAGTGTTGAGTTTTTATTCTTTGTGTTGGGCTGCACTAAAACAGATCAGCTAAGCAATCCTGTAAATCTTACGGGAAAGCCACAGAGACAAAGGATACATGGCATGATCATGATGAAAGGAAGCACAATTACTTATAACTCAATGAAAATATATATGGGAAAATTTAAACTCAGAAATTAAAAAAAAATCAAAAAATCTAGTATCACCTGGTTGGTATGATACAAACCCATTATTTTATATACTAAGGTTTGAATCAGAGAAGACACTAGTGAATAAGAAGTAGGCATTGTAATTCAGGAGACTGAATAGTTGTTAACATAGATTATTATAATTTTAAAATAATAATAATAATAATAATAATAATAATAATAATAATAATAATAATAATAATAATAAACAACATTTCTTCCCTGGAAGACTTTGCCCTCCTGAGTATACATACTATTCTACATTCAAAACAACACAATCCTGTATTCATTTCCTAATATTTTCCACAAAGCTGGCCCATCTATTTTCCTAGTGAAGAACAAGACATGCCTCTTGGAAAAAAAACCCTAGACGAAAATCCAACAAAAAACCCCAAACAGTTTTAGGTTTGCTTCACACCAGTTAAGAGATGAAAACTCTTTTCCCAGATGGAGGCACGTGATATAAATAACATATACTGATATGAACAGGAGGAAGAAAACAAATCAAAGGAGGAATGTCACCTTAATCTTATTTTTTCACACAGTTATTGTGCTCCTTCTCATCAGAACATACCAAACTTTAAAGAAAATCAATATTTTTCCTTTGGTTAGGGGAAAGTTTTGAAGAGGATCTTTAGGACAGTGAATGAATTGCAGAGAGATGGTCTGAAAATGGTAAAAGCTGGAAACTACTCTGCTTTATACAGCTAGAGTCCTTCCTTGATTTTTACTCTCTTTTTTTGTCTGTCAAGCCTTTTACAGCTGGTTGGCAGAAGAAATTATATAAAGGTAAGGCACAGTCCTGGATCAGGCACTTGTGATTTCCTTTGGACAGCCTAAAAAGTAAACTGCCAAAATATTTTCATCTATGGGAGGGGTGGGATAAATCAGTTCCTGCGGAAATATGGGTATCTCTCATTTCAAATATTAATTGATTTTAAAATGATTAAAAAATTAAGCTGACCATATTTATTACACTTTGAAAGATACAGTGACCCAATTTCTTCTTAACAGATGGGAAGGAAAAAGTATCAGAAAGCTTAGGTGGCACTTAATGGAAAAAAAACCCCAAACAATGGAACTGTCAAAATTTTGGAAGAAAACCCTTTTCTTCAGGCATTCCCACCCGTGTCATGCAGAACCAAGAGGTTCAGATAAACTGCAGATAAACATCAGCTTTTTTGTATATTTTTCTGAACCCAAACACTGGATCTTTTGTTTTACCTAGGCATTATTCTTCACCTTTGCCCCTGAAAAGCTATAATAAGTCTCAAAACTTGCATTCAAAAGCAGTGTGTGTAGTGAAGGTCAAGTATGACACTCTTTATTTGTATCATTGTATGTGTCTACTTTGTTCATTCCATAAATTCAATTAATATGCTCTTTGCCTCTACATCAACACTTTCCATTACTAAGGTATATGTTTATTATGACAGGAATCTGTTTCATCTGACCAAATTGTGTCCCTTGGAACATTGGGACAGGCTTCCAACAAGACTCAGACAGAGTCTCCTGAATATATTCACAAAAGTAGGGTCCAGATCCTTGGAAAATTGATTCATTATCTTAGTGCTTTTAAATCCACTCCTGCTTGTAGGAGTTCCAAAGAAAGGGAGGAGATGCCAAGACCAAAACAAGCAAAAAGGGAGAATTCTTCACAATTTGCACATGTGAAGGTGGAATTATGAGAATTTTTTTGTACAAAATATGGCAGCTGTTATGAGTTTAAAGGGATAATTAGTTTGTTGAGGACAAACCATTCTGGACACTAAATACACTGCAACCTTGTCAGGAAGCCTGTGATGTGCAATGGGCTGAAAGCTGACAGGAAGGTTGGAGGCTTTTTTTACACATTTCCCAAAGCACCTTGCTCTTGGCTCTGTCAGAGTCAGGGCTGCTCTGACCCAGCGTGGCTTTTATTCTCATCTCATATCCTTATCTTGTTTTAACACAGCTTTTAGTGCTTTTTTATCTCGGAGAAACTAACTTGCAAAATAACAAAAATTGCTTCCAGTGAATTCAGATTCTGGGTCGTTCATTACATCATTCACTTTTGAAAGGTAATAATACTACAGACAGGCTGCAATTACTTTTATATAATATTATGAAAGCCCACAACAGGGTTTCAATAAGAAAACTGATCCAAACCCCACTGAGGTCACTGGAAAGATTCCTGTTCATTTCGACGGGCTTGGAATCAGACCTTAAGATTCTTTGAATGGGAGTATAATAAAACAGGGAAAAAAAGAAAAGGAGCTGGAAAGAAAAATTCTTTTCATGTTTTTCTCCTTGGCAGTTTAATTTGCTATGCATTGTCATTTCTTCTTTGCTTGTCATCAGTACAAAAATAACAGTCTGGGGAAAACACCCATATTGTTAAAAATGAGGATTTTAGCAACGCCTGGAAAAGTTTTATATCAAAAATCCATGTTCAATGTAGAATAAGCCATGCATTCGGAGGGAAACTCAGGGATAACCATTCTTCTAGAAAAGAACAGTACAAAAGTCTATTTTCACCCCAAACAGACAAATACTGCACCCACTCTTCACTGTTCACCACTTGGAAAATCTTGAGAGTAAAGGCGGGTTGGATAACACCAGGAGTAATTGCAAACTAACTCTGGGCTTAGTTCTGCAGACCATTTCTCTGGAACCACTTATCTTATTTTTGGATTTGTGGAGGGCTTAGATAAAATAACTACTGGATCAAATAACTTCTGGTTTTGGTTTTGCAACCCCCTACATGAGCTCATCAGCTTCTGCACCCCTAACCACCATTCCACCTTTTCCAGTCAGTTCCTTGGTGCTTTAGATTCTTTCCAACACTTGTTCAAAGCCACAGGCCCACCTAAGACCCTCCCAGTGGTTTCCATGGCCCTTTTGACTTAAAATTTGGTGAGACCAAACTTCCTGAACATCTTCAGCTTCTCAAACCTCTCAGAACATTATTTCACAACCAGCTTTTAAATATTCACCTCCTCTAAAACCAGAAACTGCTTGATAAAAAGTGCCTCTAACACCAGTCTTTTCAAGCACAAATTGCAGTTCCAGTTTGGTAATGCTATGCTTGAAATAAAATAATACATTCTTGGAGGTAAGGGACATTTTTTTCATAAATTTAGCTTGCACATTGTGGAATGAATTCCCATGCATAAATATTTATAGAAGTATTCAAGCTGACAGATTCTTTTCCTGTGGTCCAAAACCAGCTACAGGGAAAAAGGATTGTACTGCTGAGCCTTCTGCAGCAATTAGATGTTGAAAATGTGTTTTGAATGATATTCCTTGTTCTGATAATATTAACCACTGACAACATGCCATTTTTTAGAGGCTCTGAAATTATTTTGCCACCCTCAGTTTTGCTCCAAGTCACCTGGGGATATGGGACATGAGTTCAGGAAGGAAGGAACCTTTTTAAGTGGAATCAACATATATTGTAATCCCAACCCAAAAGATTTAGAAAGACTATTTTTGTAGAAGAATTTCCCTCAGGATATTTCCATCTCATCATCTTCCAATACAGATTTAAACGTTTATTCTTTATTTCCATTTACTCCACTACCACCTGAATGAAATGTATTTATCTTTACACAGACATTCCAGGGCTTACTAACAGAATTACATTCAGGTATAATTGGCTGGATTATAAATCCACATTACTGTAGCCAAGGGTATTTTCCCAAAGTTATGAAGATAATAATTTTGCATAAAATGCAGTCACCATACCTGGGAGGAAAAGACCTGGCTTTCCCAAGGATTGGTCCAACCTGAGAAGCAAACAGAAAATTACCAGCAGAGCAATTACCAAGCAACTTAAACTCTGTTGCTAAGCATGGGAGCATAATTTACATGAGAATTTACAGTAGCTCTAAACCCGAACCAAAACAAGCAAAAACATGAAACTAGCATGACTTTCTGCACACACAGTCAGCAGTTTAGCTCTTTAAGAGCTTTTCCTCCAAAATCAAACCATATTATTATTGCTATTTTCGTGAGTACTAATATTTCTCAGACTTTCAAGTTGTAACTAAAACATGGTTCTCCTGTGTCCTATGTAATCTAATAACAAAGACTATACAAACAGAATGACTTCTTAATAACATTTGCAACTATTCCTAGAGCCTCATGCAGGCGGATTTAATATCTATATATGTTGACACAGTAGATTCCATTCAATAGAATTTTTTTTTTTTTCATTTCATTTAAGGGCCAGGGGAGTTCATTCTGGTGTTCCAGTCCACAGCATTAATTTGTAAAGAGAAAAGCACTTTGTGCTGAAACAGAAGAGAATAGTTTTGTGGCAAAATATTTCAGCTGCAAACCCCAAACTTGGAGAAAGCATGTGCATGGAGGAATGTGGGCAGGGAAAAGTTCCAGATAGTGCAGCACAAGCGAAACAGATTTCTCTCAGTTGGGGAGAACCACAGAGTGGGAACAGAAAGGTAGATCATTATTTGAAAAGTTTTCCTTTCCTAGGAAGAGGACAGAAAAGCTTGGATCACACTATAAACTTCACAGCATGCACCTTCATTTCTTTTAATTCCACTTGGAGAAAAAGGAGAGGAGAATAAAGGGTAATTGTAAACGTGGCCATAAAAAGGGTTAAAAATGGCTCCAAGTTAAATCCTCCAGATATTGTGCTCCCCGTTGCGCTTGCAATTTCGGACAATTACTGTTCATTAAGTACACATCTCTCCTAAAGCCAGCTGGCACTGGAGAAATCAGATATTTCATGAGGTAGACAGGGCCCACCTTCTTTGAAGTTCTTTTATGCGAACCATCATGTTGAGGTGTCCTTGGGAGTACTGCTCGATCACGTCGCGGACGTCGTACGGCTTCCGAGCTTGCTGGGGAAAGAGAGGCAGGCAGCACGTTGAAAGCTGAGCATTGCCCAAACAGGATTTTTATCTCAGACAGACCCTCATTCTGTTTTTTTTATCTGCCTGTTTGCCCGCCATTTTGCAACGGTTGTTGTAACAAATAATAATAATAATTAAAAAAAATAATGCAGCCATTGTGGGAGTGAATATTTGTTGTGGAGATGGAGCCAAGTGATTCCCATTACTGTCAGTTAGAGTCATGTCTTTGTGTTACTCCATACTGAGCAAAATATTAGCCCTTCACAGTGTATTTGGGAAACATGAACACAAGATGGATAATTTATCTGGGACTCCCATGTGTGGTATCTCCTGGCTCATTCCAAAGCCATGTGTTAATCATAATGTCAGGGGACTGAGCCCCAGGGATTGGCCCAACTCAGAACACTTGGACCCAGAATCAAATGTCTCTGAAGACCAAAGATTCTTGGTGACAGAAATATTGCTTCTTGAGGAACAGGGAGGACAGATGCTCTGCATAAGTCAGGAGATTGCCGCACGTGGGTTTTGTTTGTGCTCCTTTGTCTTTTGTGATACCCCCAAGATCAGAAAAAAAGGTGCAATTCAAATAAAAAGGACAGATAAAGAAAATGCAGGAGAGTGAAAAAACTGCCACCTGCCCAGCCATATTCTCATCCTAATGAGAATCCAGATGCTTCTGCCAAGCTTCGGTTTCTTGTTGCAATTACTGTGGCCAAATTTTGAAACAAGTCTAGAGAATTTGCATAAAGTGGTGCAGTTATAAAAAGTGTGGCATGGTAAAATTTTAGCAAGTAAAATCAATGTGTGTGTGGAGGTATAAACTCAAATCATGGCCTGTTGGAAAGACCAGCATTTTGAGAACCCTTATGGGAAACATGGAGTAAGATGTCTCCCTTTTTGGCTCTGACTCAAGAAAAGAAGGGGGGGAGAGAAAAAAGCAAAGGTAAACTGCAAATCTAGTAATTGGAAATTACTGAAAACAGCTCATTAGTCATCTTGTTGTCTGTTTGCACTCTGTCACAGCCTCAGCCAGAGCCATTAGCATGCACCACTGCACACATGCATTGAACACCTACAGTATGTGCTGGAGTCATGCTTGGAAGGCAGCCACACAATCCTAGAAATTTCAAATGAAAGCATGGAACTGGAATGGAAACAAATCCTGTGAAATGAATGAAGAAGCAAGAGCTCTTCCTGACAAAATGCCTTCCCTGCACTCAGCACTTACCTTCACCAATACTTTCAGAAGGGTTTTGGCTTTGGAGGTGTGTGTGTGTGCATTTGAGTGCATTTGGGAGCAGAGACTTTGCGGGGGAGGGAGGTTTCAGCTTTCAGCTTATCGTTTGGGTTTTGGTTGGTGTTTTTTTTCTCCCCCTTCCCCAGCTCCACATTTTGCAGACGCTGACACATCACTATTTCTGGCCAGAAAAGCAGCCTATTGTCTTCACCCCGAGAAGCAGTGCCAGTATCACTCTTTAGATGGACTAGTGGGGGTGCCTGGAGACCATTTTGGCTAAATCCCGTGTCCTTTCCTTTGGACGCTCTCTATTTAAACACCATGCATGGCTCAGAGCCTGGATGTGCTGGGCAGTGTTCCCCTCCCCTCTCCCCCATGGGCTACTATGTGCATAATTAATTCTACTCATTCCCAGTGAAATCTCTTTTCCCCCCCTCAAAAGAAGTGCTCTGTTATCCCTTTTTACCAAGCCATCAGCTCTGAATCCTACAGTTGCAAAGTGCTGGATGTTGCAATCTGCCTGAGTCCTCTCTGAAGCTGAGTAAAAATATCCCCCCCAGCTTTCACCATTTCTCCCTCCTCTTTTTCCATAAAGCTTTAGATCTGGGCATCTTATGTCCTGCCAAACTTGGGCACAATCTCCTGTCATGTTTTTATTAGGAAATGCTAGAACGATACAACTGAAGCCAGGAGGTAATGGGCTTCCAGAGGAGTGTGGTAAATGCAGCACTTGAACAACTCCTTTGACTTGCATTCTGTTCCTAATCCCAAATCCTGGTCCTTTGAGCTCAATATTCCACATTCAGCATGCAAAACTAAATAATGTTACCCAGCTTTGAACTTCCAAAATCCAATTTTCATGGGGAGTCCTATAAACTGTATTTCATGGCCCCAAGAAAGGAAGAAACAAAAGATTATTCCTTCTTCTTCTTCTTCCCTGTCACTGACTCACAGAATTCTCTCCATAGATTGATGAAATTCAGTTTTTAAGGTTTGGCATGACTGCTACTGGCTGACAGCTCCAGAACATTAGCTCTCTGGTGGTTTGAAATATCTCAGTTTTTAATCTAACTCATTTACAAACTGATTTTATTTTACAGAACTGGTGTCTCTATTTTCTTTTCTTTTTTCTTTTTTTTTTTTTTTAAATTTATTTCCCATAGTGTTTATCTCGCTGGTATATTTACAATATAATCCTGCTCTCCTGTTTTTTGTTGAGTTTAACAAACTGACTTCTCCTAGTCTTCATTCAAAAGGTAGGGTTATCTGAAGACACACATCTGCACGAGATTAGGAAATATATAAGATGTTCTATCTTCCCTTATTTAGAATCTTCTGAATGCTGGGATCTTATCTCAGACTCCTATCCTTTGCATTTAAGTGCTCAGCTCTAATCAAACTTCCCTAAAATGTAGCTTTTTGATTTATTTTTTTAAAACCTCTTCAAAAGGATTATGAAAGGCCATTAACTTGCTGTGGACCCTCTTGGACAAAAAAACCCCATGAACTTTGAGATGGAAATAACGAGGGCTTTAAAAATCAGTCCAGAAATTAATTTTTCATTTCCATGGCATTTCCAGCCCATGGATGATGAGAATGATGATACCACATTCCAAACAAGTTTTATCATAATTAGTATCACTGAACAGGCAAAATGAAACAGCATTTTCAATGCAGCACATTATATTTGAGCCCTTTGTAACCTGACAGAGAAAATTACCTGAGCACTTTATAAAGACAGCAAATTTCTAGAAGGCAGATGCTCCATAATTTTATAAAATATGGCCTGTGAGGTCCCTTTCTCAGAAATACATTTGGAAATGTGGGTCATACCTGTGAAAGCAACTTTGCACTCACAGTACTCATCAGTGAGGCCTATTGATCTGTCAGCCATACACAGCACAGGACTGAACATTCCCTAATTTGATCAGATGATTGATAACATTCTTGTTATGATCAGTATTTTGGCAGACACCCTGACAGGGGGTTTTTTCACCCCAGCACCAATGTTTTCTTCACTTCTGCCAGTGGATGGGTAAGTATTGGTCAGTATAGTTAAACAAATAGAACCCTGAAACACAAGTGCAATAAAAAAAGAGAAGTAAAAAATAACAATGCTGACTTCACAAAGTCAGGGGTTTGTAGCATACTACATCCATGGATCACTGATAGCTTTACCCACACCATTAAAAAATCCACAAAAGGTGTGAGCCCAAGCACATCAAAAATGCCTTTTGACTTATTACAACCATGCTCACCAGGACAAGTCCACTCTGAGAGCACCTTCAATGTCACACAAGCTCACGAGATGCACTTGTGATTAATCCTGCTGCTTACCTGAAATTTCCTTCTGGCCACAAAATACTGCATCCTCCTGATGACTTTCACAGCTGTTCTGTATGCTTCAGTCAGTCTGCCAAGGAACACAAACAGACATCAGCTGGGGAGGCAGGAGAGAGGAAAAATATCTTAATGGAAGATGTTGACTCCAAGCACCTAAATCTACAACTGTGTTTTATCTTTACAATGCAAAACTGCAGAGTAGGAAGCTGTGAGTGCATGGATGCTTTGTTCTGCTGCTTTGCCTTCCTGCAAATTGTGGTTCTAAGTATTCGAAACTGATAAGTGAGACAATGAAAGCAGGTGTACAAAGATAATACATGTGGAAGGGATTAGACAGGATTACTGTCAATGCACACAACTGGCATCAGTTTGAAGAATGTGAAATGTTTTTAGAAGCATGAGTGCATTCCTTATTTTGCATTTACTGAGTGTTTGCCCATGAGCTCTATTGCACAGAAATTAAGTCCTTTAAAAAGTACTTCTAAGGAAAGAAAAATCAAAGTGTCCTAAAAAAAAAAAAGTAAATAAAAATGAACACAACACATCCTCTCAGCACACTTGTATGTGGCTGTATTGGTATTCAAACACAGAATGGGACATGTTATAACTCAGCTGTATCACTTCACCTAGAGGATCCTGCATTTGCAGAACATTCATTGTGCCACTTGGCAGGCAATTAATGACCACACCTCTTCATTAGGGTGAATCTTGGCAGAGCAGAGAGGAAACAGGACCATGGTAATTATGAGTATTTTCTTTAAGGACTGACTCCTTCCCCATGGACTCCTTTATTCATTCAAAATAAGTGAAATAAAGGAAACAAAATTTTATTTCCAAGGAAGCTATATTGTTGGGAAATCTATGTTCTATATGGACATCATCCTTGAAATGTGATGATAATCCCAGAAAAGCTTTCCAGCAAGAGTCTCCTGAAACCAAAATCTGCTGCCTCTTCCCAGTGTGTTTGGCTGGGGAAAAGGAAGTGTTGGCTTGACCACCTACTTGGGTGCCACAGTTTAGAGACAAAGTCTTTAAGAAGTGGAAAGGTTACAGTGGATTATTTCAAAGTGAAGGAAATAAAGGCTAAACAAGCAAGGACTGTGTTTTAAGAATTAGCACACTAATTCATTTTTATAATTATTCTTTGGGGAAAATAGTGCTTGTCATAGAATCACAGAATATGGTGAGTTGGGAGAGACCCATCAGGATCATCGATAATTCCAATTATTCCAATAATTCCACCCTGTGCCCCAATAATCCCACCCTGTGCCCCAATAATCCCACCCTGTGCCCCAATAATTCCAGCCTGTGCCCCAATAATCCCACCCTGTGCCTGAGAGCTTCTGACTGGGTGAAGATGCCACAGCCACAGGCTTTTAAAATAAGCTTTCAGTAGCTTTTTCTTGCTCTTTCCACTTCAAGTCCCAGAAGAACATCAAATACATGCAGAAATAGGTGTCTGTCCTGCCTCTATGCCCATATTTCTTTTATCTGTGTATATCCCTGCAGATGTCCCCATAAATACACTCACACTTGCAAACACAGAGGAGACACAGGAGCAACTGCTGAGGAGGGATCTTTACATTTGTGTAAGCCCTTCAAGGGGATTTCAGAGGTGTCACTGATGAGCTAGCAGTAGTTTAGCCTGAAGGACTTTTATTATGGTGAAAAAACAGCTCTCAGCTTGACATTCAGGGCCCCAGCTGAGCTCCTGTGGCTGCTGTCTAGAACAGAGGTGACATTCCACTTGCAAACGGCACAGAATTGATGGAGAAATCTTTGTCAGCCCCTACAACTATTTTTTATTTTAATAACCAGAAAAGAAGCACAGTTTAAGGCTTTGGGGTTAGTCTACCTCCCTTGTGCAGCAGTTAAGATAAAAATTTGAAAATATCCCCTAGAAATAAATGGTATCAAACTTCAGATATATACTTGAGGGATTTTTTTTATTAGGTTAATCCATATGAAATGGTTCAGGCACTGTTTAAATAGGCTTAAATAGAAAAATTTAAAGAAGTCAGAGATGGAATCAAACCAAGGCAGTAATTTTGTCCTATTTCCCCTCCTTCAACAGAAATCAGGGCTACAGAACTTTTTCCACTGTGTTATTAAGCTAAAGTTTTAAAAACCATGAGACTGAACTCTTGGAACTTGATGCACAGCTGAACAAGCCTCATTTTTAGAGAGAAAAGTCATTCATTTGTGAAATACAGATGAGAAGGTCACCCAACTATCATTCCAAAGCACTTGATATCGTTAGGTTCCAATTGGCAAAACTCATACCAATCTCATTGGGAGAAAATTCTGAAATAGAAGTGACTGCTCAGATTTGATGGTTAAACCGAGAGTCAGAAATGGGTGAAACCTGACTTTGATGGAAAAATAGTGTGAAAAAGTGCAAATCCATAGACTGAGACATATGGATAAATCATCTTAATTGCCCAAATAAATCCCCAGGGATCACAGCAGCTCCAGATGAGATAAATTCATGCTCTGTACAGCAAGCAGAGCTATCCTCCTGGTGAGGGGTTGGGGCAGTGTGGCCATGATCCTAAACATTTTTTGAGATTTAAGCTGATTTTCATGGGTTTCTGACCACTAATGTCCATAATGGATATTTCCAGCTACTACTGACCAGGTCACATTTATCCCTGAATGTAGCCCAACATATCTACCCTGCTAAACCTCATATTTTATCCCAAACCCCTGGACTGGGAGAAACTCTTTCAGCCTTGAAGGTGTCGCTCTGCCACGTGCCAGAAACATCCACCAGGAGAGAACAAATGGACAGAGATGCTCTGGGCTCTGCTTTGGTGGTGCTCAGTGGGACCACTTGCAGAAAATCTCCTGGATATTTTAGGATAAGCAGCTGATGAGACAACAGCCTGATGGGGGGTGTGATGGACACCACGTTTACACACTCTTTCCATGTGGCATTTTCTATGGAAACAACACAGGAAGGGACAGATCTACGCAGGGATTGTGGTTTCTAACTCCCTGGGGGTGATGAGGATTTAACTCCTTTCAAAGCCTGGCTCCCAAAGAGTAGGACCTGAGCACTTGCTCTAAGTTGAAACAGGAGTGGGTGGGTGCCCACACTGTGTCCCTACAGAGCAGCCAAACTCTCCTGCCTCCGTGCACCAGAGGGCAGTGGCACACACACCCACACACACACATGGAGATGCTTTCCAGCACATTCAAAAACTTAATTATTTTTAAAAATTTACCCAGAAACCCAAGCTTAAGCTCTCCTCATAAGGATGGAGTCCACACTGAGGTGGGTGGTTACTATTAGGTCGGTTGTTTTGGCTGTATGTTAGCCTCAAAAGAATATAATTAGAGACCTTTATTGGCACACAATTCCATGCTTTTCCATCTTTTAACCTAAACAACAGGAAACAATGCTTTGTCAAAACCCTCCCTTAAAACGCTTTGTAAAGGAGAACAAAATGACATTTGAACAGAAGTGATCTGGCTTTGGGCAAGTTATGAGCACATAAATTAATAATAGATGCTTGCAACATCTGTAACTATAATGAATACCACGAAATGTCTACTTGAAATAACATATCCTTGGATCCATAAATGGGACTGACATCATCACTAACTGTGTCTTCAACAGGACCCAGGGCAGAGTGTGCTCCTTACCTCTCTGCTCAAGGATTTCTCAGCAGGATGCTCGATTTTAAAAGGGCTCAAAACGACCCTTAATTACAACGAACCCTTCCTAGTTTGGCTCCTGGGCTGTCGCTGTGGTAGGGCAGGGAGGGAGGGAGCGGGTGGTGGTCCTGGATCATGGATGTTCACACAGTCCCTCCCCACCCTGGTGGGATGTAAAGAATCACTTGGCAGCTCCTCTGGAAGGGCTGAGGAAGGGGAGCCCTCAGCCTCCTCTCTGCAGGTTCTGGCTGTGCCTGTGTGAGTGCAGAGCCTGGTGGGACAGCTGTGTCCCCTGTGTCCCCAAGGGCCACTGCAGGCTGGGTTTGCTCCTCAGACAGAGCTGAAAAGCATCACTTTCAGCTAAAACACTTGGATGTATTTAAGACTGCCTTTTTTTATTATTATTATTTTTATTACAAACTCCAGCAGGGCTCCACCTTAAGCCAAAGAAGCCAAACATTTTCTTTTTATTCTTTTTTTTTGGAAATAATTGAACCAGATGAGAAAATAGAGACGATGAAATCCAAAGCAACTGTAAAAAACTATCCCACAGGAATGTTTTTATAATCTTTCTTTGATATAGCATTCTGGTTTTTAAAAGCTGGTGTTGACCAGTTCAGATGTACTCTTTTTCTTCTTCTGTATGGAGTCTGATAACTTCCAGCCTAATGTGCTTTGGAGCAGTCAGGGAATATTTTAAGTGAAAGAAGATACCTAAATGGACCCTAAAGCCAGGCAGAGTTACAGCTCTTGCAGTACATGCTGAGGTACAGCTCAAGGCTCCAAACAAGCCTGTTATCAGTGGGATGCATTTTCAGTCCAGCAGCATTTTTTAATCATTAGAGTTAACTTCAGTGTGGGGACCAGGGAAGGGACTTTGTCCAGGCTGGGCTGCAGGGTGGCTCCAGGTAGTGGAAAGTGCATTCCAGACTGGTTTTCCTGACATTTATTCAGGTGCCATGAATTAGAGGAATTATTCAGTTTAACATCATGAGCTGTGGAAAATAAAGGCCATTTCAGCAAGGTCAATCATAGCTCTGTCCCAGTTTGCAAAACTGGTTTGAGGATACATGCTCACAGTACTTGGGTTACTGCTGATGTTCATTCATTTGTCAGATTTTTAGTATTTAGCAGGAAAATGCATCCAGAGTCACACTAACTTTGCTTTTGTACTGGTCCCTGGATGGTTGGTAACTCCTGCCCAGAGTAACATACTGCTGTATGTTATGTGTGCTGTGTGGATCTGCTCTGGAGCTGTCCACTTGGCATTAGTTTCTAAGCCAGCACAAACACGGACTAAATCAGTGATGGCAACTGAAATACACAGAAGTTACTCAAGAATTCAGCCTTCCATCTGCCTTTTTGTTTTCCCATCATATTTGATTAAGATTATATTCACTCTCCAGCTCTGTTTCTGGGAAGAATATTGATTCCTAGTCCGAACTTTTAACTTTTTTTCTGTGTGTAATTATCCCAAATGGGCTGATATTTTATTGGTAAAATTTAAAGGAAATCTTATTTGCACTGAAAGCAAGGGACAAGAAGGGTGGGAACAGAGAAATCAGAAAGAAGACAAAATTAGAGAGCTTCCCCCAGGCAGATGCAGCAGTTGGTCCATATGAAGTCACACACACAGTGTGGACCTTCTATTGCTGGAGAAAAGTGGTGGAGAGACATGGTTCTCATCACAAGGGAAAGGAGCTTATGTGATGTGGTTTTAAAACTGAGGGTAGCTGCAATATCCAAATTTTTCTAAAAAATCACCTTCCCTATAAATGAAAATATTATTGCCTGCAACTAAGCCAAGCCAGACAAAATGCCTTGAGCCTTTTAAACCCCATGAGTTAAGAGAAGGTTGCAGCTTGAGTCTGACATGCAAACATCTGGAACTGTCAGGCGATGATTCTGATTCCAGAGCTCATCCCAAGCCAGGAGCAGCAGAGAAGTACAACAAAAATATAACACAAGAGGTTTCCAGCCTTGTAATATTTCATCAAAGCCTTGTAAAGAACAGATACTTCTGGAGCATTTCCACCACTTACATGATGGAAATTATATAAGATGCTGTTTGCACTGAAACCTGAGGGAACATTTCAGAAACTGTTGTTGGCACAACTTCACTTTTCCCTGTATTCCTAATCACTGCTCCACCTTAAACCTACCTCATCTCTATTCTAACCATATCCTTACCTGAACCTTTTCAAGCCCGTGTTTGGCTCAAAGCTACAAAGAAATTAGCATTGGCTCCTCTCAAAACAGAGCAGCCTGGAGGCCTATTTGGCTTCACCAGGCTCTGCTGACAGCCTCAGTTTGTGAAGGAATGCTGCAGACTCTGCAAATCCCTCCTCTGCAGGTACAGTCCCAGGTAGGAAAGAGCACAGAAGTGAGAGGGTACAGTTTGTGAGGGGCTGCTTTCTGGGATCTGGTTGTTTTGCTGAAGATTTTGTGGCATTTGCTGTCTTCACCCACCCACCCATGCCAAGTACACTGCTGCCTCTGAATTTGTTCCAGAACACAGCTGCCTCTCCTTCTACCTGCCCCTCTAACCTGACCTTCCCTGAAGTGAATGGGAGAGAAAGCAGATTTCCTACAGCAGGGAATTTAGGGGCAGGGGAGACAGTGCAGGGACAAGGCAACAGCTCTGAGGGCAAACTGCCAGAAGAGGAGGAACTAGGACATCTTTTAGAGGGAACAACATGCCAGACAATATATTGGCAAAGGAAACACCACTGGGAGAAGCAGCAGCACAGGGTGATTTCTTTGTGTTGTCCAGGAACAGAATAAAGTAAGTAAAAAGCTCCTGAAAATGCTCAGAGGTGGGTGTAACCTGCTCACTGAATGTGATTTCATCAAGAAGAAAAGCCTCTAAACTTGGAGTTGTTTTTCTCAACTGCAGACAGTTGGAGTTTTCAGTTACAAGTTTGTTCTGTAATATTACAAAGTGGGTTTATTGAGAAAGTGGGAGAAAAGCACTGTGTTAGTCCCCTGCTAATTAAAATGCATAATTAAAATGAGTAATTAAGCTTACTACAGAATGCTCTTGTGTCTGGAAGCCCAACTGCCCTTGAACAACAACTCATCTGCTGAACTGTTTCTGAGAACTGAAGTAGCCATTGGATATTGTGGTTACATCTTTCCTCTATTTTTTGTTGGCAGCAAAATAAAAGTCCCTGGTCTCTTTTCTGCTATTTTATTTCTTCTATTCGTTCTGCAATGTCAGAACAAACAAGATGATGTCATGGGGATGTCTTTTCAGTGTGGAAATGAAAACACAGAAAGATTTTCTTTTTTCTTTTTTTTTTTCCCCTGACCAAACAGCTAGAAATTGCCACAATAACTTCCTGTGTTTGCCCTGACCATCACTACTGCTGGTCCCAGGACAGGTGAAATGTTCCTGTCTCCATGCCAGTTCTCATTTGCTTAGAAAATACCCTCAAGCCACAAACCCCTTCTTGGGACGTGGACAGATGCTGGCAGATAATGACACATTTTTATATTACAACATTCACTGATCCTAGCAGTTAAGTATTTTTCTTTTTTTTTTTAACTTCTCTCGCCTTAAAAATTGGTCTACATCAATTCACCTTTTAAAAAATGCCTACAGACCATTTAGCTGGTAAAAGACTGCAGAGACAGCTATCACCAAGTCCAAACAACTTCGCAGAGAAGAGACACCTTTCTGGAATCTGAATAACCTTCACATCTATGCAGCAAAGTAATGGAACAGCCTTATTCCCTAGGTTCTGGTTTGCTCACTTTAAAAAAAAAAGCCACCACTCAAATTAATGAACTTTAGGACTTCATTTTCCTCTTTGCTGTATTCAGCATTTATGGGAACAACGTGGTGTTGTTAATATACACCAATGACTGAGCGCTGTATTTATGCCTCAATGATTTTCTGTCATGAGAATATAATGCCTGGCAAAGACTGATTCTCTGAAATACCAGTTTGTTTGGGGTCATTAATCTTAATTCCTATCTTGCCTGAATAGGAACTGGATAACAGTCAAGTCAGGGAATAGTTCTGAGAATTAAAATTTCAATGGCTTTTGGGATGCCCAAGGCTTCACATTTCTTTTTAAAAAAATACGTATTTAATTAATCTGCACCAAATACTAGGCAGAGACCCTATGGAATAATGCAAAATGCTTCTTGTGGTTTTAAAAAACAGAAAACCAGTGGCTTTTGGCAGGATCTTTCCTTAGTAGTTCTTGTGATTTAGTAGTTGCAGCAGGGGCTATGGAAACACAACTCCTGGTTTCTTGAACTGATTGATTTAATTGGCCTTTGTGTTTCCGGGTGATCTTGTTCTTTTACCTGCCTGTGCTCTAGTTTATATGTCTATAAAATAGGTGTAAAACCTGTCTAAGTCATGGAGGTGGCATGGGGATTTTAAGGCAATTAGCAGTCCCAAATGAAGTCGTATTTTACTTATAGAATGAGTCAGCAACAAAAAAAAAAAAAAAAAAGGAAGAGTAGTGAAAATGTTTATTCCTTAATGGTGATAAGAAACAAGGGATACTGATCTGCAGGCTTGGGATAAACTGCCAAGTCACTGAGCCCTGAGCAGAGGCTGTTTTCCAAAGCATTCTCCCCTCTCCACCTTCCCTGCTCCTCCTCTCCTGAGCACCTGAGCAATCCATGTAGGAATTGGTTCCTTGTTCACCAGATACCTGGCACTGCAAGGCACCCACAGCATCTGAAGCCAAACAGGACCATGAGATCACAAATGTGACCTGCTCGACAGCGCAGGGGATTGCATTTCACACAGCTGCCCTTGCCCTGAGCCAAAAACCTTGTGTAGGACTAAAGTAACTTTCCAGAAAGGCATCTGGCCTTGATAGAAAGACCTTTATATACTGTTAAAAAAGTGCCCTTTTTAAAATTTAAATTTGTCAGTATTCAGCTTCTAGGCTCTTCTCTCCAACTGGAGTAGCAGAGCAATTTCATCCTTTTCCAGCCCTGTCTTTATTCCAGGGACCTTCAGGGGTGCCAGATGCACTGCCCATGCATGGCCTGGCAGGGGGACCAGGCTCCCTGTGTAGGGAAGAGAGGCTGCTCTCTGTGGAATTGCAAGGGGAGACTGAAATCCTACTTTTTATTATTATTATTATTATTTTTTCTGCCCGTGGTTTAAATCATGCTACCAGTAATTACAGAGATTCATAATGGAAATGCTTAGACTGGCTAGGATGGAGAATGAATGGGAAGGTCTGTGTTAGAAAGGGAACAGCAGCACAAAAAGGCCTGTGAGGGTGGCAGGTGCTAGACCATGAACATCACAGCACAATTATGAACAGATTTTGGAAATACTCAATTCAGGAACACAAAGGAACAGGTTCAGTCAGGAGCTGAAAAAGGCCACTAAGAGGTGATGGTAGGACAGCACAGAACTGGGTTGGAGCCTTCAGACATTTTGGTAAGAAGACAGAATAGAGGAAACAAATTCTAATCCTTCCCAGAGGTGGCAGAGCACAGAAGAAGTAAAAGATCCTGGTCACTGTCAGCTCCCAGAGGCAAAAAAGTTTTGGTGGCACCCAGGATCCTGAGGAGATTCCAGCACAAAGACTCAACAGAACATTACATGGCCCTCCATACAATGGCAAGAAATCCTGAGCTTCCCTCCTGGATGCAGAGCTGGGACACAGGCTGGGGGTGCACACAGAATTGTGTTTGTGAGTACCTGGTTATGGGATGTGAACGGCTGAAACCTGAAATCTTCAAAGAAAATGACTTTGCCCTCCACTAACGTTTGGTGTCGAGCCTTGGGACACAAAAATCAGTTTACACCAGCAGAAAAGACCCTTGAAAACTGGTTCTCAAATCGATCTCCTACTTGATCACCTGCAAATTTGCCTTTTAATGGTCTTCTCAAAATCACAGATGTCCTCACAAGGTCTGTGCAAACTTCCATCACAACCCACTTTGAGCTCCAGCACCAGTTTCTACAAACCCATGGGCCAAGAAAGGATATTTCTTTGCCACTGGAAGACCTGCCATTTCCAAACCACACAAAAATCATGTATCTTTAAGAAGAAAAAAAATTTAGTGTGTGTGAACTGTTTTGCAGACAACAGTGATCACACTCCTAGAACCTCACAGGGAACTTTACGTGACCACAGACACGTATAATTTTTCCACCCTGTATTTCATGTAAGAACATGCATAAAAATCCTACAGGTCTCACTTGCCTAATACTGAAAATATGCAGCACTTATCAATAGTTTACAATAGAAATAAATATCTTGCTAAGGGTTGCAAGCATCACTTGTGAAAACAATCCCTGAAACCAGAAGTTTTGCTGAGTTGCTTGTTTCAAGAGATTTCACTTGCTCATTGAGAAACTCCTTTCTGTTCAAAGGTTGTGCATTTCTTCTTTACTTTCAGGAAAAGATGCTATCTCTTGGCATTTTTATTTTTCTGGCAGATCTTTAGCTCAGCCATTGGATGAACAGAAGGAAAGTGTTCATATACCAATTCCTTGTGACTTACTATTAAAGAACAGGAAAAATTCTGTTTTCAATGTAAGTGAGGAAATCTGTGCCTTCGTGCTCTGGGGAATTATGATTTTCCTGCCTTTGTTTCCATCCTAACACAAAGGAAAAATACTTTAAAAGTCATTATGAAACAAAAGATTCTGAAAGTGTTTGAACCCGAAATGATAATATGCTTCAATTTTCCCCCCTCCATTTTAAATGCACTTTTGATTCCAAAAAAGAAATATTTCATCCTCTTATAAAATGAATACGTTTAATCTGGTTTATGCCCTTTCTCCTCCCTATAACTGGGACTGTTCCCTGCAGACATACCCTACACTGCATCATCTGGTGCAGAATGAAGACCACATGTCTCAGAGAAGATGCAAACTGGTTTTCAGGATACTACTGAAGAATGTCATATCCATGCTATGAATCCCATGCAACAGCAAACCATCCTGGGAAGACTCAGTTCAAATATTGGAATGGACTTTGACAATTTTCTACTAATAACAGCGTCCTGAATTCTGCCTGCATTGAGTGAGTTTTTTCACTCCTTCTGTTACAAAATTAAATTAATAAAACTTCTGCTGCCCGCCAAAGTTTTGTCATGGAAAAACTCCATTTTAAAGTGGCTTTTTTTTTCCCTTCTTTGAAAGATCATCAGCTCTTTGTTCACTGAAAGTTTATAGCAAATGAGTATCTGATAGAAGCAAAAGATAGCCATTTACTATTGAGTGCAAGAGGTGATCTAATTAACGGGATAATAGCTATTAGTGCTTCAAAGTCACAACCTTTTGGGTTTTGATTTTTTTGTAAGTGTTTTGTTCGGGTTTTTTTAATTGGGCCCTGAGGATGCCAGTACTTCAATCAAAAGTGGTTCTAAATAATTATGCACTCATTTAGGTGGCTAACCACCTGAATTGCTGTAATTAGAAGACTTGATATAAACAATTAACTATGTTAGCACTGCTGAAGGCTGTTTTTAAGACCTAGATACAGAAATATGTTCAAACAAAGAAAACCCCCAAAACAAGGGATCTTTATTTCATTTGACACATGCCCACTGATTGCTCTCTGACAACAATCTGAGAACTCCTCTTGGAAGCCCTGTGTAAGAATGAAATAAAAACTGGGAATGATGCCATCAAGACTCCCACTGAAATGGAATTATTTTTTTTATCCAAGGAACAGACATATAGAAATTGCCTCAAATCAGCTTTATCTTCTCCTCGAGCAACTGGCTTTATTTTGGATCTGAAGGAAGTTACTGCAGAGATGAGACAGCAGCTCAAGTATGCATGTATTCAAGCCCAAAATTTTCAGTCCTCCAAAAAGTGAAATAGGTCATGACCATCTGTGCATTTGGAGCTGAAATAAGAACGTGTTTCTTCTCCTCTAATTTAATTCTCTCACACAGAAGTTTCCCAGCATTCTGCTGTCCTCCAACAAGTCCTCACAACATTGAGCTGGCTGATAATGAATTACAGGTGTAGTTTTCTAAAAGTTCACAAATCCATAAACTTCAACCCCATTCCAAAGGAGCTTGACACAATTTATCTTTTTGCTTGGCTATTATGCAAAAAGAAACTATGCAAAATCTCAGGTTTGGCATGGATTCGAAACAAAACCACTTGAAAGGCTGCAATTTAAAGTGAATTTTCTTTGACAATTTCAGTTTGCCCAAACCTGAAACTCAAAGCAAACCTCAGGGCAGAAGTGCAAACCAGAACAGATAGAAATCAACAGACATTTACACAACACTCCATGAATCAAAGGTACCTAACTTCACATGACATCAGGCAGAGGCTGACAAAGCAGGAACATTTCTGAGCATGATCTACTTCACATTTAAGGAAATAATTCATCTCTCGTATTACCAGTCTTCTAACCACGAAGCCTCATAATCGCAAGTTTTAAGCTCTTCTCCCAATCTTATAAATTCCTATTGTCATCACTTCAATCTTTCTCAAATTTTCAAGCGTCATGCTGTGAGAACTACAGGGGAAATAAAGCCATTTTATTCTACCCAAACCCATCTTTAAATGTGTTCTCTGTAGAATAATCAGCTGTGTCCGATGAATAACTGGCAATTTCCCTGAATTATAAAGTGTCACAAGTATAATCAAGATAATTGATAATGGACACTTACAGACTATGGAGATTATTGAAAATGCACAGAAAGTTTTAAAAAATACATCATCCCTGTGTGTTGTTTTTCAAATACCTCAGGTTGGGTTTCGAAGCTGCAGTTTCCATTCCTGGCAGCTGTAAAGTTAAACCCTGAAAGTGTTTACACACCTCTTCTACACCTTCCAAAATAGCTCTTTAATGGAAGTACCTAGGGAATGGGGAACTAGTTAACTTTCCAAATGAGTGAGGAAAAATACCTGCATAGGCCAAGATCTGTTCAGAATTAATGAAGGGCTTGATTCTGCAAACCCACATCCAAGTAATTCTGTGCATGAGTTATTTCCCTGAGAGCAGAGGCTGTGGACAGGTATCAAACCATATTCAAAATTAAAGTTTGCAACATGGCAGCCTGATTATGCAACTAAAAGTGGTGTTCAGGGAGTGTTCTTCAGTTATTTATCCTATTTCTGCATGATTTTATTATATACTTTCATATGGTTCACAAGAAAATTAGGCTTTTTGGAGACAGACATATATATGTATAAAACCCCACATTTAGCTCACTTCCATGAGTTAAGCTCTTTGGTAAGTTTCAGAAAATAATTAAACATGCACTAAAGTACATGCAAAGTTCTAGGTTGTGAGCATAAATATGGAAAAATACAAACGTGATTTATAAGCTCAAAATAATCTCTCAAGAGTGATTTAGCCATAGTTTTAATAGCATGAAAATGACTAATTTAGGGTCAGGAGTAATTCAGTTTTGACTGACTTGGCAATCCTTTGTTCTCTGGGTCATGTAAGTGTTGAGTAAATTATAAACCTGTAATTCTATCCTGAGGTCAAGGGACTTCAGAACTGGTTTGATATATTGGTCTCCTGGAAAGTTCTTCCAAGGCCAGTACCCCCTAAACTGTGTTTATGAGTTGACTGCATTAATAACTGATAGAGTCATATAATATTAGCAGAGGTGAAATTAACCCTTAAAAAGAAGAGTATGTTGAATTTGGAATTTTTGAATGAGAGACAGGCAAATCAGACATAGCTGTGAGAAGTCCAGTTTCTACATAGTATGGAAAAAACCAAACATGACTGACAAAAGATGTAGATGTTTGACTTCGGGAACAGAACCAGACTGATTATTTTGTGAACATTACATGGGATAATTCTGGGTTTTTGAAGCAAAACTATTACATTTATATCTTACATGGGACAAAAATAAACAAACCATCAACTACTTTTACAGATCATGTCAAAAGCCTAAATATATATAAAAAAAGCAGCTGCTCATTTAATTCAGGCTTTGCTCTATGCCATAATACTTGTTGTTGGAAATCTAAAATGGGATGTAAAGTGAGGTGTTTTCTATTCAAAAATTAAGTGTTCATTATAACAGCATTTCTTAATTTTGAACCTTTTAATGTTTCCAAATGAAAGCCATCACACTACTAAAGAAATACTGTAAAGCCCAGACAAAGAGCCTGGGCTACTCTTTCATCATCAGGCAAACATTAAAGTTAATGGTCCTCAAAGTGTTTAGGGTTATTTCTTCTGCATGACATCACAGTCCTGAACTTATTAGTAAGGGGTGTATTCAGATTATTCTTTCCAGTTCTGATTTAAAAGAAACTCAGTAGTAATCACAATCTGCAATCTTGAAATCTTTAAGAATAACCTGGTGTTAACCTAGAGCACTCCTGTGAAAAACCAGAATTATGTTCCCCCCACTTCCACATCTGTAGATTTTGTATGAACATTAATATCTGCTGGTAACTACGAATGTTTCTCTTGGACAGTCCTTGGCTATCTCCTTTCACTGCTTTCAAATTCCTAGCAAGAGTACTAACTTCACTTTTACTGTACAAAAAATCCAACAGCTGGTTAGATTTACCATCAATAAACACACATCCATGTTAAAGAAATACCAGCATCAGAATTAAAACTGCTCAGACTCTCTCCCCACAATGGGTTACAGCTTTTGACCTGGTCACACAGTAAGAACCATTTTGAAAAGAGGCATTATATTGCTGACAGTATTTCAGGTCCTTCCCAGGTCTGTCCCTGGTCCCAGAGAGCAGAGCTCAGGGCCTGCCCCTCCTCTTCCCCTCAGGAGAAGCTGTGACTGCCATGTCTGCCCTCAGTCTCCTCCAGCTGAACAGACCAAGTGTCCTCAGCTGCTCCTCACACGGCTTCCCCCCAAGGCCCTTCACCATCCTCGTGCCCTCCTCTGGACACTCTCTAATAGTTTAATGTCTCTCTGATATTGTGGCATCTATAATTTCACACAATATTCCAGGTGAGGCTGCCCCAGCCCAGAGCAGAGCAGGACAATCCCTCCCTGGCCTGGCTGGAGCTGGTGTCCCCAGGACAGGGATGTCCCTCGTGGCTCCAGGACACTGCAGCCCCATGTCCAACTGATCTGGACCCCAGGTCCCTTTCCCTGGCACTGCTTTCCAGCCTCTCCTTCCCAGTCTGTCTGTGCATCCAGGCCTGCCCCATCCCAGGTGCAGAGTCCAGCACTGCCCCTTGTTGAACTTCACACGGTTGGTGATTGATTGCTCAGCCCAGACATTTGTAGAGATCTCTCTGCAGGGCCTCCCTGAGATCGAGACAGCTCCTCCCAGCTCTGTGCCATCAGAAAACTGACTAAGTATTCCTTAGGGTGCTGCATCCAGGCCATTAATGAGGAAGTTGAAGAGCACAGTGCTGATGATGGAGCCCAGCAGAAGCCCACCAGTGACCAGTGCCAGTCTGGTGTCACTCCAGTCTCTGTTACCCTTTGTGCCCGAGCTGTGAGCTTGTTGCTCACACACCATGTAACACAATAATCCAGCTGTGGGCTGGACAGTTTGTCCAGAAGAATCCTGTGAGAAACCGCATCAAAAGCTTTGCTGAAATCCAAAAATATTCATCTCCTGGCTTTTCTGGGCCAGACAGATGGGTTACCCTGTCATAGAAGGAAATCAGGCCCAACAAGCAGAACTTTCCTTTCATGAAGCTGTGCTGGCTGTGACCAGTGGCTGTGTTGTCCTCCAGGTGTTTTTCAATCCCTCCCAGAATCATCTTTTCCATGATTTTCCTGGGCACTGAAGTGACACTGATGCAGCTCTGTGACTTGACTCAGAGCTGAATCACAGGGATGATGGACAGAGCAGGGAGGGGAGGGATGTGCAGCTGGAGCAGGACCTGCCCATCAGTCATGGAGAGAGAGCTTTGTGTTGGCTCAGCCTCAGCCTGACTTGCTCCTTCAGCTCAGTGATGCCATGTGCTACAACAGGCACTTGACAGCTTGTGAAAAATAGGTCAAGCCTGGCAGGTTTGAGAACCAAGTGCTGTAACTGCATCTGGCAGGGGAGGAGGGCAAATTAGCAGTGAAAACAGCCCGTGCTGATTTGAGAACGAGGGCACTTGAACTGGCTGGCTGTCAGCTGGCTCACATAAGTATTATTTACATTATATGCAAGGTAGAACTCATCTCCCTGTGCTGAGCTCAGGGCATTGGCACATTCCTCACTGAGGGTCAGAGGGAGTTTAGCTCAGGTTTAGGCTTTAACAAAATCAGCAGAAGAGTGAGGGCTTAAAGTAAGGATTCACCTCTGGGTTTAAGTTGCATTACAAACTTCTTCACAAATAGTCTGTGAGTAGCAACTTCTGACTGTTCACTGTGAAAAGCAATAAATTTGAATGGATGATGTGTGGGACAGAAGATTTAGTGACTAAAGGCTGTAACACACAGAGTTCCTAAAGTTGCAGTCACTGTTTTGCCCTCTAATTCCCATCAAAATCTTCTTCTTAATTCTGTATTTGAGTTGTTTGGAGTATCAGTATTACAAAACAAAATTTCAGTTTGCTAGAATTTATCAGCTTTATTTTAAATGAAAGGTTTTTTCTGGGAGATACTGAAAGAAACTTCCCTCCCCCCTCATTTTAGATAATATATACTGTATGAAGAGTATATGCTGTATTGTATATTTTCTATAAAAACATTACATTTTTAACTTCCTTGGGACCATGTATAAAAATATTTGTACATGAAATTATAAGATAGGCTTTGAAATTTATGCCATAAATTTCTGTTAATGTTCTAAAAATATTTGTGCAAGCAAATGAAATTGCAGTAAAATATTTTACTACAGATCAGTCAAAGGTTCTCAAAACTTTATCTTCCCAAAAAACAATCTTTCAAGCTATAAAACAGAGTTCCATTTTAGATATCAAAAAGGCAAATTTAACCAGATTGACTTGATTAATACCAAGCAGTTTAACATTTTTGAAAACACTGGCATCTAAGGTGAAATAAAGTCAAGTTGTAAGCATTTTCTTTTATTACATATACGTTTTAATTTTCTTTTCTAGAAACTTATACTGTTAGAGGCAAACGGCAGTGGATGGGGGATTATGTGCATATTTCCTGTTGCAATTAGCACTAATGAGAGCAGGATGTGTTGCCCAGCACACAAAGCTCCAAGTACAGAAATCATTAATAATTCTGACTCCTCACGAGCCAGAAAATGAACGCTGCATTCAGAACGATGTGTGGTCCCAGATGGATTTCCTAAGGAGCTCCAAGGGGTGTCCCAACATCTCAGTCAGCCCCACCTGGAGACTCCCAATGGCTTTTACCACCCACAGTGGGAGCTCCTGGGCAGTCAGGGAGAGCCCTGTTCTGCACCACCCTTTCTGCTCACACAGAAGTCCCTTTGATGGCAGCAGCTTTCCCTCAGGAAGGTTCCAAGCAGCCCCCAAATCACAGGCACAGCATCAATGGTTTCCCTCCATGTCTTCATGAAAAGCTGTTTCCCCTTCTCTAAATCCCCACCTAAAGACCACAGCCAGGTGAGCTGGAGTCCCCAGGAGCTCTCAGCTTTCCCAGGAGCTCAGCATAGCTGCAGACACCTCTGAGCCCATCTCACACCTCACTGCCAGCATTCTGGCCAGCCTCAGCTCCTGTGGGAGAAGGCTCCTCACCACGTTCTGCTCCCCACCCTGCTCACACTGCCTGGCCCCTACTGATGCCTTGGAGTGGCTGCCTAAAACAGGGGCTAGACAAGACTAAGAGAGGAAAAATGGGTATTTATTAAAGGTCTTCAATAGGTACACCTTGGGCAGCCAAAAGCCTCGAGAGGCTGCACCCCAGATGGATCATGAGTTCTTCATACAGGTATAAGTTTGGTCCATTTACATATCATTAATCCTCCAATTTCAGCTTCAGGTAATGAAATCATGTACCCACAGTTTGCTCCCCTCCCCATTCATTTTTGTTCATACTTTTTGGGGCTTGAGGCAGTAAGGTGTCCTTGAGTCCCGGGCCCAGAGAGGACTGGATATTCAGACTGTTTTGTCTGAATAAAATGGGAGAACAGCAGCTGACAGGCTATGGAGCTTTGGAGTTACACACTAAAGAATTGCAGGATTACAAATAGATGAAAAATATAAAAGCTAAAATCCTAAGGTATCACGACCACCTGGAAATGCCAGCTGCCAAAACTTGCTCCCTACTCTGCCTTCTCTGCAGGAATCCCACACCTTTGGATACCAACATCCCTCAGGGTGCCTGTGCTGCACACACTGAGAAGTTGCCCAGTGCCAAGGGGATGTTTCAGATTTTGGGTGCCAAGGGAAGAGCACAGAGAGATTCATGGGCTGTTGGTATAGACTCAGGTTTAAGAATTTACTCCAGCAATTTATTAATCCCTGTGAATCTTTTAGAGGTGCCCAAATACTTTTTCCCCTGACAGCATTAGTGTGTTGCCCAGCAGATGGAAATAGTTTTCCTTCCTCTCATTCACATGTCAGCAGCAAGCAACAACTCCTTGGGCTTGTGTCAATTTTAATTTTTTTTTGTTTTAGGGGGGGAAGGGAATATTTTTGTTCTTCTTTTCAAATTTAACATGATTTTCTTGTAGTTCATGTTTCATCTCTAAACACAGCAAACTTAAGGCCATCTCAGGTGTTGCTCAAAACCAAAGAATCAAGAACACCAGAAGTGACACCCAAATTAGAGACAGACCTCTAAAAATTATATCTCTACATAGAGTTTTTCTGTTTTCCATTGCAATGGATTCTGGTAAGGCAGGAAAGAGAAAAAAATTGTTATATCCTATTTTTCTGTATCTCCTTTCGTGCTGGACCACAGAACAACTTTACAACTTTACAACTAAAGTCTTGAATCAAGGATAGGATGTCCTTGTGTCATCACTGTTAAAGTGTATTTTTGTTTAGTGAACAACAGCAAATGCATTCCAGAAATAAAAATTGTTGATAAAATCTTTAAAAATAATGTCAGAGTGGCAGCACCAACCAAGAGAGTTCAGGGAATGCCATGTGTTAGGTACCTTCACAAATTCAGTTGAAGCCTCTATGCATTAGCATTATACTAGGATTGGTGGAGTTTTCAAAAGGAGTGAAAATATATTCAGATATTATCTTCTACACTGTATTCAGCAGAGAATGAATACAGTGTAGAAGAGAATGGAGAAAGTTCATTACAGTGTCCCTTACCTGATTTATGTTGGCCTTTGCAATACAGTTCAGGTGACTGAATTTTTTTTTTTCTTTTTTTTTATGTAAAGAAAATACCATGCAGTAAAAATAGCACCCCAGTAGGGAAGCTTCAGTTCTTGTATTCATTTGAAATCTGGGTCACTGCACAAACATTAAAATAATCCTAAACCAGACAGGCCATTCTTACAGCCAAAGAAAGGTGGTGGGGAAATTGAGTGCCTGGGTTGAACAAAGGTGGGAGGCTGAAATATTTGAAAATGGACTGGCCAGGTAATTGAGCCACTGAGCAGCCTCAGCTGTGAAGGGAAAACTGAAGCCAGCACAGGTGTGCCTTTCTTCACACATGACAGCACATTGCAGAGTCAGCAACATGAAAACTGAAAACTTTGTGTGTCAAAGGTCTGAGATAACGTGTGCACACCCATTCCATGCAAGAGGAATTTGTACCAAATTGGGAGTTAGGCTAGGCTTAGATGTCTGTGTATCTTTGCTGGTGATCTTGGCTACTGTGGGTTCCTAGAGGACTTACTTTTGTCCAAGAAGTTGATTGCAAACTCAGTGAAGAAATAAAGAAGCTGAAATGGATAGATGACATAATATCCCACTATATAAGAAATCCAAAAGCATTGAAGAAAAAACTCACTACGAAAGCTCTCTATTCATGTAACATAACTGAAGATGGTTTTTTACACCTGAAAAAACAGAAAGCTTAAATCAGTGTTCACACAGAAATTGAATTTCAGTTTTTTGGGTTTTTTTAAACATACTTGTGCTCATAGTTTGCAAACTTAAGCCATAGTGCCTAATAGAGGTGGCTTTGTGTCAGAAATTTAGAATACAAACTTTTAACTCAGATGTTAACTCAGATCCACTGTGGCAAATCAGGATGGGAGATAGACACAAAAGCTAAAAGTTCACTGAAAAAATGCAACAAAACTACAAAACTCCACTGCTGAAATTTCTGACTTTTGTGCCTTTGACTTCACAACCATAAGATTTCACTAAAAGAGTGTTTGCATTGAATATATATATATTTTTTTTGCATTCTTTTAGGAGATGGGTTCACATAAGAATTGCATCTGTGCTTCCTGGGATTCCATCTGCTCTCACTGCCATTACTCTCTGTGTGAGCCTTTCACAAATGTGGACACAATTCAGGGCTTCAGGTGAGGAACAGTTACAAGAGAGAGATTAACTCTTCAGATGAAAAGGTCTCCTTTTCATTTAGACTTGATAATAAAGAATGAGAGTGGAAGAGAACAGAATACAGAGCAGTGACTGAAGTTTTCCTAAAGAAAATATTGCTCTGAACTTTTTCTTTAGAAAAGTTCCTGCCTACATGCAAAGGTTGAAAGAATGGGTAACATGAACTCCCTCAGAATTAGATGATGTTCTGCCAGAGCTGTAAAATAAGTGTAAGAATGAAGTGACTTAGTCACCACTAAAATCATAATTGTACACTCATCCAGGTTGGAAGTGCAGCTCAATCCCTTGTTAGCTCAGGGCTAATGTCAAAGTTAGGTCAGGTTGCTCAGGTTTTGAGAATCTTTGGAGCAGAATCTCCAGTTATGAGATAATAATAACCCCAGAGGCCCATCAGGCTGGCAAGCTGTATTCCAATATCACATAAAGGAACTGGGATCAGCTTTGTGCTATGAAAATCACCCAGCACACTACACAGAAATACAAGTAAGGACAACACTACAACTGCAAATGTTTAAGAAAATTTCGATCAGCTCATGAGAGGTTTATGGAAAGGATTTTGGAAGGGCAGCAGAAAGACCAGCTTCTTTCCCAAAAAGTACTAATGAACTGTTGTGTGACCTCAGGCAAAATCACTCCAGTGCTCCATCCTTCTGCTTCCCTCCCCACTGGGTCTATTTAGACTGGGAGTGTTTCAGGGACAGGGACTGTCTCTCCCTGTCTATTTACACAGTGTCTGACACAGCCAGCCCCTGATCCTGCAGGGGACCTACACATGCTATTGCATTACAGAAAAATAACAATAGTGACAAGCAAGATGTAACCAAATTAGGCAAATTGCAAGAGGGATTAAATTTACTTGTGAGAAGATTTGTTCAGATTTTCTTTGGTGGGTTGTTTTTTTTTAAGAGTTTATTATGACAGCAGATTTTAATGCACAGTTAGAGCAGGAAAAACCAGCAATGAAAATGTGTGTAGGGGCAGAGCTGCACAAACTGAAGGCTAAAGATCAGATTTGGGTCTGTCAATGGAACCTACAGTTAATCTCTTAAAGCTGATTTTTGTTGCATGTGATATAGCACGTTTTCATTTACTTATTTTCAAAATGGGAAGATGCTTAAATGATTTTTTAGAGACAGGAAACAGAAAAGAGTGATTGTGTATGTTAGTGAAATTTCACCCAGTTGTCCCTCATAATGACACCAATAACTTGTTCTATATTCTTATCCTCAAGGGTATACTCTTTACTTTCCAAGTTTCAGTGAAATATCTGTAATGACTTTTCAGTATTATCCTGAATTTCTTTTCAAATTAATTTCAATCCTGTGTGAACTACCCATTTCTGAACTCCATGAGAATATTGTTGTTGACTCCAGCAGAATTTTTAGCTCCTTCCAACAAATGCTTCTAAGCAGAAGGAAGAATACACTGAAGCTTGATGAATCATTCATTTATTTTTTCATGTCAAGGAAGAAAACAGTCTCAGGAGGAGGTAGCAGATAGTAAGCAAATAGATTAAGCAGCCTTGTTGGAAATATTTTTACTTTCTTCCTAAAATACACTTTTGGGTGATATGACTTCATATACAAACTAATATCCCTTGAAAGGAGAGATAAAGAATTATTTTTTTGGTATTTCTCTGTGGGGAACATTTTTGAAAACACCTGATACCTGAGGCAGTCCACTTCATTTCAAAGGCAAGTATTTGCTCTTTGGGAGCAACCTCTGCTAATGGATGCAAACCTTGCAAGGCAGCAAAATCACTTTGATCTCCCTTTCAAAATGTTTTTGCAATTTATCCATTGCCAGGGAATGAGTTTGTTCCCCTGGAAAGTTCTGAACCCTCATATCAATTTTACTCTTCGATCAATCAAGTTAAATCTTTACATTTTAGACCTACAATATGATTTGTATCAATACAGAAGTGCCTTCCCCATCTAAATATTGCAAAGATTTCTAGCTCCTTTTCCAGAAATAGAAGTAGAAATACTTCAGCCCCAAACATTTGTCACTTCTATCTCAATGTAAGGTTTAGAAGCAAGAAACCATGCAGAAACTGCCCAATTACACAACCAAAACCATCTGTACTGTACATTGTGTCAGGAGTTACCAAAATGTTCTTTTATTTTTGTACAATCCAGAGATGTCAGCTGATGTTTTAAATGCTGGATAGCTGTAGTTTTTAACACTGTTAGATGATTTACCTACAGACACAGTCCTGCACAACTGCAGATAAAAATAACTGGAACACAGAGGAGTTCAAGTCTGAAATGGACTTTGGACTTTTAATACAGTTGGATCAGGGAGTTTATAATTCTTGCTATATGGAATTCTTAGGCCTTAGGGAAACAAACTAAAAAATACCCCCTATCTGGAATTTGTTTGCTTTGCATTTATTTTCTTTTTCATTAGAACCAATTATTTGTCTTGTACTGCTGTTTTGACTCAGCCAGAACTGAAGAGCTATATTCAATGAGGTTTTTATCTTTGTGAGATCTCTTGGAATATTTTTTTTTCCCACAGAGGCAATCTAACATACTGAATTATTGAGAACTTGTTAAAAGGACAAAAGTCATAAGGAACAATGAAAATTTCACAGGCAATTCACAGCCTTTGCACTAAAACTTCCACTAAAACAAGAGCCAGCGTACTAAAGACATCCCAGTCTACAAGGCAGAACTCTGAATATGAACTCTGCACTCTGGTCTCTTGGTTTTGTATATTTTACAAAGGTCAAACTGAGCCCAAAAGCAAGTGCACAAAATGAAGCATTGGAGTAGTAGTTTAAAAGGTGAGACTCCAGTTATGTTTTATCTTTGTTTTGCTTCCTAATCTTAAAACTATTGTTATTGGCTTCTAAACTGTGTATAGAAACAAATATTCATCCAAGAGAAATATTAATAATAATAATTAGAGGATTACACAATAATTTGATTAACCCAATAAATTAACAAACCATAACAATCCAGTACACTGGGTATATAACTTTTTTAAGGCTGAATAATTCAATGATGTATTTTAAATCCTACCAGATATATGACCAAGTCATACAATATAAATCATGATGAAAATCTTACTCTGTGTTCTTCATTCAGATTTTGACAATAACATTATGCAAATGCAAAGTTTGACTTCAGATCAGAATATTGCTGAAAAGAGCAGATACTGATCCCTGACTGAGGTACCCCTTGAAATTTCACACAGCCTGAGCTTTCTATCTTTGATGAGTGATTTGGATGTTATTTGAAATTCATTTTATTATTTGATCTAGACAGATGAAATCACATTTTTTTCAACCTGGAATTAATTTAACTTATGGGTCTTCTCAAAGGTGTAATGCTACCCAAGCTCTAGCCAGAAGATTGACTGGTAGAATCAAATCCCATGGACTAATTTTGAACCAACACACACCTCTGAGCTAAAAAAAAAAAAATTGACTACGTTTGATATGAATGTTTAAGGAATTTGTGTTTGGGGAAAAATGGTAAAGTGAGCTTTCAACATTGAGTCTGTAAAAAAAAATAAATTAATAAGACAACACTATATTTCTTACTGTTTTGGAAGGAAAGAGGAGGTAGAAAAATAAACCTTAAGATGCAATATTTGCTTTTTTTGAGTGAACAAGACCTGACATTTTTCAGAGAGTGGCTGAGCACCTCCTTCAAAAAGTAGAGTCCCCCAGTACCAGCACACTGCAGAATGCCTTCCTACAACACTGCAGAGACACTTGACTTCCTCCTGGGGAAGTGCAGCTTTCTCCCCTAACAATGGCCCAACTGGTTTTCATAACGGAGATAAACGCTCCCTGCTGTGAATTGTAATAGAAAAACATGTCAAACAACCAACAATAAAAAGAAGCACGGCCAAAAGACTGGCTTTTCCTGTTTTTATGTGCAGCACAGAGGAAACCTAGCACGTGAACTGCACTTGGCTCCTTGCAAGTCAAAATATAATTTCTTTTAAATGAGAAGAGGAAAAAAATGCGACTCATTTCTGACCCTTTTTTCACTCTGAAGTGCAGACATGAAAACTGAACCCATTAGCACTTGGTTGCCAGAGGTTATAATGAAACCTCTGAATGTGAAAGTCATATGCTTTGTTAAAAATAAAAAAGGGAATGGTTATTCAGTTAGGATTTTTCCACCCTTTTAAAAGCTGCTATAGTATGAGTGATAAGGACATCCAGCTGCCATTCTGATGATCCCCTGGTATTTTCTAGTTTTATGTTCTCTGCTCTTGCTGACAAAAGATCACTTGCTTAAACTCCTTTTTCATCCCATCATGTGTTTGCTTTCTCCTGCCCTTCATACTTCTCTTCATTGCCTTACTTTTTCCCCCCAACTAAATTTTAATAGCCTACTAGTTTTATTTTGATGTCTCTAGTTAATTAGGCCAGTGAAATTCCCTTTCTTGCTGTCCTTCTCACCTGATTAAACTGGGAGAAACCAGAAATCAGTTTCATTTTAGTGAGCATGGATGACTCTACAAATTATTATTTAATATTAGATCTCGGTCTGGGTTAAATTGTGCAGAAAATGGCCAAAGAGATCAAATGCACTCATTGCCATGGCTGAAGACAACCCAGGTTTGTGATTCAACCCTGATTATGGTCCATGAGTAGGTAAAAAAGTGTCATTTGGAGTCTGAACATCTGTTAACAGTGCTGAGACTCATTTTAATAAGAGTGAACTTCTGAAAGTCCTGCTTGGACAGAGTGAACATTGCTTTTTGTTAGTGCTTTTCCTCAAGCAGAGATTTCTTCTGTTCTCTTTTTCTGTTCCTCTTGTTTGCTACCTGCACCAGACTCCTGGAAGGAAACACTGCTGCACGTGCAGCAGACCCACAGTGTCTAATTTGTAAGTTTTTCTAGGAACACCAGAGCACAGACAGGAAACCTGACACCTCCACGTCTCAGAACACTAAACTGAACATGTCCAGACTAACTCCACGGAGTGTATTTGGGTGCATCTGACTCACTGAACTTACAGAATGAACATTTGCTTGAGATCTGAGGAATTCTAAGCCCCAGGTGCTGGGAAGGCGAGCAAGTATCACTGGGTACCTCTTCTGTTTTTCTTAAAGTATCCACACCACTGGCAGGTGATGAGGCTGGACAGACTCTTCATTCAGTATGTTTTTGGGTGGGAATCCTGCTGGTGAGAGATGGTGATGGAAGGGCTGAATTCCCCTCTGATGTTCAGCATTTCCACGTGGTGCTTTTGGCTAGCTGTGATTCCAAGTGCAATGAACCCACTGCTGCTTGATTTTAAACCAAGCACTTCAAAAGGGCAAAAATAACGACGACTTCTCCTGGTGTTGCTGTTTATGTACTACATTTTAACACTCCCTTGCTCCATGTATAAAGCCAGCACCTTGCCTCACCTGGAAGTTAAGGAGGTCTTAATCATGAACCCTAAATCTGCCAGAGCCTAGGAAGGTGCCTCACTCACTCTCATGGTGGATGCCTGTGCTTTGGGAACAGAAGGCACTGGACTCTGTTTATGAAAGTGACATTCTAGACAAGCACAAATTGTGAGATTAGAAACAATAGATTAGAGAATGCAAGATGTTTGTTGCTGTAATAAGGATGATTAGACCACGAGGGGAATGGGAGAGGTCACAGAAACATCAAGAGAGAAGAGTCACAACCAGAGGCCTCAAATGTGTGGTTATCAGGAAGGCTGCTTCCACCCTGCTCTGGTTTCTGTTAACAAGACCCCAGCTTGGAGCCCATCTGAAATATAAATGCATTAAGGTACATTAGCTACTGTGGCTATAAAGAACCTTAGAGTCATGACATTATCAGATACACGGGACAAAGAACAGATTCTCAGAGCAGCCAGAGAAAGCAAACAATTAATTACAAGAATAGCCTGCCCACACGTTGATCTTCCCAGACCCGAGCCCGACACAAAACCTTCAAAAGGCATAAATTAGATTTTAAGATGCTCCTAACCAAGGGAGATGCTGAAAGTCACTCACATTTGATGTAGAATTAGGTATTCTGAAAAGCACAGTCATACACTATTTGTGCATGGTGTGGAGAAAAAAAGAAATAGTTCACTTGGAAACATAATGATGATCACAGCCTCTGTGGCATTGCAGGAGATCCACAAAAAGAAGTGGATGCTGGAGGATCTCTTGAGCCAATATACTCAGACTGGAGTGGGAAAGGGTAGAAAATGGCCAAAGAATAAAGCACAATTTTTAGATGGCTGAAATTTTCTTTCTCCTCCAGTCACAGCTGTCAGATAGCCCACATGGAATCTTAGAACAGCTCTGATATTTAGGACAAGATTTTTTGCATCATTAGGCCAAATGTTAAGGATTGCTAATATTCTGAGTATTCTCACAGTTGTATTGGTCAATATTGACTACCTGTTTGTTCACACACTGGATTTCTGACCTTTACAATGAGAAAGAACCAGACAGTGTCTTTCTGAGGGTTTGTATCCATTCAGAGAAGAAATGTGGGATATGTTGTAATGGTTGGAGAGTCTCCAACTGCCACTAATGAAGAGCGAGAGCAGTTTTTTCCAGGTAGAAATTAAGACCTTTTTTTTTTTCTCCTAGTGACTGTCAGTCCTTCATACCACATTTTACTGAGCTGTGGCCAAACGTGTGAGCTGTTGGAAATGGTACCAGTCAGAAGGATGTCGTCATCTATACCATAAAGTTTAGGTTGCAATTTCTAAATTCAGTGAATAGATGTAAATAAACATCCCCCTGTGAAGGAGGGGAAAGAAGCAGCTGCCTGGGTTACAGTACACTTGAGGCTAGAAATGGAAATTCAGTGAAAATAAGGGAGAGCTGGTTAATTTGCCTTGTCAGTTTTTGTATGCCAACAAAGAGAAAGACTGAGACTTGAGAATTTTTAAAAATATATCAGGCTTTTAACATTCTTTTTTTTTTTTCAAAAGCCATGTACAATATGTGGCCTTATTTTACTGCATATCTACTCTATTTTTCTTAATGCTTACTTAAAATCTCTGTCTGTCACAGTTGTGGTTCTCTAGCAATCTGACAACTGTGTAGCAATTCTGCCTGTACTTTGTTTCTTTTCACAGCAGAACCACAGAAAAAAAAATAAAAATGTTTATAATTGACCGTGCAGTGACATACAGTTGCCACGTCTTTGCTTTATTTTGCATGAGTTATCTACACTCTGTACTATTTCCTGTTATGTGTATGGCTGCATTCTCCTGTTCCCAGCTCAGATCTGCTCCAAAAGGGCAGAATCTGTTGATATCTGTGCCTACAGCCCAGAAGTAGGCTGTAGCTCAGCAAAGCACTTAAAGGACAAAGAGAACCTCTTTGTTACTCAGCAAAGCAATTTATTTCAGCGTGCAGGTGAGCATTATGCTAAAAGTGGATGGAATTATTATCACCTGGTGCTAAAATTGTGTTGAATTGCATCTCTTGCCTAGGCAAAGGGGGAATTTAAGGATGAACCTGCAGATTCAGCTGTAGTGAAACTGTTGCTGAAAACTTAGAAAAGAAACAGACTAATCCTCTCAGCTCTATTTTCTTCTATTTTGCTCTATTTTCCACAATAAACTGTGGTGGCAGGCCCAAAAAATTGAAGGAAAACGGGTCTGTAACCCAGAGCACCTTTTTGTACGTTCAAGTGTACAGACACACTTATGTTTCAGCTGTGTTTACAAACTGGCATTTTCCAGCATGAGTAGTAAACCAAGTGACTGTAAATGCATATTTTGCTAATTTAAACCACCCCCTTATTACCCATCTATATTTAAAAATAGAATCCTTGCATTTAATGTTCACAGCAAAAATGTGAACACGTTAGAACCATGCCTTTCAGTATTTTTAAAATTTATTTCCATCACCTACTTCCCCTCTTTTTGGTCTTACAGTCTTCTGGCCTTTGACAGAAAGGAGGGAAATACATTTTGGGATATAATTTATTTTTTGGGCTAAGGACACTACCTTAACAACTTGAGATAGAATACTACATTTAGACTCTCCTACGAATGGGCAGAAAATATTTTATATTAGTTGTTCCAATATCATAGCAATCTCAAATGTATCCCTTCACTGCTCTAATGATGTTGTTATTATTTTATATTTATGTTATTATTTTTATAGCAAGTGGTAAAACAAAACATCACTAAACTTGGATTTCCGTATTTTAAACATGGCAGGATATAACAACGTGCTTTTAATCCCTTGATGGGTAACAATATACCTAATATGTAGAAAAATCCATTGTTTTCAGTAAACATATAATAACTGTGAAGTTATCATTCTTTTTCCTCTTTATTTCTCATTATTCACATGAAATTAAATGTTACTGGAGGTTAATGTTTACTACTGAAAAAAGATGGTATGAATACAATCCAGAAGTGTTTATCATAAAACTTGAATAAAAGCTTGAAAAGTTTGCAAGGGAAGCAGGGAAATTTAAGAAAAAGATGGGAAATTATTTGACTAGCTCTAGCCCTAGCTTTACAATTGTTAACTTCATTTTTTTAAAATTCCATTCTCCCTTCAAAGCACATTTCTCATTTTATTTTGATGAGCAGCTCAGACAAACTATTCACAAAGTCCTGGTGTTGCTGATAGAAAATCCACCCACGAGAAGAGGCAAACTTTATGCTGCAGCATCTGTGACTGGAGAGTGCAATGACCTCCTCTAAGCCCACGTGGGTTTTACCAGTAATTAGTGCAAGGCATTATTGTCAGGGTTAGCAGATCCCAGCCCGATACCCCAGAGCTCAGGCTGTTTATTGGATCCTGCCCCGAGCCCCCAGGGAATCCAGGGTCACTTCTCCCCTCAGCTGCAGACTTTGTGGAGTCTCTGTAGCCTGGGAGTTTGGGAAGCCCAGGTCTCCCAAGATCCTCAGAAAACTTTGTTCTGCTTTGGTTTGAAATCGGTGATCACGCAACAACACAAAATGTCATCACTGCTGTGGCTCGTGGTGTCACCTCTCTGCCATGCCTAAAAAGCTATTTTAAGACTGTTAGAGGAGCAGGCTTTTAAAATAATTATTTCAGGGGGTAAAGAGACCACTTTTCAAGGAGCAGGAGCAAGAGCACTTCACTGGGAGCAAGGCAAGCTCTTCCCCCACACACCCCTGCCAGTGCCAGTGACCTGCTCACCCCTGTCATTGCAGTCCTGGGCCCTGCTGGCTCTGCCAAAGCCCCTCTGTCCTGACCTGTGACACCCTTGGCTTTTCCAGCCCTGGGGCTCCCTGAGGGCTCTGCCAGGAGCTCCTTTCTGCCATGCCCTGAGCTGCCTGTGCTGCTCTGGCCGAGCTGCTGATCCCTGTGCTCTCCTGGGCCCCTCCATCCTCTGTAAATAAGCCCCTGTCCTGACCTGCAGCCACCCTTCCCATTAGGATTCTCCTCTGAGCAGAGCCTGCCAATCATTCCAGACCACTGCCTAGGGGGGTTGGGGGGATTTCTCCTCCTTTTTTGGCTCTATGTGGGGGAAGGTGGGGAGGGAGAAGGAAAGGGCTGTTTTTAAAGCTTAATAGAATCAATGAAGAATTTAAAGAATACAGTTTATAACATGTTATGAAAACAAAGGCTTTGCCCTGGTTCACTGCAGCAAAATCACATGAAATGACACTTTTCTACTTGGTGGGAACACAACGTGGGTTGAAATAGAAGGAAAGAGCACATAGGAAAGGATTAGTCAGAAGCAATCAAAGATCCTGATAGGCAAAAGAAAAACATAAATGTCTTTGTGTGCGGTTGGAGGTGCAGCCCTGCACAGCTCAGCCCTGCTCTCTTGTAGCATTCCCTGCTGATTTCCCACATTTAGCATTTTTGCTCTCCCCCATCTTTTTGTATCCCTGCCCATGTGGGACACAACCCATCAAATCTGATGTGTTGAGTCTCCCTGAGGTCAAGGGGATGGGTTCACGTGCCTAGAGTTTCTCAAGAATTATCTGTGTGACAAGAAAGGCAAATTCAAGGATTCGAAATTTGAGGATTCAAACTGTGAAGTGTTTGAGATAGAGATTTTTAATTTTTGTCTGTAGAGCTTCATTCAAAAAGGTGCTTCTACATTAATACTGTCTTGAATTGTATTAATGTGCGAGATGACAACCCTTAAATGCAAAGTCTACTGCTAGTAATGAGGTAACTTTTGTTTCTTTCTTCTAAGGCTCTTGCAAATCCTTGCCCTACAATCTTAAAATCTTAGTGTTCCCACACTGGATTTCCCCACCCCTCTGATCAGTATCAGCATTTAAAATATTTATTTTATGTTAATTTCTTACAGCTGTAGCATCCTCTTTCCTTGGTTCTGAAATAATGTGGGTTGAACATCCCCCCACCCTTCTCTTGCCTCCTGACCTGCTCCAGGCTTTTGGTTTCTTCACATCACCAGGAACATTTGTTTGCTGATTTTTTTTTTTTTAAATCTTTAACTGTGTACATTTAGGAGGAGACATGCAAGGAGTAACTTTCTGTGAATTGTTTCAGATTCATTAAATGTTTGTGCTTCCCATATTTACGTCAAGGCCACAGGTTGAAATGACCCTGATGAATTTGCTGACTGCTCTATTTGGTGACTTGCTGGAAATATCATCTCCTAGTGCAGATAAAAGCTAACAATCATTAGAGACAAAAATGCTTAGTCAGAAATTTCAAGGATTTTTAGGATGGCTCTGTAGTTTACAACATGATGCACTGGGTGGCAAGTAATTTTAGACATGTATGGATCTTGCTGGGCTGAGGCAAAAAAGGAAAAGTGTTTCATGTCTATGAAATTACTTAAAAAAATAAAATTTACATTTATTTCTAAGTCAAAATTTAAGTCAAAATGTTTGTGTTAGTGCTGACAAAATTATTTCGTAAAAAATTTTGTTTGGGTTTGATTTGGCCAAAAGAAATAAACTCTACCTGACTTCAAGAACAATGTAAGTACAGCCAAAACCCCATGTAATCTGAAATATCTAATCAGACATAGCTACAGGTGATCTTCCCTCTGCTTAGACTGTAATTCTATTTTTGGCTTAAGATCACTTTGAGTTCTAACTACAGTATGGGAAAAAGAGCTGCTTGGTTTTTGTGTTTTGTTTTTTTTTGTTTTGTTGTTGTTGTTGTGTTTGGGTTTTTAAATTTTTTTTTATTTTAGCAAAATATGTCCACAGTTTTCATTAGGTTTCATAAGGAAAACAGAACTGATTAGAAAATCTTCCCCTTTAAATGTACTGAAGGTCGGGGAAAATGGACTCCTTAAAAGAGTTGGAATCCTTTGTTTCATAAAGGTGTAAAATAGCTAAATGCAGAGTCAGGCATGACACATGTGACAATGCATTAGAAATGAACTCCATGAAAAAGGCCTGGTTAAATTAGGTGTTTACCACACCTTAAAGAGCATTTAGAAATGGCAAGATGACAAGAGAGAAGGCAGATCTCAGACTAGCTAGTAGATATTGATGGTACATATTGTGAAACACAATCCTTGTGATTCCAAGGTTCAGATTTCCCTTTTCCAGCAGGACAGGGTACCAATGATGTGAGCTAGAGCAAGAGAGCCCAGGAGGAATTCCAGCACAGCCAGCTAGGACACCTCCAGGAGAGGATGCTGTCCCTGCCACCACACACCCAGCAGCTCCAGGCATATTTGACAACCTCCTGGGTGAGAGGAAGTGATCCTGGCTCTGGGTTGTACCAAATCCTTGCAGTGTGAGTTAAGAAATTACAGTTCCTCACCTTCCCTCCTCTGCCCTCCTGTGTCATCAGGTTCTGCTCAACCCACACTTAGCAAACCACAGGAAATGAATCAAGATTATCCCTGCTCTTAATTCAGCTGGTTTTCATGAGAGTTTTATTTTAGAAAACTCTTCCTCCACGCACCAGTTTTCCTTCTCACAGTGATCCTGTGAGCCTGATACTGACCTGATTTCCACAACGCCTGGTGAGGCAGTCCTGCTTCACTCCTGCTGCAGGAATAGCAGCAAATCCACAGGTCCAAGCAGGCTCTGGAGAGGGGCTGTGCCCACCTGGAGCTGGTGGCTGTACTCCTACACCACCAAAGGCAAGACCCTAAGTGACTGAAACTACTTTATGCAGGTTTGGTGCATTCCAAAGCTCCCAGAAACTTGGCAAATGAAGGGCCTCAGTGTGAAAAATGCAATAATCTCAACTGTGATGCCTTTAACTTTCATGTTTTCCAGGTTCTGTGCTGCCTAGGGGTGTAATTCTGAGCCTCATATTAAGTGTTTGCTCTCTTCACAGAGAGCTGGTCCTGCTGAAGACCAAGGACAACTTTCAGGCCCAAAAGTGCAAACAAGGGTGGCTGAAGAGAGGAACAAGAAAGATGGGACCTCACAACCTGAAGCTGTAATTGGACAATTAAACCTCAATATGCAAATAGACCAAAACTTATAAAAATGTAAGATCTTGTGACTGGTCAGCCATTTTGTGACCATTTTAAGTCCACCTTGGAGGTAGCCCTGGCCAGGCTCTTGTCCTGTCCAAAGTGTATCCTAGAGGCCTTTGAATAAATACCTAATTTATTCTCTAGCTTTATCCAGTCTCTGCTTCAGGTCAGCCTCCCCAAGGCATCAAATGAAAAGGAAAACAATAAAAGTGTGCTGCTGTTACAGGTGCACCTGAAGGAGAGATGTGGCTCCATGGTTATTCATCACAACACCAACAAAACAAGGGCTTCAACCCACCTGGCATTACCCTCCAAAAGTGCACAGTGACAATGTAGCTGCAGAAAGGTGCAGGCTGGGTTTTAAACAAACTCCTGCTGCCTTTACATGCCTCCCAAAAGGTTTGTAGTGGCCCTAACACAAACCTGACTGAGCATAACCAAGAGGAGAGGATGGGGGAAGGGATTGGGGAGAAGCAGTCATGGTAGGGATTGTGTGACTAAAATGAGGTATTGAATTTCTGGGTTTCACAATGAAACACTCCAGGACAAATGAGGTGCTGAAGCAGGATTTATAATTCATTGAGTAATAGGATTTTGTACTGTTTAGCAGGATTAGGCATGTTAAAGAAAGACCTATTTATTTCAGCCTGACAATGGATGAGAAAAGTGTATAGTGCTCTTCGTTGTTATTTTAAGCAATTTACAGGATTACTCAGTAGTGGAGGCCCTGTGCTGCCCTATCTGCAACGTGTCACAGTAATGGTGATATTTGGATAATTGCAGTTTTCTCCATACAGTTTCAGAATCCTGGCAGTTGAAGGATCAAAGGTGTGAAGGTTGGTGGAGGGGAGGAGGGAGGGAAAGGAGGGATGTCAGGGGAGAAAGTAGAAACCAATTAAAACACTCCCTTATTAGGCCCATGACCTCAGTGACCTCAGCCTGCCAAGCCTTTGGGACAGCATGTTCTGTGACTTAATGGTTTTTTTCAGGGGTTTTATGCTAAAGTGCTGACTGTGCTTTCTCCAACGATGTCTGCCATCAACATGAGGACTGAAACCTCTCGTGCAGAGTGGTTGGAGGGGGAACTTGTTTTTCACTAACACCCAGGATGAGAGTTCCTGTTACAGACATTATTTTGTTCCTTCCTGCTCCTTTCACAAAAAAAAATAAGAAAGAAAACAAACAAACAAGGTGTACAGCTTTCTGACTTTTTTCCTTTCTTAATATTTGACAGCTTTCATGCAGTTGTTTGTTTCTGTTGGCCAAGGTGGAAATAAAACTATCAGCATATCCAAGCTAAGGTTTCAGAGCAAAAGGCACGTGCAGAGCAAGTGGGACTTTTCCCAGCAGTGTTTATTCTTAAGCAAATGTATGAAACTCTAACTTCTGTCAGCAAAAAGTGCTCAGGTCAGGGAAGAGAAGCTGAAAGCCAGATTATTCCTTGGGAATCTGAAATGCAGCTTAATTAAACCAGTATTAGTCCTTCACAACGAAGTTTTTAATTGTGACCACTTTCTTTCTGAATTTAAAACATCTAAGGCAGTTTTAAAGAAAACCTCAAATCCTTTCTCTCCAGACACTCAGATGGCCAAAACTCCACTGCCAATTAAGTTAAAGAATTCCTGTGGAAATCTGCAGAGGTTGCATAATTCTCAGCTCTAGGCAATTTTAACCCTGAAAATAAGCCCTGGTGGCATGATCACTTTGCTCTCAAAACCCTTGAGCTCTGCTCTGAGCAACAGAATGTCCACGTTACTTCTGGAAACCCCATTATTGCTGAAGAAACTAGAAAACTAGCTGCCCTAAACTGGGATGACTTTCTGCTGAACACCGAATTACAAATGCAGTGCACAGAAAATGAAAACCTGCTTTTTATTCTTCCTAGTGGATGGAACATGAGACTATTTAGAGCAGAAAAAAAAATGGGTAATGGAAAACAAAAAGAAGCTTTAAAATCTTTGTGACAGATTAATTTGCTGGACTGAGGTGTTCTTGCATTAAATTACTGGCACATATTCTAATTGCAGAATGGGGTGACAAATGTGGTGGGCATTTATCTAATTTCCCTTCTTCCCTAAAAGAAGGGCAAAGCCTATTAAAAATCCTATGAAGAGCAGAGGAATTTTTGTACATGTAATATTGTAAGCAGCACCTGCAGAGGGTTGTTACATTTTCATGGTCTTCACAGAAAGAGCTGAATTATCATCATATCAGGAACTTTC
>JBBMKD010000053.1:64083452-64130177 GCA_037834095.1 Argya squamiceps | reverse complement strand
AAGGCAGCAATAACAAAAACCTGCAAGTTTTGTTCTTCTCTCAGTTTGAAAGGAGATATTAAATATTTGACAATGCTAATCATCACGTGGCAGAATTAATTAGGAAACAATCTCTTGAAAATTGGCCATTAATGCAGGCAGAGACAGAACAGAGGGGGGTCAATAATCTAACAAAATGATCATTAGCAGCAGTTTAAATACTTTGATTCGACTGGATTCTTGCTAGGATCCAAACCAGCAGGTTACCCAGCAACAAATAATAAAAAATGGAGTCACAAAATTAGGAAAAAATTCTAGGAACAAACAGTAATCCAAAAGACAGAACAAGTTATTTTGGACCATGGCTTTAAAGACTAGTCAGAATCATATTTTCTGCTGAGAAAATGTTTCATTGAGATGTGAAACCGTTTTTCAAACCAGAATTATGCCTCAGGGAATTCCTGGGAGGTGAATGTGCCAGGTTTTACTAGTAGTCTGTATGCTGACCATGACCTAAAGAAGTAGGTAAAGTATTGCAGATAAAAAAGCAAATTTGGGCACTCGTGGATGTGCTTGTTTACAGGCATGAGATCAGAGCTCTGAAGTAGCTAATGAACATTTATTCTTGTGACCTCATGGATAGTCCCATGATATTCCATGACTTTGCCAGAATCCCATGCCACAGGCAGGGAGGGATTATGTAGGAATTGATGAAAGTCCAGCTCCCAGAGCTCGTGAAAAATCTGTGTGTATGATGTCTGTGATTCCAAACTTGGAATAAATTGTGGAAGAATTGAAAACTAATCATAATAATGCAGCATTTCGTGATTTTTGAGGTTTCTGGCTTGCTGCTTTGGAATGTTTTGGAATGGGAATACTGGCTGAACTTATGGCTGCATTGCTCATTACACAGTAAGTCTGTAGGTAAATTATGAGAGGCAGAAGTGCTGCAATTATTAACTTATCGATAATTTTTGTGCAACAACTTCAAATTGCATTTAGAATCCAAACTGAAAAACAGCCCCATCGTGTCATCTTTCCTTAAAGGGTACATTTAAAATGTCATTTTAGAAGTCATATTATGATACTAGATTTTTAGACTTTACTTTTTAATCTATTTCTACATGTAAAAAAACTATTAGTACTGTATGCTTGGTGTTCTGAGAATCATCCACCAGCTAAAATATTTTATCCTGACTAATTCTGACCAGTGAGTTAAAGTGATTAGAGAGAAGACAACCAAATCCAGCAAAATGATGTTTAAAAATAACCCTAAATAATTACTCACTTTAGCCCCATTTGTGCTGCTAGTGGTTTATGCTCAAAAGCAGACTGAGGTCACATCTGAAATGTATTTTCTGTCCAGTTGTTAGGAAGAGCAATTATCAACAACACAGATATGTTCCATCACCTACAAAATAATGTAAAAAATTCTGTGAGATGTGCTTTGAGGAGGATTAAGGTGATTTTAAATCAAGGACCTCATCAGAAATGAGCTGATGTCTGCATGCTAGGCAACTGCCCTGGTAATTTATCCACTCCCAGTCTCTCCAGTCATTGTCTTTTATATTATTATACCTGGAGTTATGTTTTAACACACCGATTGTTTAACTTGCATTATATTACAATACTTTGGATTGCTACTTTGTTTAAAGACATTATTTTAGTAACACACAGCATGTGAATAATGTTGGCAGGATTTGGCCAGCTCTCCAAAGAAAAGGTTCTACTATTCTTATGGAGTGTGGGATAAGATTTCTCATTAGTACCCTGAATTAATCCATGAACAAATCTCGAGCCCAGCAAAGCTCAGTACCAAAATCTTTCTTTTAAAATGATAAAAACAATAATGAAATAGATGGCAAAAAAACTGAAGAATGACTGCAAATGTTTCAATTAGTTCTGCTTAAATATGGTAACATTCATATTCCTCTGAGCACCAGTTCCCAAGGATTAGCTCTGATAGATACAACTTACAGGACTCGTTCCCAATATTTGCTAAAAAAATCTAGTGTTTCAGTTCTGTAAACTCAAAACACCTGTCTACACAGTCAAAGCAAATTCATTACAAACCAAAATCCACTGCAAGGCAACATGAGAATAGAATGCTAGTTCAAATGATTTAGACTTAAGAAGCAAACTAGGAAAGGCTTTTGAAAAGTACATCAAACATGTCTTGGAGCAAAAACAGAGTGTATTTTAAATGTGGATATTAGGAAGGCATTTGTTACTAAATAGTAACTAAAAATACAAGGTGTAGAATATTAACTTTCCACTGCTGTTACAAGTGATTTAAAGCCTGGCACTGTCCAAAGGATGTGTAAATTCTCTCTCCCTCTACTGGAAAAGGAATGGGAATAACACCACGGCCATGGTAGAGGAGCACAGTCACATGTGTGCAGTTTGCCATGACAACACAGGAACAAGTCCCACAGGCTCCATAGCAGAACTGAGAGTTTTATCTTGTTCAAATACTGTCCACAAAACCCCAATGGGCTCAGTTCTGTGATGCCCCCAAAGCCTTAATTCTGTCAGAGTCCAGGCTGGGCTGGTATCAGTTTGAAAGGCAATTAATGTCATGAGAGTGGGCAGCCCTGGGATTACAACAATTTACTCAGGAGTCCATCCCTTCTCTGAGAGAATTAAAATTTACTCTCTTCTTTCATTTATGGGAATTGCCCTCTCTGGTTTTCCATCATGTTTAACACAATGACACCTTGGTGTCCAGAAGCACAAGTGATAAGTAAAATTATCCCTGGTGAAGAGCATGGGTTTATTAGGTAGGGTTTTTTCCCCCACTGGTTACAGTGCAGAGTTTGTTTATAAGAGAAAATATCAGTCCCCATGCACAGCTAAAACAGCATGTATTCTAAAACCCAGTGACCTCTTTGTTCTTTGCACCCCTTGGAAACCTGAAGTAGGATATTTTCTCTAATGACAGATGACCCACAGCTTCCAGATGTCGAGTTTCTTTAAAATGTCAGCTCAGGTACTCAACATCATCAGTCATTTTTAAAAATGTTAGTCCTCTTCCCTGGGACACTGGCTGTAGAGGAGTCCACCCAGGAAGAAATCTGATTCCCCGTTTGAATTAAATACATTGTGTTTCTGCAGTAATGACACTGGATACTGGACTGACCTTCCTAAATGTAACAAATGCTTGTCCAGTTAGGAAAATGAAATGGTTTGACCTTCTTACCCCACAGAAATCCTGATTTGTTATTAGCCAACCAAGAAAAATTTCTGTCAGATAGTATTTAAAGACAAAGATTTGAAGAAAACTTTGTGGGTTTGATTTGCTCTTTTTTTTTTTTTCCCTGTGGAAAGGAGCCAGTTCAATTTCACCTACTACTTAGAGGAAAAATACTGTACAATTGCACCATGGTAGATGTAAGTAACCATTTAAAAGAATTCAATACTGAAATCTGTACCAAAATAAAGGCATTAAGTCCAGGAAATAAAAAGAGTATGGTAAAAAAGGATAACTATCTTTTCATTGTTTCTGATTTATTCCTAACTCTGACTGTATTCTCTTTTTCCCCCAAAATGGAAAAACACTGGTATAATTCTGACCTATATTTCCTGAGAGTGAATACAAAGAGAGATTCATTATTACTACTTTTCACAGTGTAATTAAACTGGCTAAGGATCTAATACTTTCCCTGAAATATTTACATGCATATGAGTCTTCACCTAAGCATAACTGTGGCACTGTAAAAATGCCTTGTACTGCTAAAGTGGAAATTCCCTGACATGTCTGTGAACATGCACATCTCCCTAAACCTACATGAGGGTTGTTTATACTCAATTACTCCATCAGCCAAGTGAAACTGCTGGACTGTATGAATTGGAACCATTGTTTCCTCCAGTTTCATGCTATCAAACTAAATAGTCACGAGAGTGAGAGAATTAATTCATATGTAACTTCTCAGTGCCTGCTCTGAGCACTGCCCCTCCAGATTATTTTTACATGTGTGGCACTGCACTGAATACACAACTCCCTCATACCGGGCTGCTTTTCATTTCAGACTTTAAGCACGAGTGTTGCTGGATTAAATTCAATTTATAGAGCCATGGACATGAATGCTGCCAGCTGAAGTGCCAAGCTAACCAACAACATGTGACAGAAATTAGCCCCACTGCAGAGTGCAGATCTGGCAGTGGATGGGGTTTGGGAACCTGTGCAGAATGGAAATCTGGATTTTGTACTGCAAATTTGGGAAAGTTCTGCTGAGGAAAGAGCTATCAGGAATAGAAAGATGTGGAATGAAATGCTCTATCCTTTTCCCCCCAACATTTCTAGACCCTTTTTCTCAGCTAACTGTTCAATTATAATTTTTAGAGCTATATTTATCAGAAATGACAATTTGCATGTTTTATCCCTTTAATACTGTTCACACACAGCAGCAGTAAACTACTATTTAAAATGCAGCAAAAAGTTTGGGAGTTGTTTGTTGTTGTTGTTGTTAGTTTGGCTTTTTTTTATTGTTTGGGGGTATTTTTTCTAATGACTTTCTGTGTTTAAATAAAGCAATTATATATGTGCAAGCTGAAAGTCTTGTCAGTTCTATTTTCTGTGTGTATTTGGTTTGGAGTACAGAGGAATAGTTGGGGTATGACTTTGGAAACCTGCAGGGGCCATTTAAACTCCCCTTGCAGCACCAGGAGTTGTCCCACAGCAGCATCTACCAGTGCCCTGTTGGTGTGAAGACAAGGATGGACACAACAATGGATACAGTGGGTGTGTAATTCTGCTCTCCAAAAGCAGCCAAAGAATCTTTCTCACTTAGTTCCTAATCGTAAAGGATGCATTTGTGCCAAAGAGCAAAGTCAGACAGGACATCACAGTGCCACACATGTAAAAATAATCTGGAGGGACAGTGCTCAGAACAGGCACTGAGAAGTTACATATGAATTAATTCACTCACTCTCATGACCTGAGTACCACCTCCCTCAGACTGGGTTGGGCAAAATGAGAAACTTTTTGCACTTTGAATGGCAGGGTCTGTGTCTCCATTATCTGTTTCACCGTCTGGGTGTCAGAGTGAACCACTTGGGTTTCCCTGGCTGTTCTGGCCAAGGGAATGCTCTGTTTGCCCAGCCTGCTGACCCAGCACTGGGCTGGTTTGGCACATTTGGCTGTGCTGCTCTGGAGATGTGACCAGGTTTCACATGGAAGTGAACACAGGAAGACACTTTGTCACCTAAAACCATTTAAAGCTCGTTGGACACAAGTCTCCCTGCAGCCTCTTGCTCCTAAACCACTCCCTCTCTGGTGCTTAAACCTCCAAAACACAGCCAGATGATCCATCCTCCAAACCTGTCTTGTTCCATGGGAGCACGTTTTTCTGATAAGGTGAATTACAGAACAAAGGGAAAAGCACTGCTTCAGCCCTCCCTCTCCCCTCTAATTATCAGTGGCTGGAGACACAATTAATTTTGGAATTAAGACTGTCTGCTTTCATAAAAACATATCCTTCCTTGTCTGGCTACACTTGGGGTTCTTTTTTCCCAAGCAATGTTAGCAATTATCTTCTGGGTCGCCTCTCAGTTGTCAATGGGCTGTCTGTGTGCCCCTCTGTTCCTGCAGTGTTTACAACAACTGGCTGTTTGTGACACAATGTGGCACGGCCAGGGAGGAAAAAAAACAACCCCAAAATGCTTCAGCAGGGCTGCAGAGGCTGATATGATGGAGTAATTACAGATGTCACACAACCTGATAGCATCTTGGAAACACAGGGCCTCCTAATGAGAAGGATAACACTTGGAGTGATTGTTTCAGCTCTCGAACGTGGTATAATTATGTAAAACAAACCCCCAGCTCTGAGCTAACTAAACCCCTGACTGAAAGGCGTGGATTTCACAAGCTTCAAACAAGTCTTAGAAAATGCCATCATGGCCCACTCTGCATGATTCTAAGGGAAGGCACTCAGGGAGAAGAAGTTTCAGGAATGGTGAGACGGACAAGGACAAAATTGCACACATCAGAAAGGGCAGGGATTTTCTGCTGAGGAAATGTGTTCACCACGGTGGAGGTTGGAGTTCTTCCCATAAAGTCTCTGCTCAGACTGGAAGAAACAACACCTAAGGCAGGTGGGGGTAGGATAAATTTGCCTCCATTTGCCTGATCTCCCCTTGACTGCCACTGCAGCCTTGTCCTTACAATATGATCCAAAAAACAAGGCTGGGACTGGAATCATAACTGTCCAAGTAAATTAGAGGTGCACTGTAAATTGCAACGTGAGATAGGCTTATATGTGGATGCTGTCAATGAAAATACAATAACTCAGTAGCTTTGGCCAGCCAATCCATTTCTCTCTTGTTTTAATCCCAGAAATGCCCCTGCTATGGTCTGGTCCTGCCTCTCTGAATTGCAGCCTTAGGGGCAGACTTTTTCCCTTTGGATCTGGGCTGAGGGAGGAATGTTTTCAGAAGAAATACAAATAAAAGGCACATCTTACATTGGGATCTGAAGCAATGCAGATCTCAAAATGATAATTCCACTTCTCCTAGACAATGAGCACTCAGCTGGCCTAGGAATCTCATAAATCTCTGGGCCAGGGCTCCTGCTAGCCAGCACGTGCTGTCACCAGACTACAACATCAGAATATCATTCCTCAGTTTCACTTTCTGATATGGTGATTAAGTGTAGTCCCCTTGCCTGTAAAACAAAACTTCTAGATACACTGGCTCCTTCAACGCATCTCATGATTTTATGATCCTATTTTGCATCCTTTTTGTTTCCTCATATTTGAATTTCTGGCAGGCCTTCTAATGATGCAGTATTCTTAGCTCCATTTTAAATTTTTGAGTTTCCCTCTCTTTCTTCTAAATCCCTACGTGCTTGTGAACAACCCAAAGGCAAGTTAAAAGCAGAAAGGAATTTGGTAATGTAAATGTTGCCACCATCCTCCTTCAGAACCAGCAGATTATTTACACTGTCACTAACATCTTTCAAGGTAATTTTATTTTTCCTTACAGTTACAATTCTATTCTACCCCACCAAAACCCCCACTGTCACAGGTAAAACAATGTCTGTTTTATTGCTTATCTAGTGGAATGCATTCTTTGTGGTTTTCTTTCATTTTTATTTTTTAGCATCTTAACTACAAAGTGTAAAGGCTTGATTAAACAAGACACCACTCAGTTTTAATAAGTGAGTTGGGCTACTCTGGTTAATGGAAATAATTTACAGATATAACTGAAGGTTTTAGTAGCAGCAGCTGCATGACCATCCACCACCATAATAAAACATTTTCTTTTTAATAAAGTGGTGGAGTAACTGTAAAAGCCAAAATCAGCAAGCAGGAAGAAGTACCCAATATGTTATACTTAGAAGGTCTAAGAAACATGTAAAATTAGAAGGACATTTGCCTTCCATAAGCTATTGCATATAAAGGACATACAAAAAGGTTGAAGAACTTGGTGTTTTCATCAGGAATTGTTAGGTCAGGGAATCCATTCAGAAGCCAACCAACAGGAGCACCTGAAACAGGTTGTTTCATCCAGTACTCTACTGAATGGTGTTCTCCGCTGCTAAAGCCTTCAGTACACCTGGAAAATACTTCCATTAACCAGAGTAGCCCAACCCCCTCAGACAAATTGAGTGGTGTCTTTTTTCATCAAGCCTTACACTTCGTAGTTAAGACACTAAAGTGTAAAGTAAAAATAAAATAAAAGCACAAAGAAATGCAGGCCAGCAGAAAAAAAAAAAATTGATTTACCTAATGAAAACAGGCATGCTGAAAATACAGCATTTTCTATTGAATCATACCTTTAAATAAACAAAGGCTTATAAATGCCAAGCTGAAGCAGAATAATGCCTTGCCTTAAAATCAGAGTTTAATTCACCCAAGGGAGAACTAAAAAAATTGGGCAGATTCCTCCTGCAACTGATGATAAGCTCTCATTATTTCAGGCTGTCTCCCCGGGTATGTAGCAGAGCAAAACAATGAGGGGAAGAAAATGTAACTTCATAAAAGTATCTAACGCTGTGCCTGTAGTAACAAGAAATCACATCTAGTTGCAGGAGATGTTCCTTCTGATGAATAAAATGCAATGCAACCACTCTTCCCATATGGTAAAATGATTTATTCTCTGTGATTGCAGTTGTATACTGATGTAACTCTCTGCTGTCACAGATTCTTGGCAGCAGGGTTGAGAAAATGTGATCAAGCTCAATGACGGGTACCTGTCAAACAAAGGACTGATTTGCCTGGCTGAGTGGGATGTGAATCCCCAGCCTGCAAGACAGGAAAATGATCCTTCAGCACCAGGTCCCACACAAGGAGGAATTACCTGGGCATAGGAGAGATTCTCTGTGACTGGAGGGAATATCTACACAAAACAGATTTGGGATTTGCACGTGGAGATCAGCTCAGGGAATGAAGGGCAAGGCCAGGGAAAGAGGATGTAGGAAAGGATGGAAGAACTGTGGCTATGCTTCCTCTGCATGTCCAAGCTGCAGCCTCTGAGCCTCCAATACACAGAGAACAACGAGGATTTACAAAACTCAGTGAGATGACACAATTATTTAAGGCTAGGAAGGGATTCAGGGCCAAGTGTGACTGCATCAGAGGTGAAGGAAAATCTCACTGCAATCCTTGAAGCAGCAGCTTGCTCAGGCCAGCAGGATTAACACCTCCAGGTTCTGCAAATATATCATCAAAACTTTAAGAGTCAAAGTGCTCAGCACTTTGTTTTCATCTCTTGGGCAAACTTTGTGAGCCAACAGCAGAGTTTTGAATAAATGCAGTTTACCTACACTGTCTGCTAGAAGACCAATACACAAGAGCTGCAGTAGTAGTTCATCCTGGATATTACCACAGGAGCTTCAGTTCAGGTCAATCCTTTTAATTTGTAGCCTTTGGCATTCAGCCAAATAGTTGTGACTTAATAGGATCTGCAAGTTAAAATTAAAATCCTGCATGCCTGTCTCTTTCACTTCTTATCCCACACTTCCTCCCTGGGCAGTCCACTCCATTCTTACTGCTGGATCCTGGATCTTATCTCTGGTCTCCTTCAATTTGTGGCAACCCCTACTTAACAAAGACCCAAACACGCCACAGTGGACCTCTTTGGAAAAAGCTGAATATTCTTCTGAGTCTCCAAAGGACTTCAGAGGTAGAAAAGAAACAGTGCATAAGCTCAGCAAACCTTGGAGATGCATGGAAGATGTGATAGAGCACATTCCTGAATCCACCAAAAAGGACTTTAGAGGAAGCCTAGGGGTGAATGTCCAAATTAGAATACTTTTTTTGAGACATTTTATTCCGTTACTTCAAATAGCAAAAGGGATTCTGATACCTGTTCAACCAAGGGATTAGAAATAATAAACAACTGCTGTGTTTGTACGTTATTTTAACTCCATGGAAAGGAAACAAAACGTAGCATAGGCCAGCATTTATAAAAAATTACTTATATATGCTGTAACTACTGAGGACAACTCTGAAAGAAAATAGCAGCAATAATTTCAATCACAGATCAACTGTGAATTTTTCCTTCACTTTTTTGTTTACATTCCTTTTTCTCTTCCAGGCTTTTTCTTCCCTTCATCATCTTTACTGCCTCACATGTCTATTCAAACAAGTTGGACAAATGTTTTAAACAATAAAATGTGTAGCAAATTCAGTATCTGGCAGCTCCTTGTCCTTTTGCACAATGAACATACATTGTGTTTTCTACTGTGACCTCAAGACTTTGCCAACTTGGGAATCATTGTGCTTTTGTAAACCAATAAAAATAAATACACATGCATTTTTAAAAGAATCCAGTTGCTCTCTGAAGAGCTTATGACCGAAATAGTTTTTCCTGCTTTATACTCTCTAGCAAATAAAACAGAGATCAGAGTTACAAACAGAACTTCTGAGCCTTATGTTTTCAAAAATTCGTTATTGAATAGCTCGTGAATGCATATATAACATTTATTATTCCCTGTGAACCCTGTGTAAGGAGAAGTTCAGCAAATTCATTAAAAATTCTTATTTTAAGATGGTTTAAGGCTTCATAAACCTGATAACAAAACAACAGAGGTAAGATAATAAGCTTCTACCCTTGATTACTTTCCTGCTTTAGTGGGGTGCTCCCACTGGGACCTGCAGCAGATATTTATCTGCAAGAGAGAGGAGCAGAGAGAAACTCAGGGCCAGTGATTAAAGCTGATGTCTCCTTTCTCCAGACACGTGCAAGGGTTTAATCAACCCAACACCAGCAGCCTCCCCCTTCCCACGGGAGCCTGGCAGACCCCACCCCTGTCCCTCTCTGTGGGCAGGAGGGAGGTGGGATGGATGGAGCCAGCAGGGAGAGCTGCCTGAGGCTCTGCCACTGTCCCAGCCCCCTGCAGTGCACACAGAAAACCCATGAACAGAATGGGTTTGAGTTTTGAGCTGTGCATCTCCACATCCTACATCAGTCCATCTATCAGCAAACATATTGTGGCAATGGAGGTTCTTGTGAAAATTCCCCAATTCAGCTGACACACAGAGACCTAAGAAGATTCTTTTAAAGTAACACCTATTAGGCTTGCTCTGTTCCAGGCCAGGATTTTCCTCAGGGCCAGAAGCCAAACAAAAACCTGTAACTGGATCTTCAGCATCCACTCTTCCCCCCTATGAAAAACCCCAGCAATGTTGCAGTTTGAAATTCAGGAAGAAAAAGAACATAATAAATGGCTCTGGGCTCAACGTGTCCTCACTGAGGGTAATATTGGGTTCTCCCCTAAATAAAAACAACCCAAGAGGATGAAATGCTAGGACAGTAAATATTATGTTTTAAGAGGGGGAGAGGCAGCCCTACCAGCTGTCTTAAACTGAAATCCAGGAAAAATCCCATTTCTTCCACCTATCCCTATATAATGTAGCATTTCAAGGTCCAAATGAGGAATCACATTTATGCACAGGATGCAAAGAAAGGCACTGAAGAAAATGCACGACTGTGGAAAACTTTAAGTAGCTCAGGTAATCTGGAGTCAAACTCAAAAAATCTAGTTTCAGATTTATAAGCTTACAAAAATTCAAATAAGAGTGAAAGAAGATGAAAAAAATATTACAACAGTAAGAAAAATTCCAGTTGTGTATTTGAAATGAAAACTCATTCCTTTACTAATTCCTTTAATCTGCTACAGTTCTATGATAAAAGTTGTAATAAAATAATGAATGGAAAATTTATTTTCAAACAGATCTTTAATGGGCTGTAAATAACTGGAAATTTCCCTTTCATTTCACAGGAGAACATGGTTATGTGAATGGCATTATTCTCAACCACAAAACATAAGGAGGGTCCTTAATTCAGGAACAGCAGGATAAAGGAGGCTCCTGAGAATTCTAGACTATCACAAAAATACAGATATAAAAGATATTGTTGACTCAAACATAAGGGACTAAAGATAAGGAACAACAGGGGGTATCTTGACCCCAGTGTTTAAATAGTGCTCATATGGAAAGTGGCAGAAGGACAAGCCTGTCCTAACAAAATGTTCCTTGAGATTCTTTCTATTAAGATTTTTTTACCAAAAATTTGAAGGACAGTGAGACAAAATTGTCAGTATGTTTTTAAATGCTTCTTTTTGGAGAGCTGCTGCTTTTTCGCATACTTAGAGAAATATGCTTGCCAAATGATGCCATTTTTAATGAACTATTAGAGAAATGTGCTTGTCAAATGATGCCATTTTTAATGAACTATTATCATTACCCATGACAGCTGAGTGATGCATATTCCAGCAGTCTGAAGAAAGCAGAAGCTCATAGCATTTCACCTAAAATATTTTGGAGCCCAATTCTGAATATTTTGAATCCCATATTTATGCATAGCATAAATAGCAAATATAACCAGATATACACACAGCACAAAGTCTGCCAGGTTTCTTTTAAATCTTTTTGACACAAAGTGAATCTTGAAGAATAAAAATAAGGAGAAAAAAGCTACATAAAAACAGGGAAATCAAGCTTTCCCTACTTCTTGTTTTAAGTCTAAGTTGACAGCTGAGCCCTATAATTAATAAACTTCTATTTCTGCCTGATCCTGCCATTGGGTAACAGTCCTGGGTTTGAGACACTGGAATCTGTTACCCATGAAATGACATTGATCCCATTCAGAACTGCCAGAACTGAATCAGATGGGAAAGCACAAACACAAAAAATACAGCAAGAGAGCTCCAAGTTTCCACTGGTGTTTTCAATAATTAGATGAACAGAAAGCCACGTCTTGAAAAACAAACAAAATAATTTCTGTTTAAAGAACAATGCTGTCACCTTGCTAACAGCCTTTCAAGAAATTAATCATGTGTAAGGAAGGAGAGATTGTTTTCTTTCTAGTCAAGAATTGTGGTGAGTCACCACTGCTGGGGCTTGCCAAGAGGCAATCACTGCACTCATCCTTCTGCTTTCCTTAAGGTTTATTTCCATGGGAATATCACGCATTTCACAGACTTTTTCAGGTGCCTTTTGCACCTGAGACACCTTTTTACCTACTATTCCCTTTTCTGCCTGTCAAGTCTTTTTGTAACAGGTTCAAAGGACAGTGTGGAAAAGGCAGAGCTCCTTCTCTGGATCTTCCCAAACCTTCCTCTGTGGAATCAAGGCAGTTTTGCTCAGAACTGCATCACCCCACATCAGCCGGGATTTACGTCTGGCATGTCTGAAAGCTTTCCTGGATATGAAAATCCTTCTTTAAAAAGAACAAACAAAAAAGCAGGGAGAAAGAAACCCCACTGAGCAGTAGAAACTACCCAAGTAAAACAGGCTGAAGGCTGAGGTATGTGATTTAATTGGGGGTGTATTTAGGCTAGCAGGAAATGCCACTGATAAGAAGTTAAGGACTAAATGGACAATGTCTTCTAAGGGATTTCAAATTCTTTGAAGGGCCTGTAAGGCAGCAGTCCCCTTAGAGTCTGTGCTGCAACCAGAGTTAATTATGGATTTATATATGTGGAGAAAAGGCTTGATAGTTATCTGTAATAAGCCTAAATTGGAGAGAGACAACCTGAGGTCAGAGAAGTTATTAGTCTGCCACAGAGAACTTGTAATGAAGCCAGAAAATGATGTGTGTGCAAGAAACCTCAAACCCACCTCCCCCTCCTTCCCAATCTGAAGTAGCCCTGCCTTCATCATCCTCACTTCCTGACTTGCACAAATCAAGGCTTTCCCTTTTCATAATATCTGCTAAATTGACTTCCCCTTCTCCATAGAGCATCCAGATTTAACAATCACTCTGTTACCCATGCTGTCACACACTCTCAAGGAGTCAGCTAAAAAGGTAGCTGCTTTCTGGAACACAAGAATTTTTCAGGATATCACCTGAAAAGATGGTTCTGAAGATGAAGGGAAGGGGAAGGGGAAGGGGAAGGGGAAGGGGAAGGGGAAGGGAAAGGAAAGGGAAAGGAAAGGGAAAGGAAAGGGAAAGGGGAAGGGAAGGGAAAGGGAAAGGGAAGGGAAAGGGAAAAAAAAGGTGTTTTTGGAGGCCAACAGAAACTCCTCACCCAGGCCAGCAGCCAGGATTTACCTGGCTGAGTCTCTGCAGCTCTGCCAGAGGATGGAGGTCACAGTCTGGGAGAGTTCCAGCTGTGATGTAAAAGTGCTAGAAAAGCTCTGGAGATAGTGGATTGAATGCCAGCTTTCCGTTGTGTTGTCAGAAACATCAGGTATCTACAAATGAACAAATTATTCACCCTGGGGATGTCTAACTTAATTTTCTGTATGCACGTCAAATCAAATTAAAAATCTTGCCTTTCCAAGAAGTTACTTTACTGCATTTCCAAAGGTGCAGCTTGATCAGCTGACTTTGATTTCACCAGAGACTTGCATTGTACAGAGAGTGCCTGCCAAACCTGCACACACACACACACAAAAGTGTTTAAGTGCGTGTTCTGAAAGGAGAAAAAAAAAATCCAGTCTTCCTGGCTTAAAATGTTTGATACTCTCTATATTCTGAACGGGCAGTTTTCAAGGGAGAAGTTTAAACAAAACCAGTGGTGACAACACCATCCTCAGAACCCAGGGGGTGTGTGCAGGAACTGCCCTGCTTCCCACCACCATTTACAGTGCTGGGTGCTCACACCACACTGAGATTTTGGTGATGGTCATGCAAAATTCGGGAGTGCCAAGGCTTAGGTGACCTCTGAACACTCAAAGCAATACTGGCAATGAATTCTTCCTCTTGCCCCAAAGGAAGAAACTCGAGGAGGCATTTTTCTATGCCATGCTGGACCTGTTGGGAACTGGGCTCCCCCTGCCCATCCAGCACTTCAGGGAAGACCCAGGTATGATCCCCATGCCTCACTCTGCCCTTTTTCTCTGCCCTGCATCTGCTCACAATGATTGCCAACTGGAAGGGCTGATTCTGTTAGAAAGCACAGAGGAGTGGAGTATAAAACTCCCTCTTGCAGATTCCCACTAATTGCTTTCCAGGGTTTTCTTGTCCAAAGGGAAAAGTGGAGCTTCTCTCTTTCCCTTCTAGTGAAGGTCATGATTTCAATTTAAGTTATGAGCAGAATCAACCTATCTTTAAATGAGCAGGTGAATAAAAATGTTTGAGGAGTCTGGGCTTTATGGATCAAAAGCTTCAGAGCCAGGAGACTGCAGTAATATGTGCTTCCATTAGAAACACATGTGCTGAATTTTAGGCAAAATACTTTTGTTTCCAATACTACCAGATACTAGAAATCAACCATTCATTTTTAGGTCATTGAGTTAAATGAGCACACTTGGTAAAGACATCATTCCTAACATGAAAGAACGTTTTTGGTAGCCTGTAAGCCTAAGATTTCATTTTTCTTGTGGCTAGCTGCTCATGTAATGAGGGAGAATACCTTTCCCCTTCAGAAAATATCTAGGTCTGTGTAAAATCTTCATCTGAGACTCACATTAAATGTTGATTTCATCTGTGGCTAAGAAATGATATCAAGGCTTGTAAAAAATCTGTTTCTAAGCCTTGCAATTCTCATGAGTGATAGCATTTAAAATGCAGTCAGTTAAAGACCTTTCATCTTTCTTGTGAAAGATGTGGGGAAAATGGGCAACAAAAATCAATTACCTGCTTCAACCTTTGGTTCAGAAAAAAATCAATGCTGAACTGTAGGTGTGTTCTGCTGCATTCTGGACTGCAAATTTTGGGGGATTTTTGGATGGAAGAGATGTTAGTTGGATTACGAAGCACTTAACACATTTGCAAAGATGTCTGAATGTTTTAGTGCCAGGAACCAACACTGAATTTCTACCATGCTTAGCCCAATAAATTTCTGCTCCTGATTTTTTTTACTGGATCTGTAGTTCAAAACTCATCTGAGTAATTCCAGTGCCAGGATGCACTTCTGATTCTCAATTGCAGTACTGGAGCAAGCACAACCCAAAAAAAGGATGTTCCAACAAAAAAAATTGGTGCCAAGGAATGACACCAATAGCTTAGCTATATTTAATTTATGGTACCTGATAAGGGACAGCCAATTGTTTCCTTTAATTTACCAATGGCTCCATAAGAAAAGAGGAAAGAAAAGCAACAAGAAGTGTTTTTACAGCTGAGTGAGAATGGAAAACCTTAATTTCTACCATGGTGTTCTGGAAAAGTTATGTACAGCCAACCACCAGGTTTGAGGTAAATGCCCAATAATGCTGATAGCAAGAGAGAGTCATTACTGCTGTCCTGAACCAGAAATGCCAAAAACCAGCACCACCCCCCCCCCCCCCCCAAAATGGGAATGAAATAAATATTACAGATGAACCACAGAGCTTATCTGCCTCTGTGCTTCATACACAGTTCCCTCATTTAATTCAGAAAAAATGTCAAAGTACAACTTTGTCTCTGACCTGACTTAAATCTTGGAGCTAATCTTGTGATTATGGCATATCCTCATGGCTGTTCTAATTTGTGAGTTATGATATCATGATTTTCCTATTATAAGCTGTTCTTTCAAAACACATACTTGGAATAACAAGAAGATATAAAGTATCTCTATGTGTCCTCCAAAACAAAGATAAATCAGGCGAATATTCTACAGGGTATATCTTATGATTCAAAATATATTAATAGGTTTCTAGGATAATATCCAAGGTATTACATTAAGGAAACAATGGGGCTGTTGAGATGGCTTCAGGAGAGCCACTCATTACTTTTGTTGCATGAATTTCTCCTGGCCAAACCTGGTACCAGTTTACAGTGGCTACAGAACCCACAATCACTTTCCAAAATAAGCACAATCTCCTCCAAAGCACCTGAGTAAATCTGAATGGCTCCTATTAACTGCTGATTTGCTTTATTTTGTAACAGAGCACTGCTTCAGGAATCCTGGAGCGAACCAGAGAATCATTAACATTTGGAAGGGGTGCACAGAGATCATCTGGTCCAGGCTTCTGTCCAAAACACAGCCAAACACAGGCCAGATAACTCAAGGCTTGGTCTTACCAAGTTGTGTATCTCTCTAAGAATGGAGAGTCCCCACTCTTCCACCATCAGCTGTCCCAGTACCTCATCCCCCTCATGAGGGCAGAACATTTCTCTGTATCTACACAGCATTTCCCATTGCCCAGCTTGGATCTGTTGCTCCCCTGTTCTGCCACAGGGATGAATTTTTTTCTACACCCTCCCATCAGGTGGCTGAGCCTTCCCTTTTTGAGCCTTTCCTTTTTATTCCCCAGTGCCAAGGATATGTCAGGTATCCCAGTCCTAAACACCTTGGTGATATTCTGCCAGACATATGGAACAGCTGCAGATTAAAATGCCACCTAAATATATATATATATATATTTGAATCTGGTTAAGTGTAAAATAAATGAAAGTTTCCAAGTACTAAAGAGAAGTTATTTCTGTTTTCTTTTCAGGAAAAGGGTGTCTTTCTTTTCAGGAAAAGGGTGTCTGGTGTGCCCTCCAATGCTCTCATATCTTTCAGAAGAACTTGTGCATCACAAGGGTTTCTGTGGCACATCTGGGTGCTGGAAACGCCTTTCAAAATGCATCATTAGTGAATGTTACACAGCAGGAAGTATGAGCTGTAATGCTCACAATGAGCTTGGAAACAACTGCTCACCCTTCCTCCACCTCAGCAGGGAACTGAACCACACAGACCTTGCAGGTGAACCTTCAGCCAGCACCAGATCAGGAAAAACAACCTTACTGCTGATGGAGAATCCATAACCAACTTAGGGGACACATCCTAACCCAGCAGGAGCTTCTCTTTTACAGGCTGTTTTTTGTGTATCAAATACAAAACAGGGATTTATAGAGATACAAAATGGATACAGAGGTGTTCAATAATCATATTAGAAACATGCAGAGAATGCTTTTAAAAACCCAATTGTTTCCTCTTGCTGGCACTCTCTCTCAAACCCAGCCTTCACTAATGCAGCTCAACCACACAATAACACAGCTCAATCACATTAAAGCTTCTAAATGTGCAACCCTGCATCAGATCTCAGAAATAAACAGCAATATGAGCAACCTCTTAACGGCCCAGGTGGTGTTCTTGCTCAAAACACCACATACTTATTATATTTCCATTAATAGTTAGCTGTTTTGTTTTATAGGTAGAAATTAATATTATAACTTCCTACAAAACCTTTTAAATAAACACACTCCTCTCAAATTATTAGTATTTAATACCAGAGTTGTTGAAGACCTTGAGACTTCCACACATTAGGCTCTTAATTTAAAAACAAACAAACCAGTCAAATAATCCCTAACAACAGAGAAAGCATCCCTGGTTTGTGCTAAAATAAAATTGCAGTTCTGAAATTTAAACCAGATTTTTTTGTTTCTGTGGAATGGAGACAAAATGGTGCTTATGAGTAGTTTGGTCACTTGTTTTGATGTTGCCAGCATCTCTCCAGGATGTGAATAATTAACAGTGGGGCACTCAGAGAGACTTGGCTCACTTCCAGGATTTCTGTGCTTTAATAATGCCTACAGCCTTTTAGATATTGAAAATTATCATTATTATATTGCTGTCTTCCTCCTAAGTAATTGATCTTCAGACTGTAACAAAATGATCACAGTTGCTTAATTAGTCTCAGATTTTAGGAAAAAGAGTTTGATCAGTATTTATGCACTTTATTAGGCACTTTTAAGATCAACTCCAATGTGGTGTAATTTGCCAGCTGCTGGATTACAAATTCCACACTCCCATCAGCCTTATCAGAGAGGCTAGACATTGGATTTTAAAACCCTCTTCTAAATATGCACTTGAATGAAACTGGCTGACCTGTTTATTTATTCATTATCACTGATTCAGAATTAAAGAATTCAGAATTCAAAATGTTGAGGTCAAAAGACCATGTATTCCTTCCTACAGGAATTCAAGCAGAATTTTTTTCTAGCCACACAACATGGGCACAAAAATACCTCGAACCTTTATACAAACAGTTTTGGCCAATGACTTTAGATCATTAAGAGCTAGTTCATGTTAGTTTGATTTCCAAGCTACAGAGAAATGTTATGTACTGAAGAAGCTTAAACGCTTATTAGCTCAGTCTTTGAAAATTTAGCAATAATTTGGTCAATTACTGCATAGGCTTTTCATGCCTTTAATGATACCACACTCTTAATGAAAAATAATTTAATCCAGTTGAACTGAAAATTCGGTTTTTCCTGATGAGGGTCACAATTCAGTATCATTCCTATCCATTTTTTTTCCTCTTTATCAAAGACAGTCCAGCTACACCACTCCCAAAGCATCTACTTTTCATAGAGTGCAGATTTCCTAGGGAATGGAATGTGAAGTATTTGGAGGCTTCTTGCACATTGAAGAATGATAAGAATTTCTAGTCTCATTGCTGGAAAGCAGCGAGTGTTCAAACAAAAAAAATAGCATGATATAAAATAAATATTACTTCTAGGAGCCTGTTCTGCTGTTATCAACAAAGATGCACCTTCTTTGATAAAGTGTGGTTCCAGCACTACAACAGAGCAAGGTTAGAACCATGAAGCCCCCTAGGTTAGAACCATGAAGTCACAAGATTCACAGGATGGTTTGGGTAGGAGGGGACCTCAAAGGTCATCCAGGTCTACCCCTTGCCATGGGCAGGGACACATTCCACCATCCCAGGTTGCTCCCAGCCCTGTCCAACCCTGAGCCCAGGTTGGATTAGGCAACCCTACACCTGTCCCACAGCCCCAAAACAGCCTCACTGAACTGCACTGTGCAGCATCACCCCACAGGCTGCAGCACAAGAGCCCTCTGGAGCAGAATTTCCCTAAAATCTGGTTAATTTGTGCCACAGTCATTAGACTAATAATATTTCCCAGTCCCACCTCTCAGACTAGGTCGAGTTGCTGGGTTGGGCCTTGCACATTTAACTATGAGTATTTCTCAGGATGGAGATTACACAGCTCACACACCTTCTTCAGATGCCTCTCCCAGCCCTTCATCACTCTCAAGGGAAGCATTTTCCACTTCCAAATATCTGCAAATCTCTTTGGCTGCAAGTTGTGTCTGCTGTGCACCTCCAAGTGTTTGGCCCTGCACACAGTTTGAATTCTTTTGATCAGCAGCAAAAGAGCCACCATCACATATCTAACACTGTTCAAGTTGCCACCAAGACAGTCAGCACACATATGCGTTATAAAACGGGACATTCAGTGCTACTTGCACTCTGGTCATGAATCCAGATGCTGTAAACCATGAGCAACCTGCTATCACTGGATACAGGCACTACCCACACTGAAAGTTCATTCCCCTTAAACAAAGTTTTTCAAAAGGCTATTTTTATTGCAATGTTTCTGTGAAATTAGCTCAGTAAAAAAGTTACTCTGCTTAAATCTAACTTTGTTTGACACATAAGTACACGGAGGTCATACCCAGCTCTCCATAAACATGTGAGTGCTTGAGGGGTACAAACAGTAAGATATAGGAATTTCCACGATAATTGAATGCTGACAAAACCATTTATTATGAACATCAGCTGTAGAGACAGACACAGGAACGTGGCCTTTGCACTCTTCAGAACAGGACCTGACACTGCACCAGTATGAATATAAAACTAAAGCTTGAGAGTAAGGGACGCCAGGCTCACTGTCAGCTTCACTTCAGTGAGTCTTCAGTCCTTTCCAACAATGTTTGCTTTTTCCAGGATGTATTTCTTCAGATAGATGTCCTTTAGCTTTTTCACTTAACAGGTGTATTTCTGTAATTTCTGCCACGTCTTGTTTTGTGTATGCAGTAATGAGAGGTCATGAGTGCACTATAAAACAGATCTCTCAGGTCAGGAGGCCTTGAACAAAGGCAAATATTGCTAAAGGCAACGTCCCTTTAACTGCTAAGTGAGGGGAACTAGAAAAACACCACATTGTCCTCATCAGAATATTTTTGCCTCCAACAGCTGGAACTTTTCAATGGAACTATTACTGGAAGAGAGTGACACAGTAATGTTTTTATCAGTTTACATGGACAGCTACTCATACAAGCCAAGATCAGGCTGTTGTAGGTGTGCTGGCAAGAGATTAGCAGGAGCAGCTGGAATTTGAGAAACTCACTCCTGTAGCCAGCTGTTTGAGTCAGACATTTGGACTCTTTAGCTGGTTGGTCTATGACACATTTGTTTGTTTTTTTTTATTTAAGTGAACAATGGCTTCTGTTGCAGTATTAAAAAAACCCCAAATTATAATAAGGTCTGACAGTTAATTTAATTAAGCAATAACTGTCTTTGATGAATGGCTAAAGCAGTTTATCTTCAGGAACACTTCAACACCCTAGAAGCAAAAAAATTGTCTTTTTTCTGATTCTAGCCAGTAAATTCTCTGGGGAATGAAGTGATCTTGCTGTCTCCTATGGCATATGAAATGTTCTTAGGAATTTAGTTTTATATTTAGTTCTGATCCCCAGGTGTTTTCCAGAGAATTACGAATCAGAAATCCAAGCAGCAGTAACAAAAATCACCACTGACCATCTTTCTGCAGTCAGCAGCAAGGACTCCTCCTATGCCAGGACTGCAGTGTGTAACTGTGGTTAAGGTCCTGCACTGAGTTACTGCTTTGTGCCATAGCTGAAATTTGACAATTTAAGATCACACTCTTCTGTAAAAAAGACTCTTTATGATCTGCTGAAGGTTGCCCAACATTTTTGTCTTACCCTAATCAGAAATCACACATCAAAACCACATCCATTGCACGCAGGAAAAAGGCTGGCAGCTTAATGAGGTTAATGAGGTTGTGTTCCCAGATTGGCACTAGGATGGATGTGCAATGTGATTTCCACATGGCCTTTTCCAAAGCAAGCCATGACACTGAACTCAGGGAGAATCCTCAGTGAGACCAGAGAGAAGGAAAACAGTACCTGACTCCACTGGCTTTATTCAGCAGTGCTGAATGCAGTTTGCTGGATGTGGCAGGAATTTTAGCAGGACAATTCTGAGAACCCTTCTAAAAGACAGATCTGAACTACTGGCCCTTGAGGAATTTCAGCACCCAAAAGAAAAGTTAAAGGAGCAGCCAAGATACCATGATACAGCAATCACAGCTCAAGACTGAATCACAAAACATGAACTTCAGACTACATTCTTATCACCTTGTGCAGGTGATTAATTTAGGTATCACAGCAACTAAGATTTAGGCCCTCAGCCCTAGTAGGACATTTCAAAGAAATGCTCAAAACAGTCTGGAGTCATTTCACCACCTCTGGCAGACATTACCCAGTCATTTGCCACAGTGGCTGAGCTCTCTCACTTGATAATGAAGAGGATATTTTTGATGGATTACTCTGCTTTCCTGCACAACAAACAACTCCTTCAAACCCAGCTGATTCTCCCCACTCCTTAAAATTACATAAAACTATTTGATTATGGAGAGCTGCTGCCAGTGTTTCAGGAAGTCCTGAAGATGACCAGCACTTGTATTTGTGCCAGTTCTACCAGTGTGGCTGGAACTGCCACATGGAAGCTTTGCTCCCTTCTCAGTTCCCACAATCCAGGGCACAGGTGGGTACTGAGATGTTTGTGAGGGGGACCACAATGCACACATCAGAGCCACTGCAGAAATATGATCCAGCAGTGCCTGAGCCCTGCAGGGAAACACACCTGGTTTTGTCAAGTAACATCCATCCATCATGGAGAGGAAGGTTTTACAAAGGAAGGTTTTACAAAATCACGTCCAGCAGAGATGCAGAAGTAAAATTCTTACAGATTTGTCATGTCTTGAATACTGACACATCACCTAAGCACCAAGTGGGTGGAAGTTTCCTCCATTGTCTCTTTGGAGCCACTGAAACACAACCCATGGGAGGTGAATTTGGTCCAACTGGCTCAAGTCCAGCTGTGACAGCAGCAGTTTCATCCACTGCAGACATCAAAATCACCTCTTTATTTTACTGCAGGTGCACAAAGATTTGTTTGTGCCTACCCCTGTTTGGAAAAAGACAAGACCCTCAGCATGAAAAGCACAAAAAACCAACAACAAAAAACCCAACCCAAACAAACATAAAAAACAACACTCCCCCAAATCTGCTCTTCTATTTCTAAAAACCTTTAACTGTAAATAAACAGCAGTAAGTTTATTGTGTTTCTGTGATCCTGAGAAGCAATGTCTGTGTTCCAGAGTGTTTTCCCAAGCATCTGTATTGTAAAGATGTTTCCTTTGAATACACACAGAGAGATCAGAAGGGCTGCTCCAGCATTCCCATGGGAAAGTTTAAACTTGTGAAACAAATGTTTTCATTGGTTGTGCTAAATTACAGTTTAACTCCTTTTTTTTTTTTTTAAACAAAGTGCAATTTGCAACCCACATTATTACTGCTGCTTGGTCAAAAATATGTGATTTCAAGAGAGTAAAACTAGAATTGCTCCTAAGGGTTTGCAGTTAATGGCTGAGGGACATACAGAAGCATTGTTATTTGTTCACAGATGGATAACTCGAAATGCTAGCAGTAGTTCAATGTTTAAACAAACAACTTCTAGAAGTAATTGACTGTTCAATCGCTTTTACTTCTGGGTAGTATCAACTCTTTCATTCCCAGTTTTTCTGGTCATCTTCACAGGCCCTGCTGGTATTGGATTTGTTCTTCCCTTAGAAATCCTGAGGCACTTGTATCCATTATCATCAGTTAGACTAATAAAAATTTTTTATGGCTTTGATGGCAACCCATATTATCATATTCAAGTATTATCAGCATTTGTAAATACCAGTTCTTATTCATGTTTTACTTAGGGAAAAAACCCCAATACCTTTCTTGAAAAGCCAACCCAATTTTTAGCCCTGTGTCATAAGAAAATTAAAGTGATTGTAAAATCTGCCTAATTTTACATCTTTGTTGGCTTTCCACCTTAGTATATCTGAGATGGACTTTCATAACCACTTTGACAGAGGAGCAGTGATCACAATTAGGCTTTGTTCTAATAAACCTACTGAAAATAGAAGCAGCAAAGAAGATGAAAAAAAGGAAGCCCCCGTTAGTGGTGCCCCACAAACAGGAAAGACTGCGATATAAACTCCTATTTTATTGGACACCAGTGAATCGAGGCACACAAGAGGCTCTGCAATATCCCAGCTGTGGGAAAAGCTTCAATTGGAACTTAGATTTTACTGGACATCAGAGAGTCCAGCCATGAAACTCAAATCCATAGGAAACCAAGTTTCACTGGTTGCACTCCCCACAGACAATAGGTAGTTTTATTTATAGGAAATAGGTATTTATCAGAGATTTGATCCCATGCTCATGCCTTCTGCTGTTTACATGCAAATGTCAGTAAATGCAGCCAGCACACACGCAGCCTGCAGGAGATACTGTCTGTCTGCAAGAACAAAGCACTGCAAATCAGGAAACTTTGGCACCCTTCCTGACTCTTTCACCAGGCTCCAACGTGTGATCTCAGGAAAAAATCAAAACATTCCCATGGGTCAGGCTTCCTCTACCTATATATTTACCCATATATATTTATGTTTATACAGCACTTGCCATTCCCAGCTAGAAGACTGTCTGTGAAAGCAAGGAAGTTTGGAAGTGTTGCTACACTTCCACACCTGACTCTATACTTTAAAAGGTTGTTATTTCTATACTAACTTCACTTCTTCAGTTATAGAAGACCTCTCTCAAATAAAAAACAAAACAATAATTTCTGAACCACTCTCTCCAACCCCAGTGAGAGGAGCCACCCAATTAAAATGCAATGCAGTTTTGCAGACTATAAAAGCATAACAATGTTTTTAACAGACTGTTTTTACTATAACGGCAGAAAATTATACAAAAGCCAGATTTTTGAAAATAGCTCTGTTTAAAAAGAAAAAAAAAGTATTTTCAGATTTTTTTTTTCCTTCTGCTGAGGCAGCTGTCCAGGAGGAACAAATTCTACATCTTAAGAATCATTTAAAGCAACAGTTTCACCCTGCCAGTCAAGGCTACAAGACTCAAAATTAATGCCATCTCTAAACTCTAAAACAGCAGGTGTTGGATACCTTAAAACATCTCTTTTTGCTAAAGACTCTTTTCCTGAAGGCCAATTTTGAAGTCAAACAGCTGACTTTTTTCCAGGGAGCCAACACAAAAAAGGCAGAGGGGTATCCCAGCCCCCAGTGCAGGGAGGCTGCAGAGCACAGGGGTGGAGCAGAGCTGCAAGCCCAGCTAAGGAAGAAGTGATGTCCTGGAGCAGCTACCTAGACCAGGACTGGACAGAGTGAAGAGAATTAAGTGGGTATTTATGAAAGGCCTTCACTAGGCACACCTTGGGCAGCCAAAAGCCTCGCAGAGGATGACGAACCTCCCCAGATGGATGATGGTCACGAGTTCTTCAGACAGATATAAATTTGGGTTATTTGCATATCAGGGGTTAATTCTCCAATTACAGCTTCAGGTAATGAAATCATGTACCCCCAGTTTGGTCTTACCCCCAATTCACTTTTTAAAATACTTTTTCAGAGCCTGAGGCAGATCATGTCCTTGGTTTTCTGGCCTGGAAGAATTGTTTTGTCTGACAAAAATGAGAAGACAGCTTACTAACCCTCTATACGGAGTTCAGAGTGATACACTGACACAGTAAAGGATCTGAAAAACACAAAAGCTAAAAACTTAAGGCATCAGAAGGCCAGCAAGGGACCACAGTGTGTACTGCCTGTGAGAGGTCATCCCAGGATACACAGGGAAGCCTGTGCAGGCTGCTCCGCGGGGAGAGGCATCTCTGACAGCAGCGCTGACACACGGTTTTCCATGGAAAGGGTGTGGCCAAGGATAACACCATGTTTCTTAAGTTAGCTCACTGCCTCTCAGCACAACCCTTTCACAAAGTGGGAAGAGGTGGGAAGAGAAAAGCAGCCGACTTGTTCCTCCTTCTCTTCCTCCATCCCTTCCAGCCCTCCCGTTCCACTATTACCATAACACCAATTTATAAGCTGCAGCAAACAAGAAGGCAGGAAATAGCCTCAGAGGGGCATCTACTCCACCTGTCTCTTCTCCAGGCGCCATGGATGGAAGCTCATAATTAACAGGAAGCGTTTCAGTGTTTTGACTAGGCCAGAAAAAGCAAGGGTTTACTTAAAGTAACACTGGCAAAGCCACTATTAATATAGCACATAGTCCTTTAATGAGGTAATCTCTGCACCATCAGAGCCCTGCTCTGTGTGCCCCCAGACTGACGTCTGACCTCAGCAGCCACCAGAGGGGAAAACAAAGAGTCCATGACAACATGGCTAATGACACACAAACCCCACTGCTTGTGCTGGGCTTTTATTGACACAGGTTACACACAGCTGACTTCCACCCCAGGAGCTACAACAACAAACCAGGCACAGCCCAGACACGGCCTGAATGGCTGTTGTGACAGAGCCGTGGCAATGAAGAATGGCTCTAACAGGCCATCAGAATTATCCTTTCTGGCAGTGGTAAGGTATCTGCCCAGCTCCAGGCTCCTGTTATGATTGGGTATTGTTGGCCCTTTGGGAATTGCCCATCGTTACCGTGTGAACCAAAGCCACAGGTCTTTCCATGGAACTGGGTGAGCCTCGGATGGCCCTTTGTATAAAACTGATAATTGATGTGTTGAAACCTCCCCAAAGCCCTTCATTATGTTTTACTGCATAGGGCCAGTGGATAATCAGAGGAGAACGCCAGCAAAACCCAAGGAGTCTGCTGAGGCAGCAAGTGCTAATGCAATTTTTTACCACAATACATAAATAACCCCCCCCAAGTTCCTCTCGTAAGCATATGTGGTAAAAGGAGCATGCAAAGCTTTTATCACGCAACTCTTGTGTTGCTTTAGAATAGTTAATCAAATAAAAGCTTCCAGAGCTCTGACTAATGAAAATCTACGCCCTACATTTGCTTTGGCAGTTGGACACCAATATTATGTTACTAAAGCAATGGAGCTTTAATACAAAAATGAGTGAACTGAGGGAATTGTGCTAAGAGAAGAAAGATGAGAGGAACAAGATGGTGTTAAATTCCCAGAACACGATTGGACACATCCACTGTTTTGCCCGTCTCTTCAGGAAGGTCTCCAGATCTCTGTATCAATATGAGAACATCTATGTGTAAATAAACATAGCACAGAAGTGCTTACAAATTAACATTTCATCCCCACCTCCTCCAGCTATGTCTGGCTTTACAAAAATTGCTGCCTGTGGGCTGAAGGAAATCCCTCAGATGCCTCCCTACATCACACCTATGCTCTCCATGCTGTGCCTAAATTTTAACATCCATTGTCAATATTCAAACTTCCATTCTTTGTTGAAAAGTTTTGATATTTCAAGCACACATCAACATAACTTCATCACACTAATGTCAAATAAAGCTTATCCATTTCTTTTCTCTCACAATTTTAAGGTGATTTTGGATACTAGGAAAACCAGAAAAAAGAAAAAAAAGTCATAGACAGTTTCTGGAGGCCAAGGGAATTTTCACTTGCATGTCCCTTGCTATCAACATTCATATATTTTTATAATTTTTAAGCAAAAGCATCTCATTTCAATCTATTGAGCAGAAACAAAACACTTCAGCTGAGTTAATCTCAACACATTTCCCACTGCCATGGAGAAGTTCCAGTTCAGATGCCATTTACTTTAGGCTTTCTGTATCTCCCATAATAAATTCCAGTTGTGTGACTCCATGATGAGTTGCACGAGACTAACCATGATGTGTTACAAACAAGACTGGTCAAAGAAAAACTGTTATTTTATCTCAGAAATAGCCCTCTGGTCAGCTCAGGCTTCAGGAAACAAATGCAGCTTGGATTTCAGGCCTTGGAGGGAAATGTACTGCTTGGAAAAAAGCAGGTATATTAAGTTGTTTTAAAACTAAATATTTGCAATGCATTCAACTAAATTCTAATGGGCACCAAACTGACCTGAAAGAATATACTGCAATTTGGGTTTCCTGCCATGTTTTGGCAATATTTCAGGCTCTCACATGGAAAAAATAGATTTAGTAGACACTGGATTTTCCACCAGACAATGGTTCTCCAACAGGTTCTGTCAGTAATTGAAATTATTCAATATTTCTGTATATACAAGACCATTTCCCCTCCCTCACTCCTCCTGCCCCCACTGCACACACAAAAAAGAGCCAAACCAGCAAATGGGAAGGGTAAAAGAAAACTAAACTACACTAGACACCAATTGGCTTCCTTGGATTTCTCAGTTCCATTTTCAAGGCCCCTGAAATAAGAGTTTCTCTCTCCAGTTAACTCGTTAATGAGCAGACACAGACAATCCCTCATCACATCAGGCTGGGGCTCCAAGGAAATTCACCACCCACTCATCCAGAATCTATTCTTCTTCTGCAGGTGTCTTCCTCTTTTCTGGACATCTCACAAAGGATATCCCAGGTTAGCTTGACAAGTGGGAATACCACTGGCCATGAAGAAACTGACTGATGACCTGGTCAGTTTGTTATTAATCTTTGCTTGATGGGAATTGAGAGAATCTGGCCTTGGCCAGCTCCCAAAGTGAGAACTCAACTCAGTCCAGCTCATTCATATGTCATACCCCACAGAAACTAGAAATATGACAGCACAAACCTCTAGACTATTAATTCTTTTACCTTTTTATTGTTTCCATGGGGCAGCAGAAGCTCAGCTCCCCAACCAGTAAGAGAACCTTGAAAAGCTGAGGCAAATGCAAATGTCACTGAAAGGTTCAGTTCCTGCATCCAGTGAGGACAGGAGATCTAGATAAGTAAATAACCTGCTCCTAGATCACTGGCCAGGTCACAATCTGCAGCAGTTATTTATTCACAAATAACTCAGATAGCAGGTGGAAGGGTGAGAGCAGTCTGGCACACAGAGGTTAAGGTACAGGAAAATGAAATTATACTTCTCTTTCCCTTTGCCTCCCCTCTCTCCACTTCCACACAGAGGTTTAAAGCAACTCTTGGCCCAGAAACAGCAGACAAAAAGGAGGTTCACCTTTCACATTACCAAAAAACTCCATCAATCGCCAAAATTTGAAAATTACAAAATTCAAACTAGCCACACCTCTCAGGTAGGCTGTTCAAAGCACCAATCAGGATCCCCTTAAGGAAAACCCTTTAGCTTTACCCAGATGTCCATTACACAGCAGGTGACTCCTTCCAATACAATAACTCAGAAGGGGCTGGAAGCCAAAGTTTCATCTTGGTGGCAAACAAGCATAACAACAAACAGCTAAAATCCAGTTCAACCCTTCAAAAATGTCTTTACCTCCTCAAAAGTGAGGTACATGCTTTATCTCAGATTAACTTTAAACATTCTTCTAAACTTCTTTTTCTTCAATACCCTCACTAGACTTCACATCCAGCTTGCCTAACCCAAGGGAGAAATGTCCTAAGCCAAAGCAATAATATGAAAATATTATGGTTGAGTAGCTCAGTTTCCAAGTGACATAAATTGGCAGTAGCTGTTGGGATTGTTGGAAAATTTAATAAAAAATTAAATTTTATTGTGCCAAAAAATCCTTATGCCTGGAATCATATAACACTGTCCCAGTGATACTAGTACACAGAAACCAGAAAAACAGAGAAAAGGAGCAAATTCTGCCCAAGGGTTCTAAAAATATCACTGATTTGAAGCATTTTAGTTCCTGAGTGCCCAGTAAGATACTCTCAAAACGTGCTTTGGAAATCTGCATATTCCTAAAGGCTGTGAAGCTTCACAAGGGTGCATTACAAGACAGATTTATGCTTCTGAAAGAACCTGATTTTAAGCACAGCCTTCCCTAACAATTAATATTCAGAAATGTGGCAGAAAGCAAAAGTTCTTAATAGTGTTTATTTTTTGGAAGTGCAGGGTGGCCATGCTAGAAACACACACACACACACAAAGGATAAAGAGCAGAGTGTTGAGATCCTTCTGCCAACATTTTCCCCTCGTGGTGACTTCCCCACCAAACCTCTGACAGGCTTTGAAATAATAATAATAATAATTTTATAAACCAAAAGATTAACATCCACTGGAACAAAACCCAGACAACTGCGAAACAGGAACACAAAAATAGCTAAACCAGGGAGGGAAAAGCAAAAAAAATATTCTCTATAGCTACTGTATTCTTCATGGGTTTGATTAAGTTGCTAACTTTAAATACCAGTAGACTCTCTTGTTTTGATTTTTGTGGTTTTTGTTTGTTTGTTTTGTTGTTTGTTTTGTTTTTAATTGGAAGTGGGGGGTTGTATTGCTTGTCGATATGTTGTCTTTCAAAGGCTCCAGTTTCAACACTTGTTAGGAACCTGAGATGCAGCATTAAAATAAATGGGAATGTGATGATGAGAGTTAAAGAATATTAATTGGACATCAGAGCTACTGGAATTTACATTTTAAGACAGACATAAATAAAAGCACCTCTGCCAAGGGAATAATGTGGTGTCAAAGCCAAGCCTTCAGAAATGAGGGAACACCTGTTAAAAATACACATTTTCATACAACCCCAGGCAAATAGTCCACTGAAAAATTCTAAGTGATTCTGCCATTAAAGACTGGTTTACACACACGAGATTGAACATACAGTGAACCTCCAGTCTCTGAATTATGGCATTTGAACCACTGATGTCCTTCTAATACCATTTTTTAGATGCAATAATTCTGCATTTTTCATCTCTGTGCATTTGTAAAGCACACACAAGTAACATCAGCTTGATGGAGCTTCCCCGATTTACTGCAGCAATAAAAAGCTAAAGAGTCCATGCAGTAAAGAGAGATCTGGAAGGGTTTCAAACTCAAAGAATTTGTTCACTTCATGCAAGAGAATGGGTCTCTGAAAAATGAGGAAGCCCATTGGGGTGGGAGGCCCATTTTGGTGTGGCAAAAGGCTCTTTCAGAAAGGCAGCATTTTTATGTGTTTGTGCAGTTCTGACTACAGTGGAGACTGGAGTACAAGGCTAAAGCAAATAAGAATTACAGAATCACAGAATGTAACAGAAGCAGTTAATCATATCTGACTTGAATATGGTCTGTATTACACAGTGTACTCCAGTGTTTTCACTTCAAATATTGCATTTTTGGAGAAGATGCTGGAAAGAAATGCACAGCATTTACAAGCACAGAACTACAGTAAAAAAAGCTGCTGTCACATCCCACGGCAACTGTGACAAGCTGAGAATCCTGGGAGGACACACTCCACCAACTCCACAAAAGGAACAAGCACACAGACAATTGATTTCTCTCATTTGAGTCTCTGGAGAGCCTCCTCAGTAGGACAGCTTATCTGAAAGCAGAACCAAAAATGGTTTCTGAGAACACTTCTCATAGAAATAACTTGTATGGAAAGGAAACCATAATAAGGACACCATCAAAAATTACTCAGTGAAATTAGGAAAATGAGTAGGCACCGAAAGATTGGCTTAAATCAATCAGTACTGAGGTGGAATATGTAGAAATTCCCTCAGAATTCCTTGTTTGCTTTTACTCCCAGTGTGCAAGCACAGATCTCAAGGGCATGGATGAGAGGTGTGACACAGGCTGCAGGTGTCAGGTCCTTGCGACAGGACTGTGTCAAAAGAAACTTCTGCTCAGTGTCAGCAGCTTCAGCCCTGACATTAATTAATAAAGGGAACCCAACACCCTCTCCTTTTTATACAGAATGTGTGTAACAGCGAGGGCTCTGTTGTGTTTTCAAAGGAGCTGACATCCTAGATGAGGTTTTATCTGTGTGCCAGTCACCCAGATCATACAACATGGATTGCAGGACTGCAGCATGTGGCAGGAAAAGAAGCAGTTTTGGCTCAAAAATACTCTCAGGTTAAGAGGCTGAGCTTACTTCCAGGGAATAATCAGGTGCTTGATTCAGCACTCACAGTACTGAAAATGTCCCACCAGGTTTTATTTATGTCCTCAACAAGTCAGGAAAATAAAACATTTCACAAGGGGGAAGTCAATTCAGAAGGAAGACATCATCTAATTTAAAAAAACTCAAAAATACGATATTGTTCTTCAGTGAAAACAGGCTTTCTTAGGGACTTAACACAATTCCTTTCCAAGGCCTTTTCCTCTTTGTCAGCTTCACCTTGAAGAGAAGCAATCATACAAGAGGGACATGAACATCATTCACGGTGCATTCAAAGGTAAAAATCCAACTTATCAGAAAAATACAAACTCGGAAAGGACACACAGTTTTTTTGGGTTTTTTTCTTCCCAAATTTTGCCAAAACCAAACAGCAGCCAAGTGAAAGGAAAGCTCTGCCATGACAATTTGACCTTCTCACTGCCTTGGTAAAAACCATACTTGAGGGCACCTGCCTGGGCCAGAGTGGTTCACACTGAGGGCAGGAGGGTGAATTGTCCTGAGTCTTTTACAATCTCCTGACCAGACTGGGAGGTGTGTGAGGTCCTGCAGGTCTGCCCTGCTTGTTTGGGAGAGTGACCAAAGGCACCACAGCAGGACAAACTGCCATGAACCTGCAGCCAGGAATTTCTGTGCAGGATAAAGAATGAAATTTGCTTTTTGTTGCAGCAGAAGAAAAAAACCTGGCTGGGGAGGAGAACCATCTGTTTTCCAAGTGTAATGGCAGAGCTGCAAATGAGGCTCCAACATCCTTCCACTCTGAAAAAGACAGCAGAGTTAGAGATGAGGCTGATGTGAGCAGCTGCCATGCCAAATTCCTGGAGACTCCGTTTGCCATCTCATTCTGGTTTGGTTTGTATTCCTGCCCTTCTTGGTGTCCTCTGAACTGACCATCAATGAGAGCAGATGTGGAATTAGGCAAATAAAGCAGGAAAAAGTTTCCCTCTTCCTTTGCAGAATGTATTTTGCATCCAAATGCAAATGATTTTATTTGGTTAAGGAATGATCTAATGCAGCAATTTGGTGCTGTAATTTTTCAAGTGGATTATGGTTGGCCATGGATGTGCCCTGCAAACATCCCAAGTTCAGGTGTAAAAACTGGAGTGAATTAATCTTTTAAGAAACAAGAAGGTTGGTTCTACTACATTTCTTGACATATTTTGAGAAAAGGCTGGGTTTTTCCTAAGTTATTTTTTTAAAAAGCTATTCACAATTTTCCTGTTGCTTCTTCTAATTCATGACATCATTACTACTCCCTAAATAACTAAAATATTACCCAAACTCCAGAAAAACACAATCTCTTACTTTCTTCTAAAACATAGTGTTGTGTTTTGGTCCTTCCAGGCCATTAAGCTCTTTCTGCCACACTTCTTTGGTAAAATACCTCAAGTACCACCATGACTCAGTGAGCAAATAATCCATGGAAAAAACCAAACAACACCTTCTGTCTCTGAGGTCTGACATGCCTTGAGTTAGGATCTGTAAGGGAAACTAATTATCTTCTTGCTATGTCATACATTTATGGTATTGATATTAAAAATTAATTTATAGTATTATGCCAGGGAGACATGAATTGGTGAGACACTGATAATGGATATCCCCATGGTGAATTTCAGATTATTTCAGTGACCAATAACTGAAGGAAATATTAAATAGTCTACTTTAGAGGATAACATTTGGCCCACTACAATGCTATTGAAAAAATTTATCACAAAGGAAAACTCTTATGTTAATCTTAGCTCATGTGCAGAGCTGGGAGAAACAGAAGCTGATGTCAGTACAAGAATCTAGATCCTGAAATCTTTATTTTTTGGTGGCTGAGATCAACTAATTTGGCAAATATAACTGGTAAGTATACACTGAAAAATTAAATACAGAAATACAGACAACAGTCAAAAGATGCTATTTAAATATATTTCCTAATGCCCATTCAAATATGATTCATGAAAGAAAAACAAATAAACACAGCACACACATTGGACCAATAAAAGTAGCTATGGCATTTCAGGGGGGGCTTTTCCCCTAAATCACTGGTGAGGACATGATTAACCTTCTTTGATTCATTTGAGACCCTCATTCATGGCAGGACTCAGAACAACAAATCATTCCCAGAGGGAAACACACCGGTACATTTTACTATTGAATTTTGCATTTTGTTTTCTGTCTTCATGCAAGACAAAAACCAAAGTAGAATTTATTGTTAATGTGATGACAGAAGCTTTTCAAAGACTGCTACCCTTTAATTAAATTTCAACTTCTTTTGATGGCACTAGATATTATCCTAACATATAACTGTCCTAATTTTGTTTCAAGAAGCCCTAATTGCAGCACCACATTGAGCAGTATTGCAGCCGACATGAAATAAGTGTTCTACCAAAAGTAGACCTTAAACAGATTAAAAATACTTTGCCACAAAGGAATTTTTGGATAGTATTTGGCAACAGATAAACTAGATGGGAAAGATCATATAAATACTGGGAACTGAAAAATCAGGATATTGGAAATAGTTCCATTTTCAAGAGCCTGGACTGAACCATACTATTTTTAAAGACTATCTATTTAGAGGTTTTCCTGTTAGATTGACTAAAAAGAACTAAAAAATAAACCCAAACCAAACAAATAAAAACCACAAACAAACCAAAAGCCTAAAATAATCCTACATTCCTCCTTCAGTCTACGACTAGAGAGTTTTCTTCATTCATCACTTAAATAATAATAATAATAATAAAAATAAATATTCAAAGCATAGATAAAAGCAGGTATTGTATACTAAACATCCAGACATACAATAGCCCTGGCTGGACACAAACCATGAGCCTGAGCTTTACCAAGGAGGTTGATTTCCCAGCTTTGGCCACAACTCAGACTGCACAGTGGGAATGATTTATTTGTGGGATTTGGTTATCACTTCCCTTGTGGTCCTGCTTTGGAGCTCCCCTGGTTACAGATGGAAAAGGAGCCCCAGACCAGAGAGAGAGCTGGTCTGAAATGGTGCAGCAAAAATATCCATGTCCTTATTTGGCTGGGGCAACAGGAGGAAGGCCAAAATATACATTTCTAGTAGTGTTTGAATTAATATCTCCTAGAAAACCCCCAGTGGTGTAGCCAGGAGGGGAAGCCAACACCAGAATTCAAAGGGTAGAAGGGGGCAAACCAATGAATGAAACTCCTTCCCATTTCCTAAAATATGTAAAGCTGAGGGAGAGGAAACCAACATAGCAAGATCCCAACTAGATTGGGATCAGAGAAGAGAAATGTGCAGAGAAATGAGGATATGGATGGTTTGATCTGGGGCTGTTCTCTGCAGTGTCCCAGGGAAGAACAACACATGGAGAAACAGCCAGCAGGCGTGGAGGGCAACATCCACTTTCCCATTCAGAGCAGCTCAACGGCCCCACAGCTCTGGGAAACACCCCTCCAAACAGCAACTTGCAAAAAAAAAGATAACGTTTCACCAGCCCAGACAAAAAAGTACCTATTTCCCTGCTCACCTGTCACCCTGCAGCTTTAAAATGAAAAGCCAAGCCCTCCCCACATGGAGACCCACAAAGCAGAAGTGCATATTGTGCACACATGTCAGGGAGAGGTGGCAGGGCTGCCAGATGTTTGGGTCCAGATCAGTAACCAGACACCACACAGGCCTGAATAACAGGTAAAAAACCTTTTTCTTTTCCCCCACAATGACATTTGCTTCCTTGGGAGAGGACGAATCAGCTCAGCTTCAGTGAAAGTGATTCATCACTTTATAATGACAAACCAGAAACCTCAGGAGGAACATGCTGCCCTCCCTGTTCTTTGTTTTTCCAGGGGTGAAGAACAAAGTGGCATCAATTAATTATTAATTGAAAAGATCTTTTCGCACGAAGGATGGTGAATTATTGTGCTCTGCTAACAATAGTTAATTTGTTTCTGAGCAAGACTTCTGAAATATTTCAGTATTTTTCTTCATGTTATATACAAAGATTTGAGAGATTAATTGTCCAGATGTTTCCTTGGGTTTTGTTCTCTCTTTCTCACATAATAAAAATCTTTCAGCACACTTTTTTTTCCCAATAAACCCACAGTCCATCTGTTATACTTTGCTGGAGACATAAAACAGCACTACATGTGTGTTACAATCATTCTAAAAAGTAAATCTTCACCATTTTCTTTTACAAATAAGGTGAAAGATTCCATTTTTATTTGTTAGGTAATGTCTTGATATGTTGCCCTTTGCCCTAAAACAAAGCTCTGTTCACTAATACCTTCACCTTTGCTTCTAATGTCACGGGGTAAAATATTCAAATTCCGAGTCAGACCATCAAGTATTCCTGTCTCACAGCAGAAAAACTCTGGAAAAACACAGCAGAGCAAGTCTTTAACAGCTCTCTCCAGTTTAAATACAGCACAACTGCTTCAGAACAGTTTAGAACTAATCAGTCTCAGCCTGCCATGAGTGATTAGTGAAAAGTGAAAAATGGTACTGTGCATTTTTATTTCTGTATGTATTACAAGAAGCATTTGTTCTGTAAACTGAGCAAGTGAAAACACAGATTAAAGTGTAGGAAGTGTCAAAACCTACTCTGTAGATTGCTGCTGCAAAATGAAAGTCCTGAAGCAGAACTGTGAGAAATGTTTTCACTGTAGCCATGCAAAATCGACACTTTTCAAACCCCGTTACCAAACGTTCTTTTGGGAAGCAAAATTTCAAAATTTCAACCCTGCTGTAGACATGATGATTTTTAGTTTAGTTGATACTACAAAAAAAAAAAAAAAAAAAGAAGAGCCTCAGAAATCTTTCTCATCTATTCCTTCAAAATCCCACACCAAATAAACCCAGCAGGAGAGTATTGAATAAAATAGTGAGGTAAGTCCATGTCAAGAAGACCTACACTAGCAGATGTGTTAGAGTCACAACTTGCACAGATTTGAAGGAAAGTTTATGTAAAAACAACTTTCTGACGAGGCAGATGAGACCTGAAGTGGGGTCTAGGATCTGTTGGAGGATTTTAGTCTCAAAGGTTTCCTAAGTGTCAAACAGGTTTTGCACAGGACCAAATCCAAACTGGTGCCAGTTTGCAAGACAACTCATGAATCTTTCTCAAAGGACGTTTCAGGTTGTCCTCAAGTCTTGCAGGAACAAATAAAAAATTTCTAGCTACTTGATTTTGCTTCTTTTCTGCCCTTTAAAATGCATGGACCTGAGCTTTTCCTTCAGATGACACATGCCAGCTTTCCCCATCCATGAGGAATATGGTACTTTCCCTAAAGTAGGCAACCACTCACATTAAAGTAAAAACAACCATCTGCATTAATTAATAAAAGACCCCAAAAGATAATCCAAATGTTTACATATTTCACTTGTGCCAAAGAGAATAGAAACATAGCTAACATTAAAAAACACTTCATAGGATAGGCAATGAATAATCTATTTACATTTTTATCATAGTTAAAAGTCCAACAGATTACTTGCATTAGCTTATACCTTAACTTTCAAAATAACATCTCATTCAAAAGAATTCATCCCAGCATCAGCAGCATCCTCTGAGAACACAGGTGCTCTTCTCACCAAGTTATAAAACTGAGATTTTTTCACATTTCAAGATGAACAAATAGTGACACTGTAGTCATTTGGCAGTATCCTGATTTTCATTACTACCACTGCTCTGTCCTAACACCAGCTGGTTTCAGTCTCTATCTCAACACAACGACAAAAATGTGCTTCCAGGCAATAAGGAAGACCTGAAATCACTTAAATATAGCCAGAATTTAACTCACGAATACCAGTTACAACAGCATTTTAACAACCACTTCTAAGAAGCCACTGTTTTAAGTAAGAAGTGCTGTAGTTCAGTGAAGAAGAATGCTCAAACCCACAGCCATTATTGTCAAAGATGAAACAGAGAGATATTATAACATCTCCTTGGTTTTCTAGCTGCTGCCTGGAGAAACCTGGAGTCTGCAGACTATTTATAAGAGGTTACGAAATGTCACAAATGAGAGTAAATCCATCTGTGCTGTGCAGATTTGTGACACTTCTGAAGAGGTTTGCATACTCACTGAACAATGTTTAGGGTGTGTAAGTAAAAATACATTGAAGAACCATTACTCCTGTCACTGTTTGCTGGGAATCTGGTGGTAACCAGCCCTTTCAAAGTGAGAACACTGCTTCAGAAAAGCATTTGTTTTCCTGGAAAGGCATGGGAGGAACATAAGGAACAAGGCAGAGAAGAGAGAAGAAAACCTTTCTTCCTCTTTGTGAGAGACCAAAATTCCTGTGTAGCTCAGGTGGGTTCTCCTTCTCTTGGAGAGTGTCTTTGGACCCATCAGGGCCTGTTTTAAAAGGCAAAATCAGCATGTGGCATCCACTCCAGACAACACCACAAAGCAATATTCCCAACTTGATATGGAATGCCAGACTGGCCATGATCACTTTGTGGCACTCTGTACTTTTAATCAAACCCCCCAGTCCTCCTTTTCCTCAAGGCTGAGGGATATTGCACATTCAGACATGAAAAATAAAAGAGGAAATAAAACCCCAAGCAACCAACCAACTCAAAACCCCAAAGGTTTCAGTGAGTAATGCAATTTTCTTTAAATGCTAAAGATTATCATTCACATCCCCTCTCCTAAGAGTGTAACCTACTTATTATATCAGCCAGAGTGTGGTGAAATCATGAGGAAAGAAGGAAGAAAGAAAAGTACTTCTCTGATAAATGCATTCAAAATGACAAAGTCACCTGTTAAAATCTCTACAGCTGCCAGAGTTCCTATGTGGACACAGAAATCTTCACTGAAGTTTTCTGACACAAGTTCAGTGTTTTTACATTAGTGTAGAAATAACACTGTGTAAATGTTCACCAGAAAAACTAACTGAAGGCTTGACATTGGAACCTTACCCCAGCTTTGGTGTATCTGAAGGGATGCTGTAACATGAGCTTTTTAATAACACTTAATAAATATTTAGGGCCATCCATTATAAACGGTGGGTGCCACATGCAGAGCTGGGTGGGGTCATTCTTTCCAGCCACTCACCATCTGGTATCCCTGAGGAAAGTGATCTCCTGAGCCTGGCTTCACTGCTGGGGTGTTAAATTACTTCCCTTCCTCTGCCCCCATTCACCTGCACCAGGAGTGGAGTAGATTCACCTGTCTGTGTCCCCTGCACAACCATGTTCTGCAGCTGCTTCCATCCCCACCATTTATAGATTGTTACATTATTCCAGTGCATTGAATTAGCAGGATGTGGGCAGAGGAGGCAACAATACCCACGGGTTAGTGTTCAAAGGGTCAAAACAGAGCAGTGAATCCCATGCCCCTCTCTCAGCTGCAAGGAGGCTACAAAACCTTTACCTGATAAAGACTGCTGGGTCAGTGAGAATCATTACATTTCAGCCACCACTGTATTTCTCCTTTCCTTTTTGCTGTCAGAGCATCCAATTTCAGTGAAGAGGCAAAACAAGGTGCTGCATCTGGCCTCAGATCCTTGGGAGTCAGCAGAGGAGCAAGGGACCTCCCTGTGTACAATCTATTTGTAAAGCAGGTCACTTGCCCCCCTGAACTGGAGCTACATCACCACCTGGAAACCACCTGGTTCATGGACAGTGTCCCTAGGAAAGGCTCAACTCCTTCCCATTGTAACAATTCCTTCCCTTTAGGGTTTTCTGTCAGCCAGGAGAAACAGGCATTGTGGGTGATCTCAATCCACAGACCTTTCTTGGGGTCCATGTTTCTGTATTGACTTGTCTGTCTGTCTCCTATCAAACAGATTCTTGAACAGACACATTTTCATTTTGGTTCAATAATAGCTTTATCTTCAAGGTCCCTTTTTCCTGTCAGCTTTGAAACTTAGCATGGATTTAAAATTTTGAGGAGAGAATAGTAACAGACCAAAGACCATGATCTCACCTAAGATTTACTGCCCTAGGAAGGCACATTAAAAGATAATTATTTTTATAGTAGCCCAGGATATATTAACCCAGGTATGTGCATTCTTTTCTCCCTATGTTTATTTATGATAGCTTTCATAAATGAAGTTACAGAAAATATTTAATTTTAATATATACACAAAATAATTCCCTTGATAGCAGGATTCTTAATGGTTTTATCAAAGAAACAGAAAACAAAGGAAAATGTATCAGACTAAAGTCCCTCCTAAACTATGAGAAAAAGCTTAAACCTTAAAGAGATAAAAATGTTCAGGCATCAAGGTATCTCAATTCTCTATTTTAATAATAACAAAACTATCAAAGTCATATCTAACATCTATATCATTGCTGTTCCTGGTATTTTTTTCCTCACTAAGTCATACTATGTTCCCTCTTAGGTCCTGAACTTTTAAACATTTGTGCAGTGTATAATTTTATCTCCCTGAGAGGTTCCAATGAAATCCCTGAAGCCATTCACAGGAGCAAATCTGTGGATGTGGCTGTGTGCCTGCAAGACAAGGCCTGGATAATGAGCATTTTATGGCAGCAACTTTGTGCTGTTTGTTTGGACTGCTCAGCCACCAGCATACTTCTGGGCACTGCAAGGTGTTAATCTGAAGGTTTGTTAAAAGATACTGGAAACCAGAATCTGGATCGCCAGGAAATTTAAATTAAAGTATAAACACAAGACTTTTTGAACTGTCCCACCAGTCACATCACTCATGTGGCAGAACCCTTCCTCTACTGCCTGGTTAGCATTTCTGGGTTGAGATAATCTGACTTCTTTGAGCAATATCAGTCACTGAACAACACTGGCAAAAAAATGATTAGTGAAAGGTTATTCTGTACATACAAACTCCTTGTGAACAATTCAATGTACTTTCCATGTGTCACTGGAGTATCATAATTCTTGTGTGGTTTAAGTTCAGAGCAAAAGAGGTTTTCATGTCAGTGCAGGTTTCACAGAACCATAGAATGGCCTGAGTTAGAAGGAAACTCAAAGATTGCCTAATTCCAACCTCCTCCCGTGGGCAGGGACACCTTCCACTAGCCCAGGTTGCTCCAAGCCCCATCCAGCCTGGCCTTGGACATTTCCAGGGATGGGTCAACCTTTGCCTAGTGCACAGACTGACATATTTTATAGTGAATTCAAAACAAATTATAGTAATTAGACATTTTTTCTTACAGATAAAATACTTTCAGGGGAAAACTTCTTGTGGTGATAAATGGAAGCTACAAGGAGTCCTGAGATCTGAAAGGCTGACTGTTGAACTCAATTACTTGATTGCCACTGAATTCTAAGGGACAAGATATCACATTAAAAACACATAATGCACCACGTTTAACTTTGCTTTGTATTTTACAGCAGAAGCAACACAACCAAGAGGGGCAAAAAGAAAGGAAATATCTGCTGCTCTGTGCAATATAACCACACAGGCCCATAGGTGAGGTAACAAAATACACAATGCACAGAAGGACACAGCAAAGCTGACTTGAAGCTGAGATCTCTAAGTGCCTGTCCCAGTGTAAAAGGACTTTGGAGTGCTTACATTTGTGGGGTGGGCAAACTGCTACAACACAAAGCATCAGAAATGCTGGAAGCTACCTGACAAAGGATCCCTTCTGCCGAAGCAGCAGAAGAGACAGTGGGAATTTCTGCCACTGAAATTCCAGCATGTGGATGCAGATGAAGTGTCCCACTGGAAATGGAGACAGGGCACACATGGGAAGCAGAGAGGCTGCTGATGAGGGGAAAAAAGTGCTGAGCCACTGCTGTTTTAGCTGGAGCTCTGACAGCAGAATTGTCCCTGGGAAGTTTGGCTGCTGTTTTTGCTATCTTTATTCTGAGCCAACAGGAACTGAGTATATTGTATATTCAGGGTTAGAGCTACGTGATCCATGAGGGTGAGAGATGCACCACAGACACTGAGCTGATTCCTCTTTTCACAGGAGTGAGAAGGGCTGGAGGAATGTCCACAGATATTAATTGCCTTCCCTCATTCTCTGCTGGCAGCACACAATGTGATCACTCAATTTTTACACAATTTCTGCAGTTTTGCTGGGCTCATACACAGAACACTATGATGAGGATGAAAACTGCTAAGGGATGCTTTGACTGCAGACAGGAGTTTTACTCAGGTCCCTTCAACACTCTATGCTTTTCTGATGAAATTAGACAGGAGAAAAAAATGGCAAGAAAGGAGTGTCATGCACAGCAGAAACTAAAGAACAGTTATTGCAACTACTGTGGGCCTTCTCCATGCTACAATGGGGTGTTCAGAAAATCTCCTACATGTTCCTTAGTACAGCAGGCTTCTTGCATAACTGAACCCAAAAGGGATGTCCCTCTTGCTTTGACCAAGATTTTTAGTTTTTATTTTGTCCAGATTAATGTGGGTCTTATGGATAAATGCAAACACCAAAGAAAATGGGCAATGCCTTAAAGAATCCAGTAGAAAGCACAAATATGCATTAATACACATGTCCAGTAATAGCACAGATATTTACACCATTCATGTCCATGTTCTGATGCCTCTTATGAGAGAGGAAATCCAGGAATGCATCCAACCCACTGGACACAGGTTTGATGCGGTGCACAGCATGACCAGTTTTCTCATCCTCTTGTATCAGGAAAAGAGGGAGGAACTTCACACAGCACCTCCTTCCTTCTCCTCTGTCTTGCCTGATCTGAAAGCCAACAATCTCCTCTCCAGTCTATTTTTGTCTAGAAAAGTGACAAAATTGAACCATGAAGATGAAAGGAAAAGATTACTCCCCAGCACACTGAAGCTTAAAAATTTTTCTTTAAAACATCAGGAATGGAATAGCTTGCAATGAGGAGAACATCCAAGGATTTTAGGTAATCAAACCAATACCTACTTAAATCTACTGAAAGAACTACCCAAAACAAATCAAGGCTTAAACTGGACTATGAGAACCCACACGGTTGTCAGCACAAGCTTTTAAGCATTTTGAAACACCTGAAAGAAAAATAACTTTAATACGTGTCTCCTTTGCAATATTCCCTTCTTTCCAGATTGGTATAAACCAGGAGGAGGGAAAAAGACTAATTTGGACTGGATTTGATTACTATAACCCTCAGCTTGCTGCCTGTAACTGATTCCTACCTGCTGCTCATAAAATGGAGCTGCACTATGAGTGTGTTTCCTAAAGCCTTTCCTTGACTTAGAGAAATACAATAATAAATGAGATGGGATTGAAAAGAACTGTGTTTTAAACAGAGAGAAGAAAGCTTGGTGAGAAGGGTTATTAAAGCATGGATTGAAGAGATAACTAAATAAAAATAACTTCTGATGTAATTTGCACAGCAGAAGTTTAATATTTTTAATTTATGCATAAATGGATTTTACAAAAATAAACACCCAACTCCCAACCAAAGTCACAGGAAATTCATCAACACATCCTAGTTTTCAGCCTCTCTCTCACTATTCTTTCATTTTGGGGGAGTATGGATTTGACAGGCAAAGATAGAGGGATGGGAAGGAACAGTGATCAGTTTTACTCCTTGTTTTACTAAATTCAGCTGTTAGCTACACAATTTAATGAAACTACAATGTTTAAAATGCACATTAATGTTGTAGTGCAATAGATCTATTCTACTTTAAAAGAAAAACAACCTTGTAATCCTGACAGTAAAATCCAGTGTAAAGTTTCAAAACAAATGGAGACTTACCTAACTATGTAAAGGAAGTATTTATATAACAACACATAAATTAAAAATAGACACTCAGGTAAACATATACGTAAATTTTATTTACATTCTATAAGTTCAATATTCACCAGAAAGCACAGATCTGATGTAAATAAGCAGCAGTTATTGGGATGTACTCTAAGTGCTGGTGCAATGCAGGACACTGTATTATTTCCTGATGTTTTAAATTAGGTTTATTTAGAACAATCTGTTGTTTAATGAGTATTTTCCTCTGTAGAGACGTATCAGCATTCTGATTTGTCAACTGCTCTTTTTAGTCGAGGAAGGAGCTGAGTCAAGGAAAATCACATCATTCCCTATTTATGTGTCCACACAAAGGAAATGCCTCCTAATGCTGAGTCAGCAGCACATTAGGCAGAAACACAATTAATGCTCATTAAACCTCAGAGAAGCAACATTTAGAGCCAGAGGAGTTTATTAAACCAGCCACAAAATCAAACCTGTGTCAAGCCTTAGCTGGGATTTGAGAAAACTACTGGCACTGCTGTCAGGTTGAACACTGACAGAGGATTTGGATTCTCTCCATGCTCATGGCAACAACAATCTGGAAAAAAAACTTCTCTGAAGGCATCAGGAAATTCCACTGCCAGGCACTGACACGGGTTGTAAAAGTCCATCACTCAGAGAACACTCAGAGCTTGATTCAGGAATCGATGGTTTAGAGGGACAAGATTTTTCCTTATTGATCCCAGGGTGGAGCTTGTGGAAACCAAACCCACACATTGGCCATCAGTTTGTCTGCCCTGATTATTCTCTCCCAGAATTTCACAACTGAAACTGCTCTGTGCTTTCCCACACAAACACTGGAAACGTGGGCAAGGTGCAGAGGAAGCAGAAGCTTGAACAGCACCCAAAAGGACCCACTCTGAGCACTCCTCAGACAACAGCAAAAAAGGAATTATCAAGCTGGTTGGGGGCAGTGCCTCATGTAACATGGTTTTATTTCCCCATTCCACTCAGTGTGCAACAACTCTCGGCTTTCCACTCTCCTAAGTAGGTAACCAAGAAAATCTGTGAAAAAATTCACAGCTAAAAGCCTGAAACTAAGCTTTTCTTCTGTCACTAGCATGTTAAAAGCAACTCTTTCTAAAGAACATTCAAGGTCTGAAATTAAAGTTATTGTTATGATGTTACCTGAATATACTGTAAGCTAAAGGAGACATAACTAGAATATGAACACACCCGTAATTTTTTATGGTAATATTGAATCTCCCTTAATTAAACTTTTCAGTGTAAAATAACTTTCCAAAATTATCCAGTCTACCCAAATATCAGAAAATTTGACCTGAAAACAGATACTTTCTGTTCTGTTACACACCTCATGAAGAAGGGAAGCCACACAGAAATGCTTTGTTTTGTTTAAAGTGGCAGCTGCATTCCACTCTGCTCACACCTTCTACTCAAAGCACAGGGGTTTAATGCTTGTGGTATTGTGACATGTAAAAAGATGATACAAGCTTTGCAAACTGCCTTGTCTTCAGGTCTGTGAATGGTGAATACCTTCTCACAAGCTCCCAAAATTCCTGATGGACACCATCATTACATCATTATAAACCTGACACAGCTCTTATCCCTCAACAAATTCAGTTTTATTTCTGAGGGGAAAGGAAAATACCACCCGTGTCAGACTTGGCTCAGAGTGATGGGTGAACAGAACTGGCAGCTGAGCCTTGAACAGCTCCAGCAGAGAGAACTCAGAGAATAAAAATGTGTGTCCTGAAATGGTTCCAGGTCAAGCAAGGTTTAAGCTGGCATGGAAATACGAGAGAGAAATTGTACTGTGTCTGAAAGTGCTTTCTTCAAGAATAAAAGCTGAAAATGGCCAGCTGGACAGAGAACTAATATTGAATACAGTATGAAATGAATCTGTATTAATAAGTACTGAAAAGTATCTTGGCTATTTAGTATGTGTTTAAAAAATCAGTTCTTCCTGAGGACTGCAAGTGCTAAAACAAAATTGCATTTCCCAGTTTTATATAAGTTAGGCACACAAACAGCAGACTGTTTCCAGAGCCTGGCACACACATCCATATGTTACAGCATTTCAAATTCCTAACTTACCTATGTCTTCAATGAATTTATGTCTTGGTTGTATCAGTGGGGTAATTATCCCTGCCTAAGTTAAGGCACTGCTTAAGGAATCCTGGCATGCACTTCTTCAGTAATAAGCACTTCATTTTGTCAATGACTTCACTTAAAAACTCTAAGCTTTCCAAGAGCTGATTATTTTTACAGAGCATGAAAATTAACAACTCTACCTCATATAAATTCTTTTATCTGCTTGGAAAAAAGTGCTGGTCCAAACTGCTGCACCATTTACACGCCCAGGCTTGGCTTCAGCTGTCAGTGGTTTGCAGATTTGGCCTCGTGATATTTTTACTCCACTTTTCTTTGTCAATGCCAGCTGTGAGCTGTTTCCTTTGGTCAGCTGGGTACTGCAGCCAACAAATCCCCCTTCTCCTGGTACCACTGAGATAGTTGTCAGTCAAGTCAGGGAGGCTTGGCAGGCTCAAAACTCCACTTCCCCACCCAAGACCCCAGAAAAATAAAAGATACAGAGACAGGCCCATAAATCATAAGAAAGAAAACATTTGTATTACATTGGGAACCCACTTAACACCACTGAACCTCAGAATCTGGCAGCTGTAATGGGGCAGAATTGTCCCAGAGCCCACAACTGCTCACTCTGGAGTGAAACTTGGCACAAAGTGATGCCACTTGACTACTCCACATCTTATCCCAAACTCTGTTTCTCATTCAGAGGCAGTGATGGCACACAGCACTCTCTATTCATAGCAGATTTGGGAGGTTTGTGCCACTGCTACAGCAAACTCCATTATTTCTAACTGTGAAGGTTTCTGAAGCTTGATGAGGTTATGCTTTAAAGTAAAAGTGACCTTAAGGATCACTGTTCCCCAGACTTCTGATATGTAGGATTTATTCCAAACTGAAAAGTTGTAGTTGACTGGTTTTTCCTTCCTTTCTCTGCCAACAGACCAATTTGGCCACAGCAGTCTAAAAAACCTCTAAAAACTTGATTTTTTTCCCCCTCCAGTTTTCGATCCAGAGACTGAAGATGTTTTCCTTTTTCCCTTCCTGTTTATTCTTCCCTCTACCAGATAAAGGAAAATTTTCAAATCAAAGATAACCCTGCCCAAAGATATCAATTATTCTCAAGTTGAAATACCAAGGCCCTCAAGTTTCAATATAGTGTCATCAGGATTGGCATTCCACCCTGAGACCTGGGATATGGGGAAAAATACAAATTGCTGATGCTTGTTCCAAACAATATCCTTGATTCTAAGAAGTCCAACACTTCCAGCAACCTTCTACTAAACTGATCCATTTTGTCAGCTTGGCACTTCTCTGTGGTATTATCTTAATGCATTTGAAAACAAGACTGAAGGTTCTGCTGCTCTCTGTGATTGACATTCAATATTCCACCAAGTGCTCCTTGTTCTTCTCTAGCAAGAAGCCAAAGCTAGATCATTAAATAAGGTGTCAGCACATCTGAAGGTCAAGGTCAGAGGCAGATCTTTGCAATATTCAGAAATTGCAGTGAAGGTTAAGACATTTTGACTGAGGAAACTGAATTCAGATCATATACCAGTGAGCTTTAGTTTCAGATTTTATTGTACATTGTTCACCATTAAATTAATGCTTAAAAATACTCATTTTTAAATGAATTGTATGGGGAAAAAGGTCTGCAACAGAGAAAGACTAGCAGCCTGCTTCTCCCAGAACATCTCACTATAGCCTTTGGTGGCCTTATAGAAGGTGGAAGCAGCAGAAAATTAATATCACTGGAAGGTCAGCTGGGGTGTGGAGGTATTAAAGAAAATGTCCCAAATACACAGAAAAATCTAAGGTGTTGCTGTTTAGCTGTGCTGAGGAAAACTTTGCTTCAGTGGTAATTTCAACAATCCAACCAACTCAGGGTGGAGAATCAATCCCAGCATT
>JBBMKD010000053.1:64047739-64074381 GCA_037834095.1 Argya squamiceps | reverse complement strand
TTTTTTTTTTTCCTGAAACCAGGTCCTACTGCAGGAACATTTTGATCTGTCAAATCAAAAGTGGGTTTTGCTTTTTTCTCTTTCTACAGGAAGATGAGTAGGACTCCCCAACCTTTGGAAAACTCATCTTTAGCATTTTTATTGTGGATAATTATTCCAGACTGAGTCTAGTTGAAAATGAATGTATTCTTCTACATCAGAGTTTAACCCAAAGGGTTTGGGATCTTTGTTCAAAATTCAATGACTTTCTAGAATATAAGTTCATTATCACCACATTTTTCATATTCTAAGTAGAACTAACAATAACTAAATCACAACAATAACACAAATTGCTTCAACTTTATACTTGATTTTCCTGCATCTAAAAGCAGGTAAAAAAAGCAAAGACTCACTCTCAAAATAGAAAAGGGAGTGTATATAAAATTATTTAAAAAATTATTCAACATAGGTGTAAATCTCTGAGAGCCTCATGCATTATTCAGTAGATGAAATAGTAGGAAGAACCTGGAAAAGGCCAAAGAAAAGTGTTATTACTGCTCTGCTTTGTAAAATTAACTATTTCAAGCTGCCTAACCTTAGCTCAGAACATTGTGCTGGACTGGTGCTCTTATAAAGAGGAATCTGCTGCAAATTAAAATCTTGTCTGCTGCTTTTGAAAATGAAAAACTTGAGAATACTTATAAAGTGGAGCCACCTTCTTCTCCCTTTTACTGATTTGAAAATGAGTCACATTTCAAATGCTTATTCCCATGTGTCATCCAGAGAAGACCACCCAAAGTTGCTGCATTTTGAGCAAACTTTCAGTTCTCCAAACCTGCAGTAGCCCCCTGCACTCCTCCCCTCCTGACCTCATCTGTTTGGCTCTCGAAGACAAGTGTTAAGCAGGACAAAGACTCACAAGCCCCAGCTTCTTTAAAAACACAAAAGCAAAGGGGAAAAACAAGCCCCTATAATCTCAAGGTGCATTTATTAAAACAGATTGTTAAGAAAATAAGAATTTCCACTAAAATTAGACCATGGCCCCCTAGCTTTACCCCAAAAGTCCAGCATCACAAGCCCTGGTACAATGACTGAAGCCACAAGTTTTCACCTTAGCTGATCTCAACAGGTGGTGTAACTGAGACACAGCAACATTTTCAATTAACAGAGATCATCAGGTGACAAAGGAATTAAATTTTAATGCTTGAGCACTTGCTACACTACAGTCACCTCTTATTTCTGGAGTACTACTCATCTAGAAATATAAAGATGAGAACCAGCTGATTGAGAAGGGTTAGGGTTTGTAAAAAAATAAAACAACCCCAAACCAACTAAAACATCACATTCCCATTACATTGTGGGTTTGTTTCCAATAAATGCCTACATTGTATTCCCAAACCTGCTCAGACCAAATAAAAGACTTGTTTATATTTTCTCCTTTCCCACTAGGACATACAGGGAACTGCCAGTAAATTCATCAAAAGCCATTTCCTCTCTTTGCTGAGTTTTCTCCTCGACTCAGATTTTCCCATTTGCTTGCATTCAGGGCTAGGAGTTGAAAACGGACTTGATGCATGAGAACTGTTGCACACAGAAAACCCCTTAAAACACAGAAAGAATTTATAATTCCTGAACTGAACTTGAATTTGTCTGATAATATTCTGCTTCCGTTTCATAACATTTGTCATGTTTATAGCAGCCTTCCAGATCTAAACACTTTCTACTAAACTAAGAAATAAAGCCGTGGGCATTTTATTCCTTTATAGACAAAGATTTAGCAGATGGCAATTTTCAAGGTGTTTTGATCTGCTACATTCTGTCTCCCTGATGTGGGATTATTAAAGTTGTTTGTTCCCTCCCGCGCATGTTTTTTGTATCTTACACAATACAGAAGAAAGCAGCATATCCCTCCTCCCACCTCTCCATTCACAAAAATCTGATGGGAATTATATCCACTACAAAACATTAAAGATGATGGCAACAGATATTATACTTTTTCATGAGGTAACTTTTGAATTTATGGGTATGTAGGAGGGGGGTGTACCCTCACTTGCAGCTAAAACTTTCCCCACTATGGCTCACACAGAAAGCTGCACAAAAAGGGGAAAAATTCAGAAAACAGCTCCATTAGCAACATCAAACATTCCCATCCAGTTAATAATCACATTATTACATATAATGTACTTACATAATTAATAATTTGTGTTATTCAATATATCTCTGTATAACACATTTATGCAAGACTATTATGAGTGTCTTAAGCCATTCTTCCCTGATGTGTTTCATCTGTTGGTTCACACACATCCCTTCACTGCTGATGGTTCCCATTGTGAGTATAACTAGTTTATCTGGTGCCTAAATATTTTTAGTTTTCATCAATCTAATCCAAAATATGCCTGGTACTGACTAGGGGGAAGAGAGTATATATATATATAGATATATATATATATATTTTTTTTATATATAAATATATTTTTATTTATATATATGAAAAATATATACACATTCATTACAACATTTAATTTATGAATCATAAGTGACGACTCACAAAATTGGAGTATTGACTACAAATATTATCACCAACAAAAATGATAATATAAAATGAATGTTTAAATGAAACCAGGTTCATTTCAATCATTGCCTACAGAGCACACCACTCATTGAGACTGGACCACTGCAAGGTGACAGATACTTGGTAATATCTAGGTTTATTATTTTTTTGCATTGAATTTTCATTAATTATTCTTGCTACCTACTAATCCTACTGTCAATTAATTTCTTCTTGAAAATCACTCCAGGAGCTGCATTTTTCCCCCTCTACAACGCATTTGAGAGCTTTTTAAGTCACAGGAGAGAGCTCTGACCAAAACACTCGTCTCATTCCTGCCTTACAAATTCTGTATTTATCTCCCAGGTGGGAGAGGAACAGCTTGGCATGGGTGTTGATTCATATCCAAGCAGAGTGAGAACATCCAAGGAACTTTTCACACTTCCCAAAAAACCACTTTCCAGCTCCTCAGAAATGCCAAGCAATTGCCTGACACAATGTAACACCAGGAATGCCATATCAAATCTGTGGCCTTGCAGATCTAATAAAAGCTCTTTTAAATGGACAGCACTATTCATTCATAAAACCTACTGAAAATACAGAGAACTTAAAATCCACCCAACAGCATTTTCCACACTTGTTTATCCTGGATCACTTCCATTGTTATTTCCCAAGGAGGTCACACACTACCATGACCTCAGAATTCAGTGTAAAACTGACATTTTAATACAGGCTGAATGGGATAAATTAACTATACATGGAATGTAATGGACTGAAAGTACTCCAAAGAGAACAATGCTTGAATTAGTTAATGACTTATTAGTCAGTGTTTTAACATCTTAAGGCTGCTATAGTTAATTTATCAACTAATGATGTATCTCTGTAGTAGAGATTTCTACATTTCCCTATTACTGTCTCTCTAAAACCAAATTACAACAGTACTCATTTGGCAGCTGATTTTAGATTATTAACTCAGGTTGGATCACAGAGGTAAAAACTATTTTAATGACAGAAACAGAAACCTGAAATCATGGGGGTTTTAAAACACAATAAAAATTAAAGTGACAGTAAGAGATAACCAAAGCATTTCAAGTTGATAGCCTATTTCCACTTTTTTGGTAAAAGAACCTGTGTTTGGCAAGTTGGGCTGTGGTGAGATTAGAGAATTTGCTGCTCTAATATCAACAAGGTATTTCACCAAAAAGCAACTGTAAGTGGGGCTCCCATGGAAGTGTATTCTTACACATGGAAGTTCAAAACACTTCTTTTTAAGGGAAATATTTACTATAACTTTGAAATATATAGCACATCTTTAATGTGTGCTTTGCTGTCACAGAATTCATCAAAAATGGTGATGATGTTTTGGTTTGAAGTTTATAATACAGTTTTCAAAGCACAGACAACTGCAACTTTCTTAGTTAAAATCCTATAATTAAAGCAACCAAAATATTTAAATTATTCCATCTGTCTTGGCTTAAAACAAACAAAAATTTTGATTTCCTTGCTCTAAATATAAGTCACTTGATTTATCATAAAATGGTGTGAGTTCAACCCTCCAACCACACACATTGCATCAAAAACAATGTAATAGAATTAGCTGTTACAGGAGATCTCTAGAACTATTTCAAGCTCTGCTTTGTTTCTGAAGTATTTTCTTTACCTGAACATTTGTTCTTATTTCTATTATTCTGAAGTATACAGGGAAAAGAGGGAGGAAACAGATCATCTCAAAAGAAAAACTTCCAGAGTTTTCTGGTGGCTTTCAACTTCCTCCTCAAGTAGCTGATTCAAAAACTGGAAGAGCTGTTTTGCTACATAAGAGCCCAAGTGTGTAACCAGAAATGGATTAGAAAAATAAATCCTTTATTATAATACTAATATTTTACTTGCTTCCTTCTGGACTTTTTTTTCATGTAAATTAGTGAAAAGGTTTCTCTTGATATCTAAAAGCTGGTGAGTTACATAAGGAGGCATTTCCACATTTGTTGGAAAGTGACTTCCAAGTTTAAAATGAGTAAATTAAAAAGCCTCTCTCATTCAGGAGCTGCAGGGTATGGCCCGAGCAAGGAGTGAAACATCAATCATTACTTACACTTATGAAGGAATGCCAAGCTTAGCACAGAGGAATCTCCTCAGCCTTTCAATTTATTTATATTTTTGAAGCAAAATGGTCAAGCTTTCCTGAATTCACTCATAGAGAAGTAAGAGCAAGTTGAATGTGAGAATGCCTGCAAAGGGAACTCATCCAGGTTAGCTTATCCACGGGTCATGATTAGCAGACTTTGAAATTTGATAGAAATTACAAGTACAACTCTGTAGAGGTGACTTGTACCTTGAAGCCCAAAAAAAAAAAAAAAAAAAAAGGGCAGTTTGGAAAAGATTCTCTGTGTTTCAACCAGAATATTAATCCTATCATTACTTCCCATCACTGTGACTAACTCCATATGCAGGCCCTACCCAGGAAAGATCCTTGGGGAGCTGGGGGGAAAGAAACATTCAGTGCAATGGCACCTAATCTTTGGAGGAGACAGCTGAGTGTTACTGCAAAATAAACAATATTAATCACTGCTATGCAAAAAATGCTGTGTAGTTTACTTCTGAAAATATGAGCAGTGTTCTTAAAGGTTATCTTTTACATTCAACCAAATGCTCTAAGTCCTTCTAGCCTTTAGAACTCAACCTTTAGCAAGATAGTCAGCCAACTGCACAGTTAAAACTTTTCTCTAATTTGCTCCCAAATCACCACAGTCATCCTCAAATCAACAGCTGGGCTCCTGGGACATTATTTAAAACAGCCTCTTTTTTTTAATTAATCTTTTTCTTAAATTGTTTTTGTTTTCCTCATGATTGCCAGATGAATACAGTACATCTGCTTTAAACCACGGTGATCTCCCATAGCAGTCCAGTCCCAGTTTTAATTTTTACTCCCAACCTGGGAAGAATAAAATATACCACTGTAAGCATCCCTCCTTCCTAGCCAGCACTCACACAGAAGACAGATGATAAAATCTTTAGATTTTCTAAAGATTTCTATTCTATTGCATAGAAACATATGATAATATGGATGTTTATCCACACAGTTACACCTTTTTAGTTGCTGCACCAGGACTAGGAGACAGGGCTTTGACACCTATTCTTTTTGCTACTTCTTGAAACTAGCATTAGACTAAAAGTTCTAGATGCATTGCTGATGGAAACTACTACAAACATTGTATATAGACACATTTAAACTTGGAGAAAGCCAGGAGAACTGGAACAAAACAAAATTTCCATCCATGAGAGGTCACTTGTCATTCAGTTGTCACCAGCTGTGTAAAAATAGAGTGAGGAACACTGGTGGGACACACAGTGTGTGATTAGCACAGACAGGTCTTTCCCAGACTTCACCACTGCTAAAATAAAATAATATGCCACCAGCAGGACTTTTGAAGGAATATAAACTTTTACACCAATGTTCTGCATCTGGCCCAGTGTTCTAAGCAGCATCAAAATCCTGAAAAATGCTGAGGAAACCTTTCCTTGGGCTCTCCTCAGCATTATAAATGTCCAGCTAAACTTCAGGCCACAAACAGGTTAAACTGAAAATTCAATCACTTCCTGTGATGAAGATGTCAGGAGAAGTGTTCTACATCCCACTACAGGGTATTTACCTTAGCACACAGGGAAGCAAAAAAGGATTAGCTTTGTAAAGAGATTTTCTTCAGGGGAACTGACAGGTATTATGGGCATGTTTGATTTCTACCTCTGGCTAGATCTAGTCTAGATTTGTGGGCTAAAGGATGCTAGGATGCATCTTCCTGTTTAACTTCAGGAAACAAATCCATTTGCATGCTCAGAAAGTGCTGTAATGAGATCATATTTTTAAAGAATTATCATGCTTCAGCTCCTACTCACTAATAGCTGATTCCTTAATCTGGTCAGACCTGTGTCCACTGATTGTGTTTTTGTTTCAACAGCTAATGCAGTGGCCAATAAAGCTTAAATTCACTCAACTTAGTGGGACAGGTAAGCAAATCTGCAAATAAGGGAGTGAAATACCAGACAGAAATAATATTCTTCCTCCTAGATATTTATATGTCCCTGAAATGGCAGGAAAATACACCACAGATCCTCAAAGCCCTTCTATTTTCTGGGGAGGGCTGACAACCTACTGCTCTAAGTAAGGTCAGTAGCAGAAGCAAGCCAAGGATCCAGCTCCCTTCCCATCATGGCTACAATACAAATCTCTATGCAGCAGGAAATAAAGGATTGTATTTAACCCATTAGACTACACTGCACCTGGGAGCAAGCAAAAATTGACAAAGAAGGATTAAAAAAAGCCTAGGAAACTATTGCAGGTTAAAAACCAGGAATCTGTTCCATAATAAGGAATAGTGATTGCTAAAGACTGATGTTGTTTTACACTACAACACCACAGATGTTGAGTTTCAGAAGGCTGAAAATGACTTTTATTTTTGGGATGTGTTTTTTTATTTTATACTACTTTACACAGGCCAATTTGATTGGTGAAACAAAGGCAAACTTCTTCAATCACATTGGTCAGACCAGAGGGGCATCAAGAAGAAGTCCCTCCTAGGAAAAGGAATGAATAACATAGTACAGTTACAAAACCACTTTTTTGTTTACAGAAAATTCTCTGGGAAAAGAATTTCAGACAACTAAAACACTTCAGGCATGGAACCAGGGCTACAAAAGACCAGGCAAACTTTTTAATTATTGGGTGAACTGCGAATAAAATCTATGATTTCCATAAAGTATTTGCCAGCTACAGATGGTGGAGAACAGCTAACTTCTGAACAAGGAGTGAGACCAAGTCAGTGTCAATTGAAATATCAAGATGAGTGTGCCAGCTGACTTGGTTTAGTTATCATCCCAATAGACAAGGACAGCAAGGGGGGGAAGAAATCCTCCTCATCATAATCCACTCTTTATTGAAACAGCCAGTCCCAGCAGGCCATTGTCCCCAGCCTCATGATACCCATTCCCAACAAAAGGACCATGAAATTACAGAAAGGGGTTTGCAGCTCTTCAGGAGCAGGTAGCAGAAAAGATAAACCTACAAGCCTTTTATCTGCAAAAGCTTCTATTTTAATCTGGTCCAGGTCACAAAAGAGAGTGGTTTTAATCAAATGTTTTTTACCAAATAAGTGCCACACAGCTCAACTGAAAAGGCAGAGATTAAAAACTAAAACACTTTTTTTTTCTTTACAAAATAACCAAAATGTGTTTATCAAGTTATCTAGGAACACTCACATAGTGCTATTTATTTTTGTATTCTACTCTGATATTCTGATATTTTCAGGTGCAGAGATACCTTTGGTGCCTGCTGATTTAACAGTCAAGGTGTGCTCAGCAAGGCACTTTGTGCCTCCTGCAACCCCTATTAAAAGTCTACATCAATTTTTCCTTGTCTGCTGTCATTTAGTGAAAACTGCTGACAGAGGCAAGAACCTCTCTGAGCAGTTTCTCAGTTTATTTAATTGTGGAAAGGGTGACACCAGGAGACACTTAAAAAAAAAAAACCCTCTGTAAAATTCTGTCATAAATAAATTAATATTTTAATTAAAAAGTGGAGTCAAACAGCAAAAGAAGCTTTTTTTTCCCCCCCCTCCTGTATTCTGACTCAAAACCAAAATGAATACTAATGTAATAATGCTACATCAAACACTGTAATGAATTTACACTGGTGAAGTCTTGGCTGTCTGATGACAGCACTCCCCCAGTGAATAAGTGCACAGTGCATTGTCCCCTCTAGAGCTCAACTTCAAAGCCCTGGAAAATCTCCTTTGAGTTTTGAACCTTCCAGATCAAAGCCTTGGAGTTCATTTATACTTTTAGGCTCAGATGAAGGCAGGCAGTAAGACAGCCGTGATTTAGGGGATAAATCACTTCAGAACAATGTCTATGAGCATTCTCTATGGCATTACGCTTGAAATTAGGTTTAGAAAGTGATACCACACAGACACAACTGTAGTCCCAGGAAAACAGGCAAAAAAAACCCCTCAAACATTATTTTTTTAACTTCACCAGTGGAATTTACCTTTTGATTTTGCAAGTTTGTTTACAAAATAATCCCCCACATAGGTGTTGATGGCTCACACCCATGACAATTTATACATAGGTTAAATTCCAGCCTATCTGTTCACTGCATTAGAGAAAAATAAAGATTTCAGTGTCTAAAAAAAACCCCACAGAGATATGTGAAAAAATAAGCCGTCCCTCACCAGACAAACAAACACTCTCTGGTGGTTTGATCTGCATGCAGGCTACATCAAAGCCAGTCCTACCCTGCTGCATACGAATGGTTGAAAAGGACAAAAACAACTCCTGCAGCAACCCTGCTCACACTGAACAATGAAATCAGGGGTTCAGACACATTACCTATACTTGTTCCAATATTTATAGGCTCCTTGGGTGTGCTTAAACACAGGAAAGCAATAATCAGCCCAGCACAGTGTCCAGACTCCAGAGCACTCCCGTGGCTGATGGAAAGGAGTGGTTTAAAGCCTTGGCTACTCCTCTTGACTGACTCCATAAAAAGAGTGAAGCCCAGGACAGCTTGGGCCATGGAAGATTCCCTGGAAGTGGCTCAGCATTGGGAAGTCTGAGCAGAACTGAGCACTGCAGCCACAGCACACCTTCCACTGCTCCTGCAGTACTCGAGGTCCCCGTGCACCTTCAGAAGGTAAATTATACAGGGACTTGTCTAATCCCTGAGACATCATTTCTTTTTCACACCTAGAAGTGCTTTTCTTTTCTAAGCACACTGAACTGTGTGTCCTAATGGGCACTGAGCTGTGGAAAAGAAGAGCAAATCTCCAGTCTGAAGAGTGGACTGGGGCTTCATTTTGTAGCAGACAAAGGTCTCCCAGACCCAGGTATAGAAGATATTTTAAAGGTCTGCTTTTTCTAAAATGATTTTTTTTCTAACTGTACACAGATTTACAGAATCAGTGAATAAGAATTTTTACTTCTCTACATCCTCCTTTAGATTGTTTGTAAACCATCTGCACAGAGCTGAAAATCTTCAAGTGGAAACTTTTAAGATCTAAACAACCAACAGTCACAAGATTTCTGAGTTTGGATAAGAGTTTGGTTTGGAGTCATTCACAAAAAATTGCTTAGAGTATATCTGGGAAAGACTCTCTGGGAGAGCCTTGAGGGAACTCTGAGGAGATAACCCAACAAATACCATTATATCGTGACATTTTACATAGTGGTTTGAACTAATTAAACTTCTAGCTTATAAAATTATTTAATTTTATTCCAGCATTATATTCAATTAATACCTTCTTGTTTCTTCTTACTGTCAGCGAGGTTAAATACAACCTACTGATTTGCCCCTTAAGCAGTAAGGGTAAAATGCTCTTTTTAAAAGAATTAGTGTGTTTGTACAAGTTCTGACTGTCTGCTTAATACAGAGAAATGCTGCTCTACTCAGAAAAAATACCCAAAACACATTTCTGTTTTGTTTCCTGTCAAATTAAAGAAAAAACCCAAAAAACTGAAAGGAGCCAAGGGACAGCTGAATGGAAAAACATTCTTTTCCTTACTGGTCCCCTATTAAGCATTGCAAGCTGTTGGACAAAAATAGTGCACACAATTTGCTTCCATGTAGACAAGACAAAGACTTAGAGAGATGTCACATTTTGATGTGACCAACAGATCCCCTGGAAACTGCTGGTGCTGCTGAACTGGGAAGTTTGGGGGAGTTTTTGCCCTATTTTTGAATAGCATGAGTTACCCTAAGCAAAGATCTTAACCAATCTGCCCTCAATTAAAACAGTGTGTTAATTATTTAAATACATTACTTTGAAGTCATCTAAACATGGGTAACAAAAATAGATGTACGTCATCTATTAGGTCACAATTCCATGAATTACAAAGAAAGGAAGAATAATTTATGTGTGCATATTTGATTACTAAATGCTGTGGCATTCTCAGGCAAACCTTTCCTAAAATTTCATTGGGAAAGACAATTTACAGACCATTTGCCAAATGTTTATTTACAGGGAAAATAAAACACCCCAAAAAACAACAATAAAGAAACGACCAAACCTAAAAACCTTCTATGGAATATGGTTTGAGGGCAAAAAGTTCTACTACTTGACTATGAAAACATGACATATACATTAATCATTAGTTAATAAAGAATAAGTGGCAATGAAGGTACATCACAATTGTAGCTATGCAGAGGTTTTTTATTGCTAAGTGTCATGGGAGAGCAAAATAATGCCACAAATTCAGCATAAACTACAGACCAAGAGTAATTTTTAACTCTCATAATGATGAACAATTACTCAAAAGTTAACCAGAAAGCTCAGAATGTTTTGCTGTCTAAAATCAGGGGTTTAATCGAGTGCTAAACCAGTGCTGCATTTGTAGATAGTTTTTCTACTAGAAATGGTGAAGGCCAAACTATTTCCAAAGAGATGGAGAGCTGCCCTACCCTTTTGCCTTCATTTATGTCAAGAAGGATGGGGAAAATGGACATTAGGTGGAAGGTTCTAAAGTGAAAACATCTGAAGCAGCCAAAACTCCACCTGCTGAAAGGCAACATAAAAGCAACAACAGATGAGCATCTATGCACAGAACTCATTCAGGACTCAGAGATTTTGAGGGAGAATTTTATGACATTGCTTGGGTGTAAAATAATGAATGAATAAGGTCAAAAAAGAGAAAGAAAACTTTGATATTTTTCCAGTTTTTTAGACACTCTGCCTTTAACACATAAAGAAATACAAAATACTGCTTATTATTTTAAAAGTATTGAAAAATTAGACTAGTCCCATGTCTGATGGTGAACTGAGAAATACTAACCCCAAGAGTTCTGGGGCAAAACATTATGAATTGTTTGTAGGTCTAAAACCAAAAGATGAAACCAGAAATGAGAATAATGTTACACTACCCTCCTGAGAAGTTCATGAGTAGGCCAGTGATGCCTATTTATTGGTTACAAAGCAGGTAGTGCTGTTGGGTGACTAAATGGGATAAGGATTTTAAAACTGACTCTGTGACTTCAGAGCAACTGGACACATTCCTGAAGGATTCAGAATTCCAGGGAGGACTTCTGCATCTGTACACTCTGCCCTTCTTTGATCAGGATCTTCTCAAAGCATCTCTTCCTGCCCACAGATGGACACAGAGGCTGGACAGCCCTCTGGTTTCCATCAGCATTGCCATTATTCCTTTCCTCAGGATGTTGCCCCACATTATTCCCCCTTGCAGGAGCCCACAGAACTTCACTCACACACATTCCTGGGCTGGGCTTTGCTGCACTCATCTTGTTCCATGGGACAAAACTGGCAGTGCTGCACTACTTAAAGATGTTGACACCTGACACACAAGTGCTGTTCCTCCTGGGATCAACATGAAGGTGAGAAATATCTGTATATTAACATTATTGGGCATACAGCTCCACTTTATAAATATTTTCCAGCTGGTAAAGTCAATCAGGTGTGATGCGACCTGTGTGTGTGTAAGAACTGGAGCTGCTTGAGATGATACTCCACATCTGAAATGTTTGCACAGGGCTTCAGGCAGGAGAAAAGATTGATTGGGGACTTGCACCCCTCAGAAAAGGCAGCCAGGAGCCAGGTGGGGTACCTTGGTGTCTCAAATGACAGCAGATTCTTACACTGAGGTAACCAAAACCCTCCCTGAATGAGTCAAGTGCAGAAGTTCAACAGGCAAATAATTCTTGTGCACCTACTCCATACACAGTCAGGAAAACTGCAGCCAGGCAATTAAAGAATGCATTCCTAATTGCTACCAATTTGAAATAAGCAGCAAAGTGAAACAAATAGTGGGGTTTTTTCAGTCTCTCCAAGGTATCACTTTGCCAGGAAAATAAATGTCTTGATTTTTGCTGGGATGTTTCATATTCCATTAAATATGTCCCTACAGGATTCTAAACTATTTAATCTATTCTGAAGCACATAAAAAGAAAAATCTGCTACTCAATTATCAACCAACTCTAATCATTGTGCTTATGTGTGCAAGGGCTGAATTGATATCACAAAACCAATTATCAATCTGGCCTGCCCTGGTTTCCAAGCACAAGCCTCCTCAAGTCTGTGTCTTTAATGTGGTCTTTGTAATGAATATGACTTATCTTTATGGCATCAATAGTGTTCTATTTACTTCATGGACAAGTTAAGTCATGACCCCGTCTGCTCCAGACTGTCAGTGGGAATGAGACCTGAAATATTAAATATCAAGAAGTACAGCTCTGTGCATAAAAATCCTCCTTGAACTCTAAAGATAAAACCCAGACTGCAGAGCTGCTGAGATCAGCTGCTGGTGAGTCATCCCCACACAGCCAGACCCCTTTTTTTTTTTCCAGTTTGGTCATGTACAGACAACACGAGAGAGAAAATATCAATACTGGACAGTGACAATTAAAGTATTCTGTGTATCTTGTTAATGAAAATTGTTAAAATGTGGCATAAATACACATATCCTGGTGTGTATAAACATACATAATTGTTTTTACTGTTGAATCCTGCCTTGAGAGAAAACCCTTAGTATGGGTCTTTGAAAACCATGTAAACACATCCAATTTTTTTTCCTATTTCAAGTCTATAATTTCTCCTCCATTGCTTTACATACTGTCACCATCCTTACTAGCCCTGGGTGTCCATGGTGCAGGATATTCAAAAATTCTGGGCACGTGGCTGCTGCAGACAGCCTGAGGGGTGTCTGTGGAGACAACCTGGATGCAGCCACCAATTCCTGGAATCCCATGAGAGTCACAAGTGGGAAAAGAGTTCCCTCCATGCCAGGGGGCTGGGCTTGCCATCACAGGATCACCTGGAGCATTATCTGTGACTCGCACAGGAGAAGAGGCAAATTTTCCTCCCATTAGCAAGAAAAGAGGAAAATGTAGCACAAAGCATCTGCAGAGGATGGGTTTGGATTGCAGGAACATTTGCTACCAGAGTTACACTCCAAGAGGCTTTCACAGTCAAAACTGCTTCACCTTTGCAACACAGCCACTACACAGGTTTGTATAAAACATCTGTTTTTCATGTTAGCACACATTTTTATTTGTCTACAAGCAGGGACAGAAACAGAGACAGTGGAGAGCTGAGCTCTGAAAGGCCAGCCCCAAAGGCTGGTGAGAAGTGTGTGTGTCTGTGTCCCCTCCCAGGAGGCTGGTGTCACACACACACCAGTGTGCAAACAAGAAAAGAAAATAAATTCACGTCTGACTGCAAAATGTTCCCATGAATTTCCCATGCAGCAGCACTTCTGTGATTAATCCTGACACAAAGCACAACATTTAGCAGCCTAAACCCAAACATATCTGCAAACAGCAGGACTCATGAAACAATGTCTTTGTTTAGAGCTGCCCCTGTGCTGATTATCTGCACTCCAACAAGGGCTCCATCTCACACTGGAAGCCTTTTCCTCAGTGGAGGACAACTCCTTGGAGTGTCTCTCCACTACCTGACTGCCACTATTCATTACATCTCAAGGAACTTAATAAATTTCAGACTTCTGCTCTAGAAAATGAGACTGAACTCAGCCAGGGGCTTCAAAAGTTATTGGTGAAGACAAAGGGAGAAAGAGCGGGGGGAGGAAGGGAGGAAACAGCCAAAACCAGAGACACAGGGGATGATCTCACAACCCTCCTCTCCTTGGGAAACCATGAAAATGTGATGGGTACAGCTCGACCATGACACATGAGAGCTGAATTACAGTAATGCCTTTTTCTCATGCCTTCACATGCCACAAATATGGAATATTCATTTAAGCAATAACTTATTACAGCTTCTGGAAAAACTATGAAATAGCTGTTAGGAACTAGAATACACAGACAGGGAGCACAAACCCACAAACTCTCATCTTGGAGACCATCTCTGTCAGCTCAACCAACGCAAATGGGAACCAACTCTGCTTTCTTATATGCACAGGATGAATGGAATGGTGAGTGATCCTTGCAAAGAGGAAGATCAAAGAGTGGGAAAGCATAAAAAAGGCTGGTGTGCCTGAACAAACTGTTTTCATCAAACCCCTGTAATGTAGTAACACCAAAACAGATTTTCTTGAGATGTATGACTAGGGATTATGACCCTTCAAAAACTGCAAAATCCTCTGGGTGGAGATCAAATTAGTATCATCCTCATCCTCATTATTTCCCATTTCAACTACACTACAACTTAAAATACACTATGTATGTGCTTTTCTATGTGTGCATCATATGAAAAAATTATTTTCTCAGCCAGAAAGGCAAATATAAACAGGCTTAAGTTTGGAGAAAACACTTCTTCCACATAGCAATACAAATGGATATCTTCAACCTAAGTGTTGCAGAAATAGAAACATTTTAAAAAATGAAAAGGAGAGTGCCTCTTTACTATAGATATTGTTCAATACATACACCATCTCTAATTAAGCAGACAATCAAGGGAAGATTGTCAAAAGAGCTGACAAACAGCAAAAAGAAGCTCAGCACAAATAACTGGAGTTGGAAAAAGTTAAATCCTACACTTCCATGCCTAGCGAAGAGAAAAGAACAGATTTCATAATGTTGGATGCTGATCACATCTGAAAACCTGGCTTAAATAAATACATGAGAGAAAAAAGTAAGAAAGCCAAGACACCTCTATTTTCCTCAAGCCAGGTTTATGAAGCCTAAACTTAAGAGAAGAAAAGAGACAGTTTTGATCATTACATGGGAATGTTGAGATACTGCAGACAGTTGTCAGGAAATCTTAGGCCACACACTAATTCTAGAGCTGAGTTTTGGGTTTAGGCATCCAAATGCACAAACTTATGTATCTTCAAATATTTTATCAAAGGAACAATTTCCATTTCCAAGCATAACACTGTCATAATTTTAGATACATTATGCCTAAGAAAGAAGAGAATGTTTTATATACGACAGCTGTCTTTCCTCCTTAAAATAAAATTCAACTATTATTGGCATTTCTAGAGTTTAAGAAACCACATTACAACACGTATTCCTCTGAGTAGCTTTTGTTCTCCTAAAAACAATCAAAACCATCCTCCAAAATGCAAACAAACCTTTAGAAACATTCACTTGAAGGTGTAATCACTTGGTTAGTAATTGTAACTACAGGACACAAGAGGTTTTACAGTCACAGGGCACAAACTGAAGCAGAACAGCTCAATTCACTGATTATTCCTTTGGTGTCTGAGCGCCCTCTGCATCTTTTGAGGTGCACACTGATTTAAAGGTCTGCTTTAAACAGACTCCCAACTCCCTTTTTTCTCTTGCCAACCACTCCCAGGCATAGCTATTCTTTCTCTGTTTTGGGGAGTAGTGGAAAGTAGGGAATCATCTTCTTGCTTTACTTGGAAATGACAAAGGTCAGCGGCAGTCAGGGCACAGGGCAAGATAATGGAAAGATGAGTTTTAATTCTCTCCTTAGCTAAAAATGTGACACCTGCAAAGTGACCTGGTGGGGGTTTGTGGCACTGTTATACAGCAGTGGCTGAATTTCACCCTCAAACTCCCACACTGAATGGCCAAGTCTCGATAGGACAGAGCTACAGGACAGACAGAGCTTTCACTTCTGCACACAAACAGAAACTGGCTGTGCACTAAAGTTGCTGGCTGGTTTTTACTCCTACAGCATTTTTCAAATCCAATTGTGGGACAGAACAACTACAAGCTGGTAGTAGTTGGAACGTTTGGCAATTTTATTTTATCTTTTTGCAGGACAGCTATCTACATTGAGTAAACCTTCTGCATTAGAAATGGTTAGAACAGCTGAAAAGTACCCGCAATATATTTTTCTTACAAAATATTTTAGCAGTCAGTGAAGTGTTCATATAAGACCTGTGGGGAGTTTGTGCTGTCCGAACAGCCCCACTCCAGGCTGCTTCTACTAAACAGCGTTGTAGAAACTGCATTTTCAGAAGCATTGGCACACAGGCAGGGATGAAAGATCACCTGCCAGTGAGAACACAGCAAATCCAAGTGGAACAGGCTCAGGCTGGAGCTGCCTTTAAAGGGACACTGATAATGGGAGGCTCTGAGCATGCAGCCCTTCTCCAAAGGTCAAGGAAAAAGAAATATGAGGGTGTTGGGAGCACTGAGAAAGCTTCTGTGGCCAGTAGAACAAATGGACAGATGAGCTAATGCTGAGTTATGGTTCACTGAACTCTGCTTTACACCAATTTTTAACCACATCATTTACCCCAGGTTGTGCAGCCTCCAGTTCCAGATACTGAGGAAAATGAAGTTTCTGTGAGCTACTCTGAGATGTCTCTATAGCATATATATACTGCCTATCCTCCCCCATCATCACCTCTTGGGAACAAAGCTCCCAAAACCATGTTTTTCAGAGGTTTTGTGAGAAACCATCATGAGCTGAAAACAAAAATCCCTAAAGGGCAGGCTCCCAGCAGCTGTGATATAGGAAGTTTCTCAGACTTGAGAAGAATTCTCTGATAAAAATGAGGATGGGACCCCTTTAATACCATACCTGCTTTGTCATTTACTGAGTATGTAATGGGAGACCCAAGTTTAGCTGTCTGCTCTGCTGATTATGGTGGTGAAACTTCCAACTCAGTTTCCCACAGTCATACAGAATAATCCCACATTTTTCTAGCCAACAGCCCCCACTGCATCTTCTCCAGTGTTCCAGAGTTCTCTTTCCCTTCGAGTCAACCTGATTTATGTCTTTTTTATCAGTATTAAAAGCCAAGACACATTAAAGATTCACTCTTCCCTGCACCATAGCTTGTCAATCACCTGGCAAGGACATACCATCATTAACTGAACAACACAATCTTTTGCATGTGAAAAAATCCTTTGGGTGAATCTTAACATAACCATCACAACACAAGATTTATGTAAAATCATGAGGCAATTAGAGAACTGGGGGAAGAAAAATGCACATGGCAGGTTATTACTCAATTATTTACAGTGTAATTGCTGCAGATCAGGTGCACAGCAGAAATCTTATCCAACTCTTGCCCTTCCAGACTGCCTTTGGACACTTCCTTCAGCAGCAGCGGGTGCTCTGCAGCTGTTGAGCTGCTGGTGGATCTGGGTCACAGCCCTGCTGAGGAAACAGAGCAGGGTTTGGATTCAGATCAAGTCCTGCTGCAAACTGGGACACACTCTTGGGAAAGAGGACTGGCTGGAACAGCCACAATTAAAACCCTTACACTGAGCTGCTCAGACCAGTGAGAAGTTAAAGGCCTGATTCTGCTGTGCCCCACTGGACAAAAGCACCTCAGTTCTCCCCATCTTCCCTCCCTCCTGTCCTGTATCTCTCTTTTGATGTGGTGGGCCTTATTTTTGAAGCTCATTACGAGCTCTTTGAAGCAAGAACCATGTTTTCCTATAGGTTTATAAAGCACAGAGTACAGCTGAACTTGCAGGGATGTTTCCAATAACAGCTCAGTCATTTAGATAATGTTCTCTCAGAATGACTGAGAGTGATGCCAGCCATGTGTTGAGCAACGCTCTCTCTCTCTCTACCAGCAAATAAGGAGTCCAGAAGTTGCATGAAGTCAACTACCCAGAAAGCCCACAACAATCAAACTTGGTTTGTTGGCTCCAAGGAGGCAAAGATCTGACATCTGCACTATTAATATTGAGAAACAGCCTCCTCCTGTTTTATCTTAGAGTGCCTGTGGTCCACTTATGTTGCCACATATCAAAAGGGCAATAAACAGCACAGCTTAGTGATTTTATTACTGCAGTATGTTATGGTGGGAGTTAACAAATAGGTAATAAGATAGGCTTCCAGTTGGAGTTTTTAGGGTACTGTTACACGCAACTCAGAGCAATGGTGACCCAAGAAACATTACTAAACACATTCGCACTTTTTATTGTTGTGCTTACAGGGAGATTTATGCAGGCTTTTTACAAACCTAAAATGGTTGTGATAATTTATGGCCACAAGATATTGCTTATAGAAAAATTTTGAGACTTCTAGGTACAGACTGCCAAAACCTATAAAATCTAGCTCTGAAACCTTGAAGAAAAAAGCAACAGGCTATTCTGTTTGTGTGTTAAACCACATCTGTGTGCAACATACAGTAGAGTACTTTAATGCTAAATTATTCCAAGAAGAACAACCTGCACAAAAAACCCCCAAACACTCCCCCTCACCCCAAAAAAATCCCAAACTTCTGGGTCTCATGCTTTATGTCACATTTCAAGGACTCTGCTTCAGATCCATAAAGTTATTGATTTAATAAATCCACTCTTTAGAAAAACTCCTTTTTGGACACCCAAACTCCAAAATGCCTGACCTTCAGCAAGTATTATGGCAAGGCAGTGGCCTTTCCCAGTTTTAAGGCAACAACTCTGTTTCTGTCCTGAGCCACACTTTCCACCATACAAGAAAATCAGTCTCACAACAGATAGCTGAGGCCCGCGAGCTGAGATACAACACTTTTGTGAACCATAAATGAGCTAGATTGACAGGACTTTTTAATGACAACATTCTTTAAAACATTAAAATAGTATGTAAAAGCTGCATTTTAATTTTCATCCTCCCAAACAACATCAGCAAGAGGCCAATAAAGATTTATGGCTTCATAACAAAATAAAGTGGATGTATGTCATCTTGTCCTACTACTTGCAGAGACAAGGAGGGAGGTCAATGAGAAAATATTTATTATTCTATTCTGGACCAAGAAAAATAAATAAAATCACAGTTAATCAGATGAACTATTTATAAATTACAACATGTAATAAGGGATGTCAGACATTATAGTGAAAAAAAAAAAAAAGAATTCCCCTAATTTATTTTTACTCTGGTGGTCAGCAGAGCAGGGACAGTGGAAAACAGAGCGTAGCAAAGTGTGGCATTCCAACCTCATTCCTACCTTAATAGGCTTGGTGGGGCCCCCTGTTTGCAACTGGCAAAACTCCAGAAATTACCCCACAATATCTGTCTTGGAAGGCTCAGCAGGAGATCCTGCAAACAGCCTTCACCCACTGAAAGCCTTAATTTCAGCTGTCCCTGCCAGAACTGGGATATTTTCAGCACACAACCCAGGAGCACACCAGCTAAGCAATCAGCAGCTCTCTAGACAAGATACAATTATGAAACTATTCCACTTTTTATTGCAGAAATGAAACTTTTTCCCTTAGGAAAGGTTATTTTTTTTTTTACAGGGTGGGTGACTGTATGCATGTACACAAAGTGTTTGCTCATGCAGAGCTGTCTCTTCTAAAAGTTTTAGAATTAGTAAATTAACAAAAAAAACCTACTCAATAAGCTGCTTTTTTAATGAACCTACAAAAAGCAGTCTTGACAAGAATTTAAAAAAAACCCAAAACAACATAAATAGATTATATATCGATAATAGTTACCTTTCGCTAGGTTATTAAATATTATGAATGCTTCGTTTGAGAATAAGGTGATGTGACAACACTTATTTGTGACAGAACCAAATTCCAGGAAGAATAATTTAATTATCCCTTCAGGTTATCATTTATAAGTGGAAATTAAAGCTTTTCTGGTTATATAGGGTAGATGATCCACTATAAAACCACTGTATTTACTCTTTTCACACAGCTTTCAGCCATCATAAAAATCTTTCTTAACCTTCATGGCTCCCAATTTTCAGTCTGGCAGATTGCCTGCTCTAAAAATAGGTAAGATGTTATAAATCAAAACAGAGAATGTGACCTTTCAAAGTAAAACAGACATGAAGAACCTTACTGTCTACCACAGTGCTTCAGAAAACATCATGATGGTGGAACACAAAGAAGTTGTTATCAGTCATGAACTGTAAGTTTATTCCTAGGAATCAAGATTTCCTTGAGTGGAATACAATGTAAATGAAAAGAGAAGAGAAAAAGTGTGAATGATCCATACAGACTTTCAGAATCACTAACCTATAAAAGAAAAAAACCCCACAGATCATTACCTTTACTAAATATTCATTATCACTTAATTCAGCTAAGTTGCTGCAGTGCCTGTGTTTTGAAAGGGGAGGAAAAGAAATAAAGTCTTCCCAGGAGGGAAGAAAGCAGTGAGCTGTAACATATGAATAAATAAAAAGTTAAGTATGCTCATGAGATTGTGTATGAAATTATTTAATGGTTAGTTAATTAAATTAAAAACCACCTTTAATTCTGTATAGAACCAGGCCTTTTATATATATTAAACGCTTACATAAACTGCAACGAATTTAGTTTCAAACTTTTGGATTTACTGAACCTGCTCTTTGTATCCCTAAGAAATTCAAAAGCTAGAAGCACATTTGAACATATTCCCCTTGCTGATCAAAACTGAAACAAATGTAAGATCCTTGTTTGACAACTCTCTGAGGAAGCAGCTGAAGCTTTAAATATCATTTTACTCCTGGACTTTGAAACTGGCCAGGTGTGAGCAGCAATGAAAGCCCTGCTTCACTCAGCAAAATTGATATATTAACATAAACTACTAACACGGTTGTTTTGGCTTGTCAGCTCCATGGGTGTAGAAATTCCTTCCTCTGGGAAGTCAACAGGAGATGTCTGTGGTCAATCCAACCCAACCCAATCCAACCCAACCCTCCTGGAAAACCCCAGGCCATGCCAGCCCCCCAACAGCAGTGACAGTGACATTTTTGCTCAATGACAATAGGTTGGCTCAGCCCTGCTTTCCCTGGTTGTGTTGTTATCAGTAAAACCCCTGTGAATGAGGCTCTTCTATAAGCATAGAAAAGCCAACACCTGGCACAGTGAAACCAGCAGGGAAAATAATGAATAAAGCAGAGACACATTTTGAATAAAGGTTTGTGTGTTGATGCCAACAACATCAACGCAGGCCCAGCCCACCACAGCACCCCTGTGTCACAGGATGGAAAACTCAGCTGGCAGACCCCAGCATTTACACTGCTCTGAGCACTGTGGACACAGTGCAGGTGGCAGAGGTGACAGCTTCTGGCCTCCAGATCCCATAAAGTGAAGGGCAAAATCAGGGGAACATGGGGCAGGCCCAGTGCCACAGCATGGAAGGAGGAGGCAGTGGGGAGTATGTGTTTAGTTCCAGTCCCTCTCTAAACACAGCAGCACCATTCCCCAGATGTCCTCCTGTTCCATGGGGCAAAGTGGCCACAATGAAAAGCACTTGGCTCAGGATGCTGCTCAGATGCTCTGGTGGAAGTGTGAGTATCTGGGTCCAGCCCTCTGCCAGGATGGTGCTTGTTTTCTGAAGTCTTGGGACTCATCACTGACTCCACATGTTCAAAGAGCATGGAAAAACCTCTGGGGTTTTTGTTTTTTCTTCCCTGTAGATCTACATTAAATTTCCTTATTTCCTTTCAGTTTCATCACTATGCTCTGTGATTTTGTCATCACAGCTCCTACTGCCATAATGTTCTGCCTACACTAAGATTCTCTACTATTGGTGACAGGCACCCACCCCAGCTGTACAACCCACTGCTCCCTCAGGTGATATTAAACTAACTCCTCAAGGCTGAAACCAGAAGCCTGGACCCCAAAATGAGCACCAAACCCCAGACTGTGACCCCCTCAATCTGTGTCCTCACCTTGATGGACCATGGAGCTGATGTTCCCCTGTGACAGCCTTGGGGGAATTTTGTGTGTCATCAAGCCCTATTTGTGTGCTGATGAGTTTTTTATCATATAACTTATAAATGTTTGCCAGCAATATCTGCTAAATGGCTGTAAGTCTCCCTCCATATTGTAACAGGCAAATTGTCTTGATGTTTAAGACAAAACACCAACTGCAGAGGGAGGGAGAAATCTTGTGGGCAGAAAGTCTGTTTTCCTTAAATTTGACTTCAGCTCTGGGAACTACATAATTCCTTCTCAATCCCCCCCCAGAGTGGCTACAACCTCTTGCCTGCTCAGACAAAGCTAATGAGCACATTTAGAGCTTGAGCTTTACTTAGTCCTGGTGCTTGAAAATGTGGAATATGTAAAACTCACCCAACAAACCCAGGTTTCAGTGCTTAGAAGGCTCAGCCTCCTAATCCCACTGCGTTCAAAAGAAAGTTGCTTTGTTTACACGAATTTGGCTTTCAGAGCTTTTCCCCAACAATCTGGAAAAATTTAAATCAGTAGAACATTCAGGCAAAGTTACAGATTTCAGTGCATAGAGAGCTTAATGTACAGCACCTCGTAACACACAACAGACTTTCTTTAAACTGCAAACAAAGGCTGGAGATCGCTTTGTAAAAAGAAAAATCACTGCAATAGGTCAAGATTTTCTAGATAATGGGAGTCTCAATAGAATATGCAGCCACAGCTGCCCTGTCTGAGGGCAAGTGATGTTTGAGATATCACCAGACACTGTACAAAACCAAGAGGGATGACAGAGAGGAGGTTGCTGGGCTGTAGCCGAGCAGCAGAGAGATTAAGTTTAGCCAGGACATTTAAATCTAGGCAAACGACTTCCAAAGTCGTAAGGTATCCCAGTGTTCTAGGCAGCTAAAGCAACTAGAAACAGAAGCAGAATATGTAATTTTCTTGTACCCCAACAGCAGATGGAAGCACTCAGAGAAGAGCAGCTCTTACTGCCACTGACTTCCAAGAAAGCCAGATCCTTACTTCCTGAGGGAGCTGAGCCTCTATTTCTCAGCACGATGTCTGTGCAAATGCTCTCTTCCTCCTTCCCTCCTCCCCCATCCCAGCTCCTCCATGTTCCACCAGCCAAAAAAACACCCAGCAGCAGGATAAGGGCAAAAGAAGGGGGTGGGGAGAGGGAATCACAATGGAAAGCCCCTCTGGAGTCCATTCTGTAATCAAATAAGTGCAGGTTCTGCTCCAGGCCAGCCCATTTTCCCTCTGGCTGTCGGCTATTCCGCCCTGCAGAAAAGGGCTGTCATTGTGCTCTGCACAGGTGCATAGAAAGGCTCCTAAAGAGAACTCCCAATGAACACAAGGCATAAACAAACTCAAGTGTGGTCTTCTCTTCAAGAAAATAATTCAGCCAATGTGAAACTCCCTCCTTGTAATAAATTAGCTCCTAAGAGTATTCAAAAGCTGACCTCTGACCTCCTGCTGTATTATTCTCATGACCACCAGTGGGAGAGGAGGTCAAGTTGGTCAGTTCTTCTCACCAGTCACTGATGCCTCTTTAGCAAAGGAGGGGTGGGGGAGGAGGGAAAAGAGAAAGAAGAGGAGAGCGAGGGGGGAGAAAAATCAAATTTGCTTCTCCATTGAAACACGGGCTTAGTAAGTAAACCAGGAGGTCCGAGCCTCCCCCGGCAGGCGTCCAATTTTACAACACATTTGTAAGTGTGCTGCTGTCTAAATATCCTGAGCACGGGGAAATTCCACACCATGGCTACAGCCAGGGGCCAGTGCTGCCAGCTGCTCTGCTGTGGGATCCTTGGATCCCTCCCTCTGCAGAGACAGAGCCTGGAGAGCCCAGGGAAAGGCCACCAATGGTGGCTTGCTTTGGCCTCCTCACTCACACACACCGGGCTCCTCTCCTGATTGGAAGCACATGAGGAAGGTTCACGTGCTAAAAATAGAATAATTTGTTAAGTGGCACATTCCACCTACCCGTGCCTGGCACATGTTAAGTTCATTCATGCTCACAAAACATCCCTTGCCAATCTCTTCCCACCTTTTTCACTTAGCAGGCAGTAATTTTTGCAATAATGCAGCGTGGTATTGTGGCAGATAACCATTGTCAATAAAACCACAAATTAATTTGCTTCCCATGTCATAGGAAACCCCTCTTTTGATAGTCCTGTTAGTTACAGGACTCCTGGTAAATGGAGTTCTCTGGAAAGTATTCCAACTATCTGTAGCTGGCCAGAACTTGATTTATTTTGCCAGCATATACATCAGGCTGGGCTGTGAAAAGAACCCACTTTTATTTTTACTTGGAGTACAAAAGCTGCACTGTAGTTTCACTACCTCCCATTGCCTGGATACTTCCCTGCACTTTGCATTGCTGAGAGGGAAGACTGGGACTTTCAGCAGAGAAATACATTGAATATTTCCCTTGTCAGAATGATATTAATCTCAAAGTCCATTTCATTAGCTGTCAGCAAAGAAGAGTGTTTTTATCTCTGCATTCATCAGTATATAATACATCTACTTGGCAAATCATCTCCACCGTATCCAAGCTCCTTCCTGTAGCTCCATGATAAAGTCTTCCAAGTCACTGCTTTGCAATTACTCTACAAAACTATAAACAAGTGAGCCTTGTCCCATTAATTAAATCTAAATTGCATCATTCTATTTTAAATGATAGTATAGTTAACTGAAGATGAGAGCTCAACATACAAAAGGTAAGAGAACGAAAAAGGCAACACATCTCCACGCAGACAGAATGAATATGTTGCTTTTTCCACCTGATATTGTTAAAGCCATAATAAAATTTGTAAGGGAAATTATATTCTTGGGACAGAAAAAAACCCAACCCAGCATGGCATCTTTTGGTTTGGTTTGAAGTTGCACAAATTTTGCAAAGAGTTTAAATAATTTTTTCTATTCTTGTTTTATACTCTACTGTTCTTCCCAGTTTTGTACAATATCACTGTACAAGACTAATTTATAACCTTTCCTTTGGCAAATATATGAATTTTGTGATTTAGCTACTGAAGGGTACAATACATACCCTCTGGAAGAAATTTCTCTTTTATGAAGTTAGAGTGATTCTTATCTTTTATCTTGGCAAATCAAACAAGTAGATCAAACAATGGGAAATGAAATATTGTAGTTGTTCTAACATTAAATACTATATCTATTGTCTATAGTGACTCATCCCAATCCAAACTGATGAATTTTCCAAGAGGGCAAAGAAAACCTGATAGAAACATCACACAATCAGCTACTCTAAATGAGCCAAGTTGTGATGGCAGTCAATTACTGTGAAAAATAAAACACGAATCACAGTAGAGTCCACAACCACAGAATTTCCTGCTTCACTAAGGTGGCAAATAGTAGCAACTAAGCTCCCAGTTAATTTCAAGGATCTGAACATTTCAGAATAAAACTGCAGCTGAGGTAATTGAAACAGCTCAGTGTTCCAGGGCAAGGCTACCGGTGATCTCACAGTTGCTTAATGATCTGAGTGAAAACAAGCACCATGATCAGATGTCACTGAATAATTCACAACCAAACACCATCATAAGGGGCTGTGCTTGTCTCATTATCAAACAATACAGATTCTAAAATTTAATGAAGCCTGACATACCTAGGTTAGTTCCCTACTCAATAATTTTGCTGTCAGATTTCCTACAGCTTTTCCCCAGGAGCACAGGGCCTGTTTTCACCATCTTTGCCCACTCAGGATGACTACTGGTTCAAGCTGAGGGACTGAAAAATGAGAGAATTGATGCAGAGGGCTTGGAGGACGCTGAAAACTGCAATGTATTTCTCCTACACTTCAACTCCAAGCAGATACCTGAGATGCTGAAAGCCTTCAGGACAATGTCTTTTACCAGCTGGCACAGCACAGCCATCAAATTGCTGCACACAAAGCAGAATCTGGAATAACGCACAGACTTAGATGGGCTGTAGACTGAATGGAAAAGCTTCTCAGTATTCACCCCTAATAAACTTACTAGGGAGATGTACTAAATTTCACACAGCTCATGTGGGGATTCCTCCATTGTTTCATGATAATAGATATTAATCATGAGATCTGGGAGGCCATTAATATCCATTAATGTCACTGCAAGCCAGTGAGTGCCCAAACAGGACTCTCCTCCCACAGCCCACTCTTGTGGCTTCTGTGGGAACAATGGAAGCCTAAGCCAGGGTGGCACTGAGATGTTGTTTGACTTGCTCATCAGGGATTGTGTGAGGGGTCGATGCCTCCTCAGCAGTTCACTGATGGTACAAAGCTGGGAGGAGCAGCCAATAGCCCTGAGGGCTGTGCAGCCCTTCAGAGAGACACAGTTTGGAGAGAGGAACCATCTGACATTCAACAACAGCAAATTCAGGTCCTGCACCTGGGCAGGAGCAACCCTGAGAACTTGTACAGGCTGTGGGGACTGATCTGCTAGAGAGCAGCTCTGTGGGGAAGGACCTGGGGGACAGTGAGGTGTCCCTGAGCCAGCAGTATGTCCTGAGGGAAAGGAAGGCCAGTGGAACCCTGGTGTCCATCAGGAAGAGCAGAGCCAGCAGGTCAGGGAGTGATGCTGCCCCTCTGCCCAGCCCTGTGGGGCACATCTGGAGAGCTGTGTCCAGCTCTGGGCT
>JBBMKD010000053.1:64023434-64047519 GCA_037834095.1 Argya squamiceps | reverse complement strand
CACGGGCAGGAACTGAGGCCCAGGAGGTTCCAGCTGGACATGAGGCAGAACTTCTGCCCTGGGCAGAGCCCTGAACAAATTGTCCAGAGAGGTGTGGAGTCTCCTCACTGGGGATATTTCAGACCCCTCTGGACACAATCCTGTGCTCTGGGATGGCCCTGCTGGAGCAGGGAGATGGGACCAGATGACACCACTGTGGTCCCTTCCAACCTGACCCATCCTGGGATTCTGAAATTATCATTACCTGACTCAATATCCTTTCCTCTCTCACTCCACCCAAAGCTTGCTCAGCAAATATTGCCTGATGCATAAAGAAAAAGCAATACTAAAAATGCAAATAGAATTACATACATTGTCACCCATTAAATTACAAGGTGAAACTGCTGCCCACTCTCACATATGCACATAATGTCATCATCCATGAATAAATCACATGTCAGAAAAGGAGTCAATTAATAAGAAAATGGTGGTGATGAGGGCTGATAAATACATGAAGTTGAGGGCAGGAGAAGCCAAAGTTCTCTGATATTTTTAAGATTTTTGTCAATACAAGTGGAACAGACCTAGCCTACGTTGACACAAAGAGCTCTCTGGAAGCTGAGAAGACACAAAGGATTGCCAGGCAGCCTCTCCTGCAGCCCAGCATCTTGGGTTTGGGTTCAGAATCTTTGCTCTCTTCTGCTCCAACTTTGCTGCTTTCAGGGAGTTGTTAGCTTTACTAAGTACCTTTAAAAAAAATAAAAATTGCATCTAGAATGAAAAAAGATCAGATACATTCCTGTAATGTTTTGAAAACATTTAAAAGCAGTGCTGAATTCAGCCTCAAGTTATTCTTGGCTGATAGTGCAGTATTTGGGGGCAGAGAAAGACACCAAAAAGCAACACAATAAAAAAAGAGTTTGCAGTTGAGCTGGTCTACACAAGCAAAATAAACTCAGCCATGTGGGGTAAGAGGGCCACCAATCCTCTCTAAACTTTCCTCAAAGCTTACAATGAAATTGGAGCAGCACAGGGATTTCACTCTTCCTATTCCCCATGTATTTCTCCCATGTTCAGCAAACAACAGAGTTGATCTGGGGAGGGGCTGGCAGGTGTCAGAAAAACAGATGCAAGTCTTCAACACCCTGCACTCCCCTCTGTTGTGTCACAGAAAGCAAAGAGGACGAAAAAACTGCAACTTGCCCACTTTTGAGGGTCATTTCCACCTCCACACTACAAAGAAAAATTATTTCTTTCTGAGAAGAGAATTCCTTGTGAATCCTTCCATAGATTCCTCTGTTCATAACTAAAATAAGTTTTAATGTAATTTGATTTCCTTTATGTTCAAATATTTGGCAAACAGAGTCTTCATCTTCAGAGACTCCTTAAAAATTCTGAATGGTGTTGCCATGGAAGTAAAAGCAGAAACACTCTACAAGTTAAATGACTTTCAAAATACAATTTAGTTTTCATGACAGATGTGTAATAATTTGTGCTTTGTATTTAAATTAGGATTAAAAGTGTTTTATCTTAATCTGTTTGAAGAAAATAAATTCACACACAAAAAAATTTACTCCATTTTTGGATAATCCATAGTAGCTTCAGCAAACTGTTATTTTATAAAGTATAGCTGAATGTGATTAAGAAACACATTAAATTGAACCACTGGAAGTTTCCCTATACTGAGAAAATTACTCAGCATGTTTTAAAATTGTAGCAAGATTTTTAAAACTTGTTAGATCTGCAGTGTTGAACTCCTATGGTTTTAGAGAACATGACCTGCTTTTACCTCCATAATGAGACCAATTCAGTAAAATAGGGAAATCTACCTAAAAGTCCTTCAACACTAAACTGTGTTCTACACTCTAGTGTAAAAAATAATTTAAATTACATTGATCTAAATCTAAAATTTTCACCATTTTCAGATTAACTATTTTGGTAGTGATTTTTAAAATGAAGATATGAATATTACAAACATTTAAGTGATGCCATGGAATTAATCCTCATCTCTGACAAACTACTTGCCAAATTCAGCCCAAATCTGGGCATACTTTTGATTGCCCTGAAGGTGTATGAGTTTTTTATTCAGTTTTCTAAAAAAGCAGAGCTGATTACTTAGAGGCTAAGGAGCAGATGTTTTCTAAACCATGAAATTTTGAAAGATTTTTGTATTGGAATCATCCAAAATTGGAATAAAATCTCCCAAAGTGTTGTGAAACACAACTTTTTATAGTTAACTGATATTTAGTTCTTGAACTAGATCAAATAGTTTAACAAAAAAATACTGCTAAATTCTTTCAAGTATTAACAGATTAAATGAGTTGTGAAGAAAAAACAAAGTTAATATGGGAATTAGGTATTCCAGATTTAGGGTTTATAAAATGGGTTAGAAAAGAAAAATTAAGAGATTTGCCTGAGTTAAGGCTGCACCTGTAAGACACAACTGGACCAAGCCACATTTCCATAAAAAACTCAATGTCTCCTGTCACTAACACATGACAAATGTCATTTAATAAAAATAAAAACAAAGACCCTTTTCTCCAAATTACAAACTGACTCTTTTTCAGGAAAAGCAAAACCATTAACTCCTTCTGAAATCTCCATCATCCTCAGCTTTGCCAGCATGCAAAAAAATAACAATTTCCTGGGTTTATAAGCAGTTTGCCAACAGCCCCTGCAGCAGGGGCAAATATTTTCTGCTCTGAAGTATCAGGGAACGCCTGAACTGTCCTTGTCTTTGAATGGGTTTAGGATCCAGTGAACTAGAAAACAACTGTGCCGTAACAATCTGAACTAGAAAAGAAAAAAATGCTCCATTCTGGCTGACTGTTCCCTCTCTCTGTAATGTTATGCAGTGTTTAACTGCAAATATCTCTGTTACAATTAAGTATAAAAGCTGGTTTATTTTCTGAACTTCATAGGATTTTTACACTTTTTTTTTTTTTCTTCTCCCACTACGGAGTTGTTCTTTTTAGAAGTGTTTGTAGGCAATTGGTTTTAAAAGGGCTCCAGGGGGCTTTTCCCTACTGTGTTAAGCTGTTTTGATATTCTTTTACAAGCACAGTCTTAAAGTTGTTCTCCCAGATGCATTGTCTTACTAATCAGCTTTATGAGGTTCAAGGTCGCCATTCAACATTAATTATTCATTGTACAATTCACAGCTGGGGATGATGCTGAAAATGGAAAATCATATGAGCATGGAAAAAACACATTCTCAGAGCATCTTCCCCCATATTTCTTCAGAGCAGGAGGAATAAGAAATCAGAAGAAAAAAAGAAAAAGATAAAGAGATAAGATTAGTTTGGTACTGTAGAAGTCATGCATAAAGATCAACTCCAGGAATACCTGTGATTTTCCTGACTTTATACAGACTTTTCCAGTGACCTTAAAATTAACTACAATTAAAAAAAAGCAGGTTGTGGTCACTGGTATCAAAACAGTCCTTTGCCCAAGCTAAGGCAGCCATAATTAATGAAATCATGAGGAACAAACAAGGTATTTAAAATGCATTGATTTACAAAGTCGAAATGCTTGAGAGGAAAAACTTATCTGTGAATGAAAATTTGTAGCATGGGAAGAGGATATAAATATCTCCCAATTTGTAGTAGTCCTTGCATATGTTTTAAATCTGTGCAGTGTCAATTTTGGAAAGGTTTTTTTTCTTCTTTAGGCAAGCCAAGACTTGTCACACTTTGACAGTGGCAGGAATGATGTCATCAGCAAAAAATAAGCCTTTTTTTCAAAGGGCTATTTAGATTTTGGCAAAGTGGCGTGGGCAAGCTGCTCCAACAGATTCTGCCTGCTCTCTCCTCTGCTGAACTCATTCCTTAACTTATTAAGGATTCAAGAACAGTTGAGGCTTTGAAACCGTGCACAACCAGAGCCAAAAACTCCTATTATAGGTCTAATTATTCTCAGTTCCCTCCATACACATTCTAACAAACATAGCACTTCTCTGTGTACAATATACTGGCTTAACCGAACTTTTTTTAATGATAGTACCATATTAAAGACCTTCTGTTTTCTTTTCTGGTGTCCCATTTTGCAGTTAAAATACAAAATACTCGCTGCCTCCACTCAATCACACTTCTGCAATTACTCAGTGTCTCCTGATAGTGCTTCAGCAATTATTTTTTTATCTGCAGCTGGAATGCTTTTCTTTCCTCTGCATCTAAATTTCTTGGTTTGTTTAGACAAAACATGCTAAGCCCATTTCAAAAATATGGTTTACAAAGTGCAGTTCGCTGCCAGATGTTATTTAATACTTTCAGGCTGATGCTGTGTGTCCAGAAAAATGGGCCCTGTGCTGATTCTCTTGTCAATAACAACTGAGCTGACAAATGGATCTGGTTCAACACAAATATTGAAATTGATACCTTAATTCTGGCACAAAGGTACTGCTTGTGTTCTTTTCACCAGCAAGTTGCATTTTAAAGCATTATCAAGTCCTAAATGCTTGCAATCACACTCATGTGCATCAATAACCACGTGCATTTACAAAACCTTTTTTTGGTTATCAAGAACACACAATTTTTCTGCATTAATGATTTTTAAGGCTAGATTGGAAAACACTAAAGCAAGTTTTAACTATCCACCTTACGCTGTTTGCATGCTATGTTTCTTTTTTTAACAACTGAATTCTTACAGCACAGAATTTTCATTGCCAACAAAATAAGCAGGCAAATCAGCCATTTAAATACAGTGCTGAAAGAAACTCATTTTTACATTCAGGTTTGTTTTATGCAGGAATGAAGCATATGGAAACATAGTTTGTCTGAGCGGACAGAGAGCAAGTGTTTAAAATTATTAAAAAAATTAAGAATGTAAAATGTTATGTCCTTTGATTTCATTGTAAATAATTTTTAAAAAAAGTACATTTTAAACTTTTTCATGATTTCATCAACATAGTTAATTTTGGCTGCAAATTAAAGCATGCTGCTCCCCACACCCTGAAATATATATGCTTTTCAAATTCTGTCTAGAAAGTGAGCAGATGGGCTGACAGAGAGCAAATTTGAGATGCCATCTATCCATTTTTCTGGTTTTCTTTTCCTGTTTAGAATTCTGTCATTTGCTCCATGGCACCTGCTAGGATCAGCATCACCTCTTGTTATTCTCAACAAGAAAACCAAGCTTGCAATTTGAGCAGACACAGGTCACTGCTGGCTGCACCAGCCTGTGCTGGAAGGCAAATGGCACTGGTGGCTCTGAAGTGCAGGACAAGTGACAGTGGCTTCATTTCAGGAGCCCACATCCCTACCTGCAGGTCTCCTGCTGCTTTTCACTTCCCAGCTTTAACAAAACCTGTGCCTCTTTCACTCTCAGAGTTACTCATCATCCTGGGGATAATTCCTGGCCCTCCAGCACTGGGGATTGCTTTCTTTGACAGTAAATCAGGAAGGAAAAAGGAAGCACTGTTTTAGGCTGCTCTCATTGAGAATCTCTGCTCATGCAGTCCCTGAGTAAAAGTGGTTCATTTGAAAAAAAAAAACCAAAAAAAAAAATCAAAAAAACCCCACCAAAGCAAACTTTTCTGCATTTTTGTTCATTTGGAGTTTATGCCATGACCAATGTGCAATTTAACCTTTCAAGTTTGGTGCTTCAACTTTCCCTTTGATTTCTGTTGACATAAAAGGCATTAAGTGTCTGACTTCAAAGAGCAGCCAGCGTGGATATTTGTTGTTCAGCATGGTGGTCTTTGCTGAAATGGGCTGCTTCTCTTTTGTGTTTCCATTTTTTCTGTAGTTGACTTATTATATAAACATTTTGTTCTTGGCCTCCCTGTCTCACCGTTCATCCTTACAAAAAATTATACATCCTTGTATAAATTACTCTGGTAGCAAAGTGTAATATATCTCAAAATATTTTCCATTTCTGCAAAAATGTAAAATCACAGTGTTTCCAAAATTATTTGCAGTCACATCAAACACTATTTTGAGAAATTACCAATAATTAAGACATTAGAGTTGCACCAGCAATTCTACTCTCAAACTTTGGAGAAAATGGAAAACACATAAGAAGGTCAATTTCCTTTCTGAATTTTACACCAGGGACTACCTCTCTAGAAATTCAAAGTGGCTCAGTTATTATCCAGTCAAAATCAATTACATTTCTACCACGGTGACTTTCTTCTGTATTCATCATCCTCATATTAATTGCATGTAAGGCATACATTTCTAAAATATTGTTCCCTTGAGCAAAGCAAGGAGGAAAAAGGCAGAAGCAACTTGTTTGCAAATCCTGAGGTACAAAGCAGCTCCTCAGAGTGCTATGGGCATGAGCTGTCACTGCTTCACATGCTGCACCAGCTGCTCCAAATTAATGCAGCACTCCCAAAGTTAATAGAGATGTATTAATTTATGCTGCTTGAGAATCTGGGACAGATTTTTGGATCACCGAACAGGCAACAAGAAGCAAGTCCTCTGCAGTAATTCTGGATGGAACACTCTGGCCTGTGTTCAGGCTGAGTGTGGCTCATGGATTATAACTAGGATTCCTCATGGCTCCCTGCCACAAAAATGGAGATAAAGCACACCCAGGGCACGACCTGCATCAAGTACTGGGGTCACAGTTGAGAAATGACATCATGATGCTGCACTGAAACCAGAGGGTGTTTTCTCAGAACTCTAGCTCAAATATCATTCCAAAGAGACACTCCACAGGTGTACAAAGACTCCTGTGGCATTACTGGAGATCCAGGACATATTCCTGTTGCTGCTGGTGCCTGTTTTCCCACCATACACGCACAGCTCTGTGTTGGAAAGCTGGCAGCAATGTGCATTCACCCACACTGACTGTTGGAGTGGATAACGCCACTTGTTCTGGCTGCAAATTTCTGAGAAGCTTATGCTGAGGACTAGGAGGGGCTTTTTTCACAATTCTCACCAGGAAAACACCACAATACCATGAAATCCCATAAATCTTCCAGGAAAGGAGCAGGCAGGACCTTCAAAAAGTCAAAGACTGGTCAAACCTTTTTCCAGCTCATCCCACTTGTGAGCACACATTCTATTGCTGAAGAAACGCACCAGGACTCAGAATCCTTCACTGGAGAGTTTGGAGGCTGCTGCAGCATGAAGAGTTTGGCAAAACCTCCTCTTCCCTGTCCCTCCTGGGTGCCCAGCACAGCCACTTCCCTGCTGTGACAGGTTCTTGCTGGCTCTGCACCTGCAGCTCTTGCTGCTGGGCCCTGGTAGCAACAGGAATAACAGGTACGGCCACAGTGCAGCTGAACTGTGCACAACAGGCTCTGGCTTTTGGCAAAGTGACACCACAGGACTCCAGCAGGATTTGAAAGCACTCTTTGGTGCTGCCTATATTTGTAGAATTATTGGCAGATTACAGCAGAGAAAACAAAAGGGAGAAGAAAAAAAAAGAGTAAATGCTGTGGACAGCACAGGCCAGCATTCCACGTCACTGCAGCACCCTCGAGCCATCAGGACTGTTGTTTTTATAAATGGATTTTGAGTTGCTCACAAGGCTACTTAAGGATTCTGAAGGGCCATGTGAAAAGAAAAAAAAAATTTTAAAAAAATTGCTCTTCATGAGCTGGTATGGCCCTGTCTGGCAGGAACATTACTGGGATGATGTAGGACAAATGGAGAGCAGGACGGTGCAGAGATGACATTGCACAGGTGCAGTTGCTTTTATTGCAGCAGTTTTAGATTGTTTTACAGGCAGAAGGAAAAGATACAGGCCCACCTGGGAGAATTAGAAAGGAAGACAACTGCCTTATGATTTTTTTTTTTTATCACTGCTGAATGGCTGTCTCCTCACAGCAAAGAAAAAAGAGGGAGAAAACCAGAAAGGAAAACAGAAAGTTGTTCGTGGGGAATAAATATGGCCCTGTATCACAGTCTCTGTGAGTTGGGAAGGCCAGGAGGACTTCACTCCCTTTCCAGTCCTTCCACTGCGTGAACTATACAGCACACATCCCTCTTCATGCACCAGATTCAAAAATATGGTTTACAAACTGCAGTTCACTGCCAGATGTTATTTAATTCTTTCAGGCTGATGCTGTGTGTCCAGAAAAAATGGGCCCTGTGCCCATTTTGTTTTTCCTGCAAAACAGAATGGCATCAACATTCTCTTCTGTAAGGTATTTTGAGACCTATTGGTAAAAAAAAAAAAAACCCCTACAAAAACAAACCAGCACCCCTCTCCAAAAAAAAAAAAAAAAAATTCACCACCACATAAAATTAATTTCTTCATTTGAGTTTCATGAGAATAGTGGTTGTGAACCTCCTGGCAGTATCACACTGAATTGCATCTAGTTACCATGTTGTGATTCTACCTGGTCAAGGTGAACTAAAGTAGCAAATTGATTTTTGCACCATTTTTTGAACAATATATCTCAGAACACTTTACAGAGGAGATTGTAGTGGAAATAACATCACCAGACTCTTCATATGCTCAGACTGAGCAAAAAAAATTGGTGTCAAACTAAGGAAAAGAACCCAGAAACTGAGAGTCCTGGTTTTTGTACTCTAACAGGGAAAGGAAATACTTTTCAAATAGCAAATTAACCTGACTTTTCCCCTACTCCCCTTTAGAAAACAAGGCAGTAAAACAAGCTTTTGTTTAGCCAGGGGAACTTTTATCTGCTCCAAGTCAGTTTTACAGCAGTAATTGCTATCTGCAACAGATCCATAAAAAGATAATACTCTACATCATGGCCTGTATTGCTTCTATTGTTTGTTGAATTTTAAATGCCATATCTGTACATACAATAGCCCAAAAGAGAAAGAAGAAAAACAGATTGAAATTTGGACAGGTGAAGAGAATTCCTACCTACTATTCCACACAGAGTAGGGCACATTAGCAATAAACACAAGGTGGGAACACAAGGAAACGTTCCAGTGGAGATACCCCTGAAATATGAAATTCAGTGGTCTCTGTAGAGCATTTGGGTGATCTATTACATGAATAAACATAGAGATTTTAAACATGTGTGCAGGTAGACCTGTATCATTCTCTTCAAAGGATAAACATTCTCATCTCTGGCCTTTGGAAACTAAAGAAAGAGGGAAAATGAGGTCTTGTTTTTCTTGCACACTTCTCTGCCACTGTCACTTCACTAGAGTGATCGAGAGAAATACAGAAAATACACTCATGGATCAAAAACTTCCCTTCCACCACTCCCTTTTTTTTTCCTGCTGGTGTCTTTTTATCAGTTTGCACAAAACTGTACAAAATGAGTTGGTTTATTGGGTAATAGCATAACTGTTTGAATTATTGAAGGAAGTGAAAAGTTACCAAAACAAACACATCCAGTCTGCTAATTTTCCTCACAGTTTCTGAAGTGACATAATGCAGCTTCTTTTTAAAGCTTTCTTGGAAAAACAGCAATTTCCTGTGTTTATTTTGTCTTATTTCAGAAAAGTCTCTCTGATTTGTGGCAGCAGACACAATCTACATGATAGAAAGTTTTTTACCAACAAATTGTTTTTACTGATATGATCAATCATAGTATCACTGCCTTCATAGATTTTTTTAAAAGAAATATTATCACAGGCCTTTCAAGTGATTGTCATTTATGGTTTTAAAAAATAATAATCTCAATGTTTAATTACTAGGACCATTGTATAACAACTTATGATCTAACTTATACCTTAAATTCTGCCTTAAACTTGATCTATTTGATTCTGCTAAGCAGAATGGAAACTGCTTTGAAAGCACTCTTTGGTGCTGCCTATATTTGTAGAAGTATTGGCAGATTGCAGCAGAGAAAACAAAAGGGAGAAAAAAAGAAGAGTATTTGGTATTTGTTACCATGCAAGAATTGAGACAATCTATAGTAGGGTTTTTCTATGTTTTGAAATTAAAATAGCAGTGAAAATGCAGCTTTTGCATGCTCATACTATTGAAAAAATTGATTTAATGGATAGCACTGAGCCAAGTGGATGAGATTGTAAGACATATTCAGTGTGCTTTTTTATTGCTTAATTTTAAGTGAAAACATTCATATATGAAGCAGTTAATTTTTTTTTTTTTGATAGGCTTTCAGCCTAAGGGTATAGCCATCCTCTGGTAAAAAGACATTTTGGTGACAAATTTTAAATAAACTGAAACAATCAAGTTGCAAGCAATGGGGAGGAAAGGAAGTAGGGGATTGTAGCTATGAAACCCACCATCAGGTTGCATGAGATTGCTAAAAGCACAATTTTGTCACACAGTATGGAAGGAGAGAAAAAGAAATAGCCTCATTACAAAGTCTCCCTCCTTTAAGAACCATCCCAAAAAACCAATATCCTTCAGCCACATCATGACTCATGAAACACAGACTCACAGAATATCCCAAGCTGGAAGGAACCCCCAGAGATTCTATCTTGTCCTACTTTGTGATGCATAAACCCTACCAATATTGAGTGAGGGTAACAGACCTCATATTTTGCTCATATTTAGTACATACACCCAGTTTTATGACATAAGGAAGACTGTGCTTGCATCCTTCTCAGACACATCCACCATCCTGCTCATTTCTCTTTCCCCTCCCTACACAATCACTGAAAAGAGCCTCACTATGAAAATCCTCTTCCTCTGAAGGTTTTTTCCCAAAATTCACATAAGCTTGAAAGAGAAAATGCTCACAACCAGATAATTTGAAGAGGTACTATGAATGCATAAAAGAAGCTTTTCTGTGCTTATTTGCCACTAGCAAGGAACAAGAAACAGAGATTCCACATATGACACTCCAATTCCCACAAGAAGCATCACATTTTATTCCCTTTTTTGTTTGTAAAGTGAACTTGAGTGTCACCTACTGAAGCAAAAACAAACTGTTAATTTATTGCAGGGATCAAGCAGTGTAAATGTGCAGATGCTGCACTTGCCACCCACAGACTCCTGACACACACACACACACAGGTAAACTCTCACCAAACCTCCCTTTTGGGGACCACCACATTGCTGACGGGTCTACAGTAAAAAACAAAGCCCACAATCATTGCTGTCAGGAAAATGGGGTCAAATTCTAACAATAAAGGGGGGGAAGATCCTCCTTTGATATGAACACCACTTCTCCTAAGGCCTTCCAATGCCTATGGCTCCTGTGATGGCTAAATATAGAGCATAATTTACTTCACAGATTGTTTGGCTCCCTGCATTATGAACAGACTTCTAGCCAGCTCCTGACCATTTTTGCAGAGAAGTTCACTCTCCTCTTTCTGGAGAAAATGCAAGGAAGTCATGCCTAGAATTATTTGTTACCATTGTGGGGTTACAGAGTCATATTGTCTCCTCCAGAAATGCTCTGTGGAAATTTCTCCTGGTCCAACAGCTTTGTGCCCTCTCCTCAGAGAAGCACTGCTGGGGGGACACTCTGGGAACACTTTGCTTCCCCACAGAGGCAGACAATTCAGAAATAACTTAAATATAAAAACTTTGCCACGAAAGCTTCACAAATCTTCAGGCACCAATATATTCTGCAAAGCTGCATTGCAAACACCTTCCTGTGCTTGAGACCACTTGGAATCCATCCCACCCCAATGCAAGGAAAATTCTATGCCCAGGGAGGGCAGGCGGGGGAGAAAAGTAGTAAGAAATACACTGGGACTTCAAACCAAAGCAACAATTCGAGTTGACACACTGAACTACAGCAAACACAAGCTGGTGGTGACAGTGGTTGGATGTCTGGTGAAATGTGGGAGCTGCAGAGATTTGTGCTTTAAAGAGAAGTTAACACTGCACGTTGTTTTCTAATAGTTTCTGCTTCTAGACTCATGCATTACCTCTGGTTTTAATACCAGCCATCTGGACTAAACTCAAAATGTATCAAAGCTGCACATCCTTGAGATACAGGAAAAAAATGAATTATGGAACTGGTCACCAGCCCAACGGCTTTTGTCTCTCATAAGAAACACAGCTTTCTGTCAGCAGAAGGGCAGCCAAGCTATAACGTTTTGGTTACTGATGCAAAGAAGAAAACAATTTTCTGCAGTCAGATTTGAAAATATTAAATCAGCTACCTTTAAAATACCTTTAAAAACTGGATGTGTCTTAATTTATATTTGCAAAGGTTAAAAGAAAGAAATAACAGGGGTTCTGCTACATTTCAAACTTGTAATTGCATGAACAAAGATTGTTCCTGCCTATTGCTAATTAGCCCAAAAGTTGGAATTTCAGGGCAGAGGTGGGAGAAAGAGGAATCCTATCTCTGCAAAACCTATGGACTCGAACTAAAAATAAACCCATCTCTCCCTTTTCCCTGAAACCCCTTTCTGCTTTTGTTTGTTTGTTCTGGATTATATCAGTCTCTTTTTCATGCTGGTGAATCATGTCTCTGTCACAGCTGATTCCATTTATCGATCCTGGGAGAAAACAAAAGCTAAAAATAACCCTTTTGGGGTTTCTGGTGGGTTTTTGCATGAGAAGGGACTTAATATGTTCATTCCAAGCTTGTGTGTCAAAGTTTGGCTTTATCTTTTCCAGGGTTGATTTAACTAGTACCAGTTAGGAAAAAAAAAAAAGGAAAATAAAGCTTTCTGCTGTCCATAAAATTCCAAGTTGGCTAAAGTTTAACAACATCTGCGGCAAATAAAAAAAGAAAAAGTTTTTTACCATCCAAGTCAGTATGAGAGAGTTTTATTTGCAAGTGGGAGCTTTTTCCCAAAAGCAATTTGCCATTTCTTGTAATGAACAGCAATGAAATGCACAGGTTCTGACAGGCTAGAGTATTTGTATTTAAAAAGCTTTTTTTTTTCCAACTTTGAAAAATTTTAACTGTGTAAAAATAATCACTAAATTTCGAATATCATCATAACCAATAAAGAGACTCAAAGTGAAAAGAGCATTTGGTCTGGGCTACGATGGAAATCTTGCAGGAACATTTATTTCTGAGACCTCCAGTTGTGTGTCAGATTCTACTCCATCTTATGGGAACTTGGTGGTTAAAGTACAGAAAACCAGGGACCTTACAATATCAACAGTTGCTGCAAAAGGGAAAGAAAGCATCAGCATGACTGAATTTTTTTACTTTTTCTTTTTAAAGTGCAGATTTTTAAATATATTTGGGGGGTGCTGTAGAAAGATATAACATTAAAGAAATGGTGGTACACTTAAAATGACAGTCTAATTTTCTTTTTTAAAGCTTAACAAATTGCTGACTGTGACATAGATGGTCACTTGCCAGGAGAAAACAATTCAACTCTATGGAGTCCACCAAGAAACACAGATTGTCTCACACCAAAACAGCCCAGAAGTAAGAGGTACATCTCTGGGAGTCAGGAAAAGTTGGTATTTATAAAAAATAATGCCATGTTGAAGTATATCCTCAATTGCAATACTACTGACAGCTGTCAGATTTGTTTCCTCTCTACTTCAAAATATCCAGGCTGAAAATCACAGGCAATGGAGGGCAGCAAATCAAGAACACCAAGTGAGACCTCAGGAAAATGTCTCAGGGTGGGAGCACTTGGAGCCCTCCAGATGAAATCCCCAGAGCTCCCTGCAAACATCGCAAGGCTGTGCAGTGAAGAGAGAAGGGATTTCTGCAAACAAGATCCACCAAACAACAGAAAGTTCCTCCTGTGAGTCACTTGGCAGAGCTGCCCATGATATCACCACATTCCAGGCTCCTGAGGCTGCCTGAGCTGGAAGCATTTGGGTTCATGAACTCCTGTCTCCCTGAGCCACTCCCAGCACACACTTATGCTGATGGGGCCACGTTGAGCTTTCCCAAGTCTTCCAAGCCTCACCTCAAAGTGATTTTGGGCTTCTCCCTGTTCTCCCTGCCACCCCAGGAACCCAAACTGCTCTGTCCCAGCAGTAGCTTTTCCAGAGTTTAACAGCCATGGATACAGTAAGGATGCAGTGACTGCAGCTCCACCAAGGTGTGGCTGCTCAGCTGCAAGCTGCTGTGTATTTATTTTATCTCCAGGTCAAAGTTAGTAGCAGAGGAAGAGGAAGAACAAAGTGTTACTTCGGAGGGACAACGGTAGCAAGATGTTCGATGGAATGTATCATTTTATGAATGCACCCACGTGGCTTTTACACAGATTTAAAGTGTAATCATTTAGCAGAGGAAAAAAAAATAAAGACATGCAATTTTCCATACCATTTCTTCAGACATGTTTGTTTTGGGTGAAGAAAATAATTTGCTGTTGCATCACTGAATAGAATGAGGCAGAATATGATCTTTCCCCTTTATGAATCAGCTACAAGATTGATCTACAAACCTACTCTGCAAAAGCTGCAAACAGCTCCTGAGAACAAGAAACACTCCTTTTGACTTTCAAAGGCTGATTCTCAGAAGTTTTCTTTCCAAATAATCGTACCTGATCTGCAAGTTCTTTGTGTTTAGTGTGGCACTATTTTCTCTCCATTTTTCAGCATGTTCCCATATTTTAGCTGCAAACTTGCACAGAAGGACTGTGGAGGAGTTGTAGGCGAACCCACCCAGAGTCTGGAACAAACACAGCAAGTTCTGCCACAGTTATCACATCAGAAGCCCAACTCTCCAAAACACTTTTCAAAATTAAAAATGTCTCTGTGCACTTTCACTCGCTAATTCTAATTAGCAGCAAAAGTAAAGCCTGACACAGGGACACATCTCCATGCCAGCAACTCTGCAGATCTGGGAAGTGCACAATGCAATGAGTAAATACAGAGTTTTCCCCTTTTTTACTGGTCATAGCCAGTGCAACACAATGTCATTAAAAAATCCAAAATGTCCTTTTTCATCCTTGGAGAATGACAAAAGTGGGACTGGAGAATTTATTGTTGCTGGGGCATAGTAGGAAGTACATGAGGAAAATAAAAGCTTTTATTTCTATCTGACCTCTAAAAATTCCTATTTACTGCATCAGTAATGGGCTCTTCTTCCACTCCTGAAATCACCAGCATCCCAAAAATCAGTGCTTCTCATCCTGCACCCTCTGTCCCAGTGGGAAGAGCTGGCACAAAGAAAGCAGTAACGGGGCCAGGTGGCAAGTCCAAGTGGGCTGTGAAAAAGTGGGGAACTGCCCAGACCTTTCAAGATCCAAAAAAACTGTGGCAGAGCAAAACTCCATCTTAAAGCTGTGTAGACAATAAAAAGGAATTCAAGAAGAAAATTAATACTTTGAGGCAGGACTGAGGTTGCCGTGGAAAAAACAGCTCTGCCTCTGCTGCTTAAAAGGAGAGGTGTAGGGAAAGAGGAATATTTTAAGCCTAACAATTATGTGGATTATTTCTTGTCACTCCGTGCACAGGTCTCCTCCCTAACCCCTGTCCCTCCTGCTGCACACATTCTGCTCCTCAGCCTGGCTCCTTGTCCAGTCAATCCTGGCACATCCCAGTTTCTTCACTCTGCCTTTGAACTGGGTTTCCATTTTGGCCAAATGTCTGATATAATGCTGTGCAATGGGACTTTTTTATTCTGATCCTTTCTCTCTGAAAGACCCCAGCTGGTGAATTTATAAAATGGTCTTGTTCCCCCACAGAGATAAATCTGACACAGGACACTGTAGTTGAAGGTATTGTTTTGTTCCTTCTTTGTCTGCCACTCCCTGGGTGGACATAAAGGTATTTCCCTTGAATTCCATATTGCAAATAAACATCTGCTGATGATGGAGTGAAAACACATCGAGATGCTTTGAGATACATGCTTCAAACACAACTGCTTATTTTCACATTACGATCCTAGATCAGAACTTTATAAATAAGGAATAGGAGGATCTCCCAGACTGAAGTTTACAACTTTAGCCTGTCATCTCAGTAGCATCCATTAATCAGTGTATTGTACCCAGCTACAGACAGACAAACAGAAACAATTAAGGTGCACACACAAAGTGAAAGAAGGACAAAAGGTTTAAAAATTAAAAGGTAAGAAGACTAGCTCCATAAAACTTGAAAGCCCATGTGGAAAAAAAAAATCCTTATTTTCAGAATAAGTAATTGTCCCAAGATAATTAAAGGATTTCTTTTCAACTTTAATACTCTCAGCCACTTCTAGGAGGTCTTTTACCAGGTAAGTAAGTGATCTTGTATAATATCTACTGCTGAGAAATGGGGAAAAGAGGAAGTGGAGATGCAGCAGGGCAGAGGGAAGAGCCAGACAAACATTTTGGAGGCAGCACAGTCTTAGATCACTTCAAATTGCTTGTGAAACCACAACCCTGAGAGCAAGAAACAGTCAGGATTTCTGTAATAGCTCAGTAAGATAACAGCGAAAGGGTCTGGTGAAACAAAGTGAATCACTTGGTGAGAGGCATCTACTCTCAGTTTTGAGAGTCTTGATAGCAGAGTGTTGGTTTAAATATTGCTTCTACTTTTTGATGTGACTTCTTTTTTAATAACTGTATCAAAATTCCAGCAACTTACTCCCTTAAGTTACTCAAGAGCTTTTGGAGACTCCCCACCCATACAGGTCTTTTACTCATAGGAACCAGTTTTCTTGAGGCACACCATCCACAAAAATAGACCTAGAGAAAACTTCAGGTATCAATTTTTCTTCTGAATTATAAAAAGGAAATGAAAATGCTCCTTCTGATTCACCATTCTCATGGGAGTTCTACAAGAAACCTGTGTTAGTTCATATAAACCCAACAAACACTCCCCACCAAAAGAAAAGAGGCACATCTGTGGCTTTTTACTTTTCTTTGTCCAAAGAGGCCTCACTTTCAATTGTCTTAATTAGAATTCCTGTAATTGCATTCCCTACTCCTTTTGTTTATTGAGACTCAATAGAATTTTCCTAAAATCCTCTTTTGTTACTACCTATTAACCAGCTGATTTTTAACAGCTCATTTTGCTCCCTTCTCTATTCCCATTTTAGTCTTCTTGCATCAGATTTCTTAATTCAATCCTAAAAAAATGCTGTACTATTAAAAAGTATTTGGAAGTTACACTGTCCTGTGTTTTATTTCAAAGGTTATCATTGCTAAATAAAAATTCCATATGAAGAGGAAGCTTCTGCTCCAAAGGCAGGATTGTGTTTTTGTTGCACTTCTAAAAGCATTTGATGTGACCATAGAATGAGCACAGTAAATCTGGGCATAGGTAGAGAAGAAACATTAACCCCTTGTCACCCTAAGTGACAGACTTGCAAGAATTGATATCCTTTGGCATGTTCATAGTGAAGCTTAAAGTGTCACTAATTAGCTCAGGTTTTTTTCCTCAAAGAACTAAGCAAAGATACAGAAAGCCTACAAGAGCTTTCTTCATATAGGAAAACTGCACAAAACCTCCCTACAGAGTCAAATTTCCAGTCAGGTGCCCCTATGTCTCCTTAGTTCACAGAGTTCATCTCATTTTTGCTGGCAAATCAACAAGAAACCTCTGCCTTTCTATGGTGATTCATTTGAGTTTTTGCCAGTGAGTCAAAGCATTCTTCTTCCCCTGAAAGAAAACACCTCGCCAGCATCATTTACTACTCCCCCTAAAAATACTTTTAGCACAACATACTTTTGACAACTGTGTTTTTGGAAAGCAGCATTCTCTGGAGCAGTCAGACAGTGAAAGGTTTACTGTTCTAAAGACGTGGCTACTGACTAAGAACAGACAGATATCAACAAGAACTTGAAGATAAATGTTCATTTCTTGTCTTTGTAATCATAAAAGGTTTTACTGTCTATAGGTACAAGTCTGGATAAACAGAGCCATTTAGCCTTGTAACTCCCAGCATTTTTTTAATACATCAGTATTTCAAAGTTTCCTTAACTTTGACCTACAAACAGAAAACTAGAAAAAATTTTATAACACTTTTTCACATTAGACTTCTTGTCTTAACGTAAAAATTCCTTTAGAAAGCAGGGTTAAATTCTGCCTACATCAAACATTCTTGCAGATGATTGTCATCAACAAAATACAAGAGCCATGTTACTGTTAAAAAATAAAATTATAACAGCTCTATAGCCATGGTTAATACCAGAACAATTTTTATCATCCTTTGCTGTTAAAGACACTTTGCTGTGTAGATACTTTGCAAAATGGCACGTGCAAAAGAGGAATGAAGACGGGATTTTGTAGAAAATGCAGTTTGGCAGAACATTACAACAAACATGGCAAGCATTAAGCAGTGATCAAACACTGTTTTATTTCCATAATAATATGAAGAAAACAAAGAGAAGGTCTGTTAGTTTGTTACTCAAAACTAAGGGGTAGATTTTAAGACAGAGAAGACTAAGCTTGACTGTTAGAATAGCTCAGAGACAGAAAAATATTTATGTTCACATATCTCCTCAGCATCTCCAAGGATGACAAAGCAGAGCTACTCTAATGATATCACAGAGAAATTCCAAGACCCAAAACCCATTTCCCATTTGTGATTTGGACTTTGTGGGTTGTGTCTGATCAGGGTGTTCTCCCACAGGCTGCTCTGCAGTGTTCCCAATCCCCCACGACCTCAGATCCTGCCTAACAGTGACTGCTACAAGCCAGCTCCTGGGCTGCAGCTCAGCCCCTCAGCCCAGGCTCCTGTGTAAACACCAGGGCTCACAGCCCATGTAATAAATTGGGAAAGTTAATCCACTCCACTTGGACACTGAGCTGGCCTAATGGCCCATGTCACAGTTCCTCAGATTTCTCCCTGCCTCCATGGATTTCCACTGCTGGTTTCAGCAGCAGGACTGCAGATCTCACCTGCCAGAGCACAGCTGGGGGTCAGCCCCTGACAGGCCAGCTGTGTTTAAACAAAAGAACTCAAATGAGAGCCAACAGTGTAAACCAAAAGACCTTGGACTTAAATTGCTTCCTTCACTTTCCTACCCCCCCCACAATAAATGAAAGCAGTTTAAAACAGGTTGATAAGGAAGCCATGGCCACAAGTGGGAAGAGTATTTCTTTATTGAAGATGTGGTCACCCACCACAGAATTGTCAGACAATTCTGCACTGTCTCTTTGCTGCCCAAACAAGAATACTGAAACCAAAGAACAGGCTGAAACCCATGGCCCAGGGAGAAGTACAGCTGTTGTCACACTTTGATACTGATATTCACCTTGCTCTCACAGTGCTGGAAGAAAAAAAAAAGACACAGAAGTAGAGGGGAAGCAGTGAGGGGAACAGTGATGTCATGAATAGCAAGTTCTTTAATGAGCTCATGCCCCTTCTATTTGTGAAAGAGATAAGCACTTTCTGAACAAGGAACAGGCAAAGATAAGATTAAATAACCTCCAGCTCTTCATTAGCTCATGCATTAAAGCGTCACAATGCTGAAACTGGAGGTTTTGGAAACGTTTATTATTGGGGCTCAACTGATACAACTGAAGAGAGTGGGTGACTGTGTGAGACTATGAGGGTTTTGGGTTTTTTTTCTCAATTGCTATAATTTTCTTGTATAATACCTGAGATAAATACTGAATGGATAACATAAGGGCATATATTTTGGGTTTGTATTTCCAATTCAGTTGCAGAGGCCTGAGATATGGGCTGTAGCAAAGTCTTTAATCCAAACATCTGAACTAAGTGCTCATGTTTTGAGCACTAGAGGACTCCAAATGCTTTACAATATGCTTATGAAAATCCCAAAATAATTTTTAAAAAGCTCTACATTCATCTGTGAGGTATTTTTTTCTTGCATCAATTAAAGCAGCTGGTAAAAATCTGCTAAACTGTGGCTAGGTGTTTATCTGTTGAAGGGGAAGAAATCTGCCCTTGCGAACAAACACTGAAATTTTATTTTACCCCAGGCCACCCACAGTGTGTTTACTCATCACACACAGAGACTTGCTATAAAGTAAGCAGGAGGATAATTCTGCCTTAATTTTCAGGGTTTAATACTATGCATGAGTGATAAAATTAAATTTAGACTCCAACTAAATATGCAGGGGTTCAAGCACACCAGTTGGTTTGCTTTCACAACCAGGCAAACAAACAACAAAAGAAATCTAAAAAGGTGTAATATAACACCACAGGAAAGAGAGACCTCCTCTGTAAGCCAGAGTATAGACACATTTCACAGAAATCCAATAGCTACCTACGTGGTTATAGCTCTAAACCCACATGGTTCTATCTCTGAGCCTCTGTTTAATCAAGGACATACAGGGCTGACTGTAAATTGGAAGGGATTGGAACCCCCTTTATCCTGGTTTTCTATCATATCCAGCAAGGAGCTGCTGTGAGGTCACTGGGGAGATGTGCTGATAACAAAAGATAAAGATTTCTCTCCAAGCTCTGCAGATGTTAGACATTCTCCCCGGGAAAATTCCAAGGCCATCTGAGGACACAAACTCAGATTCTTGACCAGCTAGAGGCAAAACTCAGATGCTTGAGCAGTGAAATAGGAGTCAGAGCTCAGTCAAGGCTCCTCAGCACAGTGAGCAGAGTCCAATTTTGCTGTCCAGGGCTTTTGTCAGACATGCACACACACACTTCTACCCCACAAAGAGGAAGAGAAAGTGCAGGGATTGATGACAGGATGGATGATGAAAGGAGCTGAGAGGAGCCCAGGCAAGCTCTGAAGTCACCAGCAAGATGTGCAAGGGAGCTCTGAGTAAGAGTGAGAGGCCCTCAAATCTTCATCCAGACAGGTGCTGCTTTCCCTGCTTCCATTCCCCCATCTTCTCAGCCACAGACAACAGACCCTGCCCTCACCACTTCACACTGCACCCATCTCCCATCCTAAGGAATTGACTTTCTTCCTGTGCCTCAGGAGCTGCAGGGGGAAAAGGGACAAGCAGGAGAAGACAGAACAGGCCCAGAGCATATTTGTTCTGCTGAGACAAAGTTTGGCATGAAGCAATTCTCCCTCACTGACAGAGCAGTGCTGTATAGGAAGAGCAGGGGTAATTAGCTTAATCAATTGTACCTCATTTTACTTAGAGCTGACCTTGGGTTTCCTTGCAAGAGGGGGAAGATAAAGGATTTGCAGTAAAAACCCTCAAGGTGCCACAGCCCTTCCTTGGCTAGCAAGTTCCCCTTGCCCAGTGCCTGTTAAACACTAACAGGCTTGTTTTCTAAATTAAAATTTAATCAGAGCTTGGCAGGTGGATAACATGAGACTAATAGAAGCCTTTCACTCAAGGTTACACAGAAAAGATTATGCATAGAAATCAAGCGTTTTCTTACAGTAAAAAAGACCAAACCAATGACAATTCTTTGTCAAGATGAGGAAGATTGTGAACTTCCATGAACTACAAAATTCAGAGATGAAGTATGAAATTGACAGCAGCCACAGAGCACTCAAAGGAGTAAGAAAAGAACTAAACACAGGAAGAGCACATGCTTTGTTTGTCTGAAATGCCTGGCAAATGCTGCAAGTTCCACACATTTCAGATTAGAAGCAATTTGTATTTTTTTTAATTACAAAGTAGCTAAGTAAGCACAGGAACATGTCCAAACTAGTTCACACTGTATTGTTGGATTTGGATTACTGCAGGGACAAATCATACGACCCACTGGAAGGGATCCTGAAGTATCCTTCTGGATACTGGAGTATCCAGTATCTGCTGGAGTAAGAGAAATCAGCACAAGAACAGCTTCAGCAGCTCTTGGAGCTTTGTTTTAAGGCTTATTTTTTTTTCTAATGAGCACCACACATATTGTAGACAGCTAACTAAATTCAAAAAAAAAAAAAAAAATCAAGATTATCTATTCTTGCCAGTGCCCATGTGTAGGCAGCCTGAGTGACTAAAGCAGGGAGATAAGTATCAGTGAGTTATGAAAAATGCCATTACAGCAGGCCAGGAGCAAACAAGGCAGAGCACTGGGAGGAACAGAGCTCAATATAGCGTGCAATGACTGTAAGCTTCAGTGCCCACATACTAAGCTTTCTGTACTGTAATGGTCTGATAAATTCATTTTGACCCAGAGACCAGAGATAAATTGTCTTAGCAATACAAACAAACAGCTAAGCAATTAGGGCAAAGTTTTTTTGAGAATGTGGTGATAACATCTAGAAGCATTGTTGGGCCAGGGGGAAAAGCAGCCCTGGAGAGAGGGGGTTTAATCTGGAGGAAAAGAGAGAGTATAATGGCTTCTCCAAATTGCAGAGCACTAAAAGAAAAAGCAGACAAGGCAACTGGCACTGGTATTTGTCTGGCATCTATTTCAGTGTATCCAACCTGAAAAGCAACTTTCATTGTCCCCATTTGGAGTTCATCAAGTTTTTTGGCCTATAAAAAGATTTTACATGTGCAGCTGTGAAAGTGTCAGAGCTGAGAAATCCATGAGGAACCATCAGGTTTTATAGAATTGCCATCATTTAAATTTCCTGAAAGTAACTTATTAAAATAGAGTTTTCAAGCACAGAGATGAATGCAGTGGCCAAATGACCAGAGCAGCAATTTCATCTATCAGTTTTCACATATCTGCCCTATTTAGGCACAGACATGTGTTAATTGCAAAGCAGAACATTGACTGCAACTATTTCATTCCCTCCCAGGCAGAGAAAGAGGAGTAATTAATATTTAACCCCAATTATGTGTTGATTTATCAATTAGTATTTCAGCAATACTTTAAATGTACACAATTAAATATGGTATAGTGTCTATATAAATGAGTGAATTTTCAGGTCTAGAATACATTCCTTCAGTTCTGCTAGGGCTACTCAAGAAAACAGCCATCACAACATATATGATCTCTCAAATTAATACTAACTCTTGATGTGAATACCTTGTACACAATAAGAGTTTTAACAGAGATGCCTGCTCATTGCAAAGCATATAAATTTTATTTTTAAACAAGAAAAAAATATGGAAGAGATACATTCACATTGTACTTTTACTGCAGCTGAATGAGCAGTGGTCTCAGTGTTCACTGAGGAACGAGAATTGGTATTGTTTTTAAACACACAGATGTAAATAACATTTGCTTTACTAAATAACTACTTTTTCCCCTTGTAAGATTTTTCTTTAAAGTGGTATTTTAGGAAAAAAATAATTTTAAAAAAATCAGTAAGACCCAAACATTCAAGAAAAGTATTTTTGGAGCTGCCATAAACAATCCATAGCCTTGAGTCCATCCATTGGACAGAAGCAGCTCCAGTGGCTCAGCCATGCCATGTGAATTCCAATATCCTCTAATGCACTGAAAGCAAAGCCTGCCTTGCTGCATTGGGTACTATGTTGCACTAGACAAAAGTCCATAAAAGCCACATGAACAAAATAAATATTATTTCTATTTCAATAAGGAAAGGCACTTGACCAGTAAATATAGAATAAGACTGTATAGATATTTGCAAATAAGGCAAGGCTGCAGCACCCCTCCATAAATACAAAATTAACACTTAAAAAAAGCACAGAAAAAATTCTTCCTTCTTCCATCTCAGGCTAAGTGGACAGACTACCTGCTTCCTGGGTATAAACACAGTTATAACTCCAAATTGTTTGTTTGTTTAAATTCCACTGTGAAAAATTATAACCAAATGATGCCATTTCAATTTATGATCAATGTATTACTGTTCAGGTTATGTTGAAAGTGTCAAAGCAGATTTTCATAATATTGGTAACAATGAAATACTATAGAAATCACCTATAAATTGCATTTTCGAACTACAGAACTATCCCTGACATCTGTAATAAAATTTTATTTCCTTTTTTTGTCCTCTAATGCACCCATCACGACTTGTCACTTAACCACACTGAGCTCTCTTAACTTTCACTTACAGTTTCTGGGTTTTTGGGTTTTTTTTTTCAGCTTGATGCTGCCTCAGAAATGATGTCTGTAGGAGCAGCATGTTAGACAGGCATGTCACCTCTCCAGAAATTAGGCTGTAAGGATTGAAAGTGACTCTCTCAAGTGGAAGGCAGAATTCTGCCTTGCAGGGCTGCTGTCCATGCAAGGACAGCAGGGTAACACTCAGCTATTATTAAGGTAAAATTAAAGCCTCCTGCCTTAGAAAGAATGATAGGTTTTTATCTCAGCTCTACCCTCTACAAGCTCCAGCCAAAAAAAAAAAAATGGTGTCTCCATGCCTTCAAGCTTTTCTCCATCTTTTTTGACCCTAATTTCTCCTGCACTCCCTGTTATGCTTTTGGTTGGTATGAAGGAGGGCCTGCCTCAGTCACAGGAGCTGCCCCAGAAGGAAATGTGCAACTGGTAGAAACGATTTCTAAAATGTTTTTTGTGTTGAATGCTGCCGATACAAAGTACACCTCAGCAATGACCTGAGTGCTCAGGCTGCAGACACCAGGCATTCCCACCCCTGCCCCTCCTTTGCCTCAGTGTATTTTACACAAGCAGAGAACAAAC